>OY728131.1:1549965608-1551215608 GCA_963277665.1 Viscum album
ATTTAATGAATATAATGTCATTATACAGGACATTAAAGAGATGGAAACATTCAGATACAAGGTAAGAGAAAATTCTCGAACCCAACCTTCATCCTTCGGGTTCTCCCTCTTTCACTCCATTATTTTTAATATGGTTACTACTTAAGGATCATTTCATCATCATTGTCTTTACTTTTATATGATATACATGTTTTTCATAGGTTTTTATGTCAAACAAAATGATTTTCAACATGACACTTCTTTTAAAGTCACACATTTTACTTCTCCCTCAAAGTGAACAGTTCTTGAATCTTGTATCTTTTTTCCTCTTTATTTTGGGGAAAACAATGTTTTTGAATGTTTGATTATGAGATGAAACCCATTAAATTACATGGTTTAGTTATTTTAATTTTTTGATATGAATTTTATGTGGAAAACATAATAAGTATAATGTTAGGATGTGACAGGTTCTCCCGAAATTATATAGCGCAATATGAATGTTTCAAAGTCACAGGTGCACCTGGAATTATACAACGCTCCAATGCATTGCGTAAAGTAATGATTCTCATAATTAAATTTGATGTGATTTGTGAACAAGATTCTGTCTGGGTTCACTAGTATGTGTGGTAGTTAACCAATAAGTCATGATGTTTCATTTTTATGCATTGCCACATTTCAAGTCATTTATTTATGCTCCTCTCATGTTCATGATATTTTGCATATGTCATGATTTTTCTCACCCAATGCTATATTCTTCTTATCTATCATCTTATTTTCCTTTTATCTCACCCCTTTTTATGAATATCCCTAGGTGACAACATGTACTAAAGAGAGTACCAGTGCCAATAAGAATCTAATGAAAAAGAAATTAAATAAATGTTTATGCTTGATGTTGTATTTGTTATGTATAGTCCTAGTTTTCCCCAGAAACTAAACCTTTGGATCCTCTGTGTGTGATAATATTATGTTGTTTATCATTAAAATGATGTAACATTAATGTATGAAAAGGTAGGTTTGTTTACATCTTACTTCTGTAGACTCTGGTGATGAAAATCTCGTAGTGTCTTCTTCCAAGTGCCATCGTCATCAACCTCTACCCTCCAACAATCTACTGGAACAACCTGCTGGACATTTTCTGCGCAAACCTGATAAGAATTTCAACCTGGTGCCATTCCTATAAAATAAAAAATTGTTAGATTTTCTAAACCTGGAATGTGGATGAATAAACACTATTTAATTAATTATTTTATTTTATTCATTTTAGGTTAACATGTCCCAAGGTCTACCCATTCAAACCTGGGGACTAAGAAGAATGGTGTATGATAGTTTCCATGGTCTCTACCCTTTAACTAGTATCACCTTATTTAGTATCCATTGTAAACATAACAGTCCATACATCAGATAATTGGGGTCCCAAAACGCCTATATCTCGTCCAGTCTCCAGTGTTTATGTCACTTGCTAAACACTAATGACACCGTTTCCCTACCAACATAGGCCGCCTCACCTATGCCTAACTTTAAACTCCATATTACCCCTTACCCAGACCTCTGATACCACTATTTCATGACCCCCTCCCAACAATGTGTACCCCTCCTGGGTCGGCAATGTGATAAGGGATATAATGACCCCCAAGTCCTACCTACAGTAGTTCCTGGGTTGGGGATTAGCACCGAGGGTGTAGTAAACACACAAATGGGAGGCCTTACCCTCTAATAGAACACATATGTAAGGGAGAGATTATATAGACACCAACCAACTCCAAATTAAATAGAAATATAATTGAAAACCCAAGTACACATATGAAATTTCATGCAGAAGTGCTACAACTGGAAGGAAAAACCCGCACATACCCAAAATAAAGTAAAATAGCAGCAAAAACAATCCCGCACAGCTCCTGTAACCACAAGCTAGTAGTAACCAGCATGGTCTGAAACCTACTCCAAGTGACCTGAAAAACAATTTATAGATACATAGGTTGAGTATAACAGTATACTTAGCAGATTCCTCCCTGAATCCTCTCTTCCAAAAGTAAAGAAAGCATGGCAAAGCAAAGTGAACAACAAGTGAAACTAACTCTTCACATAAATAGGTATACAATGTTCCCAACATAAGAATGGATACTCTCACCAAGTAACATAGATAATAATATATCATATAATAAATAATATCATGGGTACCCCACTACTACTTCCCCACTGGTTTGTCACTTTTCTTTAATGTCGCATGTCCTGAGCATCTCTCTCTAGAAAGGCTTGCCCATAGACACCTGGGAGAAGCACCACAAAATACACCTCGTGCATCCAAACCACCACATCCATGTAAGAAAAGTAACCAAGAATTTTCTAGGAGACACCATAGCCTGCATAACGTCTATCATACATCAGGTATTATACCCCAAGCCATTACAACCCAATCTCCGAGTAAGGATCTTCAAGACAACACAGCCTATACATGTTACACCTACAATAGTCTATAGAAAACTATATCAATAATATGTGTGTTTGAATAACCACAATCCATTATATCCCTCTACACACATATATGGGGAAAAATAACCAATGTGCCCAACAGCATAAGTAACTACCAAGAGAAGAGAGAACAACCAAAGGGGTTTTCATCCATTCATCCTCCCACCTGAATGTTGGGGAAAACACCCCCAAGGATCAGAATCCCTGGGGTGTCATTTTCGATTACAGAATGGGTGGAGAAGTGTATAGAAAAAAAATTAATGGATATAATATATCTCACAACCACACTATGGGCATAACCTAATCCTAGCCACCATAGCAGATAACATCTCTTAGAATCGAGAGTGCTACTTCTATGACTATATATTCTATAAGCACACAACCATTTAAAGATCATTATTAGATTACATCAATCCCTTCTATTAATCAGTTAAACTTTATGTTAATTAATTATATAAAAATTAATTAACCATGACCAATTCCACATTAAATTTTATTAGAATCAAACCAAAAGTCAATTATTCCTTCATAATTACAACCTCGAAATTATGTTCTAGCAACTACATGCCCATGGGTTAACAAAATTTATTCAATTATTCATTATAGAATTGCGTTCCAACATTCCCAGTAATTCTAGAAAAACATTCATTGCATCTAAACACAGGGGAGCTCAACAAAGTGGGTAGATTTACTACCCATCGAGTAACTTCCACTTGTATCAAGATCATATACTTGTCCTTCCTTGACAATGTAAACACGGAAAGCATGTTGCATAACCCACGTGTCCTCACCTTTTTCAAATGAAGGGTATGTTTGACCAGATACCTTGAGCAGTGTGGAAAAGTAAAGTAGATAAACAACCAAAGAATCACCAAGCATCCCACAATCAAATCCATCCCATTCCATCATCCCTAGTGTCCTCCCCAACACCCAATGCATAAACCAATGCATTTTGTCACTCTATGCGTCATCTGTTGCCAAAACCAAAAGCCTCCATAAAACCACATATCACAATGGCCATCCAGGATCAAATCACATCACAAGTGGTAGGAAAACAAAAATCCCATCAATTAGGCTCTTGTCCCTTTAACAATAAAGAGGTTAACTCAGAACCCTTTAATGAATTATCAAACAATAAGTCCTTTAATCCATATTGAATTAACATATTTATTATATGTAGGTTCCACATTCAGGAAACCTAAACAGTAAGCTATTAAAAATAAAATTAAACATGATTACTAAACCATTTTGATTAACATGAAAATTACAACAAGAAAAAACCATATTCATTCACATGCCTCTTAATATTTAGACAAACAATTATCAATTAATCCTAGTTTATGTTCTTTACCAATTTCTGTCAAGAACGAACAGCTATATAAAGAAAGAATATATATCAAACTATCTACAAAAATAAGAGGCAATAACATACGATCAATATCAATTTATTTATCTGGTTAAAATATTTATTATGTCAATTCCATTGTAATCCAGTGGGATTAAGCATTCTAACAATACAGTTGTACATAAAATAATGAGAGGCAACGAATCTTCTTCCTAAAACAGTTCCTCATGTTCTTTATTCACACAACGAGTCGCGATCCTCCTCTCATGACATCTTCATCCACCCGAGGATGCCACTGTATGACCGCACCAACCATACCCCAATAAAAACCCAATTAGAAACCTAGATATTACATGATATAATATTAAGAAGAGAAACATGAGAAGATGATCCCCAAAATAACGACGATAAAACATACCTTATATTGAATATTGATCGATATAGCTTGGTAGTATCAAAACAGAGTGAAACCATTTCGACGAGTAATGATTGATTTTTCAACACCTACTAGAATGATTGAAAGGTTCTAGCATCTCATAGGTTAGAACAAAGCATAAGAATATGGGAGGAAGATATCTTGTCCCTTTTGAAGATTTCATGCAGCGACGGATTATGATACACATAATTTCTCATTAAAAGTGGTTCACATTAAACCACGCGGTTTGACCAAGTAAAAACATCCTGAGCCTTAGGAATAATTAATATAGGATTTATTTTCATTTAATTGGCCTTAAGAGTTCTTTAAATTAAGGCTTTAAATGTATTTTACCTCAATGGAAATGTCAAAGGGGTGAAACTGTAGGAATCTGGAAACATTGTACACCTACCATTATTGTACACCTACCGTGAGAGGTTACCGATAAACCTCACCATTCTAGAAACACAGTACACCAACCATTAGTGTATACCTACCGTTACTGTACACCTACCGTTAGAGGTAACCGATAGAGGTTACCGATAGACCTCAACATTCTAGAAACACTGTACGACTACCGTTATTGTACACCTACCATTAGATGTTGCCAATAGTGGTTACTGATAGGCCTCACCGTTCTGGAAACATTGTACACGTACAGTAACTATACACCTACCATTAGAGGTTACCGATAGAGTTTTTCAATAGAACTTTTCACTGAACCACACCGATAGAACACTGTTCACTGAACCTCATCGATAGAACACAGTTCACTGAACCTCAACAATAGAACATTGTTCACCGAACCTCATTGATAGAACACTATTCCCTGAACCTCACCAATAGAACACTGTTCACTTAACCTTACTGATAGAACACTGTTCACCTACCATTGTAGGTTACCGATAGAATTGTTGACAAATAGAATTGTTGATGGAATTGGAAATTTGGATAAGTGTTGGGGATAAGTCACTGTGACCTCCCAAAACACCTCAAACATCATATTTTCAAAATGTAATGGACCAGAGAGGTCTGTTCCATTACATAAGTAATAATAGAACACATAAGATAAATATTATCATTTTTTGGGAGGGATTTTACCATCAGGTTAGCTTGTTAAAGAGTGGTTTTAGAGGTAATACATTCTATGTAGGTATCCTTCAGTCCTAAATAAAATAGTTGCAATATATAAAAATAGAAGAGTATCACCCCATGTGTGACCTCATGGAAGTTGGATATGATATCCCACATAAAATGTAACATGGTATTATAAAATTAAATTTAATATTTATTCATTTTAAAAATTATATATGAATATCCCTCATATATATTAAAAATAATTGAATGTATTTTTTTATTTTTTTCCATGAAGAAAAAATAAAAATATATTCGTCATATTCATTTAAAGTTGGTTACCTAAGGTCTTTTTGTAACATACCATATAAAAAAAGGATATAAAATTTTCATATTTATTAAATTTTGTGTATTAAATATTAAATATACATTAAATGGGATTGTATTTTCGATGACGTACTTGATAAAAAACAATGGGTTTCATTGAAATCATAATTTTCACACAACATTGAGTTATACTAAAAAATAATATAATTTAATATAATTTAATATTGTAGATAACACATAGCAATTGAAATAGAGAGTATAAATAGAATTAACTAAAATATTGTTATATATGTTTTTAAATGTTTTTACATTTATCCAATAAAATTAATAGGCTTAAAATTTGAATGAATATAATATTAAGCATAAATACTCTAATATTCATTAAGTGGTCGATTTACATCCTTTTGATGGAAAACCAAATTTAAACCATTTTTAGTCACTTTTATATGTTTTATTTGAGTAAATAATATTTTTTTAGAATTGGGACTTGAAAATTTACTTTGGGTATGTTTTGGGAATTTTTTTGATAAAATTCATTTATTTAATGTACAATGAAAAAAACTGTATTTTCACTCAAAACTTCCTTTTAATATAAAATATTTATAAGGTTATATTATCTTTTTAATTGGTATTATTGAATAACTAGATTAAATTTTTACCATTTAATCTAATGATGAAAATTTGAAGTAAATTTCACATCGTAATTGGTCATAAATAAGTATCAATCAATTGATAGTTATTATTTCATAAAAACACGCTTTTTTGTTTTGACCATGGGAATACATTAAAATTATTTACAGCCACATCTGTTTTTTTGTTTTAAAAACATGTATTACATATTTGGTATTAGTATTTCTATATTTTTTAAATAGATATCTTTTATTTTTATACATTATGAAATTTTTACATCAGAAAAACATTTATTAACCATGGTTAAATGGAAAATCAGGTAAATAAGGTTAAAAAATATAATTATAATAATATTAAATTACCCAAACATGTGTATTAATCCTATTGGTTGATTACTTTCAGACCAAGGGAATCATTGGGTCTATTTTTGGTGCCCCATTAAGCCACCTGGGAGCGATAATGAGACATTATATTTATTAATTTAATGTAATGACAAAAATGACTTTAACATATGTATTCTACTAAATCAATTTTTACATGGGTATATTTATGTTACATATTTGACTATTAATATTCATTAAAAAGATAAAAATATTTATTAAATCATGATGTTTTTTTATAATTTTTAGACATCACATAAATAATATAATTTATGACAGAATAATGATGAAGTGTTTACCATTTAATTAATAATTTAAATAAATAAGATTTAGAAAATAAAAATAATATCGAAACTCTATCCAATACTTATTAAATGATTTTATTTAAAACATTAGTCATCATATAATATATTTTAATGAGTTTTTAACCTTTAAATACCTAAAATCCTTATATAATAAAATAATACTTTTAAACATTCCTAAATACCACCACCTCCGGCTTATTAAAAGCCATCACTTCTATAACTATCCTCACATTTCTCAATATAATTGGCTCATCCATACTCTAATAATTTAGGCTCCCTATATCCCTCTCCACATCTAAGAGGACTTTCTGAAGGTAGAATTCATTTTAATTAAACCTGTTGTTTCAAACCAATGGGAGATAACGGATTAAAAGTTAATGGATTCTCTTACGTTCTTTTATTTTATTTCATCTATCCAACCACATAAACTCTTTTCATTACTATATTTTATAACTACCGCAGTATAATAAATATACTACTGTGTCTTTATGAGACGTATTCAAACTACACTTACACACACCTCCATCTAATGGGTAAGGAACATACTGTTTCTGTAGAAGGCGAACTAATGTCTCATGAAACAATGATTGTTCAAATGTCTCCAATAGCCTCTCATGGTGTCCATTATTAAGTAAATGTATATATATGTGATACATATTATGTTTATGGATTTTTATTATTTTTTATTTTTAATTTATATCATACCTTTCTGATATCTATAAAGGGTAAAAGCGATAATTTTATTTGACGAAGTATGGACTACAACCCCTCAAAATGATATGACATGTTCATTCCATACGTGGGACATATAAAAGATGGAGTTAATGAAATTATATATGATATTATACTATAATTGTTATATACCTATGTATAAATAATTTTTCATTCCATTATAATATAAAATATAAATGAATGTAGCGTTCATGCGTACGTACGACTTACCATCTCCATGAACGATGCATTTCATTTATTATCATCAAATGTTATGTAATGTCATAAATACCTATATATACTAGATATATATATGATATATATGATACCAAATTAATTAATATCATTCTAGAGGTAATTTACTTCAGAACACATTGAAAATTAATAATTATAACAAGATCATTTTTAAATCAAGTTTCGAACATCGACAAAATGTCCTATATGAAGGAATATAATTAATTAATTGTTGTTGAAAAGTAAAAAGTGATATAAAAGGAATAATAAAAATGAAAAATATTATTAAGAAAGTATAAATTAACTTATTTTTATTATTTAGGTAGAACAAGGGAAATACAGGACAAGTCAGACATGAGGTAAGGAGTTTCTTGTCTCACATTTGATTCAGTGAGATTTCTATTCTTCACCACTAATTTATTTCATGAGGTGTATTATGTAGATTCATTTGAGATACATTATCATGAAAAAATTTATATTCATGGTTTTATGTGATTAATTTTTTGTTTATTACCACGTTTCTTTATGACTCGATTGATTACAATGTGGTATGTGGTTTTCATCTCACTTTTTATTCCCATGAGATTCATGCAATGTTTTCCACTATTTCCTTTTCTGTGGGGTATATACATCCATGATTTTATTATTTTTATAATATACTTTAATTGATGGCTATTTACATATTCATTGTATTATACTTCTTTCATAGAGTTTATGTTTCGTATGTTACCAAATCTGTAAGGAAACGTTTCCCCCTCATCTTTTTAAAAGAATTATTTTTGTTATACCTTTTAATTTAATTATTAAAATGTTTGGATATGTTCTTTAATTTCATTAATGATATAAGTAATATTTACAAGTTATGAGATACCATTTTTAACCTCATCAAATTATTTTATGAGTTTTAATGTGTCATCGTCAGGCTATCGAATTTTTGTAAGGGAACATATTCACCCAATTTAAATTATTTGGGTTAATCTTCCACTTCATGATTATGTTGTTCTATGAATATGTGTGAATAACCACTGATTGGTTTACACATAATAACCACTTCTATTGGGTGTTTCTATATTTTTCACACATAATTATGTCATTGATTTATCCTTAATCTATGGATTCCATCTTTATAAGGGATTTCGTCTCAATTTACATTCCATTTAAACATCATTGTACTTATGCACCAATTAACATTTATATGGTGTATATACTGTCCTTTGGAATATTATACCATGAATACCATTATTCTAAATATATTATTTTGATTAAATGCTATTCCACAATTATTTGTATTCAAGCATCTCTCATTTTTTTAAGAACATCATATCTAAAATATGGTGTTAACAATTTATTCTTCCAAATCATTTTAATTAATGTCTATGATTTAAAAATGTTTTTAAGGATTTATTTATTAATACATTAATGTATTTAAATATTAATACTTTTAAAATAATCATGGTCACATGTTACACATTGATTCAAAAAGATTTTTATTATATGTTTTAAATGGTTTAGAAATTTTATTGATAAAGCATTGATTATGTCTATATCGTGAAATGATATGTTCTGATTGAAATGTGGAAATGGTATCTTTCCTTTATTATTGTTTTGTTTGTAATGAATATGTTATGTTTATTGGTAATTTTTTATGTATATGGGTGGTTCCATAATATACCAAGTGTGGGTGAGCTCGAGATAGCTCTGCAATGAATTGGATAATGTGACACAGGTAAACGTTAATGTTTCTCTTAAGAGATTTAGGAAATAAATTGTATTGGATATTCCAAAGGTAACTCCCTATGTAGCTGTGAAAGCTACATTGTAATTATTTTATGTATTACTTAATTTACCTTAATGATTCATTATTTTTCTGTGTTATTCATAAATCATATGATTTCACAAGGTATGTTATGATTGAAAAGTATAGTTTCATTGTTTTGTATTTATTTATGGAATAATTTTTTCATTCTTTATTTTATAACACTTATAGAGCCTTTTATGATTTTCCAATGTTTTGGAAATGCTTTTTACACGAAATAAAGATTAATAGGGTCAAGGATAGGATCAAGGAAAATGTCACGTTGTCTATAACATGGTACTGCACGTGTTTTCTTAAGAGTATATATATTTTCAAAAAATGGTTACTGAGTAGTAGTATCTACATGTAATATTCAAGTTGATATTTAATAGTTATGGCCAATTTCAACAAAAATCAAAAGATGAAATGTTCCTCAATGTGAATTATTAACTTAATTCAATATTATTTAATTTTTATGGTGGGGAACATATATTTGTTATCAATGGTCAGTTTAAACATCATTAGGGATTATGAGTTTTCGTTAAACACAGGGTTAGTACCTATGTATATTATTTTAGTTAAATCCTTGTTTCATAAAGGTTTTAGATCAAGGAATATCAGTTTCAAATGGAAGGAGTATGATCTCAAAAAACATTCCTATCTCTTCCTGATGACATGCTTACAATAATTATTGCAAAGTCATGTTCAAATGATTGTGAAAATTCTTCTAGTATACAACTCAATTTCAAAAAGTTGTTTGAGATATCAAACACCTCCACTATACCATGATATTAGCATGGATCATGGGTTTTATTTAATCAGTCGTATTTTCAAAAATTATCATATTTTCTAGAAAGGTAAATATAATCAAGGAATTTTTAAATATTTTACATTATCACTTGATTTTGAAGAATATTATGATTTTAAAAAAGGTGCTGATTAAGGAGATTGTTGAACAAACTATTTATATTTTCTTTTATAATATAGTATCTCAGCACATATTTATGGTATTTTAACAGGAAAACAGATTTAATGTTTCAACCCAAATTTTGTCTGACTATTTTATAAATATAATGCATTATTAGAGGATTTTAAATTACATGTCATACACGATTATTTTTCAAAACTATTTTTCTATGAACACCCATATGACCCATGTTATACAAGGTGTATTTGGATGAAGGATGAAAATTATTTTGAAGGATCTATAAATAATTTTTCCAATGAATGGACTTTCTACATACTTGAACAATAATAAGATGAAACTATATGTACACCATGATCAAGGAATGATGTTCATTATTTTGGTAGATGTTTTATTTTATCATTTAGTGGAAAAAAGTACAATATATATGTAGTTTAAGACTTAATATTTTGAGATGAAAATTAACGGTTTATTAAAACCTTTGATGTTAAAACATGTTAGGGATATTTTTGAGTTTAAAAAATAGAAAACCTGTAAGATTGGTGATGACCTATCAAATCTGGAATGGCTATAGAAATTGATCCCACAAACAAAGGGCAACAAGGGTAAATCACCTACCTCTGTCCTACATGATGTACCTAGTTAGTATGAATTATTCATTTATGATAAATGATTCTATGCATCAAGAATAACATTATTTGGTATCTTTTGTTTTATAAAATGGATATCCTTAATATAGAAAAATTATTTGGTGATTACGTGATAAATGTTTTCTTGGAAGATGTTATATATTTTGGGGAAACAATATCTGCCTATGGAAATAATAAGACATTCGGATTTCAATTGAGGAGTAATTGTGGAATATTATTATGAAAGAATCTATGTTTCTATTATGGAATTATAAGCATTTTGTGTAATAAAAACAAATGATTAACCAATAATAAAAAATATTTTATTAGGTTTATTATATTTTTACTATGAGACATTTATAGTTGATGATATTTGAAGATAAATTTTAATATTTATTATGGACGACATTGTGAATAAATAATTCTATGTTTTGGGTATCAATCATATTTTTTAATATATTTAAGGATTTTATGGACAATTGTACAATGAATGGCCTTTATTGAACTTGGGGTTCTTTTTGTTGAATTTTGAAGATTATAAGTAGTATTTATTTTTATGAAGGATTATCCATTTAGGGATTATCAGATCTTGTACTAACAAATTTTGGTTTTATTTGATGTCTAAATATTTGGTAAATATGTATTTCATCTTTTGAATATTATGTTATACAATAGATTTTTATTCTCGTACTTTAGGTGTAACCAAATCATCTTGAATACATACATTTTGGAGAAAAGATAAGTTTGTGGTTGAATATTATTAATGTATGGCACTCTACATGACATTTAAGTATATTTCCTT
Organism: Viscum album; assembly: GCA_963277665.1. NCBI lineage: Eukaryota > Viridiplantae > Streptophyta > Magnoliopsida > Santalales > Viscaceae > Viscum > Viscum album. Next base: position 1,549,977,629 of record OY728131.1, read on the forward strand.
ATTATAATAATATAATTATTAATAAAATTCTTCATATCTACAAAAAGGATCTTGAAGCAATAATATTATATGCTCTCTTTTTTCATCAAAATTTTACCCAACATCAAATTTATGTTGTCGTGGTGGTTAAATTTCTGTGATCACGTAATCTATCAATCTATTAATATATGATAGTTAGTTTCTCATAAATATCCATGTTTTCATGGAATTGTAGTATCTTTTTTCTCAAGTGAGCTTTTTATTTCGATTTATTTAATTTAAATTAATATTTTTATTGACTATTTTTCTGATGTGGGACATTCAATCATGTTTCCAATACCAATTTAAAATTTGTGAGGATACAAATCCTGAAAAGGATGGAAGGATGTGAAATTCAATTTAAATAATTAATATATCATTTTCATATTTATTAATATTTTTGAATTAAATTTTTATTTTACATTAAAGGGGATTCTATGTCTGATGGAGTACTCGATACACAATAATAGTTTTAGTTGAAATATTATGTTACACACAACATTGAGTTATACTAAAAAATAATATATTATTATTATTATTTTAAGTGGTAGTCAACACATAACCATTGTATTGGATGGAATGAATAAAGAAAACTAAAATATGATAATATATGTTTGTTAATTTTTTTAAAATTTATCAAATAAACTATAAACGCTTAAAATTTGAATGAATCTAATTTTAAGAATCAATAATATATTATTAATTAAAAGATCGATTTACCGCCATTTGATGGAGAATCCTCTTTAAATACAGTTTTAGTCACATTTATATGTTATATTTGAAAAAATAAAATCATTTTTGGAATCAGGTCATCAAAATTTACTTTTAGTAAATTTTTGGTATTTTTATGATAAAAGTCAAATTTTAATGAACAGTGAAAATACAATATTTTAATTCAAAACATCCTTTTAATATAATATATTTATAATATAATATTATCACTTTAATTTTTTGTGAAATATAACTAGATTATTTTTTAACAATTTAATCCAATTTTTGTCATTTGAAGTAATTTTACTTTGAAATTTGACACAAATAAGTGTCAATCTTTTTATAGTTATAAATTCATAAAAACACGATTTTTGTTTTGATAGTAAGAATTAATTTTAAATTAATTTATACAAAATAAGTGTTTTGGATTTGGAAAAGTTGATTCCATATTTTAAATCTGGAGGACTATATTGTGTAAATAACTATCTTTTATTTTCAGAAATTATGAATATTTATTTTAGTAAAAATTTAAATTACCATGGTTAAATGTTAAATCTGGAAAATAAGGGTAAAAAAATATTGTAATAATAATATTAAAATACCATAACATGTGTCTCAGTCCTATTTGATGATAAATATCGACCAAGGGTATCCTTGGGTTGATTCTGGTACCCCATGGAGACACATGAGAGTGATAATGACACTTTTTATTACTTAATATAAAGTATAGACAAAAATGACTTAAAACTATATGTTTTATTAAAACAATACATGCATGGGTTTATATATGTTTTCAATTTGACTATAAATATTCTTTTGAAAGAAAAAAACTATTTCCTACATCATGATTTTATTAATTTATAGACATCAAATAAATAAAATTATTTATGACATAATAATGATGCAGGGTTTACCTCATTAATTAATAATTTAAATAAATAAAATTATAATGATTAAACTAATATCCAAAACTATCCATTTTTATTGGATTATTTTAGTTTAAATATTAGATATATTATCATATAAATTAAAGAGTTTTGGACATTTATAAACTGAAAATAATTATATAAAATAATAATATTTTCAAATATTTTTATGGAGCTCCTCTTCCACCTATAAAATCCCTCACATCTAACAGATTCATCATAGTAATCAAGCCCCTTGGATCGTCCAAACTCTACCCAATTAATATACATAAATTCTTCTCCTCTTTTATATATGTCTTCCCTTAGGATGAAGGAAATTCAATCAAACCTTTTAATTCAAACAAAAGGGAGATTCCCGATTTAAAGGTAACATCTTCTATTAAGTTCATTTATTATATTTTACTTATCCATCCCCATAAAATCTTTTTATTCCTTTATTTTATTGCAAAACAAGTATCATAAATATACTAGTTTGATTTTATGAGATATATTCTAACTAAACATAACCAATCCTCCATCTAAGGTGTAAAGAACGTACTGTTTTGTGGACGGTGAATTACTACCTCACGAAATGACGATTGTTCAAATGTCTCCAACCACCTCTCATAGTGGCCATTATGATGGAAAACTATTTATATAAGATATATAATATGTTTATGTTTTCATTTTGATTCTTAATTTTTATGTTATATCATACCGTTATGGTATCCATAATGGGTAAAAGTGATAATTTAATTTGTAGAAGTGCGAACAACCACCCATCAATGTTATATTACTCATCCATGCCATACTTGGGATGAATAATGGATGGAGTTAATGAAATTATATATGACATTATTCTATAATAATTATATAACTATTTATAATTATGTTTTCAATCCATTAAAATATTAAAATAAAATTAAAGTATCGTTCATGCGTTCGTACGACATAACATCTCCTTGAATGGTGCATTTCATTTCTTATCTCAAAATGCAATATAATGTTATAAATATAGATATATAATTGATATATATGATATATATGATACATAAATCATGAATATCATTATATAGATAATATAAGATTGACCACATGGTCAATTTATAATTATAACATGTTTATTTTTAACTTAAGTTCCTATAATCAACACAATGTCTGATATAAACACAAATAATTATCTAACTGTTTTAGAAAAGGTAATAAGTAATATATAAAAAATAATAAACATGAAAAATATTATTATTCAAGTATAAATTATGTTAATTTTATTTTTTAGGAGGAACAAGGCATATACATGGCATGTCAGACATGAGATAAGGGGTTTCTTATCTCACTGTTAATACCATGAAATATCCATTATTCGCCACTTATTTATTAAATTAGGTTAATTGTGAACTATAATTTGATATATATTGTCATGACTCACATTATATTAATGGTATTTGGTGATTCATTTGGATTTTATTAACTTTTTTTCTTATGACTCGATTGATTACAATGTGGTAAGGGGATTTCATCTCTATTTTTATTCCCAAGAGATTCATGAAATGGTTTCCACTATAGCATTTTGCATGTGGTACGTACTTCCCATGATTGTATTCTTTGTATAATATATTTAAATTTACGTGTATTTACATCTTCATTGTATGATCCTTATTTCATGGAGTTTATGTTTCGTATGATACTGAATTTGTAACAGAACCTTTCATCCTCCTCTATTTAATAAACTTCTTTTTTGTTAAGTCATATAATATACATATAATAATTTAGGGATTTGTTCTTTATATCTTTAATTATATAAATTTTTTGTCCATGTGATTAGATTCCCTTTTCTCTCTCATCCAATTATTTTCTTAATTTTAATGTGATATCATTACGCTATCATATTTTGGTAAGGGAACATCATCATACAATTTCAATTCTTTTTGTTAAACTTTCGCTTCATGATTAGGTCATTCTATAACTATGTTTGAATAAACTCTGATTGTTTTTAAACATAATTATCTACTTATATTAGGTGTATTTATATTTCTCACACATAATTATGTCATTGATTTATCATTAATCTAACGATACTGTCTTTATAAGGGATTTCGTCTCAATTTACATTCCATTGATATTTCATTATTGTTTTGCACCAATTCAATTTTATATGGTGTATATATTATCATTTGGTATATTATATCATGAATAAATTTATACTAGTGATAATATATTGTTTTTATACAATGTTATTCCTCAGTTATTTGTATTCAGCCATCTATCCTTTGGTTAAGAACTCCTTAACAAAAATATTGTTTTAATGATTTATTATTATAAATATGTCTCATTAATGTCCAAGTTTTAAAATGGGTTTAGGTATTTATTTATATAGACAATATGATTTTCAAATGTTAATTCCTTTAAATTCTTAAATGTGGTAATGGATACATGTATTTAAAAATCTCTCATTACATGGATATAAATGGTTTTGAAAATGGTATGATAAAGAATTGATTATGCGAATATATTGAAATTATATGTTGTTATTGGAATGTAGAAATTTTATCTTTCCATTATTCTATATTTATGTATTATTAAAATTTAATGATAATTGGGAATTTTTTACGTATATGGCTTGTTCCGTGATAGTCCTAGGGAGGGTGGTTTTGAGATAACTCTCTAATTCATTGGGTAGTGTGACAGAGGTAAACGTTAATATTTCTCCTATTTGATTTATGGAATATACTATGATGGGTATTCCAATTGTAACTCCCCACATATATGGGTATGATACAGTGCAAGTATGTTATGTATGCCACAAATTTCGTTTATGTTTTATGATTTCTGTGAGTTATTCAGAAATCTTATTATTTCATAATGTATGTTATGATTGATAAGTATGGTTTCATTGTATTGTATTAATTTATGGGATAATGATTTCATTCCTTACTTAATAAACCTTACTAAGAATATTATTGTCATCCCATGTTTTTGAAATGTTTTTCACAAGACTTCATGATGAATATGGTAAAGGATGTGATCAAGGAAGAAACCATGCTATATAATAGAGGGAAGTAGACATGTGTCTTTTAAAGAGTTTTTATTTTATGAAAAAGTGGTTAAAGAGTAGTAGTGTCGACATGTAATATTAACATTGAAATGTAATATTTATGGCTTAATAATCTAAAAAACTAAACCTGAAAAGATCCTCAATTTGAATTATTAACATAATTCAAGATTATGTAATGTTTAAGGCCAGGTCCTTGTACTATTGAAACATCAAATAGTGAGAGAAGTCTGGAGTCGATATACATGATTATCTATTTACATAGAAAGTCTTCAGTAATACCAATGAGTAAGGATTAATGGGGATCTTTCTACCTAGATCCCACAGAGCATATAAAATATCACTTTAGATATTCATTAAAATAACCAAGAGTATATATATGAAAATATAATGGATAATCATATGAAATGTACCATATAATTCATACATTTTTAGAAAAGTTAATATGATATCCCATTTGAGGGAATCAAATAAATATTTGATTTCCATATCAATTGGAAGATTTCAATTTTCATATTTCTTATATATAACATTAATACAATTGGAGGTTGTGTAGAGGAATTTCATACTTTTCCCCTTATTAATGAAACCATGAAATCATATTGAGACAAAATGGATGGGAATAGAACCATGTATAATGGAATATAATGTTACAAATATTCATTGGGAGGGTATTCCCAATAACAATATGAATGAAATATTCAATGTATAATGCATGATTTACCTTGGGAATGAGGTTGATAAATTGTTAATTAAATACTAGTGTAATAAATAAAGTTCTAAAAAGTAATGGAATAATATGGGGAAAATTAGAATGGATCATGTCAGAGAAATATTCCAAGAAATATATATTTATTCCATCCAACCTGAAAAAATTATCTATGTTGAGGGAGAATTTGGGATGCATAGTCTTTTGTAGCTTAATAATTGAGGTATTGAAGCACTTATAATATCTGAGATGGGGAGAAGTATAACCATATCCAATTTTAGAAATATCATATTTATGATCTTCATCTTTTAAATGTGTATTGATATATATTTTCCTGGATTTCTTTATGACCACATTATCATTGAATCTTTCACCATTAACCATAATATGAAATATTTTCATTTTAGTCATTCTATCCATATTAATAATGTTAGAAAATTTAGTATTTCCAACTCCATATTTGAGCTAGTATAATGTAGTTGTTCCTTTAATATGATATCATTAGTGACAATTAACTTATTCAACTATTGGAACCAAGGCCTATCAATGGTAGAAAGATATTTTTGTTTGTGTTTTTTATCAATCCTCCTTTGTGTGATCAAGATGTTTGTAATGAAAATGATTTAACATTATAAGAAGACCATATTGATGATAGTAAAATCATTTTCTAGTGATTATCAATTTTTTTAGAATAAAATCATGATAGAGGATAAATAACCCAGAATGGTGGGTTTGTTTGATTAAGTCTTATTAAATATGGTAAATTTATGTGTTTTATGGAGACTTTGTCTCTAGTAGGATGAGATTCATGAAGATGTGATGAATCATAAATGAGAAACATGATTGTGTATTTATATGATAGAAAATCTATAAAATATGGAAATATATTTCAAATGGGATAATTATAACCGATGTTTTTAAATAATGAAGATTCAAAAAAAATTGGAAATAGAGTATTGAGAATAGATCTTCTTAGATATTGGGATTTCACGGAACCGATAAATAGGTTTTTACCCCCACATGATTTGTAATAAAAAATACCTACAAAAAAGGATTAATTTTTCTGAATTCATGAATCATAATATTTATGGAATCTAGAATTCGATGCCATAATGGGCATCATGAAAAAGTAGTTCTAGTCATTCCTAATTTTTATGTATCATTTAATAGCGTTTTTCAAATTGGTAGGTATTTCCATGATGACATAATGCTTTGTGATGTTTGTTTTCATTTTGAAGGATGTGAGTTCCACAAAGGCTATTTTTGAATTATATTTTTTGAAAATATTATTGAGTATATGGTTTAAGTGAAAAATTATTTCATGTGAATCAGCTAAGGACTATTATGAAGGTAGAGCCTTGTGATACCTAGTGATGATGAATTAAATTCCAATCAACTTATGTGCCCTCCAAGATGTTAAATAGTGTTATAAATCATAAACTATAATACTCAATGGGGGTTAATGAAAATTATTAGATGGATGAAGTGTGTTTTGTCGATAATATTTTAATGGGACTGTACCTAAAATAGAGTTATTGTGATTTAACATCTATTTCCGACAAAAAATAGTAAATTTTATTTGTTTTAGGTATATCTAATACACCATTAGTATAATCTTCTGTGACTATCCCTTAGTGGTGAACAAATCTTTAATTTTTTTCTCTCTACATGTGATTTTTAATTTCTTCTAGATTCCAACAATCATGTTTAAAAATATCATAATAATATAGGAATTATATCCATAACATCAAAAGTTAAAGTTTACACCATGATCCACCCATAAACACTCAGGGTGTTATATGGTCATATTAGTGGTAATAGATCTAGTTTATTGCAGTTAAATATGTCATGTATATATTTCATCATGAATTAAATGCATCTTATAAGATCCCCCTAACTGTTGGAAGAATCATCTAAATTTCAAAGAACATGATGATATATCATCTGAGATCCCCTAAGATAGATGTTCTTTTTTGCACTACACTTAGAATTCATTTAACTGGTCCTATTGTTCTTCTTATTACTAAAACAAATAAGAAAATTATTTTTGTAAATTTCAATGAAAAAAATTTAATTTCCACAAGAATATATGACAAAATCTATTTTAAGGGGACGCGATTCACCTGAGAAATTACTATATTGGAGAAATAATATAAATTAATCAAATGTTGTAACAATGTGAAGTAGGGAAGACTTTATGTTTTTGTCAATATGGCTAATGATATTAAAATATGTCCATAAATAAATGATGTAGATTATTTAACTAAATAAATTAATTTTTTTGATAAATTCAGGGACATGGTTATAAAATTAAAAAAATTGATATTATGAAGAAATTATTTATAATTTTTCCACTTTTATACAATCCAAAACAATTATCTCATGTGGAAAGGGATTTTCTTATGATCTATATTGAAGATCATTTAAGTAGTATAGTTTCTTATGAAACGAGTGTAAAATCAAAAGATACATCCACTAAAAAATGAAATTGTATTCAAATCCATGGTAAATAATGAGGTTTATAGAGTACATGATGACGAGGAATAAAAAATTCCTTTTCTTTTCTCCATGAAATTAAATGGATGAAAAGGTATATTTGAATGAAACATCTATTTTTTTATTTTTGTTGTGTTAAAGTATGTCTTGTTGTATCTAAATTCCAAATGAAATTTTATGTCATTGAATTTTTAGTAGAAATCATACATAATTATAAATAGACTTTTTCTAAAAAATGAGACTCCAAATCATGAAGGAAAATAAAAATAAAGTTTATCATATGAAATTAAGAGAAAGATGATATTAAATTTTTGAATGATGTAGATCCATATATTATTTATGGAACAAAATAATACATGATGTCTATAGTTGAAAAAATGATCCTATAGAATATATTGCTAATATATTTCTTGGTTTTTTGATCTCTAGTTGGAAATTGAGGGTTAGCATTGTGGGAATGAAAATGAAATCAAGAGAAAGTAAAATATGGTTGTGGTTCCAAAAGATTGATAAGAGTTTGTTGATCAGCCTAAAGCATAAAATTATTGACTAGAACAAAAGGAATATACATCTCTTACAACTCTTAAAAGAACATATGTGGTTTTGTAATTTAAAAATAACATTTATGAATAGTAAAAATTCATCAATGACCATACATTTTGACTAGTGGAAAATTATATTATAGTTTAGTTAAATGAGGAAGAAGTTTTTACTATAATTAGTAAAATTGAAACTAGATCAAATTATAGGTAAGGAAAGAATAAATTATTGTTTGTGAAATTCATAGATTAAAAGATGATAATAAGAATAAAATAGAGTTCCCTATGAGTAGAGAAGGGATTTAAAAAATATCCAATGTTCTGGGAATAATTTGAATTGTGTCTGATGATAAAAAATTAATCCCTAGAAATATGATGTTCCAGTAAAATGGGAAGCTGAAAGGTGGATACATCACCAAGAAAAATGATTTCCTATGAAATAAATAATCAAATAAAATAGAAAAAAGAGCTGAAAAATACCCTAATGGTTCAAGAGAGGATCTCAGGAAAAATTCATCAAAAACAGTTGGGGTGTGGATAAATGAATGTGATAAAACATTTCCTCTTTTAAAGTGTAAATTATGTGGGTTTATGATCCGTTTGATGTCTTGAATTTAAGTGGAATGGAGTTATCTTAATGGGGAACTATTTGAAAGTAATCAAAGTAATATCAGATGATATCATTAACTATATATAATAACTTGTTTACAGAGAAATTTTTTTATTATTCTAACTATAGTGATTAACCTATTCATTGCAGTGAAAGGATAGTTCAGATAATTACATTCTAGACTTATATACAAGTATATTATCACCATCCAAATATATTTACTCTTGAAAATAGGATTTTTCATCCATTAGAGTAAAATGAGTACGATGAAACCAGTAATATTAAAAAGACTGGAAATTATATTTTTTCCTCCACTAAATAAAATATGTTTTTGGGGGAAGAGATGAAAATTTAGAATTCTGAACTAATTGAAATATCTCTCAAAAATACTAATAATAATAGAACCTATGTTGTTGATCCTGGATTCTCATCCCATTTGATAGAAAATGTATATATTTTAAAGAATATTAAAAAAAGGTTTGATACCACATTGGAATTTTTTAATGGTATTGTGTTAATGATCAAATTAAATTGAAATATAGAACTAGAAACTAAAGGGTGTATGAGAACTAATGTTCACTACATATATTGATTTTATTAGAATCTCATGAGTGGGATTCAATTCATTGACTATGGATTGATAATAAAATTTAATCATAATTAGGTAACTATCAATGAAATGCAAGGTAATTTTCTTTTGAAGGGATTCAGAACAAAAGGAAATTTATACCATGTTGACAATATAGAGAAAATTTTTCATAATAATTAATGAATAAAACAAGTGTTGTCAAAAGAGGGTGGGTAACATTAATCAATAGAGAATGAATAAATATGTATGATTAATATTGTTGTCGACATTCCCAACCTAATGAATGATAGTGAAAATACATGTGATGGATGCATGCGAGGAAAGATGATCAAGAGTTCATATCGAATTATATAAAGAGGGAATTGAATATGTTTTTTCATATCCTTACTGTGTTATGTGGTCCACATAATGGTTCATTAAATAATATTGATAAGTACATCATTCGTTATATTTATGATTATAGTAGAATGGATTTTATAATGAATATACTGAGGAAACAAAATGTTCATGATTTCAATAAGATTTATCATCAATGATTTTAGAATGAAACTAGTCATACAATAAATAATAAATGATTAGATAATTGATGATTATACAAATTCATTTAATTTGACAGATACTAGGAAAAACATAGGCTATATCATGATGTTTCTATAGTAAGAAACCCTTAATATAATGGGATTATTGAACACAAAAATATATAATAGAACAACACGGCTGTATATATGATTATTTGGATATGTTTTATCATCAATATTAGAATCAAGATGTTCATGTAGCAATATTCACTCAAGATTGTACGTGGCGTTTTGTGGTGGAATATATGAAAACATTTGAGATGTGGTATTGAATGAATACTTCTATGGTGTATTTTATGGTTAATGAAAGTAAATGTTTCATCCAAAATAATGGAGTCAGTGTTGGAAAGTATTAGGATATTGTATATGAGATAATATTATTTGTATATTCAATGAATTGTAAAGCTTACAAATTTTATAATAATTTTCATAGAATGATTGTGTAAGGCACTATTATAATTACTAATTAAGATAATAATTTAAATACCTAAAGGATTTAATTTCATGGTATGATTGAAGAATAATAAATTGGAAGAGGGGAAAATTTAAATGATGAAATATTGTATGGCTTAAAAATATTCTCGGAAAACAATAGTATGATGATTTAGATGATGAATCAGAAGAGTAAACCATTGAGGAAGAATAATACTCATATACTCACAAAATTAATAGTGGAGCATAAATTATTAAATAAATAATTATTGAGGATTGATCAAAACCCCAAAAAATATGAATAATATGCAATGAAGAACATTTACCATCCAAATAATTTTGGATCCAAAATCTATTAAAGAAGTACTGAAGGACAGATAATGGGTTAACTCAATGAGAGAAGATCTAGTAATAAATTCCATGAACTGTGCATGTGATCCAGTTAAGATATATTAATACCACAATGTTATTTGAATAAAGTGGCTCTCTAAAAACAAATTCGTTGAGAATTTTTATGTGATCATAAATATTTCATAATTAGTGTCTAAATTCTATGACAAAATAAAATATATTTATGTGGAGTAAATATTTTTTCTTTAATCGATGATAGATCCTATTATGATTTTACATTCAAATAAAATTTATTTATATTTCAAAATATGAATAGTAATATTGATTTATGAAATGGAGTTCTTGAATATTATGTATTTATTAAACAACTAGTGGTATTTCATATAATAAATAAGTTTAATATGGTTTTAATAATATAGAAGACTCTATTGCTTGAACCAGGAACCTCAAGATTAGTATTCTCGACTCAATTTAGGTCACAATAAGTTTCTTTTGAAATAAGAGGTTTTGACCATTATATCTAAGTAGATAGTTCTCATAATGATAAATTTATGGTTATATTTTATGTGGATGACATTATTTTTCTAGGAAACCAACAATAATTAGTTGGAAATTTTTCAAATATAATGAATTAATAATTTAAATTGGCCATGATTAGTGAAATAACATAATACATGGGGATATATGTGATTCAAAATAAGTATTACACCTTAATTTCACTGGGTTATAATTCAAGATATCTTATGAGGGAATTTAACATGCATGACTCCAAACTAATGTAGACTCTGATTATGGTTGGGATAAATGATGAGAAGCACAATGATGGGTCATCTGGGGATCCACCCTATATAGGGGAAACATTGGAAGATTATTTTATCTAGTTTCAACAGGTATATATATCAATAATGAAACATGGTTAACAACCCACATTAAAGTAATATGACGGAAGAACATTAGGTAGAAATTAAATGAATGATGACATATATTAAGTTTTCATTCCTGTTTGGCTTATAAATTGTGTTGTGAAGAGTGAATGAATTATCATTCTATCTGATGGTCATTGGCCTAAAGATTTTGTTGAGTGAAATTTCATAGGTTTCAATTCATTCATTATAGGAAATAATTTGTGGGATGGTGGACCAAAAATACTGAAATTACTTTTCTTGGTACAACTATATTAGAGTATATCTATTATAAAAGGAATTACCTTATATATTGTTGAATAAAAAAAACTAAGTGATATTGGTGATGATGTAAAACAACCAATGGTGATTCACTATGACAATAAGTGTGCAATCAATATTATGATAAATATATTTCTGCACACTCGAATCGGACATGCTGAGATCATATATCACATTATAGAAAAAAATTCAATCATGTTTTGATTAAAATGGGTCATGTTTGCACTAATGAACTTATAGTTGAAATTTTAACTATGCCTTTGACAGCACATATGTTTTAGAAACATCAGTTAATACTTAGTGTTCTACCACCATCCAGTGCAAGAGGAGGTTATAGTTCCTCCCATATCCCCATTTATGTTAGATTTTTTCATCTATTTATAAAAGTGATATAGTTTTAGGGGGAGATATTATCTAAGGGGATTCTGTTAGGAGAACTACAAGAACAAATAAAATTTATATGGGTTTATATCTAAAGGGAAAGAAAAGTAAAATTCAATGAGTATTGGTTTTCTTGATTTGTTTGTGGTATATGGTGTTATGAACTTATTTTTTCACACAAATTTTCCACACAATGAACATTTCTCATGTATAAATAGAGTGACTGATTAGTATTGTAACATAAAAAAGGTTATTGTTTGAGTTTGTAGAATTATTGAATTTATTTTCAAATATCAAACAAAGAAAAATATGTAGTGTAAGATCCGTAGTTTTTAAAATCCATTTTTTCTCAAGTAAATTTATTTTATTTTTAGTCATGAATTTAATGGTAAACTAATTAAATCATTATAAATATAATATAAATTTTTTTGATTTACCTACATGTAACACCATCTTGGTAGGCATTACAGACAACATTTAGTTTCTATGAAATTTGTTTTATTATATTAATATAAAATGGTTATTTATAACGAATCCATTAATCATAGTTATTTTAATAATAAAATATAATATTTAAATATATATTATTATTTTTATATATATATAAATCATATTGATAATAAGAAAAACAATTTTTATAAATTACTTTATATGTTTGAGAATACTATTTTGTTAAAGGAAATTTTTTTTCTCATTCGTCGAAGAATAATAAAATTATTTTTTAACACTTTAACAGAATTGATAAAAGAAAATATTTTTTTCATTTAAAATTTAAAAATTAGAACATATATATAATTTTAAGGGATTTTCTAGAAAATTTTATTCTTCATGAATAATGAAAAATACAGTATTATAATTTAATTTTATTTTATTTAATATATATATATATATATCAGTTATATATTAATTGGTTTTAAAATATATATGAAATTAATTTTACATAAATTAATCCAGTGTAGATAATTGGGACAAATTTCACATTGATATTGGATATCAAAACAATCCATACTAAAAAAAATTCTTAAAAACATCCATTGGTGTGACACATCTGTTTGATTAATTTGAAATTCATTTCTAACTCATATGTTATTAGAGTTTTAAAAACATGAATATATATTTATAATATTAACAATTAACATATTATAATAATTTGAAAATATTTTTTACCTAATAATTTAGTGAAGCTGAATAATATTAATTAATGTATCTAAAAGTGAAAACTCTTTAACAAAGGACTAAAGCGTAATCCTAAGGCCAAAAATAACCAAGAAACATGTCAAAAATTAATTGGATGTTAATTTTTATTAACTAATATCACTTTTATAAAATTGAGACCATTATTGGATCCACATTACATTGTAAATATGTGGGTGGAATTATTTTTTAAAATATTTACAAGAATGCCATTCCACCTTCACACTAAAAATAATTCATCCCTTTTATTTATTCAGACACCTCAAAATATTCATATCAGTAAAATTATTCTTAAATATCCTCCATTAATACCAAAATATTTTAAATATTCCTCCCTATAAGAATAAATCCATGAATTTAATTCTATTTTGTACAAACTAGTAGGAGTTAACTAAAGAGAGGTAATATCCTTCTTCAACATATATTGTTTTTCCCATTCTACACCCCCTAATATCTTCTTATTCAATGATTAAATATTAACATATGAATCCTAAATATATGGTAATGTTTTCATATTATTGTTTCTACCTATACATTCACCCACATCCATCTAATTGGTATCAAACCTACTATTCTTGTGTTAGGAGAACTGTCATCCCCTGAAATGATGTAGTTCAATTTTCCTTAAAACAACTCATTGGTGTAGATTATGATGTAAAATATATTTCTATATGATATTTATATTATATTTAGGTTTTTATTTTGACTTTTTAATTATTATATTACACCTAATTTAATGGTCTCTAGATTGAATAAATATAATAATTTTGTTCGGCGAAGTGTGGACTACTACCTCATCCAAGAGATGTGATTTGTTCAAAAATATACAGAGAATTTATTAATGATGGATTCAAAAAACATATATGAAATACATGAAACTTTAGTGATACCTGGATTAATATATATATATATAAATACATATATTTAATTTACATTCATTAACTCAATATGATAATTAAATAGAAGAGTTGTTCATGCATACGTACAGACTACAACCACTATAAAATGTGAATTCAATTTCATATTTCAATCATTACTAGATTATTATGGGTACATATATAATGAATATATATAATATTTATATAGTTTCAAACATTCTATTAATATTAATATAAAAATGATCAAAATAGATATGACATATTAAGTCCCATGAGAAATAATCAAATCAAATATTAACCAAAACAAGAACATTCCCTGGATATGTTAGTAATAAAATTATATAAATCCATATATTGTATTAGTTATAATAATTTGGTTCTATGGTGGAATTAAATTAATCATTTTTAATATTTAATATAATTTAATGAGTATAATGAATGTAAGGACAAAAGGTAAGGGGATTTATAGTCCCGCTTTAATCTCTATGAGATTTATGCCTTATTCACAAATTTTTCCTTTTAGTTCTGTCTAAACATCTCAATAATATACTCTGAGATTATATTACATAAATATGTGTGTATTTACATATCCATTTTATGATATGTATTAAATGGGTTCTATGTTCTAAATGTTTCCAAATTGGAAGAGTTGTTTTCCCTCAATTATCATCCATTTAGATAGATTAAATGAGTTTCAAAAACAATGTTTCAAAAAATTATTTCAGTTTTTTAACTATTTTTAAAGAATATATTTTGATCTTTTTTCAATTAGATATTTATTTAAAAATATTTTATGGTTTCTATTATTACCATGTATATTCTGCAATCTACATTCAAATTATAATATTTTTTAAAATGTTATATGTTATTAAAAAATCCAAATCTTAAATGATATCATCCATCATAAATGTTTTTTGATGATATAACCAATTTGTTTTTTTGTCAATGATAACATCCATTATTGTTACTCATTAAATTACACTACAATGATCCAATGATCTATTCAAATTCATTCTCAGAATGGTTTACGTTTTTATAAAATGATTTTTATGAAACATGTTTCTATTTCATGTGTTATATGATTATAAATCCTATGTAATTTCTTAGGTCATGTATTGAAGAAATAACTATGAAAATTTTATTTTTCTACACCAAATGGTGATAATACATTTTTTATATCACCAATATAATTTCATGGGTTATTATATGATTGTATATAAATTTTAGTCAGATATATGTATGATTACATTAAGTGATGGGGGACCTATATCTATATTAATAGTAGTGGGTAAAAAATTATATCTCATGATATAACGATGAGATTCAATAAATTACGATTAATCCACTATATAGATTGTGAATCCTAATCCACTATGGGAATATGGGGAAACTTGATCCCTTGTGGGATGATGGGGAAACCTAGTCCACTATTGGAAGATGATGAATCCAAATCCTCAATGGAAATATGGGGAAACATGATCCACTATGAGAATATAGAGAATAATGACCCCGTAAAAGGAAATGACTATAAATACGGATGGTTGTGTGTCCCTCCCAGTAGGTGTAGTCACTATAAAGTGCGTTATTATGTTTTGGTCATTATCTTTGACTTATAACCAATTATATTACAATATAAAAATATATTAATATATTATGATTTCATGCATTACACTCATTATTTCATTATGATTCATATATTATGAACATCCATTA
Source organism: Viscum album (assembly GCA_963277665.1). Lineage (NCBI taxonomy): Eukaryota > Viridiplantae > Streptophyta > Magnoliopsida > Santalales > Viscaceae > Viscum > Viscum album. Next base: position 1,549,993,969 of record OY728131.1, read on the forward strand.
TTTACACCATGATTCATGTTCATGATCATTGATATATTGGGTATGTACTTCTAATATCATGATCAAATTCGCATACCATGGTGGTCATGCTTTTTCTTACATATCAACAATTATTACACATACTCAGAATTTTAGCATACAACTATTTTATGTTTCAATTAGACATGTTATGAAGATTTTAATTTTTTATGGTGTGTCTTAGAAGGGTTTTAGTCATGAATAACCAAGTTGGAGATAATGTATATAACATATGCACATGTGATTATGTATATTTTATTGTAATGGAATTAGACTAATATAGTCTTTATGCATCAATATGTTTCATGGTTTAGTTATTATTTAAATGTTTTTGAATTTTAATGTATGAAATGTTAGTGTCTATATTGTTGGTATCACAACAAAATTTGAATTGAACACAGAAATCTATGATGAGATAACCTTTGTGACAACTATAATTAGATGTACTGGGACAAGACTAAGGATATGTAAATGTATTGGAAAATATAAGAGAATTTTGGAAATTGATAAAGGGAGTGGATTCCTAGAAATACATATATTTTTAGATATAATAATTGGATTTGGTTCTTGAACATATGTATATTTGAGTAAAAAATATAACATTGTGCATTGGGCCTGTAATTAGCTTATCTAGGAATACGAAAATAGGTTATACTACACACAAGGTTTTATATTCTTGGGGGATATTTATTAAGAATTAAACAAATTAATCAAATTCCATCCTATAGGTTTTTTAGAAAATATTTTCTATTAATAAAATAGGATAAAAATATGGTCTCATGGATAAAATAATCATTAATAATTTAAAAATTATGTAAGTGATTTTTCATTATTATGTGTTCTCGTAGTATGAAAATTAATTATTACTATTTTATTTTTTATTTTATTCAATCTATGGAACCTAAATTAATAATAATAATGGTTACTACAACATAAAATTAAACAATTATTCTTATAATAATATAAATATTATGAGTAATAGAGTTGAAAACCCCATTTATGTGATCAATAAAATTTATCAATCTATTAATCATTTCAAGCATCCTAACAATTAGGTGAGGGAACCACATTATATTTACTCAGAAATGAGGCAATGTCCACCTTTATTTAGTGGGACATTCAAAACACTAATTGATAAATGTCGGATTAGTACCACATGAATGATATTATCCATTATTCAGTGTTCATTTATGAGGATTTCATTTATGTTATTTATCAGTTTGATGGTGATGTATAATAGTGGTGGAAACTAATCAAGAATTCAAGGAATAATTTTAAAATTGAATCCAATAATTGTAATGAATTGTGAACATATTCTTCAATAATGACATTCCTCATGTTTTTTAATGAAAATATAAATGGATTTCCAAGAGGTGAATCTAATGGATGATTAATACATTGGTACCTATAGGGTTAATTTTAGAAACTAGCGAGGAAGGCTTCTAGATTTATCATCCAAAAAGAATATAAAAGTGAATGGTTTTTCAGTGCCTTAAATTCATGTCTCAAAATGTCACTAAACAAAATATTCTTTAGTAGATATTAAAAGATTGTGAATTGTGAAAAAAAAAGTTGATATTGTGGTTGGATTTATGTATTAATATCATTGATTTACATGAAAATTAAAATTGAGATAAGAGGAAATGTAGAAATAATGGGGATAAAAAGAATATCCTTCCTTTATAATTTAATGTGTGGAATTATTTAGTGAGAAAAATGTATTATTGGGTATAATAATTATTTTCATTGAATAAGGGATGAACATAAATATAATGATTTGAACACTAATGGGATGAAGTTGGCCAGTGATGGAAATATAGGAAAACATACAACAAATTAACCTCCTATACCTCAGTTATTTATGTGTATGAATGATGGTAAGTATTCTAATAAGTACCCAAACCCAAGGGTTGGGGCTGATGATCAGTGAAAACTACCTCTTAAACAATGTGACAAGGTGAAATCACATGTGATCATCATTTCTAATGAGGGGTGTGATAACGATGTGGTTAATATTAACCATACCATCAAATATTAGAATTGTATTTTCTTACTTGATATCAAATATTCTTTCTCGTTCATATATAAATAATTATATATAGGTATTAAGATTACAACCATATAATTATATGATGAATTAGTAGCTGAAACTCTCAATTCTATGATGATTAAATCTCATGTCTATGAATCATCTCTGATTGTTGTTTGTGGGAACGATCTTCCTTGAGATCTTTTCATTCTTCAACTATTTTAATTTTATGTCTATTAGGTCGATATTTTATTTCTCTACATTAACCCCAAAAAAATCAAGGGCATTAATTTACACTTTATATTTCAATCCATACATTGATCATCAATCAATGTGACAATATTTATTAATTTCTATTGGACAATTCATCTAGTTTAAGTATCATAATTCCCATAAGAATGTGTGTTTATATAAAATATTTGGGAAGAAATTCATCATCTGTTATATGCATATTTTGTAGGAATCTTTTGATGTTTTCCCAGAATATATTCCTAGTATTACTCCAAAATATTAAAGTTATTTCTTGATAGAAATCATACAATGTCCCAAATCATTTTCAACGAATCCCTATTTAATGGGAATATTTGAGATATACTAATTGAAGAATAATCTCCATGAAAATATTCATAATGTATTAATTTGGCAATGTTCACCCCCTTGTGCTGAAAATGATATATTCATGAAAAAGGAAACATTGATCAAATCAACATTTCATTCATTATCAAGAGTTAAATAAGGTCACTTTCATGATAATTATTCCTTTTACCTTTTGTTGATGACATTATTAATCAACTACGTGGATCGCAAAACTTTTTCAAAACTAAAATAAATTATGGATATCATTAATTTGGAATCATGAAATATTATAGACCGAATATGAATTTTCAAACAATGAATAGACAATTTTGTTAATTATTTATTCATTCTGGACTTACCAATATTCATGGATTTGATTAATAGAGTCCTTATAAATTATCTTCATCTATTTTTGGTAGTAATTATATATTATATTATTAAATATTCAAAGAGTTAAAAATATCATAATGTACACATAAAAACTATACAAAAAACCATGAGAAAATAGAATCAATATAAAATATTTTATGGTTGTGAAATTTTCGGCAAAAGAATTCGTTTTTAGATCAGTTAATCACAAGACAAGGTAAAATATTACATCCATTAAAGAAATGGGTTATTTAAGGCTGGACTTTACAAACTATGTGGATTGAGCTCCGTATTTTTCATGTATTAGATTGATATTATCAAATGTTTTTGGATATTTTCCAATGAAAATATAATCATAATACCAAATTAACATGAAGGGATGATAAGTTTTTATATACATATGAATGTGAGGATAATATCCTAGACATAAATAAATATTGGACTAGTGCAGCATTTCGTACATTACTATAAAGTTTATAAGGGTTATAATTATATAGTGATACATAAATAAAGGTATTGTGATGTATTATTATGAGATAAAACATGTCTATCACTTATCCTTGTGATTGTTGACGTTCTAAGAGAAAATTTATCCAACTCATGAATTACTTTTAATTACAGTAATATTTTCATTAAATGTATAGAGGTATTATATTTATAGAGAAAAGTGTGATGTTAAAACTGATAAAAAATTCTATATTTTATATTTATATAGAGGGTGTTTAACAATGTATAGAAAATATGAATTATGTTTTTAAATTATTATTACTCCTCAATACATTACTACCCAAGAAAAAAAATATGGATGATGCTTTGAGGTGAAATTATCATGCTATATTATCCATTATGAGGGTCCAAAATATCCATTAAATTTTGGTGTGAGAGTGATGGGTCTATAAATCATGATGGAATGGTATAATTTTTTATAGATCATTCTATTAATCAAACCATAATACAAGAAATGATTTAAGAGGCTCTTAAGGATGATCTAGATCTTGAAATGAATGTTATAAATGATCATCCTATTAACTATGATCAATATGACTTGATAAGATATAGTTTCCATGTATGTTCTCATTCAATAGATGATGTGAATAGTTATCTATTAGTGGTAACTCATAGTTCAAATTTATATATTGATCATTGAAGTATGAATATGTAAAATGATTTAATGGTATACTTCTGGTTGGATGGAATGAAGAGGGATGTCACATTGTTTGGTACTCAGTTCATTAAATTTCATTATGTTAAGGATCTAATAAATATTCTAACTGTATGTTTCATCAATTACCCATAATAGAATAGAAATGGGAGAACATAATTATGGATTTTGTAATTGGACTCCCCAAAAAATAGAAAGGGTTTACTTCTCCATGGGTTGTACATGATCACATTACTAATTCATCACAATTCATTGTTATCACACAATACTTATCTTAGGATCATATTTAAATGATATATATTAATGATGTAGTAAGGTTTCATAGAGTACCAATGTCTAAATTATTTGATTGGGATACAAGATTTAACTAAATGTATTCAAATATTTTTCATAAATAACATGATATATAACTATGTTTCATCACTACTTATCACCGTTATATGGATTGACAATTAGAATGAACAATTCATGTTCTATAAGTTTTTTTGATATCTTTTGTTGTCAGATTTGAATGGTGGTTGGGATCAACACATTCCACTAGTTCAGCTATTATAAAATGACATCATTCACTAAAGAATTCGTATAGATACATATAATGAACACATTTAGAAGAAAAGTAGAGATCTAACTTTTAGGTATGAATCTTGAGAATAAAATTTATTTTGACCAAAGATATGTAAGGAAAATAAAAGACATGGTTAGAAGAATTCTGTATAATATCAAGGGAGATCATCGATGGAATAAAATTTATGCTGATTACTATGGATGTGATGTAGAATTTTATGTTGTTAACAATGTGTTTCTATGAATGTTATTATGGTATAATATTATGAGATTAAAGAAGAAATGGAAACTAATCCCCTTGTATATCAGTCCTTTTCAGATTATTGATCATATAATAATTGTAGCCTATTTATTGAAACACCCTATAAATAACAGTCATGTACATGATGTGATATAGGTATCTATCTTGAGGAAGTACATACCTCACTCTTCTTATATAATGAGGTTAGAAGTCATTATTCTCAAGCATTATATTTCTTACAAGGAATAATACATTCAAATAAAAGATTGTATAGAGAATCTTCTATGAATCTAGGCCACTCAGCATGGAAAATGTTTTTGGGGAATAAAAAATTTAGAGAAGGATATCTGTAAACATTAGGATATGATGAGGCATATTTATGGTCAATTTTTTATTAGAAAGATGAATTTCGAGGGAAAAATTCAAATTTATAGGGTTATAATGTTACACCAGTTGTTTTTTTGAACCCATTGTTATCAAATAAATTATTTTATTTGGTTTGATACATTCCATTATAAAATAATTTAATAAATCCGTATACATGATAATAATTGAATCTTTCACTCCATGAGACTCATACTTGCCTTTTGTTACATGAAACACAATGTGTATAAGAAACAACATTTTATTATAAAAATTATTTAAATAGTATAGTCAAAACACACACATTAAATTACTAAAATAAATATAAATAACTAATTTTTATATATTGATTATAACAGTTTTATATGGATATATCATATTGATAATAAGACGTTTAATATTTATTAATATTATTTTATGTCTGAAAATACTATTTTTTAAGATGAAGTAGTTTCATGTCATTTTGATGTGAATAAGAAAATTAATTTGTTATATTTTTAGAAATTAAATATGAATTTTGAGGTATATTTTTGAATTCAATATTTTATAATTATCATATATTAAATTTTATTCTATGAAAACTCCGTGTTTTGATGAATAATTATGAAATGATTTATATTTAAGATATTATTTTTTCTCTAATTTATTAATATTGATAAATTATATTTTAAATTATTTAAATTTAAATGATATAAGCTATGTTTACATTAATAAAATTATGGTTATTGGATGAAATTGAACATTGAAATTAACGATCAACATATTTCATGATTTCAATCAATTTTTTAAAAGCCTCCTCTATTATGACATGTCCGTGGGGTTATTTTAAAATTAATATCGTCCAAATAAATTAATACGAATTATGTAATTTATTAAATATTTTTAATTAAATTAAATTATAATTTATTATAATTTAAAAAACGTTTTCAACCAAAAATAATATCTAATGTGATTAAAATTAATTATCATTTTTAAGAGAAGATTTAACATCAACTTGTTCTAAAACATTATCTTATGAACCAAAATGATTATAAAAATTTTGATGATCCTTATAAGGGATATATTTTTATCATGTACTATCATTACATATATTTCTATTATTTGTTGGGATATACCAAAGAGGAATGACGTTGGTGGAATTACTTTTCTAAATATATAAAATAATGTCACTACTCCTCCAGTATAAAATAGAACTCACCCAGCAAATTTATTCAAACATATAAATCAATTTCTTCCAAGAATAATTCTACATAAAAATTATTCCTAAATAAATTTCATAATCATATAAGCCTCTCTATTTATAAAAAATCTATCCAAGTAATTTCATTAGTGGAAACTAATATGAGTTACCCAAAGAAGAAGTATCATCCTTCCTCCAGATCTTTTGTTTTATTTTCATTATATAACCGATCAATTATCATTATTACAAAGTAATTAAATAAAAATTTAATGTTTAATATTATGATATGTTTTTATTATAAGGTTTCAGTATAAATTGACAGACACTTCCAACTAATCAGTATTTTACATATAGATCCTAGGTACGACGAAGTATCGACTAAAAAAATGATGTTGTTAATTTTTCCATTACCACCTCTCATTGTTTGTAATTATAATGTAAACTATATTATAAAAAAATAAAAATAAAAATATATATATATTAAAATTAAGATTTATTTATTCCTATGTATTTTTTATATTCAACATACATTAATTAGTATATTTTTTTAAATTAGATAATTTTTTCGAGGAACCGTGGACTATCACCTCCCCAAAATGACGTGATTAATTCACACTCTAGATAAAATGTTCTGTAGATGAGTTCAGTAAAAATATATTATATACATTAAATAATAATTATAATTTAATTATTATTATATATATGGACATAGATTTCATTGAAATTATTTCCATCAATATGATAATTAAAAGAAAACATTGGTCATGTGTATGTACGACCTACCTTCTCCATGAAGAGTGTATTGCATTGTTAATTTATTTATTTCATAAATCATTATTAATAAATATACAATGAATATAAATTATCTTTATATCATGGTTTAAAATATCAAAATCATAATATAAGTATGGGAACTAAGAATATAAAAAATTTACACACATGTGTAAAACAATAAAATCATATTTCACATAAAATATGATCTTAACATGGAAGTGTTAATAAGAAGGTAATATATAGTCACATATGGCCTTAGATTTCAAAATATAGTCATAAATTTGATTAATAATAATCTTATATTTATTATAAATTATTTATAAATTAGTATGATTTGATTCAATACATAATGCAAGGGGATTTCTAGTCTCACATTTATGTCTCTTTTATGTATTCTTTATTCAATAATATTATCATTGTGTATTGTATATAATTTCCATGAATATATTCAATGATTATAATCCATAAATATGTATGTATCTTTATATCCTCTTGATTATATATCTTCCAATGGGTTAATGTTTAAAACGATCCAAGAATAGTAATGTTTTTGCCTTAATATTCTTTTATTAAGACACATTCCATAAATTCCAGAAACCATATTATTGAAAAATTTTAAAATAATTTTTTCCAAATGTTTTTAAAGATGAAATTTTATAATCATGTATAAGAAAATATTATTTTATTATTTTTTCTTGTATTCATTCATCCATTATATGTTTAAAATTTTATTTAAAAATAAGATCTCAAAATTTTGTTAAATTTTTTATATATTTTTTATAATAATAAATTGCTTTCTATTTAAAAAATATTTTTAATATATTAACTCAAATTATTTTCCATATATGAAAAAATTTATATTGGTTTTAATCATTATTTTATGGGTAAAACATCCAATTGTTCCAATCATATTTTTTTTCATTGGGGTTAATCTTTTTATGGAATCATTTTTATGAAACCAATTAATCATTAAAGGGTTACGTGACTATACACTCAAATTATTTTAAGGGGTTATGATTTTATAAAATTTATATGGAACCAGATATTTTTCTTAGATTTATGTATTATTACATGTTTATGAAATCCATTTTATTTCTATAGTTATGATATGATTGATTATTTTTTTGTAGCCCATGTATGTACTATTTACTTATGATATTGGTGGGGAATATATCTCCCTCCAATGAATCAAGTACATATATACATCTCATTAGATAATTATGGGATTCTAGCTGATGATCTTGATTTACTGTGGCAGACATGAAAAACCCGATCTAATATGTGAGTAAGTGGAAACCACATCCTTTATAGGAAGATGGAGAAACCCAATCCAAATTGAAATGATGGTAAAACTAATCCACTATGGGAATATAAAAAACCTTATTGAATATGGTGAGATGGGAAAACCAATTCCATTACAAGGAATGAGCAGCGTATGGTGATGGTGGTGTGTCACACACATTAGGTGTATTCCCGAAAAAATCACATGTTATGTTGTGGTAATGTGGCTTGAATTATAGGGAATTATATTACATGCTTATGTGTCTACTAAATTAAAATTCCAATGTTATTAATTCATTGATTATGTTCTTGATTTCCATATGACTAATATATTATAAACTACCAATCCTTATTCCACGAATCTTATTTATGATTTTAATATTCATGGTATGACCTTCCAATGTCATGATCTTGTTTTCGTACCCTTATGATAATGTTTATTCTTATATATCTCCATTTTTTACCCTTACTAATCATATGGGATCACCACTCTTATTATATCAGTTCATTAGGTTATGAAGATATGTATTGTGTATGATTATTCTAATTTTGGTTCTATTAATGGCAAACTAAGTGGGATATATTTTAGCTCACTTTTGTACCTGTGTTTATATATACATGTTTCCCAAAAAACTAGAGTAATATGGTCTTTGGAATTCAGTTTGTTTAATGATTAATGTATTTCACAAAAGAACAATGTAATTTTAATGTATGAAACATTATGGTTATTATAGTTAGATTAAATGAACCACGAACTTTCACGCGTGTCAATATATTTTAGGTTTTTTTACCAATACAAACAGTTTTTATCAAGGAATTTTAATGGAAAATTTTATTACCGAAAAATATTGATACATTGTTAAAGGTGAAATCATTTTCTAACTTTTAACAATTTATTTTTCTCATAATCAACAGAAAGAAATAAGATTCATGAATGCATATTTTTTGAGATTGAGTGTTATTTAATATAATAATGAAATGAGTTTTTTGGGGACTGGGATTCATGAAGGATGTGATTCAAGAAGTTTTAAAGCATTATGGACGAACATCATTAGAACAAGATGGGCTGAATAAAAATAAGTGGGACAATGAGAAGGTTAATGAATGCAATAAATATCACTATTACATAGTGAGTAAATGAGATTCATGAGATAGAATCAGAGGTTCACGAAAGGGTTTTTGTAAGTGTGGAATCATTAAAAAAATTTGAGCATATAAATAGGTGGCTTACCCAACATCATTAAAATGAAAAATAATTGGAGAAAACTATTATTCTTTTTCAATTAAAAAATTCTATGAGATTCTTGAATATTAATTTATATGTGATATTTAGCATCAAAAAAATAATTTCTTCTATTTACATATGATTATGTATCATGGAAAAAGAAATTTCACAATGACATGGTATTCTCTAATTACATAGTTCTCCATGATCGTACATTTTATCCGAGAGGCCTAGAGCATCACAAAGAAGCTTTTTAAAGGATCTTCATGAACATGATTGTTGAATATATAGTTAAAGTGAATAGTGATTTCATGTGCATCAACTATGGATTACAGTTCATGTAGATTCTCATTAGGGTTAGGGATAAAAATTAAATTATAATATAATGTAGTGACCTTTATGTCGTTAAATATAGTAATACATCACCATAAGTAGTGAGTTAGGGGGATTCGACAGATGTGTTTCAAGAGAGATAGTAAGCGGTCTCTAAAATCATGTAATGGAAATGGACTAGATATAGAGTGATTCTGTTTAAACATATATTTTACAAATTAACTGGTGTATCTTAGTGGATTTATGTACGACATACAAAATATAGGTATATACTATTTTCAATAGATCTCAGTGGTTTACCATGTAAAAATATTATGTTGAATCACAAATTGTGAATATTTAAATAATAACTGATTCAATTAGTATTTTTAACAAGTTTCTACCTACATGGGAACATGATTTGTCACATTTCCAAAAAAACACACCCTAATTCACCCCTCTGCTCTAAGTGTGATTCGGGGTCCTACACTAGCCTCATCTGTTTTGGAAATTACTATTGAAAGAGAAAGTATTATGATCCATGGATCTAGATAAATATTTATATAGGTACTTCCACCCTTTGAGAATACCCCATAAATATTAGATGTAGTTAACATAGACCATTTTAATATATATGTTTTAAGAAATGAAAATTTTTCCCTATGATGTTGAAATGTATTCCCTTCAATAATAAGAGACTATCAATATTATGAAATTGATTTATACAAATAATTATGTAACTAAGAATTGTTATATTTGAATGTATTAGGGGAGAAACTGAAATAATTCCTCTAGATAAATAGTGATAATTGGAGTGATTAGAGGGTTTGATTAGAAGCACAAATATTGAGAATATGGCAGTGTATATGTTTTTATATATATAGAACAAAAATATATTGATTTTGGAAGTCACTCTTCTATAAAAAACACATAATGTCTTGGGGAATAATATAAATTGTGAAAATGTTTCATGAAGAAAATTATAATAAATTTTTTATAAAAAAATTGTGAAATCCCTTATAATTTATGATCCGAAATTATCATTACAAAAATGAGTAGTGGAGAAGACACCAAACAATATGGGATTTTAGGGTATACTACCTGATATAGAAGATATCACATCATAGATTTTCACCACCTCTATAATAGAATTGTATGAATAAATTAATGAAGTTGTGATTATTTCATCCTTATGAGGAAATTATATTTTTCAAACCAACCAATTGAATTTGTGGTCCATAACCTTTCTTCTACATAGTATAAGGACTTTACATAGTTGTAACTTTTGTTTTATTAGTAATTATCTCATATCAACTAGAAAAATATTTGATGGCTTTATATTATTCCAATAAAACAAATTTCCATTGTAAGACCAATAATTTTTTGATTATACTAATTCATGAATTTTCTATGTGATATTATTTATTAATTTTTTTAGGATATGATATTTCTAAATAATGAAAATCATTTTGGATAAGACTTAGCTCTAGTTTGGGTAGGTTCTTCCATTCCACCTCCACTAATATCATTATTTACCTTCCACTACCCTAATTAATTTCATTATTGATGTCATATATTTAATAAATTCATATAAATTTTTTTTGATGTTCACAAGTTTATAATAATGGCAATATCGCTCTTAAATAAAACAATTATTTTTATTTAAAGATTATCATTAAAAAATAATAGCTATATTATTGATAAGAAATAATAGAAAATTATTTATGAAAATAATATATAATTAATACAAAATATAAACTTACTGAATAATTTATAGTATATATTTACATAATTTTCAATATATTGATCTTCTTCATAAAAAATGTTTTCTTTCGAAATGTTTTTTTTATTTGTGAATATCATAATTAATTTCTGAATGTTTTATAAAATATCTTTTGGAAGATAAATTTATATTTATTATTCATCCTTTCAATGTTATCCTATATTAGGTTTTCAGAATTTACATAAAAATGTTTCTTTTTCAGATAATAGTGAAATGATTAGATTTATATTGAAACTCTTATATTATTTTAAGGTATTTATAATGTAAAAATTAATTTTAGATTAGTTTTAAATTTTAGTTAGTTAATTATGATTTATAATAATCCTATAATTTTGTTATGTGTTTATTTAATTAATATTTAATCAACACTGATTATATATTATTTGGAAAATTTTATAAAAATCCATTTTTCATTATATATTTCATGTTTAATAAAAAAGAAAATACTGAATTTTTTTTATTTTAATTTACGAAACATTTATTTTAGATTTGGAATCATTGGATAATTTTTTTGGAAAATTTTTTATTTTATTTTTATAAATTATAAATATAAAAAATATAAATTTATGTTACAACAATAAAGAAAAAATCTAGTAATTATATCTTACATACAAAATGATATGGGATATAATATTTCCACCAAACAGGATTAAATTTTATTTTATGATAATATATAATCCATAGTCAACCAAAGATCCAATTTATTAAATATTTATGCCACTTTCATGATTTTATGAAATTTAAAATATTTTTTACAAAAAATAAAAAATGTCAACATCTAGATTTCAATAACAAAAATATTTTATCAAGGTGAATACATATGATATGGAAGACTATAAATAATATTTCTTAATATAAAATATTTATATTCATCCTAGAAATTTATAGTGAATATATAGTCAATAAATAATTACTTAAAATTCATTCATAAAAAATAGCAATTATTCTATTAATGAGGTAAAAATAATGATATTAAATATATTAAATTATATATAATATGTGATAAAAATGTAAATAATTAATTTATAATAATTAAAATATTTTTTTGGGATGCAATATAAAAATTCGAGTTTAATTTGTTTCATTGATATTATTAAATATAAAGTAATGGTTATTTCAAAAAATTGATATTATATATATTTTATAGTTAACAATATTATATTAAATGATATAAAATTTCTAAATATTAGATATTAATCCATGTGATTATAGTAACATTTAAAATATCATCCATTTATTCATTATGATTATTTTTACATTTTATAGTAACTATATTAACACACAAAATGTAAAAATCCATGTTGTCATGAAAATATTAAAAAGGGCTAAATAGGGATTTGATCCAAAATATATGGACAGAAATATATTTAATTAATGAAAAATAGTTATTTTACAAATTTATTTATACCTATAATCATATTATATGAAATATTATTCATTTTGGTGGAATTATGAATTGAAAATTAATTTTTTAATATATTATTTTGATAAATGAAAAGTGTGCCCGTCTCACATCTTAAAAAATGGACCCACTTCATATCTTTTATTCACATTTAAAAAAATTTAAAATACAAACCCATATTTCATCATATAGTCTATAGAATCATTATATTATTATTTTATGAATAATTGAAATCTTATAGGTATTATGTTGTTAATAAATATTGTTTTTCTAGTAAACAGGTATAGTTTTTACCCCCATATTTTAGTCTTGTCTCTTAGTACACATATATCAAACATTATTAAGTTCATATAAAATAATAAATATAGTATCTTAAATATAATTATATGTTATTATGTTACATCAATTACCTATTTCCATCTACAGATAAAAAAATGGCGATATAATTCAACGTTTGGGTGTACCATGGACTATAACATCGTGAACCGATATTATTCAATTTCTATGACCATATATGAATACTAGTTATAACAATAGAATTACTGGTTAAATATTATATTCATGAACTATTATTCATTTTTAAAATATAATATATGATTTAATTTATTTCTTTTCATTGAAAATGTTTGTCATAATGTTGTTCATAATATGTGTGGGATACCACCTATACTATGTGATGTTATTTGTTTTTCAAAACCACGTCACATTGATTATACATATAATTTCATTAATAATTTAATAATATATTGTTTAGACTATAATTAATCTAGGAAAATAAATTAATACATTCTTTATTTTTATAATGATCATTTAATAATAGATGTATTAATAATATGTATGTATGACCTACCATATCCATGATTGTAACATTGTTCATTTTACATAACCATATTTAATGGTATGATTTAAAGTATAAATAATATATAATAATGATAATTATTTCATGATTAAGATTCTAGAGTTGTGGTAAAAGTTATTTATTTGACCATATTTTACCTACCGATTTCATTCTGGGCTTATGACCTGAATATCATCAAACTATCCAATGTGAACATAAAATATTAAGTAATATTATATAACATGTTAATAATTGATATAAAATGAATGACAAAATTTGAAAATGTCTTTATGAAATTATAAATTGTCCAAATTTTATTTTTCAGGAAGATTAATAACATATGTGATGAGTCAGACTGAAGGTAAGAGATTTTCATAATGTTTCCACCTTGAACACAATTTACCAGTATCAAATGATTGATTTAATAACATATGCAACATCATCATAATTTTCCACCATTGTGACACCATTATTATATGAAATATCCTTTATATGAAATCATTTTTTGTTTATATAATATGATTTCTTTTTCATGAGATCATGTTTTAGAAAATGAAGTCAATATTAATTGAAATTGGTATTTTTATATCCTAATTCATTTTTAATTGAGTTTATAAGAGTTTAAAAATATTATTTATATTGAAAAATTGAAATCATAATTTTTTATTGATGTTATGGTACATGATATTTATATGAAAAATAGTTTATCACAATACAGTGTATATAATGGGTTGATCCCCATTATAGCTCATCAAAAAAGTGGGTGATCCTATTATGGAATATATTATGTGTGAGCCATTGTAATGGCCCGGACCTCTCCGGTCCATTACTTTGTGGAATTTTGGTGTTGGAGGTGTTCCGGGAGGCCAAGGGGACTTATCCCCAACACTTTACCAATTTTCTAGTTTTGTGAACAGTGTTTCCAGTTTTATGAACAGTAACAGATCGGTGAGACCGACCGGTGAGACCGATCGGTGAGACGGATCGGTGAGACGGATCGGTGAGACCGATCGGTGAGACCGATCGGTGAGACGGATCGGTGAGACGGATCGGTGAGACCGATCGGTGAGACCGATCGGTGAGACGGATCGGTGAGACCGTTCGGTGAGACCGATCGGTGAGACGGATCGGTGACACCGATCGGTGAGACCGATCGGTGAGACCGATCGGTGAGACCGATCAGTGAGACGGATCGGTGAGACAGATCGGTGAGACCGATCGGTGAGACCGATCGGTGAGACGGATCGGTGAGACGGATCGGTGAGACCGATCGGTGAGACCGATCGGTGAGACCGATCTGTGAGACCGATCGGTGAGACCGACCGGTGAGACCGATCGGTGAGACCGATCGGTGAGACCGACCGGTGAGACCGAGCGGTGAGACCGACCGGTGAGACCGACCGGTGAGACCGACCGGTGAGACCGACCGGTGAGACAGATCGGTGAGACCGATCGGTGAGACCGATCGGTGAGACGGATCGGTGAGACCGATCGGTGAGACCGATCGGTGAGACCAATAGGTGAGACCGATCGGTGAGACTGATCGGTGAGACGGATCGGTGAGACAGATCGGTGAGACCGATCTGTGAGAACGACCGGTGAGACCGATCGGTGAGACCGACCGGTGATACCGAGCGGTGTGACCGACCGGTGAGACCGACCGGTGAGACCGACCGGTGAGACCGACCGGTGAGACCGACCGGTGAGACCGACCGGTGAGACCGATCGGTGAGACCGATCGGTGCGACCGACCGGTGAGACCGATCGGTGAGACCGATCAGTGAGACTGATCGGTGAGACTGATCGGTGAGAGCGATCGGTGAGAGCGATCGGTGAGACGGATCGGTGAGACCGATCGGTGAGACCGACCGGTGAGACCGACCGGTGAGACCGACCGGTGAGACCGATCGGTGAGACCGACCGGTGAGACCGATCGGTGAGACCGATCGGTGCGACGGATCGGTGTGACTGATCGGCGGAACCGGCCGACGTCACCCGGCATTGCCAAGTTGTTCTAGTAACGCACACAAAAGTTAATTAAATACTGAATCGTCTCATGAGTCGGTTTAAACCACTCAGCACCTTTAATGATGAGTCAAGCCGTGGGGTCAACGCACGACTTCCACGTCTTACGCGGTTCAGCGTTTTTATCTCAACCGTCCCCGGCTCTTATAAATTAAGGGTTAGGTCGTGGTTTCCCCCTTCTTCGATCGTGGCTCTTCTGGTGCATCGGGACCGCCGCGTCATTATCCGTAAAGTTCCGCGCCCCCGGCCTAAACGTCGATCATCTATCAACAGGTAGGGGATTCATGGCTTCTCTAATTGTATATGTGCAATCGTAGAATTAGCATGATTTATTCCTTTGGATCACAATGAAATTGACCTAATTAAATACTTGAAGCAGATTAAAAGAATTGGTTGATCGCATGTTGTTTCTTTAAACCGTGATAACGGTTTGCCTCATGTTTTCCTAGATATTGTGATATCTATGTTTTCCTTGATTTTTTGGTCGTTCATGATAGAAATTGATAATGAACGTAAAGCCGGAATTAGTTGTTATTTAATTGGCTAAAGATAAAGAGGCATGTAAATTAATCTGGTTATTGCTGTTGTTGTAGTTGTTCTAATTTGAGGATAATCAAATTAGGGAAGTAAGCATGGTTATTTAATTGTGATAGCTTACTGATTAGGTATCCATGATTGAAACCTACGAATAACAAATCTGCTAATTCAATATGGATTAGAGAACAGATTATGTGGGAATTTCTAAAAGGGTTCCATGTTACCCGCTTGCTTGTAAGGCTGAATGCCTTGTGGTCTGGAGCTCTGAGTGCTCATTGTGTTTGAAGGTTGAATGCCTTGTTAAAGGGCCGAGAGCCCATTTTGTGATGTTTGTTTTCCTGCTGCTTGTGATTTTGATGTGAGCCTGGATGGCTGTTGTGATATGTGGAGGCATGGAGGCCTTGTGGTTATGGCAGCGGATGACGCCTAGTGTGGCGAGATGCATCGGTTTATGCATATGGGTGTCGGAGAGGACACCAAGGGTGATGGTATGAGATGAATGTGATGGTTTGATGTTGGTGGTTTGGATTGGTTGCTTATCTGCTTTACTTTTCCCCACTGCTCAAGGAAGCTGGTCTTGCTTACCCTCTTTCCGATGGAGGCGAAGACACGCGGGGTATGCCACGTGCTTTCCGTGTTTAGCCTCTCGATGGAGGATGGGTCTATGCTCTTTCTATAGGCGGCAAAGACTCGATGGGTAGTATATCTACTCACCGTGTTGATCCTCCTTTGTGTTTAGAAGCATAGGATGTTTTTCTAGAATGCCTGGGAATGTGGAAAAGTAATTCTGTAAGGAATGTTTGATTAAATGGTGAAAATCCACGGGGATGGAGATGATGGAATTTAAAGGTGATGTGAATCTTAAAAAGGAGCAGTTGTTTTTGAAAGTGATGCCAATTCAGTTTAATGTGGAATTGTTCATTCTTAATTAATGTTTAAAGAATTAATTAACGTACAGTGGAATTGATAAATAAGAATGGAGTAATCTAATGAAGCTCTTCAATTGGTTGTGTGCTTATAGGATACCTAGTCTTAGAAGTAGCAGCCTGGAGTCTGAGAGACGTTAGCTGCAGTTGTATCTAAGACTAGGTAATGCCCATAGTGTGTATGTGAGTTACTTATATATTCTGTACTTTTTGTGTTTCTATACGCTACTCCACCCTGTCGGTAAGGGAAACTGACACCCCGGGGATTCTGAGCCCTGGGGGGGGGGGGTGTTTTCCCTAACATTCTGATGGGAGGTTGAATGGCTAACTACCCCATTTGGCCCCGCTCTCTTCTCTTGGTAGATCTTTGTGCTGGTAGGCACAGTGGTTTGTTTTACCCATATATGTGTGTAGAGGGCTGTAATGGCTTGTGGTTATTTCACACACATATATTCTGGATATAGTATCCTATGGACTACTATAGGTGTAACGTGTATAGGCTGTGATGGCTTGAGGATCCTTACTCGGTGTATGGGATGTAATGGCTTGAGGTATAATACCCGACATATGATACACGTTATGCGAGCTGTAGTGGCTCCCGGAAACTACCTGGTTACTTTTGGTTGTGAGGATTGTGTGGATATTAGCCCAGGTGTCTGCGGGCAAGCCTTTGTGGTGCACGAGGTGCAGATTGTGGAGCTTAGCCCAGGTGTCTACGGGCAAGCCTTTAAAGAGAGATGCATAGGACGTATGTCGTTGGGGCAAAGCGGCAAACCAGTGGGGAAGTAGTAGCGGGGTACCCTTGATATTCTTTACCATATGCTATATTCTTGTATGCGTTACTTGGTGAGAGTAGCCATGGTGAGGTTGGGAACATAGTATACCTGTTTAGGTGACGAGTTAGATTCACCTGTTGTTCACTGGGCTTTAGCATGCTTTCTTTACTTTTTCACGAGAGTCTTGGGGAGGATCCTACTGAGTATACTGTTATACTCACCCTATGTTCATATAAACTGTTTTTCATGTCACTTGGAGCAGGTTGGAGATCATGCTGGTTACTACTAGCTTGCGGTTGGAGGAGGAGCTGTTCGGGCTTGTGGTCGCTGCCGTTTTTCTTTCTTTTGGGTACTTTTAGTTTTCCCTTTCAGTTGTAGTACTTTTCCATGACATTTCATATATGTACTTGGGTTTCTTTTTTATTTTCAGTTATGAGTTGGAGTTGGTTGGAGTCTATTCTATCTCTCTCTTCTGCTTGTGTTCTCTTAGAGGGTAATGCCTCCCATTTGTGTGTGTATTATACCCTCGGTGCTAGTCGCCATCCCGGGGCCTACTGGAGGCGGGACTCGGGGGTCATTATCTCCCTTCTCACATTGTCGGCCCAGTAGGGGTACACTTTCTGGGGAGGGGGTCATGACAGAGTGGTATCAGAGGTCTGGTTGAGGGATAGGATGGAGTTTGGAGTTAGGCACAGGTGAGGATGCATGGGATGGTAGGGCAACGGTGTCATTCATGTTTAGAAAGTGGGGTAAACACTGGAAACTGGCAGAGACATAGGCGTTCAGGGCCCCCTATGATCTGTTGCATGGACCTTTATGTTTACGATGGCTACTAAACAAAGTGATATTGGTTGCAGGGTAGAGACCTAGGAAAGGATCATGAATCATTATTCTTTGCGCCTGTGTTTGAATGGGTAGACCTTGGGATAGGTAACCTAAAATTAATAAAACAAAATAATTAATTAATTAATGTTGAGTCTTCCATATTCCAGGCTTAGGATCTCTAATGGTTGTTATTTTACAGGTATGTCTCCAGGTCGACATCCTCGTCAGGTTTGTGCGGAAGGTGCCCAGCAGGCTGTTCCAGCAGATCGTCGCCGGGTAGAGGTTGACGACGATGACACTTGGAGGAAGACACTCCGAGAGTTTCAGCGCCAGAGTCTACAGAAGTACGAGGGCTCCGTTTCAGATGCAGTCACAGAAGACTGGTTGGAGGAGGTCGAGATAGGCTTCAGTTCGATTCGTGCTCGGAAGGAACACTGGGTTTCCTTGGTTGTGACGATGTTGCGTGGAGCAGTGAGGCAATGGTGGTTCTTGTTCCTCGGGGATCATGAGGAGTCAGCGATCTCATGGGAGGAGTTTCGAGACAGGTTTAGAGTCGAGTTTCATTCATTGACTCTGAAAGCGTCCAGTCGCGAAGAGCTTATTACCCTTCGACAGGGGAGCTCCAGTGTTCGAGAGTTTGGAATCCGTTTCAGGAACCTTCTACGATATGCTTCAGACCTGTTACCAGATGATGAGGCCAGGGCGAGGCATTTCGAGGAGGCTTTGCGTCCAGAGATCCAGCACCAGGTCACCCCATTTATGCTGAAGACATATCTTGAGGTGCTGGCGAGGGCAGAGGTTATTGAGAGAACTTTGACCAGGACTGGATCGTCACGAGAGGGGAATAGTCATGATTCCTCACGAAGCAGAGCTATGGTCCGGGGTTCCCGGTTTTCAGGACAGAAGAGTTTTCGTTCACCTGGGGGTAGGTCGCAGCCCTTCCCATCTCGTTTCTCCGGAGGCAGCAACTCTCAGGCCTATGCCAAGGGATCAGGCGCTTGTTTTTCTTGTGGTGGTCGTGGTCATCAGCAGCGGGAGTGCCGGACTTTTCAGAGCAGTCATCGTACACCAGGAGCTCCACTCCAGGTTCCTCCGTTGAGGCAGTTCCAGCTGAGGCAGCAGCAGCAGGTTGCACCAGCTTTAGATCACCAGAGGGTAGATGGAGCAGGCAGAGGACAGCCCCATGACGCTCCCCATCCTCAGAGAGCAGAGTGCGGCCGTGGTGGTGGTCGTCATCAGGGTCAGAGAGGCCGTGGAGGAGGTCGTGGTCAGCTTCATGCTCTAGCGTTACCAGCCCCAGGTGAGCCAGATGTCGTTCGAGGTACCCTTTGCTTGTTTTCTACCTTGGTGTATGCCTTGTTTGATTCAGGAGCAACACACTCCTTCATATCACCTACCCTTGTCCATGCTTTGGGACTTGAGGTAGAGAGACTTCCAGTGCCCTTGGCGTTGACTACGCCAGTTGGAGGTCGAGCTGACTTGTTTGAAGTATGTAGAGACTGTGAGCTAGTTTTGGGGCAACACCGCTCTTGGGGAGATTTCCTATGTTTACAAATACAACCATATGATGTCATCCTCGGCATGGATTGGTTGTATTCGGTGTAGGCTATTGTGGATTGCTACAGGAAGAAGGTCGTTTTCTTTGATGAATATGGAGAGGAAGTAGTGTTTTTTGGTGAGAGAGATCCTCAGATGAGTCATAGACGAGTTTCATCCTTATCATCCATGATGGCTGGGATGATGCTGAGTTATTCAGAGGTTCAACAGTTGGTGTTTCCTAGGGTCGTAGAGGAGTACCCTGATGTCCTTACAGAAGAGGTTGTATCCTTACCCACTCGACGAGAGATCGAGTTTGGGATCGAGCTACAGTCGGGAGCGTCTCCTATCTCTATGTCTCCGTATAGGATGGCCCCTTCTGAGTTACGAGAGCTATGTATTCAGCTCGACGGTCTATTGTAGTGTGGTTTTGTTCGGCCAAGTGTGTCACCGTGGGGTGCACCAGTTTTGTTTGTGAAAAAGGCTGATGGCAGTTTGCGGTTGTGCGTCCATTATCGTCGCTTAAACAAAGTGACAATAAAGAAATGTTATCCTCTCTCGCGGATCGATGACCTATTCGATCAACTGAAGGGTGCAAGTTGGTTTTCAAAGATAGACTTGCCGTTAGGATATCACCAGATGCGTGTAAAGGATGAGGATATCCCGAAGACTACTTTCCGTTGTCGTCATGGGAATTATGAGTTTGTTGTAATGCCATTCGGCGTGACGAATGCTCCAGCTGTTTTCATGGGGTTGATGAATGATGTGTTCCGTGAATTCCTGGACAAGTTTGTTGTGGTTTTCATCGACGACATCCTTGTGTACTCCACATCTGAAGAGGAGCATGCAGAGCATCTACAATCCATTTTGGGATTTCTTAGCCAACATCGGTTGTTTGGGAAGTTGTCCAAGTGTGAGTTCTGGGCTCAATAAGTTCGTTTCATGGGACATGTTGTGTCCCAACAGGGAGTAGCTGTGGATCCTTCGAAGATAGAAGCAGTGGTGTCTTGGACAGCCCCCAAGACCGTGTCAGAGGTGCGAAGTTTCCTTGGTCTCATAGGCTATTACAGGAGCTTTGTGGCTAATTTCTCCCGAGTTGCGACACCTCTGACAGCTTTGACTAGGAAGGATCAAGCGTTCATATGGACTGATCAGTGTCAGAAAGCTTTCGAGAATCTAAAAGAGAAGTCGGTAAGTGCTCCAGTCCTTTGTCTTCCAGCGGAGGGAGTCCAGTTTGATGTTTTCTGTGATGCTTCACATCTGGGGCTAGGCTGTGTTCTCATGCAGCAGAGGTCTATTGTTTCTTATGGGTCTCAGCAGTTGCGTCCCCATGAACGCAACTATGCCACCCATGATCTTGAGTTGGCAGCCGTGGTGTTTGCGCTGAAGTTGTGGAGACATTACCTCATTGGCGAGCGCTTTGTGGTTTTCACCGATCATAAGAGTTTGAGGTATGTTTTCTCTCAGTGATACTTGAACTTGAGGCAGCGTCGGTGGATGGAGTTCTTGCAGGAATACGACTTTGAAATATCGTATACACCTGGGAAGGGAAATGTTGTTGCTGATCCACTAAGCCGAAAGTCACGTAATGATGTTGTGCGTGAATCTGGTGATTCCTGGAGAGTGATGGAAGAGCTATCAGCTTTGCATCTTGATATCGGAGAAGTTGGGGGAGGAGGTTGTCTTTTCCAGATGACGGTGTAGTCATCCCTGATGCAGAAGGTGGAAGAGTCTCAGTTGGGTGATCTAGAGGTGGAAGTTTGGAGAGACAGAGTTGTATGTGGTGAGGCCCTTGATGGTTGGTCGGAGGATGAACAACACCGAGTGTTGTATCATGGCAGGCTTTTTGTTCCCTTGGCGATGCGCGAGACGGTTCTCCGAGAGTTCCATAGTTCACCCTTGGAGGTACATCCTGGTGTGACGAAGATGTACCGATCCTTGTGGAGTCTGTTTTGGTGGCCTGGGCTGAAGCGTAAAGTTGCAGAATGTGTGTCTCGATGTTTAGTCTGCCAGAAGGTGAAGGCCGAACACCGTGTTCCTGGTGGTCTTCTCCAGCACTTAGAGATTCCTCAGTGGAAGTGGGAGGACATCTCAATGGACTTTGTTATAGGTTTACCTCGAGCTCTGGGAGGACATGATGCTATATGGGTGGTAGTGGATCATTTATCACAATCATCCCACTTCATAGCGATCAAGGAGTCGAGCTCAGTGGAAGTTTTGTCGAGGTAGTATCTGGAGGAGGTGGTGAGGCTTCACGGAGTCCCTAAGACGGTCATTTCTGATCGAGATCCTCGTTTTACCTCTAGGGTGTGGAGAGGTATCCAACATGATTTTGGATCTCAACTATGCCTTAGCACTGCTTTTCATCCTCAAACGGATGGTCAGACAGAGCGAACCATCCAGACACTTGAAGACATGTTGCGCTCTTGCATTCATGATTTTGGAGGTTCATGGGTGAAGCACTTAACCTTGGTAGAGTTCGATTACAATAATAGTTTTCACTCTACCATCGGCATGGAGCCGTTTGAATCCTTGTATGGTCGGCCATGCCGTTCTCCATTGTGCTAGACTGGGGTCGGAGAGTCAGCAATTCTCAGACCAGAACTAGTGCAGAATACAACAGAGATGGTTCAGGTGAATCGTGAGAGGATGAAGACAGCACAGGATCGTCAGAAATCATACGCTGATCAAAGAAGGAGACCGTTAGAGTTTAATGTTGGGGATAATGTGTTTCTAAAGGTGACTCCCCGTCGTGGGCATCAGAGGTTTGGTCGTGGAAGTAAGCTTTCTCCCCGGTTTGTTGGGCCTTTCGAGGTGTTAGCTCGTGTTGGATCTGTGGCGTATCGAGTAGCACTCCCCCCTCAGATGAGTCGGATACATGATGTTTTCCATGTATCACAGCTCCGTCGTTATCTTCATGATGAATCTCATGTTATCGATTGGGGAGAGATCGATATTGATGATGATGCAACCTTCGAGGAGCGACCTGTGGAGATCCAAGACCACAAGGAGAAGGTGTTGTGTGGGCGTTCTATCCCCTTAGTTTGTGTCTTGTGGTGACACGGCGGCATGTAGGAGAGTAACTGGGAGCGTGAGTCACAGATACGTGCTCAGTACCCAGAGTTGTTCAATGTTTAACTCCTTCCATGTAATGATGTTTCCTCTCTGGTTATATCTTTCATGTTTTATTTATGTACCTTTGATGTGATGTTATGTTTGAATTGTTTGGGTATGGATTGTTTGTTCCCGGATGTCAGAGTTTTTTTCCAGCTTTCGAACAACTCATGGTGGTTTTTCCCTGAGAGGTATCTTATGGGGTGGTTGTTCGGACCCCTCTTTTCTTCTGGGTTGGTTTTTAATTCTCGAGGACGAGAATGTTTTGAGAGGTATCTAATGTAATGGCCCGGACCTCTCCAGTCCATTACTTTGTGGAATTTTGGTGTTGGTGGTCTTCTAGGAGGCCAAGGGGACTTATCCCCAACACTTTACCAATTTTCCAGTTCTGTGAATAGTGTTTCCAGTTTTATGAACAGTAATAGATCGGTGAGACCGATCGGTGCGACCGACCGGTGAGACTGATCGGTGAGACCGACCGGTGAGACAGATCGGTGAGACGGATCGGTGAGACCTATCGGTGAGACGGATCGGTGAGACCGATCGGTGAGACGAATCGGTGAGACGGATCGGTGAGACCGATCGGTGAGACGGATCGGTGAGACCGATCGGTGAGACGGATCGGTGAGACCGAACGGTGAGACCGATCGGTGAGACGAATCGGTGAGACCGATCGGTGAGACCGACCGGTGAGACCGACCGGTGAGACCGATCGGTGAGACCGATCGGTGCGACCGACCGGTGAGACCGATCGGTGAGACCGATCAGTGAGACTGATCGGTGAGACTGATCGGTGAGAGCGATCGGTGAGAGCGATCGGTGAGACGGATCGGTGAGACCGATCGGTGAGACCGACCGGTGAGACCGACCGGTGAGACTGATCGGTGAGACCGACCGGTGAGACCGATCGGTGAGACCGATCGGTGAGACGGATCGGTGAGACCGATCGGTGCGACCGATCGGTGTGACGGATCGGCGGAACCGCCGACGTCACCCGGCGTTGCCAAGTTGTTCCAGTAACGCGCACAAAAGTTAATTAAATACTTAATCGGCTCATGAGTCGGTTTAAACCACTCAGCACCTTTAATGATGAGTCAAGCTGCGTGGTCAACCCACGACTTCCAAGTCTTACGCGGTTCAGCATTTTTATCTCAACCGTCCCCAGCTCTTATAAATTAAGGGTTAGGCCATGGTTTCCCCCTTCTTCGATCGTGGCTCTTCTGGTGCATCGGGACCGCCACGTCGTTATCCGTCAAGTTCCGCGCCCCCGGCCAAAACGTCGATCATCTATCAACAGGTAGGGGATTCATGGATTCTCTAATTGTATATGTGCAATCGTAGAATTAGCATGATTTATTCCTTTGGATCACAATGAAATTGACCTAATTAAATACTTGAACCGAATTAAAAGAATTGGTTGATCGCATGTTGTTGCTTTATACTGTGATAACGGTTTGCCTCATGTTTTCCTAGATATTGTGATATCTATGTTTTCCTTGATTTGTTGATCGTTCATGATAGAAATTGATAATGAACGTAAAGCCGGAATTAGTTGTTAATTAATTGGATAAAGATAAAGAGGCATGTAAATTAATCTGGTTATTGCTGTTGTTGTAGTTGTTCTAATTTGAGGATAATCAAATTAGGGAAGTAGGCATGGTTATTTAATTGTGATAGCTTACTGATTAGGTATCCATGTTTGGAACCTACGAATAACAAATCTTCTAATTCAATATGGATTAGAGAACAGATTATGTGGGAATTTCTAAAAGGGTTCTGAGTTACCCGCTTGCTTGTAAGGCTGAATGCCTTGTGGTCTGGAGCTCTGAGTGCTCATTGTGTTTGAAGGTTGAATGCATTGTTAAAGGGCCGAGAGCCCATTTTGTGATGTTTGTCTTCCTGCTGCTTGTGATTTTGATGTGAGCCTGGATGGCTGTTGTGATATGTTGAGGCATGGAGGCCTTGTGGTTATGGCAGCGGATGACGCCTAGTGTGGCGAGATGCATCAGTTTATGCATATGGGGGTCGGGGAGGACACCAAGGGTGATGGTATGAGATGAATGTGATGGTTTGATGTTGGTGGTTTGGTTTGGTTGCTTATCTGCTTTACTTTTACCCACTGCTCAAGGCAGCTGGTCTTGCTTACCCTCTTTCCGAAGGAGGCGAAGACACGCGGGGTATGCCACGTGCTTTCCGTGTTTAGCCTCTCGATGGAGGATGGGTCTATGCTCTTTCTATAGGTGGCAAAGACTCGACGGGTAGTATATCTACTCACCGTGTTGAGCCTCCTTTGTGTTTAGAAGCATATGATGTTTTTCTAGAATGCCTGGGAATGTGGAAAAGAAATTCTATAAGGAATGTTTGATTAAATGGTGAAAATCCATGGGGATGGAGATGCTGGAATTTAAAGGTGATGTGAATCTTAAAAAGGAGAAGTTGTTTTTGAAAGTGATGCCAATTCAGTTTAATGTGGAATTTTTCATTCTTAATTAATGTTTAAATAATTAATTAACGTACAGTAGAATTGATAAATAAGAATGGAGTAATCTAATGAAGCTCTTCAATTGGTTGTGTGCTTATAGGACACCTAGTCTTAGAAGTAGAAGCCTGGAGTCTGAGAGACGTTAGCTGCAGTTGTATCTAAGACTAGGTAATGCCTATAGTGTGGATGTGAGTTACGTATATATTCTGTACTTTTTGTGTTTCTATATGCTACTCCACCCTGTCGGTAAGGGCAACTGACACCCCGGGGATTCTGAGCCCTGGGGGGGGGGGTGTTTTCCCCAACATTCTGATGGGAGGTTGAATGGCTGAATACCCCCTTTGGCCCCGCTCTCTTCTCTTGGTAGATCTTTGTGCTGGTAGGCACAGTGGTTAGTTTTACCCATGTATGTGTGTAGAGGGCTGTAATGGATTGTGGTTATTTCACACACATATATTCTGGATATAGTATCCTATGGACTACTATAGGTGTAACGTGTATAAGCTGTGATGGCTTGAGGATCCTTACTCGGTGTATGGGCTGTAATGGCTTGAGGTATAATACCCGACGTATGATACACGTTATGCGAGCTGTAGTGGCTCCCGGAAACTACCTGGTTACTTTTGGTTGTGAGGATTTTGTAGAGCTTAGCCCAGGTGTCTACAGGCAAGCCTTTGTGGTGCACGAGGTGCAGATTGTGGAGGTTAGCCCAGGTGTCTTCGGGCAAGACTTTGGAGAGAGATGCACAGGACGTATGTCGTTGGGGCAAAGCGGCAAACCAGTGGGGAAGTAGTAGCGGGGTACCCTTGATATTCTTTACTATATGCTATATTCTTGTATGCATTACCTGGTGAGAGTAGCCATGGTGAGGTTGGGAACATAGTATACCTGTTTAGGTGACGAGTTAGTTTCACTTGTTGTTCACTGGGATTTAGCATGCTTTATTTACTTTTGCACGAGAGTCTTGGGGAGGATCCTACTGAGTATACTGTTATACTCACCCTATGTACATATAAACTGTTTTTCAGGTCACTTGGAGCAGGTTGGAGATCAAGCTGGTTACTACTAGCTTGCAGTTGGAGGAGGAGATGTTCGGGCTTGTGGTCGCTGCCGTTTTTCTTTCTTTTGGGTACTTTTAGTTTTCCCTTTCAGTTGTAGTACTTTTGAGTGACATTTCATATATGTATTTGGGTTTCTTTTATATTTTCAGTTATGAGTTGGAGTTGGTTGGAGTCTATTCTATCTCTCTCTTCTGCTTGTGTTCTCTTAGAGGGTAATGTCTCCCATTTGTGTGTGTATTATACCCTCGGTGCTAGTCGCCAACCCGGGGCCTACTGGAGGCGGGACTCGGGGGTCATTATCTCCTTTCTCACATTGTCGGCCCAGGAGGGGTACACTTTGTGGGGAGGGGGTCGTGACAGCCATATTATAGCTCTCAAATTAATTGTTAATTAGTATCACCTAATGATAATTATATTGGAATTTGACTGTATGGTTATTCCAATTGTATGGATTTTCAATTATTTTAATGAATTTGATTCTCTAAATTTATAAATGGATTATATTTTATTTTTATAAGTTTTTATGGTTTAATTTTAAAAAAATGATTGTTTTTATAGAAGGAATAATTTATTTCATGTCTTCAAAAAACTACATGTATTTTTTATGTCATATCACTTGAATATTGTTTTTCATTCATTATGTACATTCTGATATATTTTTTTCAACACAAATTTTAAAAATCGTTTCACACGTATTAAATTTTTAGTAATTATAAAAATGATTTCATGTAAAATTATCTATCATATTTCATGAAATGAAAAAAAAATCAAAAAAAAAATATTTTGGAAAATATTGAACGTTATTAGAGGTGTCCACTTTTAATGAATGGGTATAAAATGTATGAGTTTTTTCTAATTCCATATTAAATGAAATATAATAGATCATTCAGAAATAAATAATGTGATTTATAGTCTAATGTAACTAGAATATTTTATTCTTAATGGAGAGTACATAGAGTTGGTATTAGAGAATGTTTAAGATATCAATATATTCTTGGATAATTCCAATTAAATTACCATATAATATTTTAATGTATGGTAAAAAATAAATGGCATGTTATATAAAAATAAAAATATTCATATTTATAAACTATATTTTCTCATAATGTTTTTTATTATAAGAAATATTGAAATTATAGTTAAATGGTGATGAGAGGAAAATATCCTTCTCGATTACAATCTTGGGATGTTAGGAACTAGAACTATGCATTTTTTTAGTAATTAATTAGTTTATTCAAGATATAAATGGAAGTGTAATACATTCTAGGGATTAGTAGTATCTACGAAATAAAAACATTTTATTAGTAGTGAATTTTATTAGAAAACACCACCCACAATTTTTTTCTCATCTAACCTAGGTGAATATGAAGGATCGTTCAATAATCTAGAAGAAATTTTTGAGTCCATGATATTATTAGAATAAAAAAATATAACCATTTACACATATCTTTTTAAAGCTGATATAGATCAATATTGGCATATGGTTAAGAATATTTGAAGGAAAGTTGATCCTGATTCTATGGAATGAGATAAATTCTAGAATAGTTTTCATGAGAAATATTTACTTATTATTATTATACTTGGATGGATAAAAAATTCATGGAAAAGGTGAAAAATGAAGATGATTAAATGGTCTATTATGAAGAAAATTTTACAATATTGTCCTAGTATGTAATATTTTTATCTAAGGATCATGATTGTAATGTTATTCAGTATAACATAGTATTAAATAAATTTTTATAAATATATATGGGAAAAGTATAATTTATAAGTTATGAGTATTTTTTTTAGTTCTGATAATGTGTAGATGGATTTTTCTGAAAAATATATTTCATGAAATAAAAGACTGTGAAATTTTTTGGATAGAAGGATGTGGACAACAATCAACTAATAAACCTATTGGCTAGCACCAATTTCATTCCTAGGGTGGTAAAATATGTTTTGGGTAATTTTTGAAGATCTATAAAGACTCACAAATTAGATATTTTGGTTATATGGTTCCTTTCTAGAATGAAAATAGTCCTCAACAATCTTATAATGATGTAACATAGATCTGTTCAATGGTGTGATTATATTGTTGTAGTGTGTTCATACATTATGTTAATGTGCATCCAATGATACATTATAATGTTGAAAATCATGGCAATCAGATGAAAAGAATGGATGTGAAAGTCATTTCCTACTTTTACAATTGATATTGGTTAATCTAGTTATGTGATGAAAGATCCATATTGATCATTATTTTTTTACTGTTAATCATTTTCTCAATGTATTAAGAACCCCACTTTTTATTTTTTAATTAATAGATATACTTTCATGGACATTTATTTTGATTTCACCAATGTTTTAGATACATGTAAACCTTATGCTTATAATTTGAAAAAGGATATTTGAAGAACATATCCCTTAATTTTAGTGGACATTTGATTGATGTATTTGTAGCCATTAGGGTTTACATATTCTTAAATTTTGATATAAGTACTGGTTATTACATTATTTGATGATAAATGAGAGGTTGTAGATAAAATTATATTTTAAAACATTTCTTTAAATCATTATATATGAATATATTGTTTTGTATTTTTATATCATTTCTAGTAATTTTATAATTAAAAAATACAACTATTTGGTCATGTAAGAACCCATTATATCTAACAATCCCACATGGTTTGAACCAAAATTAATAGTGGGATAAGGTAACATCTCATACCGCTATCCTATTTATTGTCCCAAATAGTATTCAATTTATATTTTTTATTTTCATGGTTTTTGAGGTAATGTATAAGATGATTTTCAGATCATATAATTTCTAATATATAAAACCATTGTGATTGGAAAAAATTTCGATCCATAAGTAAATTAAATTTATTTTTAAATAAGATAAGTATAATTATTGGGAAAAATCATTCTATTAAAGTAAAATTAATAATATGGGGATTTGATTGAAGAGTCAATGTAGAATTATCGTTTTGAAGTATATATAATAATAACGTGTATTTATGGTGAATTGGACTATTGATGGAAATGATTATAATATCATAGAGGTTATATTATTAATGGAATTACATTTTGTAATCAGAAATTAAAATAAATTAATATTATTTGGAGATAAATATTAAATTTAACAAGTTGGTCTATGTGATAAAATCCTTCTTAAAATTGGGTTTCAATTATACATTGAAATATTTTTAGGACCCTTAGGTAAATCTATTTATTGAATGATCATAGATAAATTTAGTTCATTATTGATGAGTTTTGGAGATTTAAAGTATCTTATATTCATGTGAAGGTTTATTAATTATTTAAATAATATTATACATTACCATAATTAATTGTTTTTATTAATGCCTGATTATCAAAGTAATATACAGTAATTCTTATGTTTATTTTTTTGATATACATATGTTTATTCTAATGATCTATCCATGAAAAATAAATCATAAATACTCATTGTTCGAAGAAAAATATGAGATTGTTGTGGAAAATGATTAAATGGTAAATTTACACATCACAAATAATATTTTTGACTTATTTACTTAGTAATTATTGAAATTGAATTCCTAATCTCTAGATAATGAGCTAGAAACAAAAACAATATCCATATATATTTATTACCAAGAAATCAATTAACATTTAAACCATCATAGATTTATTATTATGTAATGGTTATATTTTTTAGAACAATGTTATATATCATAATCAATCATTCAATGAGAGTTAATTTTACTTTAATATTGATTTTTTCACAATAATGTAATTTTTCCCTATTTCAAAACCAATTTCTATTTTATTCCACAAGACCTTTGTTATTTTATTACTCTATTTCTAGAGGATGTTTTATTAATCATTAATATGATGAGATAATTGAAAAAATTTATTTCAAAATAAGAAATTATGATTACCATGGATGAGGTAAAATTGCGAGAAACAAAATTATTAAATTCTAGAGAATATTTTATCCAATGTTTTAAAAAGAAATATTATAGTCAATGGTGTACATGATTCCAATTATTGACCTTAAAAAGGAAATGAAATATTTTTATTTAATTGTAACATGGATAAAATATCAATTAAATCATCATGTAATAATATGAAGGAATATTTTATTAAATAAATTTAATATTACAACTCAATCAAAATTTATTTATAATTATTTTTTAAATAATCAGTAAATTTTTTATCAAAGTGATTTTATTTTAAAAAAAAATTCATTTTCATCATAAACTTTTTTTAGGCTTTTTATGAATGATTAATAATATTTATTACTGGAATTTGTTGAAAATGTATTTGTAAAAATAAATTTTATTGTCTAATTTAACATGATAATATTATATTTGGAATAATTTTTTGTTACTTTTTTAAACATTGATTTTACAATGAATAAATAAAAATACTGATTTTTATTGAAAACATTATATAATTTTAATTTATTTACAAAGGAAAAAGTGTCTTCATTTTTAATTTTAAATATTTATTTTTATATAAATTAATTCAATTAGTTTTTAAAATTATATAATTTTGAATATAGTTTAAAATAAATTTTCATTTTCAATTGTAAATTTTCAGAAAAAGTTGTTTCTCATTGAATGTTTTTCTATTTATTTTTAAATTAAATTATTTCAAATTTGTAATTAGAAATTAAAAAAAATGATCACATATCTAAAAGATAGTGTTCAAAATTCATTATACAGCCTCATTCCAGTTTTCCAATATTAATGGTAAACATATTAATTGTTAACCATAATAAATGGAAAATTCTGTAATTGAAAGATAAAAAATAAAATATAATGAAAATAAAAATAAATTATCACTTAATTTAAAATTATTGGATGATTATACTTCCTCCAAAATCATCAAAATTGTATAATTTTTAACATTTATATTCCACATGTATAAGACTATGTCCTTTATAATATTTTATCTAAAAGGATTTAAAAATGTTACCAGCTTTTTTTTAATAACATAAATATATTAACAATTTTATATCCAGAAAATACTCTATATATTAATAGTATTTTTAAATATATATGATATATCAAAAAAATGGTAAATTATTTATAAAGATTTAGGGAGTAAATAATTACTTTAAATTCTTACACAAAACTGATGTATTAATTATTCAATTAATGACTAAATAAAATAAATGATATTAATAATATTATAATAAAATTTAATTGAGATGAATAATGTGAGAACTATATATTAATTATTTTTCTGACATTTTTGAGAAATAATAATATTCATTTAACTTATTTTATATGTTTTCATAATATTATTAAAGTAAATATGATTAATAGTTTCAAAAATAAGCATTATGGATATTTTGTAGTAAATAAAATTTAATTAAATGATATAAAATTCTAAATGTGTTAAAATTAATCCATGTTATAAATATGATTTTTAAAATATAAATCACTATCTAAATATTGATCTTTATAAATTTATAAAAAAATATTAACCATTAAATGTTAAAATCCATATATTAACTAAAATTGTAAAAGGGGTTAACAATAAGTTATCACCAAAATATAAGGGTTGATATATTAAAAAAATAAAATTACCAATTATTATTATATGATTAGATATTGATCTATATTAACATCATCATTGAAATAACTCACATTGGATCTATTTATAACTAAAGATTGATTTGGATTTGTTTAATATTTTGAGAAACACCAAGAGTGCCCATCCCCTCTCTTAAAAAAGGACACCACATAATCTCATTTAATCACAAAAAAACCCATTTTTAGTCAATTAATAAACTGATTCCATTTATTAATCCCTCTATTAATTAAATATTTATTTCATAGGCACTATTCATTAATATATGACAAAAGGATATATCAAATTGATGGTTTACATAAAATATATATAGTATCTATATATACATGTTTTAGATTTAATTATTCTTCTACATCCCTATATCATTAATAAAAAAATTAAAAAGTAATATCTATATCAACCTTTATAAACATATATGTTATTATTTCACTATAATTACATATATCCATGTCTTGTTCCATCAAATATAAAAATAAATTTTCATTCATGTGCATGGTGGACTACCACCTCACGTAGCAATGTAATTTGTTTTTAACAACATCTCTCAAGACTAATTATATAGTTGGAAATAGTATTTATATAGTATATTTATGACATTATTATCATTATTTAAATTTGATATATAATTAATGTTCTTATTTACTATGAATAGAAAAATGATAAAATCATTAATAAGTTCATGTATAAAACCACCTCATCAAAGCAAGGTGATTCCTTTTTAATATCCAAATGAAATTTAGGATATATGTAATTATATATTAATAATTAATATTTTAATTATGGTATATGATACTTTTCAAAATACATTCTAAAAATAATCTGATTTCTATAAAAAACCATTGAAAAATGGAATAGTCACCCATGGATATGTATGACATACCATCCCCATAATTGTAATGAATTCATTCACAAAAAAATATTTATTCGTTGGATTTATAATTTATATTTCTATTTTAAAATGTTAATTTTGTATTTATTTCAATTTAATTATTATGCAATATTGACCCATGTGACCATAATCGACCTACCAAATTTATCATATATATATGAACTTAATATCTTCGAAACATACAACATGAAGATAAATAAATAATTAATTTTATTTAATATTGTAATACAATATATATAATGAACATTAACCATGAATATGGTTCTTAAGAAATTATAGAATATCATAAATTTATTGTTTGGTAAAATTAATATTGTTTTTGGGAAGTCATACTTATGGTTATTAAATATCACAAGGTTTTTGAATTCTACTATCTTTATCAAAATCAGTTGAATGATAATTAATATATTTGACATGGAAATAATTTCCAAATGTTATGATTCCTTAAAGGTGTTTCATTTATTTTATTATTATAAAATTATATTTTAATATAAAAGGGTTCTCTAAGGTTGTGTCTATGTATTAGATTTTAAAAATTAATTAAAAAATTGTACATTGATATCCAAATGTGTTATTATTTAGGATTAAATGAATATTTAAAATGTTATTATAATTAAATTGCGAAATAAGGAAATATTTTTTTAATTATATATTACATTGTAATTGTATTATAATTTTTTGAGACTAATATTGTATATATTAAGGGTGGACCACCCAATATAGATCATGAATAACAGGTGAGCATAATATAGCTTATATGAAGTGTTGAGAACTATTTCATCTCCTAAAAAATTGGTCAGTCTAATATATATTATATGAGGGGTGGCACCCACTATATCTCACCATTTTCTAGGTTAATGATTATGTTATTTTGATAATTATATTGAATGTATGTTTTATAGGTTACTAAATTACAAGGATTATGAAATGATTTATTTAATGTGGTGCATAATGTTCTAAAGAGGGTTTTTATTTTTTATTATGTGTTTTAAAGATTACAGTTGAGATTTCATTTAAAATGTGGAGATGATTTATTTCAAATGATATAAATCAGTAATTTTTATTTCATGATATCACTTCAAACTAATGGTTTTCTTTATTAATGAAACTTACTATGGTCTTTGTGGTCATATCAATTTCTAACATTTTTTTCAATGGAATTTAATTTTTACCTAATGATACTTTTGGGTTCAAGATTTCATTTTTAATGGTAATTAATAATGTAAAAAAAATTAAGAGGCTTTAATTTTTTTTAAATGGATATGAAGATAATGTGTCCACATGTAAAGCATGATATTACTATGTCATCTTTTTATCATAATTATAAATATAATTTTAACATAAAATATCATTGGGAATTGAAAAAATTGAATTATAATATAAATTAACTAAAATATATAATTCTTATGCTCAGGTTCTAACAAGATATATCACATAGGATGTCATTTCTCAGAAGGATACGATATTCCAATACTATGTCAAGGTTATTTAATTCAGGTGGTTATGGGTCCCTAACCTCATTATCATATAATTTTCCATTAAAGGGAATGGATTTTTTTCTAGAAATAGTTACTCTAGATGATCTATCCATATAATAAATCCTTCAAATATAATTATATGAGGGCCATGGATAGAAGGTTCTTCTTCAGTTTATTGATTCAAATTTTTGGGGGACCAATCATGATTCCCCCCACGTGAATTAATTTTTTAATTAGTCAGTATTATATCCACCATAATACACTTTCAATATTTTATGACTAGTATAAATTTATATTTTTACTCAAAATAATTTTTTCATAACCCATTAAAATCATAGGTTCTCACGTTGAGGTATTGTCACCAGCTACACAATAGGCATGGTTGGGGTACTCGTCACATTTATGTTCCAACCAAGTCAACATCATGTAGTAGTTCATTTACTCCCTTTGAGTTCCCCATATAACTGATCATCCTCCTGGATGAGATATTAATATATACAATTTATAATATGGATTTGGCCTAGGATTATTAAAACATGGGTGTCCAAAAATACATTATGTTC
The DNA here is from genome assembly GCA_963277665.1 of Viscum album. Classification (NCBI taxonomy): domain Eukaryota; kingdom Viridiplantae; phylum Streptophyta; class Magnoliopsida; order Santalales; family Viscaceae; genus Viscum; species Viscum album. The sequence goes on from OY728131.1 coordinate 1,550,029,863, forward strand.
CATTAAAAATCTCTAGGTGTTTTGGGATCATTCTTAATACAACTATATGGATTAACATAATAGTATCTTCAAGGTTACATAATTTTGTTTCCAGACTAATCGATTTTGTAGTTCCCTTATAAATGTTCATTTATATAGTAGTATGAGAATTTCCCTGGAGCTTTTATAAATTACGAACATTATTTATTTTATATTCAGTTTGAACATAATTGATTATGATTAACTCACATAATTTATTGTGGATTTTTTACTAAATTTTATATTTGATTTCATCCCAACTATTTCTAATAAAAACCTCTTTACATAGTGTGATGTGTAGGTCCCCATTAACCAACACATTAGAAATTTCTTGAAACATTAATTTGTTAGTTTTTTTCTCCCTACTAATATAAATTTCAATGATGGAGGAGATATCTTAAAAAGTATTCTGATTATAATTAAATTATTTATATTTTATGATATTGAAAAATGGGAATTCACACTTCTGAAATTAAAGAGAGTAATTTTTTTTCATTATTCAATTTCATGAATGATTAGTTTCACGGTATCTTTTTATGAATCATTGTGTATTCCTTCCATATTCATCCATAGGAAAGTGAATTTGATTGTATCCGCAACACATTGAAGTCATATTCCACTCAATGAAACCTCATATATCAGAAATAATTTTAAAGAGCTCATTGTGTCCCCAATTATATTCCTATTTCTGAATAATAACCCTACAAACAATTAAAAACTTACAATGATTCAAACTCTCAAAAATTTATATTTTATTTTTAATAGAAGTGATACACACATCCATTTTTGATAAATTGTCTTGGAGTAGATATATTGAGATTTTAGAAACATAATTTCATGCCTGATTTTACAACATCATAAATATTATTCATCAAGTCAACCATTATTGATGCGATAATTTGATCATTATGAGGATGTTTATTGGGTGATGGATATGTTAGGAGTTATTTTTAGAGTGAGAGTAGTAATTATTATAGAATTTTATCTGAGAGTAATCATGGTGGAATAGAGTGATATGATATTCCATGATGGATTGGTTCAATGGAATAGGGTTTTGGAATATATATATATATGGTAGGAATGATTCTAGAGGTGATTGAATTTTTGTTTGAAAAAAATATCAATTTTATGACTCTTTTTGGTTAGAAATGATTATGATTAGAATATTTCAATGAAATCAAATTTTATTAGTGAAAACATATAAAAATGGATGAAAATATATAATTAATTATTGAAATTACATTGTTACTAACTATAGAATAATTTTTTGAATGAATATTTTCAAAATAAATTCATCATGAGGAATTACCAAAAACAATTGTATCAAATAACTATAGAATAACTCTATTATTTGATATTATAAAATAAAATAACCTTTATTCATGGTGTTCATTAATTCAATCATAAGAAATAATGATTCCTATAAACCAGACTTCTCGTATCACTAAATATAGACCTATCAGATGTTATATCTCTAACAACCCAGAATTTAGAAACTTAAAGATATACAAAGGAGAAATTGTATTCATATCTCCATATACACATGATAAATATTGATCAATACTAGATCTATGTTTATCCTTTGATTCAATCGAACTACTAATGGAGTATTATTTATACTTCTAAAAACCGAATGTTTTTTTCACTCAAGGAATTCCATTACATCATAGGCATAAATTTTTTTTACAAAACTATCAAAACTATTTTAGATAATTTAAAATACCACATTACAGAATTCATTAAAAATAAACTATGAAATGATATTTACATTGATTGGAAGATATTTATCAAAAACAAATCAGTAATCATCGTCAAAATGGGAAGTGACTTTAAAATTTACCTATAAAAATAATAATTATAATCATTAAATATGTAATCAAATTTATAGGGGAATTTAAAAAAACCAATATTTGAAATCTAAATTATTTAAAGAATGTTATATCTAAATCAGAATTATTTTCATCGTATTTTGAGGAACCCACCATACACACAAATATTCAGAAGAAACCAATCCAACACCACTATTGTCTTTTAAATTTGGTTCAGTTTCTATGGTTATGAAATAAAATTATCCATAATATTATCATAAAAAAATATGAATAAAAAATTAATGATTGATTATTATAATTGACATGTATATTTTTATTTCCAATACCTAATATGTCAAAATCCATCATCGAAAAGAATCTTTAAAAAATAACATTGGGCTATTTTTTCATGTAGATATTCTTCACATTGGACCATTCAAGGATCAATATAGTGAAAATTTCATTTATGGGATTCATTCACCTTCTTCATGTGGAAAAGGTGTGATTGTAGTCTTGTGTTGTGTTGATTTTTATTTTATTTTTGAAAAATATTATTTAATAAAATAACGTAGAGATAAAAGACCCTTATTCTCATCTCTGAAACCCTGTAAGTATCATTTGTGTGACTCTATGGATAACGCCATGGATCCCGGGGATAGGGACCCTTGTTCCCACCATTCCGGGGAATGCTGTGATTTTGTGAAAAGTGTTTGAAAAACATTTTCTAGTTTTATATGATTTGGGTTTGACAATATTTTTGGAAAGGGTATATATAAATTATTTTCATTATGGGTTTTAATGGGTATTTTTGACTAAATCAACTGTTGTTTTTCTACCCTTATAGTGTAATAGTTATGGTGTAATACTTAACAATTATGGTGTCTTCTTTGGTGTTGTGTATTAGTATGAATTCACTTCCAATGTATATATGTTTATAAGTATTGTTATATTAATAATATTTCAATCACTTCTCTCAAACCATAGTTGATCTAAAGAATACATTGAGATTTTTCGGGAGTCCTTTGATTAGAGATGGTTGTCATCTTATAGAGATTTATTGTTAGTGGTCCAACAATGAGATGTTCACTCCCCTACATGTTTTCATAAATATTTTTTATTGGTATTCTATAAATGTAGTTTTGAATTTATTATATGCTTATTGTGTTGTGATTTGGATGAATTTTTTCAATGATTTAGTATTTTGAGGGATACATTGAGAGATTTTGGAATTATGACCAACTATTATTGACCTTTCTCCTGAGTATTGAATTGAGAAGACCCAATTCTGGTAGGGTATTCACTAATTCTAATATTTTATATCTATGTTATCAATATTTTATTTTTTCATGTGGTGGGTGGTACAGATTGTCTTAATGAGGATAATGAACAGATCAAAAAATGATGGGGGATTGGGTGTATCACATGTGGTAATATGCTTCGCATTATATTGATATCTGATTTCTGTCATTCTTCAAAATTATTATTAATTTATGATATTTTGGAACTCTATTATAATTTAAATGAATTTAATGGAATTTCATAAGGGTTTATTCTGTTAAATAATTTAATTTAATTGTTTCTCATGAAAATTAGAAAACATTAATGACATTTTGGTAATTGTATTATAATTATCATGAATTAATTTTTAAAAAGGGAAAATATTTTTGTGATATAACATTATCTTATTGTGGTTGTTGTGACTTTTAATATGATACATATACATTTCACTCTAAAATTGAACTGGAGAAATAACATTTCATAATGGATAAGTCATTAAATTAGTTTATGGATTAGTATTTTGGGATTTCAAACAATAATGATGTTACTAAATAATTAGATAATAGAAGGATTGTGAAAATTATTAATATTTAGAGCATGAAGGATTATGTGGGTATGAAGAAACGTTGTTTTATATTGTGATATGTGAGCACATATTATGATATAATTTTCAACATATCCACTAAAAAACAATATTTTATTGAAGGTGGTTATGAAATGGTTGTGTGATAAAATGTAATAAAATCGGATATTATTTATGATATACCTGAACAGAGTGCATGAAATGTATTACTTAATATTATATTATTTTATTCTTTGTATTATTGTTCTATTATGCATTATTTTAATTATTATTAATACATAGGTTGTTTACTGGTTTGTTGTGGTTAGAATGTGGATTAGATTTTGAGTAGTAATGAATGTATCTCTTGGTAATTCAAATAGACTTAGTGATGTGTGGAATCTAAATTTTTTTGGTAATTGAAAAATATAAAATGTTGACAATAATGGAATTTATTCATAATGTAATGTTAAATGGTATTAATAAATGGATAAATTATATTAAATATAATTTCATAAAAAATTAATCACGGATGTTGTAGTGAATGAAACACAACTTTCATGTAGTAAGATATAAAAATGTAAAGGTTATGTGACCCATGGGTAGTTTTTATTGTTTATATGGGTATTTAAGATGATAATTGGGTTTGTATTAGTGTTTTAGTAATTAATAGAGATGATAGCACACAATGTAGATGGTGTAAAAGATGCGTGGAATTGAAGAGTGGTTTTTCAGAAACCATTGTTATATATTCTGTTTTGATAAATCATATATTTATTTTCTTTTATTTTCATTTTCTCCCAACATGAGTTAGATAAAACTACCAACGCACATGGGTTTTGGGTTATATGTGTTTTCCATCACATACAAAATGAATAGGGTTGATGTATGGATACATAATATTCTCTACAATAAAAATATGCAATATTATTGTTTCTATTTTAAAATATTGTGGAATATATAATAAAGAAAGTGGTCATGAGGTCGATTTAATTAGTTTTCATAGTAACCAGTTTTTGTAAATGAGGTAGTATTTGAATATTGTAAAGTTCATGCAAGGATGGTTGACAGAGGCATGTTGATTTCATTTATGTTCATGAGGAAATACGATGATGTATATGAATATATGGATGTTAATATTTATTGATTCCAACACAATATTTTTGTACATTTTTAGGTAAGGATGGGTATGGTCACAATTCAACCAATATAAAATAAATATTTATAAATATAAGTAATTTATGGAAAGGATGTTTGATGTTTGGATGTGGGATTGAAAAACATGTGGGAAGTGGTTGTAAGGGTTACTGATACTATTTTTGTTATATCACATGTGTGATTGAAAGAATATTACTTAGGGAGGATTGATATAGTTGAATTGATTGGTTCTAGTGGATTCTTCTCTTTGTTCACTGAAGCATTATCGTTTTTTATTCAAATTTATATAAGGGGTATTTAGTATGACAAAAATAAGTATACATTTTATAATTACCCATATTTATAAAAACTATATTCAAGATTCAGTGAAGATCTTTTCGAAAAAGATGGACTCTTCTGGCTTGATGATTGGGATTGAATGTAGTTTCAAAACCCATGACTTTCATTCGAGTCTCTTCATTTTTATATATTATTTTGTATGATAAACACTTTATTTTGAATCATTATGGACGTTTCTTTTTATATTATGATATCGATTCTAATTTTTCATATTTTGTTCTATGGTTTTATCAGGGTAATTCATCAAATTTGTATAAGTCACACTCGATTCTCTTCATAAACATGGGGCATATATAAAGATTGGCCCATTGGACACTATGAAATTAAATATAGGCCCAAGAGGTGTTACTAATTTGACATGGTAATGATAATTAAATTTTTTAAATGTTTTATTATTTTTAAAATATAGCTATATTTATTTATATATTATATACATATGATATTTTATTAATTAATAATAAATATTAAATGATAGTATATATTAAATAATAATTTATATTATATAATAAATATGATAATAATATAATATTATAATAAATAAATAAATAAATAAATCCCTTATTTATGAAAATATAAATAAAATATATTGTATAATAATAAAATATGTACTTCATAATGGATCTTATTTGAAAGAGACAATAAATTAAAAAAATATATCTAAAAAAAGAGTATGTTGGTAGAAATATATATATTGAAAACCTAACTATGCATATGTTTATATATTTTAATTTTTTTGTAAAAATTATTTTTAATTTATTGATTTATATTGAATATAGCCTCCTAAAATTAAATTCATGGATTTTTTGGATTTCTTTTGTTGTAATAGACTATAAAGATCTATAATAAATCTATCATAATTTTTAAAATTAAATTTTTATGGGAGACTATTATAACCCCATGATATTTTATTTTCTTTGAACTTGATTCAAAATATGTCATTAAATTATAGTTGCAATTTGTTCTTATATGAAAAAAAAACCAAAAATTATTTCTCATTCAACCAGGATTCCCTATACTAGGGAATTTCAGGGCTTACCTTATGTTCCTAGAATTATTCATAGATTGTTAGAGTTCAATCTTTGGAGGAAATCCAACATGGTTTTTGTGAAATTTTATTAATGAAATATGAAAACATGAAAAAATTCCCTTATGTTATATATAAAATTCATTTTAAATATTATTTCACAAAGAACTCGTATAGAAATGATTATATATAGAAGAAATATATATTTTTCATGAATAATTTTTCATACAAAAAATTCTATTTAGAGTCCTTCCATTTTAGTTTTCATTTAATTATAATCATATTAAAGGGGTGTGGTAGAAAAAAACCTATTAATACTCTTTTGGAAACATGTAACATTTTATCTATGGTCCACGGATAGTTTTCTTATTTTCCCTAAACCATCTTAATTTATTTATCTTAATTTATTTTATATAGTTTCTATTCTGTTTTTAACATCCATATCATTATTATTTCCTAGAGGAAACTTTATCACTCTTTGTTGATTAATTATCATATCTACTAAATTTGAATGTGGAATTCATGAAAAAAATTAATAAAATTGCGAGACATAGATTTTCTGCTTCAAAATTGAACAACTATTATGACATTAAAATGTATCATTTCAAATATTGATAATAATGAAATATCATATATTTTCTAAAGACTCTATTATGATTGATAGAATATCTATAAATAAAATAATTTATATTTTGATGGATTTTTCATTAAAAAAATTCCTAAAAAATAAGTAAATATATATAATAGGAATTATCTATCAAATTAAATGACAATAGATATAGAATTTTCCCCCAACAACCATCATAAAAATTATTAATTTTGAATTATTTTTCAATATTATTTAAAACATATCATAATGTCATATATTTTCATAAGATGAATCTAGTAATTGTAAAATTAATCAACAGAAAATATTTTTCCCATTTTCTAGAAAATATAAAAAAATTATTTTGTGGGAAATAATGAAATTATATGTGTATAAAAAATATATATAGTATCAATTAAAAAACATAAAATCTAAATGATTACAATAAAAAAATAATTACACAATAATTAACATTTCCATAATATATATGTTCACAAAATAATTAATAAGATAAACTATTTTTACAAAACATTAAACAAAAAAATATAAAAAAACAATGGTTCTAATCATTTTTTTTAATGTAGAGTAAAATATTTAATGTATAGAAATCTAAGAGTGTCCTTATGATAATAAAAAATTAATTCTTTATCATATAATTTCAAAAAAATATAAAATGTTTGTTACAGGACACATGAAAATCAAGATATTTAATAACGAATAGAAATATATATTTTGTAACTAGTCACAAAACATTTGTTGTTACATTATTTCATTGATAAAATTTTAAATAATTTTAAATTAAAATAAAAAAATTATTTGAAATATATTATAAAATTAAAAATCAGTATTGTGTATTTATTTATAGTCATTAAAAATTAAATACATAAAAATATATTTTCTAAAAAATTGAAAAATATATTCTATCTTAGAAAAAGTTATTATTCAGTTTTAATATCATTTTTAATAAAATATATTTTATGAATATGTTCAAATATTGATATTTATCATTGAAAAATGATATATTTCAAAAATTATGCATATCATGGTTTTAAATTTTGATCTGGTTTTAAATCAATATAACAGAAATTTTATGAAATAATTATTTTATCATGTTTTTACCAGTATTGATAAATAGAGTGTATGCGAATACACTATAAAAATTATATATATATAACACACAAAATTTTTTATCATTGAAATATTAATTCATAATTGTTTACTATGTTATTTAAATGAATTATTTAGAACAAGAATACATATAGTTAATTTATTTATTTTTTATCACTATGATTTTTAATTATATGAGTTATAGTATTAATTTTTAATTATTTTTAATATATATCATTTTAATGTGGAATATATGTTATGTGATTCAAATAATCATTATAGATATAAAAAATAGCACATAAAAATAGTCTCATTAATATAAAAACATATGTATGGTTTGATTTTTTACTATTTTTGCATAAAATCGAGATTACATATATTTCATGATTTTTGGAAATATTTATTTTTATCACAGAAAATATGATCTATATTTTTTATAACGGATATGGTAATATTAAATTATATTTAGTTATATTTAATCTAAACAATGAAGGATTTTGTTTATTTAATTATTTATCATAAAAAATAAGATTTAAAATATTTTTTGGAAAATAATAATTAAAATTTTATCATTTATTTTTACTATTTTAAATCATGGTAATTACTATTTTAATAAGATTTTAAAAAATCATATAATAGTTTCTTAAACACACAAAATGTGTTATATCAAATTATATTTATTTTACTATGTTAGTTAATATTTTATAGTATATATATATGTTGAAAAAGATTTAAATATACGTTCTTAATATATGACATATGTTATGTCACTTAGTTATTTGTCGTTATGTATTAAATTCAGTTATAATTTTTTGATCTCAAAGATATATGTTAATAAGACTTGTTTCAAGTTTATTCTTTTTTAGAATCTTTTAGATGTTTATATAATTTTATAATTGTTTCTCTTTTTTTATTTTTTTATTTTTTATTTAGTTAAATGTTAAAATTTATTGCTTTTAAATTTTTATAATTTTAATTAAGTTATATGATAATTTTATTGAAAATAAAAAATATTTTAAAAAATTTGTGTATTTATATTTCTATTAGTTTTATAATAATAAATAAAATTATTTTGTAGTTTTTTATTTATCTACAAATTTTTTACTATATAGTTATTGTTATTTAGATTGAGTGGGTGGGGGTTGACTCGACATCTTGATACAAAATCATGAGTTTTTGTGTTTGTTGTTCCATTACTGTAGTTATAAAAAAAGATTGATAATAAATTATATTTGGGTATCATATATTGACATATATTTTAAAAATTAGTTTGTAAATATTTATTCATCATTTTATTGTTTGATCCACCATTCTCATATTATTTGTTTTCCATCAGAAATTTCCTTAGTGAAATTTTTCTCACTGGGAATATATTTAACATACTGGCTATGGCTGTTACACCAACCTTCCACATCATTTTACATTGTAGGAATGGTATCTAATTCGATGGTTTGTGTCTAGACAAAAAATCTATATTCACCATTATTTGAGTGTACTTTTCAATAGATTCCATAATGTAGAATTTTCCTTTTAGTAACACCCAAAAGGATTCCATTATCAGATGGCTTTATGGTATGAATCCCATTACTAGAGGTCTATGGAAGATAAATTTATCAATATGGATAGCGCCATTATGAAAATTCATTTATAAAACATCAGAAGCATTATTTAATGAAATAAATTATTCACATCATTAGTAAAAATCAGTGTAATAATATATAGAAAATGATATTGAAGTATTACATTCGTCAATTACAGAATAAAATATGAAAAATTCCAAAACATTTTAAAATTTTTTATTATTTTATTTAGAAAAATAAAATTCAATATTATATTCAGTCCTTTAAATACAAAGTTGTTTTATTTTAGAAGACTTCGGATCACTCTGAATATATTAAAAAACAATTTCCCATTTCACATTATATTATGAAAAGTAAAAATATATATTTTCATAAATAAATGGAAAATTAATTATACAAGTTTTATAAAAAACAGTTTAAGGGTAAAAAATAATTTAAACAACCATAGTAAAAACATTGGAAACATTTTTCAAAAAAAAATTGTTTAAATAAAAATTGTTTCTATACTAATGTTTAAATAGGGAAATATTTTAATGGAAAAAATCATATGAATTACTAATTATTAGAAAATTTTAATATTACATAAAGGAAACATGAATAATCATAGTAGAAAAAATTGAAGAGATTTGTTAGGAAATAATAAAATAATATCTAGAATTTGAAATTATATCTTAAATAATCCATACTAAAATGAGATTGAAGCATAAAACGTTACCCTTGGGAATCATTGGAATATTTACATCCAATTGTTGAAATAGATCTATTTAATATTAAAATATCATGATTTAAAAATGAATGATTATATATTATTTATACTGGTATTTTATACTCTATTTAAAAGAGATTAGGTGTGTAATTGAACATGTGTATAAATGAATGAAGATTTTAGATGATTCACTTACAAAGATAACATCATTAAAATTAGTGTGAATAAATAAATATATTACATGTAACATTTTTTAGTTCACAACAATAAAGTTCAAATTCATTTATAAATTAACATATTTTCATTTCTCACATAATACTTGGTTAATATAATCAAATATGTAGACAAATTACCCAATTAATTGTAATGGAGTCAATATACTAAATTCTGGTGGCTTCACATCATATAAGAACTCTTTACATTCATGTATAGTATTTTAAAACATTTTACTAAACAAAATTAAAATTATTATTTATAATAACATATATGATCCCTTTATGGTATCTTATTACCAAATTAAAAATTATAAAAATTATATAACTTTTTGTGTGTGTTAATTGCCTTTTATTCTACGATGTGTTTCATCATGAATGATACATATCATGAACATAATATATATTTTAATCATATCTAGATGTGTATTAATCTATTAAATAACCATTATTTTTATCATATGAAACTTTTTTATTATTACCATATTTTTAACATGGATATGTAATCACATCTCATCATGGATATGTTGGTCGTATGTATGGTCCTGCAAAATTTTAATTTTTCATAATGGGTTAAATCATATAAAATGTTTTTACCATATTGAGAGACGAGGATATAGTTTTACATAATTAAAAAATCATGAAATAAAATTAGTATATGTAAGATCATTATTTTATTATATTTTCATGGTTTAGATATATTTTATGGAGGTGGTGGAAGAAGTTAGATAAAAGGTTTTCTTAAGGGTGTTACCTCTTCTTCGTAAAACTTTTTTGTTTTTTAATAAAAACCTTCCTAGGAAGATATTTTTACTCAAATAATTACTCTAAAATAATGGTATATAATCATATATTTAATTTTTTATGGTATGTGGAAAACCAATCTTTTTTGGTATTGTGGAAATTAGAGGAGAGGGGAGTCCTTTTAATAGTGGTGCAGAGAAAAAACTTTGAATTTTAAAAAATATATAAATTCACAAATATTTATTCCATAATAAGAAGCTAACAATAGAAATTTTTTTTAAAATTTATTTAAAAGGTTGAAATATTTTCTAAGAAACAAATTTCAAATTTTTTTGTCATGTTTTGACTTAATTATTTGAGTTTAACAGTAGGTAAGCATGTTTTTACCTTTACTATGGAAAAATATTAAAATATTATACTTATTAAATAACATAAAAAATTTATATGAATTATTAGACAATATAAATTATTATTATTACGAATATGGAATCCATTTTTAATCATTTTAATTAGAGAAGTGGCCTAATTTAAATGAATAATAAACCCACAAACAAGTCCAAAAAATGCATTTTCATGAAATGAATTTTAAGGAAATAAAGGTTTAATATTTACTATATGAAGAGTAATATTAATTAGTTGAATGGATATATATATATATATACTATAATATTTCATTTAAATAATTCAGGGTAATGGGCTATTTAATTTTTTTAATTGTAATTTATTATACATATTAAAATTGATATTAGTAAAAAGGTGTTTAATGCATTAAAAATATATATATAAATATAGTATAATGACGATTTAAAAAAAATATTCTTTGGATTTAGTATAACTAGATACTAATTTTTTTAGTTATACATCAATATAGAATAAAAATTAGATTTATGTAATTAAAAATAAATCACAAATTTTTAAAAATTAGATTTTCCAAAGTCTCTAAAAAATAAATATTTTCTAAAAAATCCAAAAAAAAATATAATAATTTAATTTCATTATGATGATTTAAAAGATAATTTGTTTTTTCATATACTATTTATTAAATGAAAGAAATTAATTACAAATTCATTTGTTAAATAATGACCAACCATTCATATGGAATATTAAAAATGTTTTTTAGATGATTCATTTTCATTAAAATATTTAATATTTTACATATAATCTATAGATTAGCATTTAATTTATTCTATACACATATATATCATATAATTTTAATAATTTATCCACTCTTATTGATACCCTATAGCATAACACAAAGTATATTATTGGAATTTTTAATTATTAATATTTTAAGAGAGTATGACATTAAATTTAAACCTATTGTTCATTGCATCACAAGCTATTGAAGAGATTGAAATTATTTTATAAAATATATGCCTTCATGTATTTTAGTTTACATTATTTACAATTATGTGTGTTTCATTTCATATAAGATATTGATCATGTTGTTCTTCATTTAAATTTGAACAGTGTAACATGCAAAAAATAAGAAAAACCCTTAAATTCATTAGGGAAGGAGACAAAAAACCAAAAAGGCATGAAAAAACATAAAACCTTATTACCATTCACAAAAGTATACTACATACTCACAGAACTGTAATTCATTACCTTATATAAAAATTAACCATAAATCTATGATAAAACCAATATAAAGGTGAAAAAACATAAAATCAACAAAAAACAATGATCTCCAAAAATATGTTTACACATACAAATAAATATAGACACCAATTAATTAATTTTTACCTTCCCGGGAGGCATATTTCTATTAATATTAAATATCAACCTAACTCCTCATGCATTTTAATGAAATCTAATAATCCCATAATTGAATATTAATACCAAAATCAAATATTAACCTAAAAAATAGCTATAAAATATATCATTTTTTCAATCTAGATGCCTTAAATATATCTTCATTTGAAAAAAATATCTCATATAAACATATTAAAAATATATTATTATAAAAAATAACAAATCCAAAGAAATATATTCATAAAACCCAAAAATATTCCAATAACCGCACTATTATTTTTAAAAAAATAATTTATTTCAAAATAAAATTACATTAACATATTTAATGGGAGTTATAAATAAGCCAAAAATCTATTGTATATAAATATATACATTTAATTTTGAAATAAATTCTATGTTTATTTTAAAATTTTCTTCCATTGGGGAAAAAATTCAATTAAAAATCATCGAACATCCTATTTTAAATATTACTTTATAAAAAACTCATCCATTCAAACTAAAACTCCATTTTCTACCAAATATAATCCATATCAAAAGAATATATCATTCCAAAACCATTATAATAATATTTAAAAACCACATTATATATTTTATTCAATCATAAAAACTACTTCTAGAAACATAAAAAAATGTACCCAAAAGGAAAAAAACTAGGAATCCCAGAATAAATATCTATTTAACAATATCAAATAAAATATGTACCTTAAAAATCAATTAATTTAAATCACAACAATGGTCAGCCTCATTTATTTCAAGATAGAATTATATTAAAATAGATTAATTTTTTTTAGGAAAGAAACAACAATGTGCATGGATTAGAAGTATCAGATAGTAAACCATACACATACCATGAAACATTCTCAACCATGGTCGATGTCCAATTTACAATTATCCATCCATGTATTACCAATAATGACATGTATATTTATAATTAAATTTCAATTTTGACCAATTTATTCATTAATAAATAATATACTTATTGATAACACATGAAATACATTGGTTATTTTGGGCCATTACATGGTATATATGATTTAAATGACAATTAAGAATCATAATTATTAATAATATACTAGTTTCATAATAATCCATAGGACTAATATATTAAGGGTTATGATTAAGTTTAACTAAAAATGAATAAAAGAGTATTGACCTCGTCCAGTAAGACCGTACCCTATATAGCTCATTTATCAGAGAATCTTGGGATATATATTCGCATGGATTTTCCCTTAACCAAATATATGATATTATTCAACAAATAATGTATGTGTGAAATTAGTAATGAATTAATATCAATCTCATCAGTATGATTTCTCAAACTGTGTTCGCATAACCACTCAAATTAACCTCACAATTGCACAAACCATAACCGTATAGAATTCACCGATGCAATAATGGGCTAGGATTTTAGAACATACAGTAATGAATTATTTTATTTATTAATTTTTATTATTACATATTGAATTATTATATTATAAATTTGATAACAATTATATTTTCACATGATGAATCCAAAAAGTAATTTTTAAAAATATGTACTTTCTATCATGCCAATAATTTTGATAAATTCATGAATTTTTAAAATAAACTATTTTCAATATAATATTAATATTAAACAATATTTATTAACTATAATCCATTATTTAAATTTATGATTTCATATTTAATTTCCATAATGTTCATAAATATAATATAGAAAAAAAATATTTTTCAGTTAATTTATTTTTTTATTTATAATTTTAAAATTTCAAATATTGATAAATTTTTTGTTACAATTATTTTATAATAATGTCATTGAAATCATCTACTAGTAAATTGTTCAATATTTTATGTGAGATTTCTATTTTTGGGTAAAAATAAAATATATTATGAATGTATTGTATGTATTATAACATCATAAAATCCCAACGGTGACGTATTAAATACAATAAAGTGAATAAATTTCCAATGTTATGTTTCACCATTAATATAAAAATTTCTCTAAATTATTTTATTAATTTAACAAACCAATAATAAATACTCCAAAACCTATATAATATTCAATTATTTAAAAAATAATTTTTTTATGAACATGACATATTTATATATCACCGAGTGAATTATTTGAATTAATTATGTAACTATGCTTATAAAATATTTAAATAACTTTATTTGATAGATACCACGTGATACTTTTTTACTATAGAATAATTAACAATATAGAGTAAGTAAACATTATTTAGTATTAGTCATATAAATATCCTATCGTATTATTTATAAATATCACAAACTTTCTATCCCCCATCCCTAAAAAATTGTATTCCAAATTTAATCTTCCCTTAACTATATATATCACTCACATTTTACCCATCTATCATAAAAATCAATTTTCAATCATTATGACTCCTTCTCTCAAAGTAAGGTATCCTTTGATTTTCCAAATTCTGCAAGAACCATTTTTAATGTATATATTTTTTGTTAAATTGTTCATGTGAGGATATGTTATCACATATCACTCTCACTCTCCGTATGATTTTGAATTTATTAGAGACACATCTCTTTCTCACATAACCCTTTAATGAATATTAATATACCATGTTATTCTATAGAAATCACAGTCTGATTTCCATGAAAAATATTTTTGTATTGAATACCCATTCCCATTTCCACTCAAAGTTATTTACCTATTTGTTTCTATGTTGCATTGATTTGGGATTTACAATTATATATCCCACACTCAATAATAATGGGGTTAAATGTTAGGAAATTGATTCTCATATAGAATTTCTGTTGTGGAACACATGTGCTTGTACATGATATAATAGTTAAACATGAGAACCAAATTATATATCCATCCAATGAATTGGGTAATGCTTTTATGAAAAGATAAATTGAGTTTTCTTTATTGGAGGTTATCAAAATCACACTATGTTATAGTTAATTTTTAATCATCCTTTAATTGTGGCACATATTTAATTTTTTATTGTTTCCACATTCATATGCTTCCATCATGTTATCATTGTATATAATGTTTTAATTTTAATTATTATATTATCATCTCTTATATATTATTTTGATATTATTATTTACTAGCACATATTTCCTTTATATATATATTATTTTAATTTCCCTTATTATTAATTCTATCTCACATGTTTCATATGAACATGATCAGTTTAATCCTGGTAGTTTTATAATAACCAAGGATTATAAAATAATATTTGATAGATTTTGTAAAATAATATTTTCCCCATTATTTATCTCACTATGTAATATACTTCACTTGCAAATTAATTTAGGCCTAAAAATATTATGAGGTTATCTTGAGAGAATATTTTTTTAATAAAAAATTTATTAACGTATATGAATGTTATGGGTTATTATGGTTTGGTATGAGTAAAAATACACGTTTTTGTGTTTTATTATTATATAACTCATGTGAAATCTTATGGGGTAAAATAATTTTATGAAAACATCAATAATTGTCGTATAATCAAAGACTACCTAAATTTTAAAAACATGAATCTCTATTTAGTTACATCAAGAGGATGTTCCTCGAGAGTAGTTGTACCTATGAGTATTAACCTCGAAAGGGGCACATTCCGATAGACATGATCATCAATAGGTTCACGACATAGGGCCTTGCGTCAAACCGTGTTTTATACTCCCACAATATATGATATGGTAAAATAAATAGATCATTATCAACTCTTTTGAAAAGAAAATCAATTTCACAAACATTTTATTTAAATAAACTGTTCATGGGGATTTTAGATCGAAACATATAAATTTATGCATTTAAAAATATATATATTATTTATATTAAATCCCCATAGTTTTCATGGTATCCCATTTATTTTTTTAAGTATATTAATAATACATAACTTGAATATTTCTATTTATTTTATAGTCATTGGATTAAAATAAGTTGGACGGATTCAACATGTAACGTGATGTCCATTGTTATGACTTCTCAAATGATTTGGCCAACACGATGTGAGTTGTATTTAGGAACATCATGTCAATACATTCTCAATTAACTGATGTTCTAAAAAAACCAAATTTATAAGGAATTATTGAATCCCCTCAAGAAATACAATATTGTAGTTAATTACATTATGATTAAAAGGCCTTTGATATTTAGTGGACCTTATTCTACATTAATTACAGAAAAATGGATCAATTATTTTGAAAATATATTTTTAACCAATAAATTCAATTATTGGGATAAGATCGTGAAATAATTTTGTCATATTGATTCAAAATATGATCAATGGTGCATAAAGGTTAGTAATATTATGTTAGAGGAGGATATTGGAGATATGATGTTGAAGAAATTCTTGAAAATATTTTTTCTGAATATTATATTCCTCTCACTCTTTAACATTAAATGGAGATATAATTTTACGAACTCATGGAAAAGGATGAATAATCCAGTATGTTTAAAAAATATAACTTTTGAATACATTCTTGATATGCCTCTATCTATTACACAACCCATAAAGGTAACACCACTCAAATTTTTGGTGGGATAAATGCATGTTAATAGAAATACTATGATATTCAATGAATCAATATCTTTGCTGAAATTTCCCAATGTTCCCTCAAATTTTTACATGATTATCAATGAAATATCAAGGTTTTCAATTGAATTATAATTTAAAAAAATAATTTAATTATGGTAATATATTTCAAAAATATAACAGTTTAAATAATATTAATCACCCTTATTTTTTAATTATTGGGATGAAATAACCAAAGAATTTCTAAAAGTGGATATAAAAATGTTTTAGTTTAATTTTGGAAGAAAACATAGCTACTGATAACTTATGGGAATAAAACACTAGTGTGATGAAAAAAATAATGTTTACTTAAATCCATAACCAATTGTTCAATGTTTCAAATTAAATGAATATAGATACTATGGGAGTTAATATATTATTCCAAGTGATGTCAATGAAATACCATGAAAACGAAATCCATGTCATTGATATAAAGGGTAATATTATGTCATCACAGCCAATAAGTTAGATCGTAAAATTGGATTGGTGATTTGAAAACAAGTTATTCATTAAATAATACACAATATAGTTTTTTATTGTTTTTCAATGAACGTTTTTTGTATCATGCATGATTAGTTGTTCTATTCAAGCGTCACCTCAAATCATGGTTATTGAGTTTTAAATGAATACTACCAATATGATAAACATTTTATCCTGAAAATATAATTCATACCCTATCAAAAATATTATTCTGAATTTCGTAAACATAATTTTGATACTAACATTATTGTAATTTAATGTTTTTTAAGTCATTGATTGTCTTTTCCAATATATATCAAACATAAATTCATGAATGAAGGTAATCATCCTCTATATCATGAATCATCTCTCGATTATGTATAATTCTAAGGAGGAATATGAAGATAAATTTGTATCAATATCTTATCTGTGAGTATTATTTAACCATGAGTAAGAATAAATTTCCAAAATTATTGAGTCTATATTAATTATCATCCATGAATACATGAACATTGGGTTGGATTTCACCAATGTGATTCTTGAATAATTTTCATGGTCTTACTCTTAAATAGGATGTTATGTTCTATATCACGCATTCACATGGATCTTTTACAATATCCAATACTGAATATAAATCCAATATTATTTAACATTAATAGTTCATGAAGATATTATAAGAGAATATGAATAAAAATTTAGTAATGTAATGCTCTCCATAGTGGGGTGCACCTATCCACATTATTATATAGAATTATTGATCAATTACCCTATAAATTGATCATAATGATGTCTACAAGTTAAAAATTAATATTAAATAACCTAGTCTATATAATGATAACTTTTTCAATCTTCTAGATAGTTAAATATTATCTCTTATTGTTGATATTTGGTTGGTATAATATCATGGAAATGTAATGAAGGAGGATATCCCCATCACTTCATTTGATAAAATTTATGTGAACAATGAGTTCATAGTGATTCCATTTAGAATCAATATTGATCCTGAAATATTAATATAATTGAAGAATATAGACTTTATGGATTAAATTGAAACAATTGGGTTACTATTTTTTTAGGATATATAAATCTACTAAAAAATGGTGGAACATAACTATCATTTTAATTATTTAATAAATAAACATAGAAGCGAAAATTTATTTATATATATCTATAAGTGCATGTTATGGATGGAAAATGTATCTTCATGGTGTAATTTAACTATTATAAAAGGGATATTTTTGAATCCTATAAAGACTGATTATTTGGATTTATAATAAATTACCATTAAATTTAAGGGATATCCATTGTTCGATTGGATTAATCAGGATCTATTTTCAATTTTTTGAGAAACATATAATGAATTTTAATACCACTTACTATGATAACTCAGAAGGGAATCTTGGTTTCTAGACAGGTGAATGTGAAGAGATCTATAAACAGTTAAATAATAAATTAATCACTAATCTTGTATTAATAGAACCCAGAAATAGAAAAGGACTCCTCATATAATATTATGTATATAAAAGGGTAATTGTTTTTTACACATTCTAGATGATCATGTAAAAGAATCTCCCTCCCATAAATTAAATATCCATTATAAAAACAAGACATATAATGATCTATAATTGGATACATGGATATTTATATTGAATATTTGGCATCATTTCTTCTATGGTGGATTGTGGGAAATAAATACATATAATAAAATCGACATGTGTATGTTCACAAAGAATTTGATTAATATTTTAAAATAAAGTTATTTGAATACAATGAATTCATATGATTATTCAATACATTAAAATCCTAAGAAGTCATATAAAATGTAAAATAATATGAGTAGAAATGATCTCGGAACCCTAGCCATAATAAGAATAATAGCGTATCCAATATTATCAGACATGAAAGGAATATATTTGGGAATAATAAATGTAACTTCAAAATAGATTAATAAAAATAATTTCTCAACCATCAAATCATGACCGGATCAAGGATTCATCCAAACATGATATAGAGGATAGGAAAAAAGGTAGAGAATATTCCATGGTTCATCGTTGCTGAATATATAGTCATATGGTTGGAACGCGAATATGTGTCACCTAAAAACATAAACTAACGAGGGAAATTTAGGATGTTGAGAATAGTTCATCCTTATATATTAATCATTGATTTTGTAAGATGTATGAAGTATTGAATAAAATAATATCAGTGGATAGCATGGTGTGGGGGGTTATATAGTTTTTATCTTGATTCCATGTAAACTGAAAAGTCAATACATAATGAAATTTGATTAATTTTATATTGAAACCACATAGACTCCAATGTGGAAATTGGAAAACATAACCATGTATTTCATCATTCTATATCTGAGGAAACATAATAGAAATAACATCATCTGGGTGGTCATGGATTTCCATACAAATACAACACATTTAATAGTTTTAAATGATGACTTATCTCCTAACCATTCCTGTATATTATACATAATATAAGTTTACGTACTTCATAGAGTTCCACTCGACATTGTATATAATAATGACATATAGTTTACATTAAGTTTTGGTTAAGACCTTAGTAAGTGTAAGATATCGATCACCTGTAAAACATTAAAATTTTAAAATAGGAAAATTATATATCATAGTGCCTATGAAAAATAACACCATTAATAGATGAAAATATAACACCCCGAGACATTAAGATATGTTTCATGTTAAATAATTTCAATATATTAAATAAAATGTGATCCTTACAACACTGGGATTAAATGAAATAATATATTATTTTTATATTATTATTTTAAAATGTCCATTATTACCTGGGCATTAAATTGATTGGTATGAATATTATTAAATAGATAATGAAACTATATTCTTGAAAATGTAAAAAATAAATTAAAAGGATGTATATTTATTTGAGAAATATATTAATATAATAGTAAATTAAATGCTTTATAAAAAATGTAATTTGTAAAGAAAATTGTTTTCCCTCTACTTTCACAATAATTATAACAATAGTTTTCAACAAATTTAGAAACCATATTTTATATAATTATAATAATATTATAAATCATAAAATAAAAATTATATTAATTAAATTTTTTGATAATTATTAAAACATTTAAATTATTATTGAATAGTCTATAATACAGAACTGTAATTGGAAACATCCATTTATATATGTATAATAATGATAAATTATATAATTAATTGGATTTGAATTAAATTTAATCAATTATATATGTATATTTACTTTTTATGTCATAAGCGTTATTTTAATATTGAATTTTGAAATAAAACATATGTATTCTTTTTATCAATTTCATTTTGTAATCCCATTTCCTTGCCACATTCATGTGATTTATTTTAAATTTAATTTTTAGTCATATGTGAACGGGATTTGGGTTAATTTATTTCATATTTTAAAATATAAATATTCATATAATATTATAATTTCAAAATATTTTTTTACCAAAATGAATATTGAATATAATAAAATTTAATTTCTATGGTTATAGTCAAAATTGGTATACCTTGGGCATAAAAAATTAACATAAGGGTTAAAATGGACTAAAAATATTTTAAAAATTTATTTCACGGTCACATTTAAACATTAACCAATCAAATTATTAATCTAAATTAATTTAGATATTTTATTAATTTCAATGGGTTTACCATTTTAGATTATATTGGGAAATTACGATGTAATTTTCAAGAGGGTGGTCATTCCCCATATATTGGTGGTGACCTCATGCATTCGCTTATCAAAAAATGTAAATCCTATTAACCCCCAAAACACCTCCAAAAATAACACTCCAAAATCCTCATATATATTCTAGAGTTATTTTACCTCTAAAAATACTATCTTTTACGTCTATAGGAGGAGATAAAAATGAAATTCTGATAAGAGAATGAAAATATCTTAAGAAGATATTTCTTTTTACTTCTTCTTTTTTGGCATTCAATAATTTCTTAAAATATCCAATATAAATAAAAAAGTATATATAAAATACATATGTTATTTTATATATATTTTATAATATTCCTTCATCTCCACCAATATGAAAATGGTTACGAAATAATCATTCATGTGTGCAATTATGTGCCACCTTGCAGACTATCGAAATTTTTTTTCGTCTCCATCATCAATGTATTGGTGTATTTATGTATTTTACATATATTTATTATGCTTGTGAAATTATGTTACTTATAATATAATTATATTATAAATTCATTCATAAATTCGATTCTGGGGGCTATACAATATCATTTATCTTGTTTACAATGGATTGTGGCCTCAAGAGGTGTTCTGATTCTAACCCATTAACTTCTAAAGATAATGATATTGTTTAATCTATATACGTACGACCTATTGTACCCAGAAAGCGATGAGATTCAATTCCAATGTACAATTTTAATGAATGGTTATAATGATGTATTTTATAAAAATAAATAATATTTTAAAGAATAATATCATTCTAAAGATAATATTATAATGTGTTATTTAAATTTAATAAAACTACCCTAACAAAACACACATTACAAAAAAGCGAAATTAACCACTAAAAATGGAAATAGTTAAATATTATTCCAAAACAGGTGGAAAATTCTATTATTGGATAATATATGGTATGATATATATGATTATATTTCTATAATATATTAATAATAATCCTATACAAAATATAAATGTGGTATGTCCAAATATAAATTATATCAACCATGAAGTATGGTGTTTATATATCGCTTTTACTTTCATGAGACAAATTCCATATTCACCACTTTTTATTTTTTATGGTTTATATAATGATCAAATTTTTTATATAATTTATAAATTTATCTTAATGGTATTTAATAATTTACTTCGTTTTATTTCTTTCATGTGGTTAGTTTTTGCAATGTTTGAAAATTTACATGCGTTTATTTCATAATCTCATTATTAACTGGAATTTTTTTTTGTTTATATCTCTATTGTGGGAATAATTATATATTTATATGTGGAATATTTTTATTTTATTCATATATGGATAATAATTAATATTTCTAGTAATATTACTATTTTTACACTAATCAGTTCTTAAGATGATTTGGAATTTGTTTAATAAAATCTGACAGTATTTCTCTCTTTGATCTGAAATTGATTTTACTCAAATTACATGCTTTCTAAAAATGTGTTCAATAATATCGTTAACATTTTTATAATGGATTCTAAAATATTTTTTCTACGCATATGGCTATTTAATATTTTTATTAAATAAATAATAATTTTGTTTTCAAAACAATTCCCCTTTGGAATTTATCAACAATGTAAAAGGAATACTTATTTTAACCTATAGAAAATGTATATTGTTTTCTACCATAATAACCACTAAATATTTTAAACAATTTATTAAATAATTTTTTTTATTTTAAAATGAAATGAACATCAATTTTTTTGTTCAAATTGTTTTAAAATGTTAATTTTTAATAGAAATGTTTATTTTCTGAAAAAACATTTTTTCAGATATTTTAATATATTTATATTTTTAAATGAATTAAATAAATCATTTTAATTATTATTTAATGGGGTTATGTTATATTTTTATCATCATAATTCACTTATTGGATTGATTATGATTTGTTTTACTAGGGATGTAAATGTTTTATACAATTCAGATTACTATAAATGGTGTATGAATACATTAATTAATTAGCTTAATTGTCATAATATTGAATGATAGTATTTCAATTTAAATTTTCATGTTTTTATGATTCAACACTTTTATATGATAAATTCATTGGATAGAAAATGTTGGGAAAGTTATCATTTATCCCATATAATTATCAGTCGGTTTAATGAGTCAATTTGAGTTTGGTCAACATCACGGCCATACCCATTTATTTAGATGACACTATTCAATACCTAAATGATTTTTTAGATTCCTGATATGCTGAATTCCACTATTATGATCTCACTTGAAGATATTCCATGTGATTATTCAATTAGTTAATATTACCATGGTTATGTTTTGAAGCTTATATGATTACTTATATTTCATTATTTGATCATAATTTTTTTCTTCCATATTATTCTTATGTTATCGATTAATTGAAATGTGTTTTTTATTTACCAATTCATGTTGATTATACCATAATTATTCATATATTCCACTTGATTATTCCCCCAACTGAAACTCTTAGATCATCCCATTCCTGTTATTAATTTGTCTTAGGATACTAGGATATGTTTTATGATTGATATGAGAGGATATGTTGAGCTGAATAATGTAATTATAAAAGAAAATAATTTGTGTATTTTATATTTTCCTTTGTAATAAAAATTAATATTCTCTATCTATTTTACTACATATAAAAAACTATTATATTCATTATATGATATAAATTTCATCTTAACTAATTTTAATATATAAGACATTCTCTCATTTCTACTTGGGTCATGGTCTATGCAGTTGTTATTTTAAAATTTTTCAATGAATACTATAGAAATTTATTTACAAAAACATTTATTATTATTCTCAACCAAAAGATAGAAATTGAGTATAGTTAAAGAAGAAAATATAATATTTTATTAAGGAATATTTTATAAATTTTTTCATAAAAAAAACCATTGTCTAGAAACTATATATTGACCTTTTTATGGAATAATTGAACCTCTATGTAATTATAAGAAATTATATCCATAATCATGGACCAATCATCAACTGATGCATGAAAAAGAGTGCAAATATTGACCTTGTTTGACACACTAATGTAATTTTGTTTAAACACACATTTTCATTACAAAACATAATAATGGATTTGAAAATAATGATATCACTACAGAAACCTTATTTATGATTATGAGACTATCTATGCCTTAATTTTTAAATATATATATATATATATATATATATATATTTTAGTTCTGGGATTATAAAATATATTTTATAATGTTTAAATATTATTGAATATATGAAAATGTTTTGAAATATTTCACACTTGATTGAATTTAAATCATATCGGTTAAAATAATCTTATCAGTAAGAATGAAATTTTATTAAAATTTATTATGCTAAAATTTGATACGGGACTTGTATCCCAAATAAGATGACAACATAATTACATAGTATCACATGCTATTAGTATATAAACATAATTCACTATTTTATATGTCTTTTAAGGGAATTAATAGTACAATATGATGGAAGGGAAAAATATATATCTTGGAGAAGGGAATGAATGATTTTCCCAAATGTGATAATTCTAGAAACAACCATTTTTGTACTTTCTTAAAAATAGGAGTCTTTTACATGTGTGGAGAAAAAGGACACCATGATCATGATTTAAAAGGAAATGATAAAATATTCAATGTTCAATGACTTAACTATAAGAATTTCTGAAATCAAAAAAATCAATAACCCAAATATCAAAAACAATATACATCTACAGAATTTATGTAATCATGGTAAATCATAGCTCACTAGCACATCAATTGTTGAATCATTAAGGCATATAGGTTTAGAATAATGAATTATGTTACATTTTTATTTTATCCATTATATAATAACAATTAAATTTATAATTATGGGACTAAAAAACTATTTCATATGCAATTTGATAGAATATTTTCGATGACACTAAAAAAAATAAAATGTGATTCAATGAAATATTTATCCTCTTGGAAAAATAATAATGAGGGAGGATAACCCTTAATATCTTCCAATTTTTAAATAATAATGAAATAGTTATGGGATAATGTTGGTAACCATGAAGTTGGATTGATGTTTTTTGATTTATGGTATCTTTTTTAGGGGATTGGTACATTTATTTTTTTATAGAATATATCCAACAAATAAATATTTTATATTTTTTAAAATTCATATTTTCCTGAAGGTTTTATGGTGATCACGGTATTATAATATTGGGAATGAGAAATTACGATTCAAATTATATTATATAAGGAATATAAGTTTTTTTAGTAATCATCCTATAAAATATTAGGACATCAAATTTGGAAATTATTATTTTTTTATAGTATTCAGGATATGTCATTATGGAATGAATTAATTATAATATTGGGTTTTATTGGGTAACATGTGATATAAATTGTTTTCGTGTAAATTATCTACTAACTGGAAATATTAATTTTCATTTATTTATTAAGATAATTATATGATAATTGTAAATTTAGTTCTTTAATAATAATAATACTCATTGAATATTCATTTAATTGAGTAATAAATTGAGTATAAATTCATTGAATCAAAACTAAATGATGAAATTGTCTATATTTTTTATGGTATTCTCTACCATAGTAGTAATTATTTCCCGTACTATGAGAAATGAGTTTTGAAAAAAAATACTACTTTTATATTAGATGAATCAAACGACCCCTTAACTCATCACAAGTTTATATTATCTTATCATTTCCCTTCTCTGTATCTCCATTATTATTATGATAAATTATCTCATTCACAATCTATTAATATGTACGGTTTATTATTCAGTTTTATATTAATATTTTCATTTCCTAAAAATGTTCTCTGATATGAAAATATATTAATGTGTTATTTAATATTTCAATCATAATTCCTTTAGTATGTTATAATGATAATGTATTATTACAACTTATTTTTTGAATTCAAAAAAATAAATATTAAATATCAATTCCTTGATTTTCTAGATCCCAAATAAATTGTGGAGAAGATAATTATTTAATGGTGTAGTGTTTATGACCTAGAAATTGGAAAATTCAAACATCATGTTAAATTGAATGTGTGAAATTAAAGCCAAATGATATAATAAATCACATATCCTCGATATCATACAATATATTTACATTTAAATAAATTATACCACTTTGATAGGATGCAATTTATAAAACATATGGTAAAATTGAAACATTATACTATAAAATTATTTTTATTTAATAATAACAACTATTAAGAATCCATTAAATTGGAAGGAATTTATTATACTAAATAAATTTTGATATAATAATTATTATTAACATGTATAAAATTAATAAAACAAATATGTATTGATTATATAGAAAGTAATGTTAATTTTAAATTAAATGAGATGTTTTCTTAATGATGTATTTTTAGAGGATATTATAATAATAACTTCTTATGAAATTGTGATAAAATTAGTTTTTGAATATAATTGAGAATTTATTTTTTAAATTTATTTATATTTCATAAAATTTAAACATTATTTTAGGGTGAATTTTTTATAACTATTAAAATATAATAAATTTTAAATTAATAGTTAAAAATTCAAAATATTATTTGAAACCTATTATTTCAACTAAATTATTTACGATAACTTTTTATATATTAACATTTTTCTTGTAAATACCTTAAATTCCCGTGGAATATTGTTTTCCATAAATAAATGGGAATTTTATGAGACCGTGAAAATGGGAGGTGTGTGATTCTGAGGGCCAGTGTGCCTGAAATTTATTTCTGAAGTATTGTTCGGGTACGTTCAATAAACGTATGAGCGAGTTTTTATAACTTTTGAACCATTTATCGTAATTGAAATCAGAGGGCACCGTTGAACTTGCAGGGCTGATATTCGCTTAAGAAGGCTTTAACCTTGACGATAGATGGTCGGGATTGAAAGTTAGTATTTGGGTTTTACTTGGAAATAATAAAATAAATTACGTGATATTCTTACTTTTTTTAGTTGGTAAAATCCTCTAAGATGAGGTTTGAGGTGGGGGCCACCAAACCATAACCTCCCTAGAGATCTTCTGGTGGTGGGGCACACCCGAGGTCTAAACACCTCTTCTTAATTAATTTTTTGGGGACCACCCAAGGTTATAACCTCATGGACCCCCCATTAAGTGGGAAAAAACCCCATGAACTCCACACTTTTGGGGCCAACCCTCTAAATTATTAACTAAACACATTAAAATAATTAATTTAAAACTTTTTAATTATATTACAACAATTTAATAAGATGATGTAATCTATTATTTTGTGAGCATTTTTCTTTTTGGTGGAGCTTGGGAGAAAAAGAACTCTCCATTGAAGAACACTTCATCCGCCAATGAAGAAAGATCTTCAACTGGGGCAACGGGGAAGTGACATCCCTGATGAATTTCACCTACAAAGTCCTCGACATCTTCATCATCTTTGTTTACATCATCTAATCAACGTCCACCTTTCTGAGGCATCATCAATGAACCTGAGGTAGGGGATTTAAGTTTGAATTTGTTGATGTTCTTCATCGTTCAAATCCTGGTTTACGATTTTCCAATTGATATCACCATAACGTGGAGGGCACGAGCCGAATGAAAATGGCCCAACCCTCCCCCTCCATTTTTATTTTCTTGTTGATGACGGTGGCAGTGCAACAACGACGGTTGTCGGGCTGGCTGAGAAGGAAATCGACGACATAGGGCAGCCGGGTCGCCGGAAGGGCGTGGAACCATCGCGCCGTACGGAATAGTACGCCGCACCCTATTGCCGCAATGGTGGCCACGGGCGGATGCTAGGCTGCCGGAGGGGCGCTACTCTATCGTGATTTGTGGAGGCGAAGCCATGACCCCCTGCCCGTAGCGGTGGAGCCGAAGCGGCCGTCTCGGCCGGCCGCTAGTAGAGCAAACCGGCTGGCCGCTCGGCCAACCCGATGAGGCGGCACCTTCCTGGGTCCTGTGGGCTACCGAACCGGTGCCAGGATCTGGTTACTTTCATGAGATAGGGGGCTCTGCCCCCCCCCCCCCCCCCCCCCCCACGCGCCTTGGGCGGGCCCGCCAGTGGCTGGCCACCCACCCCACACGGGCTGCCAGCCTAGCCCACGCGGGCTGCAAGTGTAGGCCATGCGGGCCGCCAGCCAGGACACGCAGTCCGCACTCCCTTAGGGTTGGGCCACCCAGTGTGGGCAGGGCCAGTTCCGGAGGAACGGGTCGGACCCGCATAGCAAGTCGGACCCCGTTCTAGACCTGTTTAACCCGATTTCACATTTTCGCCCATAACATGGGCTACGAGTGTCTGATTGACGAACCATATTTGGTAACATAAAGCAAGGAGCGATATGGTTATTTTGGAATACCCCACAAGAGGATTGGATGCAGTTGTCTTATGGTTGGGTTGGATTGAACCAAAATCCAACTGGGCCTCATAACAGAAATGTCAATAACTCTAAGACTAGGTGTCTGATTGATGCACCGTCTGTCGCGTTGAGTTTCTAATGTAAAGATGATTCATTGGGATACATAAAAATTGGACGACGTGTTATTTTATGTACCAAATCTTTTCTTGAGGAGCATACCCTCCTGGAATCATGCATGCTAGTGGAAACCGTAAGGCTGACTGTGCACTGTTGACTTTTCTTGGATCATGTGTTTTTTCGACAGTTATGATCACTGTTCTTGGATCATGTGTTGGTCCAATAGTTCTGACTTCTGTTCCTAGATCATGTGTTGGTCCGACGGCTCTGACTACGGTTACTGGATCCTGTGTGGGTCCAATAGTTCTAACCACTGGTCGTGGATCCTGTGTGGGTCCGACAGCTTAGATGATTTAGTGGCTACATCTGATCATCTCTATTCTCTCTAAAAAAATTGTATACCTTTGTTAGTTGAGTTAGTAACTTGTTTTTTCGTCATGATTGTTATGGAATACTATATAACATAGGTATATGTATGGGCATATACCAAAGTGAGGTTATCAGTTGATTTCATATTTTGTGTTTTATCCTTGATGGACTTTGTGAGACCTGGAGGGTCTCGAGGTCCTTATTTATTATCGTTATACTCACCCCTAAACGGGCTACGCCCGCACCTTATAGTGTTTGTTGCAGATGATGGACATCGCTGACTGAGGCTGAGTAGCAGGACTCGATGGTACCTGGAGGAGCACCTTACGACGAGTCGGTACAAAAAGGAGACTAACGGATGTGGAGATCTGAGGAGGCCATATGTACCTACCCTTCAGGTAGGAACCCTGGAGGATGACCCAGTAGTTATTTTTCTTTTTAAATTGAACATGTTTTTTAGTTGTACTTGCACATTCTAGTTTTTCTTGTATTTCTGACCCCATTAATTTTTAGCTCTCTTTTGCATACAACTTTACATAGAGTTTACATTCAACTCTTACTATATTTTGTGAGTTTGTTCAGTTTATAAAAGAATCGCATTTCCATTTTTAGGGATTTACACCTTGGTGCTAGTCTCCAGCCCTATGGCCCCTGGAAGGCAGGCATTGGGTAGTCACGGAATGGTCCCCGAGGGACTAGTCATGACAAATTGTTATCAGAGGATTCAGCTCCATAGAAGATCATAGGACTCTGATCTTTTTTTTCTATGAAGCTATAGTGTTATGAGTAATGAGTGTGGTTTTTAGTCCAGCGATTCTGTTGATGGTGCAGAGGCCAGAATATCCATACACAAGGAACTTGACTTTTGATTTCTGACTCAGTGAAAGAAAAAACTAATTGTGAGTATGTTTCAAGTGTTTTCATTGTGATCTCATTGAATTAGATCACCAGGCTTAACTAATTGACTGTGTTGCACCCATTTCTTTTCAGGATGCCTCCACGCAGACAGTCAGCCTGTGTTCCGAGAGTTGTATGAGATGACAGCCCACCGAGTGACGAGTCATCATTGGAGGGCCCTATAACAGTAGAGTCACTAGTGGTACCACTACGGATTGGGCCACCGATACCACCAGCCCCAACACTAGAGAGTGCACATCTCTTGAGAAAATTTCATGTGTTATAGCGCCAGAGGCCGCCCAGGTTCAGCGGAGAGATGGAACAGCAATAAACTGAGGATTTCATAAAGGATGCGGTGAGAGTCCTCAGTAATGTAGGGACACCAGAATACCTTATGCTGATCCTTGCCTCGAGTCACCTTTAGGAAACAACAGGCATATGGTAGAGCTTGATGATCCAAGTGCTTGACGTGACGACCCTTCTCTTCTCAAACATAGAGATGTGGTGCATAAAATTAAAGAGAAATATATATAAGAATAAATATTTAAAGCATTTAAAACAATATTTTAGTTAATGATTTCGTAACCAAATAATAGATGTTGTAATACCAACAATAGAATTAATAATTTTTATTAATATAATGATAATAGACAGATTCATGATATAATATATTAAAGGATAGTATATACATCATATAAAATTGAATTTGTGCAAAACAACAGAAAGTCTCAATGGAATTTAAATTTAGATGAAATCCCTTATGAAGAACATGTCCTTAATGATAAATCAATAACATAATTATGCGTGAAAAATATAAATACACTCAATATGATTGGATATTCAGTGTAAATCAATTATAGGACATTCACACTAATTCTTGTAAAAACAATACCAATGACTTAGATATTTAACTCAATGAATTGAAATTGAGTTAAAATTACTCTTATCATGTTTATATCAATGACTTGAGAATTTATCAATGTGTGATTATGTGTATCAAGCGTATCTAAACACAAAGTGGAGTGGAAATTACTACATATGTAAGAAATAGTTATTTAAAAATAATCTTGGAGTAAAATAATCAATTAAATTTACATAAATACCAATGAGTAGAAACTCCACTTAAAAATTCCCATACCGATTTGATAACCTACAACACATACATGAAATGAAAGGAGGATCATACAGTGAAGATGTAAATACTAAAAAATTAAATTATATTATACAAATAATACAATCATGGGCAGAACATACACAACACAAAAGGAAATAGTGGCAATATTGCATGAATCTCATGAAAATAAAAAGTGAGGTGAAAACCCCATACCAGGTTGTAATCAATAGACTCGTAAGACCAGAAGTTAGTAACCATCAAATGAATCATAGAATAAAATGAATATAAATTGAATCATGACAATATATATCATATAGTAAGACACAATACAATAGATGTAATAAATAAGTAGTGAACAACGGAAATCTCACAGAACTAAAAGATTGATAAGAAACCCCTTACCTTGGACATTTTCTTATATGAGGGTAAGTTAACCTCTTGTGTAATGGGGAAATATTTTTCATTAAATAAAAAATGAACCATATATATATAAATATTATATCATATATGATCTATTATATTTCATTGTTAATAATATTTTAGTCGTATCGTAGTTTAGGGGGTTAACTGATTCGTATTTCTTTATATGTTTCTTAACGTAAGTCGTGTTTGTTATGGATAGGATATATATTTTTTGTATAAAAATGATATTATGTTCTCAAAACATATTTTTTAATCATAAAATGTTATTTATTCATGAATGGTTATGATGGGGAATGAATCTCATCGAATTCATGGAGACGGTAATCCATATGTACGCGCGAGTGACAATACCATTCTACTGATGTTGAAATTGTATGTAATTGGATGGTATATCAAATACAAAAATCGTAAACATGTTATATTTATTATTTACATAAATTATACCCATTATAATACCCATCCAAATAATCAAGTGTTGAATAACAAACTATACCATGACGTCGAGTCGTCAAGCCGTAAGTACACCCGTATGGTGACTTTTTCATTCATAAGATAGATAGAATAATGAATATGGTTTTATGATATTTATAAATACATCATATTATTTAGAAGGCAGTATATTATTTATTTTGGTAGGGAAACAAAAAATAAAGAGGATGTGAATGATGACAAGAACAGTCAATGTGGAGATGAAATAATTACCTCTTCTTCGGGAGGATCCTTTTGATTTGATCAAAATGGATTCATATGTGGGCTTTTTGATCAATGTATGCTCTCTAGAATGATTTGAGGGTATTTTGGAGGATATTTATGTAGTGTTTTTCCTTGAAAAATGGATTTGGATGTGTAATTTTGATAGAAGGTGAAGTACTCTTTTATAAGACATGTGAGGGTCACTATAAGAAAACATTGAAATATTATATTTTTATAAAATTATATTCAAATTATAATGGCTCCAAAAATATTTATTTTTATTTTATGGTGTGTATTGGTCTAAAAACTCTCAACTAATTGGTTTTTGATAGGGTTAGGTCACCATCTTAACCATATAATATGGAAATAAATGATGGATAAATAGTTTAGTATTTACCATGTCTCCTAGTATTTTTAATTTATATGGTTAATAAACATAATTTAAAATGATAAGAGATCCCAAAGTAGTTATTTAATAATATATATATTATTATATATATCCTTTGGCTGAAAAATAGATTATTAAGAATATTATATCATTTAATCATATAGTATTTTTTTTTCAAAACTCATTTTTGTTAATTTTGACATTATATAGTATTAGGTTTCTTAAGTCATAATAATGTTATTTAAAAATAAATAAATTTTATCATCACTAATATGTAATTGAATCCTATAAAATCTATGGAATGAATCAAAAGTATAAATTTACATTTATTTTAATTTTTATAATATCTATTATTTTAATATTTCATTAATAGGGTAGTTACTACATCATTTTTATTTCATAATGAAATTTATTTATTTAATGGATAAAAATTATAATTAAAATTACATGATGTAGGAAATATTCATATAATTATAATGAATGTTTACTGTCAAAATGTTTTTATGTATAACCTTATATTAAAAATGATTTAGTTATTAATATTTGAATTTAACAGTTTTAACTCTTCTTTAAATAAAATAATAATAAATGTCCTAATCTAAACCATGTAGACAAAAATGATCATATTTTATTACTAATGTATATTTTGTTAAAAATACGCTTATCCAATAGAATTATGACATGTTATAGGGTATGTATAATATCATTTTATCTATAATTACCTGATTTACTTTTACCTATGGTTAATAAGATTTAAAAGATACTATTCATAAAAAATATTTTCGTCTTACTGAACTACATTTTACATACTATTTTAAACCATGTCTCTCATATTTTTGAAACTCAATTCATTGAAGCTGTAAAATTACATTTTATGCAATTTTTCTAAAGTGTTTAAAAAGTGTGTAAAAGACATTAAAAATTTCAATAAAATTTTAGACATCTAATTTTATTATAAAATGAATCCAATTATTTACATTAAAATAATATAGGTATTATGTATCTATTTTTACTTATAATAAATTTAAATAATATAAATAATTATTTTATTAGAAAGTCATTTTTTAATAATAAAAAATTGTTTTCCACTATTTATAAAAAATTGAATGTTTTTAGAAATATAAAAAAAATTCACCCAAAGCCAATTTCTATATTCCAAATCGAAAATTGATTTCTATTTTACCGAATTAAAACCATAAAATTTAAATTAATTAATTTTATATTAATTACCATTGTCAAAAGTGGAAATCTGGGTTCTGAGAAGTAAAAACTATCAAATGATTGATATGTGTTTCAGTCCATTTTAAAGGTGAACATATTTACAAATACCAAAATTTGATTAAATGATAAAAATATAATCAAATTATACTTCCATTCCATTAAAAGTTTTATTTATCATTACAATTTTGATTTATTAAAATACTTATTTTCAATTAATATTTGGTATCTATCATTATTCATTTAAATATGAAAGTTATTAGAAAAACACAAAAACAATTATCCAATATAAATTTTTATGTCTGGCTTATAAATATGAATTTATTTTCATCAAATTTAATATATAAAATTTTCAAATATTGAATTTAGAATGGGATCTCCATTAAAAG
Source organism: Viscum album (assembly GCA_963277665.1). Lineage (NCBI taxonomy): Eukaryota > Viridiplantae > Streptophyta > Magnoliopsida > Santalales > Viscaceae > Viscum > Viscum album. Next base: position 1,550,064,381 of record OY728131.1, read on the forward strand.
GTGAAAAACAAAATTTTTTAAAAATACTTTTTAATCTAAAAAATGATTTCATCCTTATGTTATGTCTAAGAAACACATTATATTCATGTTAGACTTATATGGGATATATATAAAATTCAAAATGTGGTTATTAATATTCATAACCTCTTTCTAAATGGTTAGTTTGATATGTCATGGTGCGCCTGAACTCGGTGTTGCGTACATCACATGATATTGTATTATTCAAAGAGAAGACTACCATGGATGCTTGGGGTGTTAAAGTCTTCACTACATTAATAAATTGCATCCATGAAATTTGAAATTGTTCATCAGAAATAAAATGTTAAAAAATTTAAAATACTTTTGTGGAAAAGCCACATCATAAATAGGGATAATAAAATTTTATGTTTATAAGAGGGAAAGGAAAATGAAAATGTCACCACCAAATTAGGATATAGAGGAGAACATTGGTTTCAATTATAATTGGATGAAAAATGTAAATATTAATAGGGAGTGATTGAGGTCATCAATCAAGAACAGGTGAATGTAAAATTGATGGCTTCAAAGCCATAAATATATGATGAATAACACAATTAATTAGAATAATACATTTTTGGGTTTAAGATCCTTTCTATAAAATTTAATAAATAATTTCTTCATATAATAAGAATTAAAATTACTTGAAAGTTGAGTTCCATCCATTAACTAATATTTACCACAAACACATCTTTCATTCCAAATGATGTGTATTCAAGATAACATGGTCACACCTAAAGCACTAAAATAAAAATATATAGAATAACATAATCCAAAAATGATGATCTATATATTTCTCTAGTCTTTATAGATTAACCAAACCAAAATGGTTTTTACAAGATCATATGATCCCCAAAAAGGATAATACATTATAGAAATAAATACTAATCATAATTTCTAAAATTATTCCAATTGTACCCAATGTTCAATAGACACTATTCAATAGACAATTATCCCTAAAATCCATCAATATAGTCTAAAATATTATTGAAATCCAAAACAATGAATGATTTGATTACATGTTGTTCCATGTTAAAGTGATTCTCTAAATAACATCGACTACTCTTAAAGTCACATATATAAAAGTAATTTCTATAATCAAATATTCTATATTATAGGATAATATTTTCCATAAATAACCCATATATCTATAAATCCAATATAAAAAATAGATAAAAATTCACCCTTACTTCTCAAATGTAATCCCATTGTATTATATTTTCTTGAGGCATATAATTTTCCCAACAGAGCGATCTTCTTCCAAAATAACATTTATCAGATAATCCCCAAATCATTTTCCAACACTATGGATATAAATTTTATAAAACATATGATCAAAAATAATGTTATTATAGATCAATAAAATCATTTAACTAAACAAATGAGTCACACTAACCAGGGACTTCATGTAGTCTAGTGGTAGGCAATCAATCATAGTCACAGTTTTGTTTTGGGTTCAATTCCCAATGCATTGTCTGATGACATGGGTTGTTACACAGTCTGTGTTATGTCCTTTTTCAAAAACTATAATTTATAACATTACCACAATGAGATAAATTCATCAAAATAACCAAATCAATATTTAACCACAAATGTTTTCTCATACATCGCATTTTCATCCCAGAAATCAATAACCTATAATTGCCTCTAATTGAAGGATAATATAATCCCAAATGGTTATTTATAACTATACTCAAAAAATGAAAGATAATTCTTCCTCGAATAACATTTTCACTTAAGAAACTATATGGTTACGCATAAAAGAGAAAATTCATCCAATGTAATACCATCAACAAAGATCACTATTACTATTACAAAATTTTCTATACATTTATTTAAACAATTGTTCTTCCTTGACCAACAGTATATCCTATAGAATATGACTTTGAAATGGGTAATTCTCTGGTCCCCTATATATAAAGAAAATTTCTATAATTGGAATCTTGGTATCATTTTAATTTTCTTCTATATTACTCTTCATTTTTTTCTCGGAAATTCATTACTTTATGTACTTATTTCCCACACCCGATTCATTTCTTTTTTCCATTCGGACATTTTCACGGTCGTCTCCTTCCACACTCCTGCATGATAGAAATCAATTTTTCTTTTCTCTAGGGTCTCCACTACTATTTCTCTTATCATAATCCAACTATCATTTCTTGGTTGATTCCACTAGTTGGTTAATATAAAAGTGGTTTATCGTACTCTTGGAAAAGTGTATCGGCATTAACCCAATATCTTTTACGCCTATAAAAATTATATTTCGTTGCTCATTTCCATCCTTAATGACTACCTTGTAAATCTTGTTCAATGTTACGATGATTTCCATGGAATCCATCCATTTACTATAACTTTAAAGCATTGTGTGTGTAACAATAGTCATTAAATATTTTAGATAATACCGTGACACCATATTTTCAATCTAAAACATCATAGGATTAACTAAGGTTATTTATTATCATCTTATATTAAAATATTTCAAATCAGTTTGTAAATAAAATTGTGAATTATCCTAAGCATACACCCTAGGAGTGTCATATCCAAGTGTGCTTTAAGGCTCATAGTTGTCCACCAATTCCCATTCGAGTCTAGATCCAAGTTGTGTTATTAGATTTTTATCCCTAGGTTCATTTGTTCCAGAGCCATCTCTACATTCTCATATCTAGACAAGGATTTATGGTTCTGAATATCCAAAAAAAATATATACCTTAAAGAAATTTTTGGATGTTCTTCTATATTAATCCCCAATGTTTATCTTAGGGTAATGTTCTATAATAAGTGTTTTTCTAAATCAAGTTTCTATGGTTTGAACGAATCATCATATGGTACAAAATTTAATTCCCTGACCCTAGTTACACATAGTCAGTGCATTATTAAATATCATTGTAATGATCAGAAGAGATCATGTCCGTAATGAGAAATTGGTTTATTATCTTTGAAAGAACTAGATACAAACATAAGTTTTAAAGTACACCATGAAATAAAGAAAAACAACATTGTATCCCCTTTGAAGACACTCTTAACCCTTAACCTATTCTTTTAGCTTAATCATGATATAATTTTTCAAATCATGTAAAAATTAAATCATAGAAAGCGGTGAGCTCAAATGTTCATTAAGGATAAAAATTTAGCAAAAAAGTTTATAATTAAGTAAAATTATTGATAGAAATTTATAAGACTAAACCACAAGACTTTTAAACCTAAATTCCATCATAATATGGAAAATATAAATCAAATAATTCCATTTACTTATTCACATTGATATTATACTAGTAAAATAATCGCATGTAATATCAATAAAGAGTTTAATAATGATGGAATGCATAATTCCGGACATCATAACCACATAGTCAAGGCATCATGCCAAGAATACATATAAGAATTTGTCAAGGACTTATTCCAAGACCCTAGATTTTTACAAGAGACCTACCGATGAATTGAGGAGATATTTCGAGCTCCACCCGTCACTTTCTAAGACCAATGCATTCCTCATATAAAAATGGTGAAACATTATCTAAAAATTCGTACTAAAAATATCATACAAAATGTCAATACTTTAACTAAAAACCATGAATGGTTTAATAATCGAACATCCAAAGTAAAAAATAACTCATTAAATATAATTTAGAAGATTTCATAATAATAAATCAACCTCAATCAATTATAAAATAAAATGAAGGATATTGTGATAGATGAAAATAATTAGTACAACTATTTGAGAGAAATATCCCATTTTTCATGGAAACATTCACAAGTATCACTATATATCAAGAATCCATTTAACATTTACTTTTGAATGAATGTATCCCATATATCATTGTATAATTTAAAAATAATTTCAACTTCAAAACAATCATGTCTGAATAAAAAAATCTATAAAATCATGTTTAAAATATGTAAATTAAGGGGAAAGATTTAGAAGAATTAATCATTAAAAAATTTAAAATAATATTTTAGTTAACGAGTTCTTAACCAAGTGAAATGCGCTTGAATAAAAATAATAGAATTAATAATTTTATAACATCATGACAATAAAGAAATTAATTCTATAATACATCAAAGGAGAGTATATAAACCATATAAATGTGAATTTGTGCATTATAACAAAGAAGTCTCAATGGAATGTAAATTGAGATGAAATCATTTATAAAGACCATTTACATAAAGATAAATCAATTACATAATTATGTGTGAAAAATATAAATACTATTAATAAGAATAGATATTCAGTGTAAATAAATCAGAGGAAATTCACACATATTCTTGTAAAAACAACACCAATGACATGGATATTCAACGAAATGAATTGAAAATGAGTTAACATTACTCTTATCAGGTTTATATATATGAAAAGAGAATTTATCAATGGATTTATTATTTTTATAAAAAGTATATCCACACAAATGGGAGTGGATATTACAGAAAATTTAATAAATTATGACTTAAAATATAATATTAGAGTAAAATAATCAATGAAGTTTGCACAAAACATAATGAGTGGAAATTGAAATTACAAATCCCAATACTGATTAGGTAACTCATGAAACATACACTCCATGTTAGAAGGATCACATAATGATGATGTAAATACAAATAAATTTTATTTTATTTCCCTGACAATACAGTAATAGTCAGAACATACACCACACAAAAGGAAATAGGGGAGATATAGCATGAATCTCATGGGAATAAGAAGTCAAATGAAAACCCCTTACCATGTTGTAATCAATTCATTTGTAAGACCCAAAGTTAATAATTAAAAAATTATAATACAATCCAATGAATATATATAGAATCATGATAATATATGTCAAATGTAAGTACACAATACACCACATTCCATAAATAAGTTGTGAAAAATATAAATCTCAATGAATTAAATGTCAGATAAAAAACACCTTACCTTGTAATGTTCCTTAGTGGAGGGAACTTTAACCTCCTGTATAATGGTTAAATAATTTTTATTAAATTATAAAGAACCATTACAAATATATGATATCATATATGATCGTTTCATATTTCTTTTTTAATAATATTTCAGTTGTATCCTTGTTTCAGCTGTTAATTGATTAAATTTTTTGTTATATGTTTTGTTACGTAAGTCACGATTGTTATGGATAAGATGTATTTGATTAGTATCCAGAGTGATATTATATTATTAAAAATTAATTTATGAACAAAATTTTTTATTTATTATTCAATGGGTATGATGGGGAATGAATATCATTGTGTTCATGGAGACAGTATTCCGTTCATACAAAAAAGCATCAATACAATTCAATTGATGGAAAAATCATATGTAATTGGATGGTATATAAAATATAATGAATCATTAACTTGTTTTATTTAATATTTACATGTATTACCCACATTATTATATCCATCCAAATAATTAAGTTTTGAATAACAAACAACACCATGACCTAGAGATGGTAAGCCGTACGTACACATGTATGGTGACATTTTAATTCATAGAATAGATAGAATAATGAATATAGTTATACCAAATATATAATAACATCACAAAATGTAAAAGGTACTGGATTTATTATTTTTTTATGGAAAAAACAAACAAAGGGGAAGTGGAATAAGAAAATAACATTGAAAGTTGTTAGGAAATAATTACCTCTTCTTTCAATGCTTCTTTTGGATTTGATCAAAATGGCTATCTAGGTTGGCTTTATGAACTATGTAAGGCCTATAAGAGTAAGTGAGGGTAGCAGAAAATATATTTGAGATATGGATGGCCAATCCAAATGGCATTGGATATTTGATTTTGAGATAAGGGGGGTACCATTTTATAAAGTAGGTGAGGGTCACTTTAGGGAAAAAACTGAAATATTAATTTTCTTATACAACCATATTTGGTTTATAGTGTATTTGAAAAGATTTATTATGAGAATAAGGTTGTGATGGGTTGAAAAAATTTAAACCAATTGATTTAGGCAAGTTTTGGTCCCCATATTACCCTTTCTATTTAAATTTAACACTTGGTTAAATATTTTAACATTTACCATTTCTCCTTGTGTTTTTATATTATAGGGTTAATAAACATACTATAAAATACCAAGAGAACCCAATATTGTTAATTAATGAAATATTTATTTTTATATATTTATTTTGTCTAGATTATATATTTATATGACTATTATATCATTTAAAAATATAGTATTTGTTTTAAATACTCTTTTTTGTAAATTTTGTCATTATTTAGTATTTGGTTTTTATGAAAGTGTTAACAATCTGATTAATTCGAACAAAATAAATTGAATCTACCATAACATGTAATATTAACCTAGAAAATTTGTGGAATGAATTAATAGACTCAATTTACATTTATTTAAATATTTATGATATCAATTATTTTAATCATTCATTAGTAATGTACTCACTGCATCATTATTGTGTCATAAATAAATTTACTTATTAAATCTCTAAATATTAGAAATAAAATACTGTGTTTTATAATGTATTCTTTTTTATATAATTAATATTTTGTTATATATAATCTTATTTATAACTTTATATTAAATACATTTTAATTATTAAAATTTTAATTAAACAATTTTAACTCTTCTTTAAAAAAAATAATTGACCTAATCAAAACCACATTGAATAAAATGATCATATTTTGGTAATAAGGTTTATTTTAGTTGAAATACAAAAATCCAATCGAATTATGAAATGTTTTAGGGTAATTATAATATCATACAGGTCATGTTTTAGGCGTATGACACGCTAGAGTGGAGCTTCATCATACGGGTCATGCGGAACTTTGGGTTCAGTGAGCTTTTTTGTGATATTTTCTTTAGATGTTACTCTTCTCCGTGGCTTTCCATTGCTTTGAGGGGCAAGAACTTTGGATTCTTCAAGACTATATGCGGTGTTAAACAAGGGGATCCCTTGTCCCCATTTCTTTTTTTTATCGCCCAGGATGCACTCTCAAGAAACTTGAAGCATGGGATTGACATAGGTCTCAAGATCCCCTTCCGGGGGAGGAATAGTGTTTTCATTTCTCATCTTATTTTTGCGGATGATATTCTGATATTTATCAATGGTAGGATGATATCGTTGAAGTTTCTCATGGACTCCTTATCTTCTTACGGAAGATGGAGCGGGCAGTGCGTCAACCCTGCTAAAAGTCATTTCTTCACCTCTGATAAATGCCCAGATTCAAGATTAAAGGAGTTCCAAAAAACTCTGGGTTGTTGTAGACGGCCATTCCCCATTTTCTATCTTGGGGTTCTGATATCCTGTGGCCACTTTAAGAAGATTAATTTCTCTACGATCCTTGATCTTATACTGGGCAGAATCTACAATTGGAAAAATAAGCTTCTCTCCATTGGCGGACGGATTACATTGATTAATAGTGTACTCACGTCCATTCCCATGCATGTGTTTTCGGTGATCCACCCTCCTAAGGGTACGGTTGAGAGGTTGGAAATCATCCTCAACTCCTTCTTGTGGGACACCAAGGAGGAGGGAAGGTTTCACTGGGCCTCTTGGAGGCATCTATCCAGATCAGTGGAGACAGGAGGTGTTGGATTACGTGATATACAGGGTACACTCCAAAGTCTGCAAGCATGTCTCGCTTGGGATAATATCGTCGAGGATTCGTTGTGGGTGATGTTATTCAATGCACGTTACCCTGGGCTTGAATCAAGGGGTCTAGACCGCTCCACGAGGCTGGAAAGATGTATGTTTTACCACATTGACACTTGGTTAGGTCATGCGAGGTGGATCATCGGTGTTGGAAATATCAATTTTTGGGATACTAGTTGGTCGGGGGAGCCCTTGTGTAACCCCGACTGTCCTTCTCTAGATATTACCTTCAGTAATGCATGAGAGGATTTTGAATTGATAAGTACCTATATGAACGCTAATCAGATGTGTGTGTTCGAGAATATTGTCATGAGTGATGAACCCGACAAATTTTGCTTCTCGGCCTCTAGCTTAGGGAGGTTTTCCTCACAGGGTTTCAGGAGTATCGTCCAGGCAGATAGCATCATCAATTCTTGGGCTCTAGTGCTTTGGTGCAATGATATTCCCATTAGAATGAATTTCTTACTCTGGAGGATCAGAAACAGAGCGTTACCTACGGAGGACAGCGTTTAACTCCAGGGTGTTGCTTTGGCCTCGAGGTGCTTCTGTTGCACCAATCACACGTGTGAAACAGTGAAACATCGGTTCTTTCAAAGCCAATGGTCACTTTCTATTTGATCCCTGTTCACGTATAATCCTTGCAGAGGCATTGGAGAGTACTCGATATAGGATTATGTGGTGTGCTGGATTTCTAGTGCGGGGTCTTCTGATCAGGAGCGGCTGGTTAGAACGATCATCCTTGTGGCTCTGTGTTGGGTGCTTTGGGAGGCACACAATCAGGCTCGGAGAGGTGAGAGTCGTACGTTACTATTCCTCCATTTTAGCCTCAAGTCCCTCATCTTTGAGATTTCTTCTCAGATAAGAGGTGGAGTGACGTCTGTAGTGATTAACAACCTCCTTAATCGCCCATGTTCTCACAAAAAGGGGACTGGCCAGTGGGTTAAATGGCATCCACCAGTGGAGGGACTCAAGCTTAACGTTGATGGTTCTTGCATGGGACGGATCATGAGGGGGGAGGCGTGCTACGGGATTCCTCTGGATCGGTTCTCATCGCATTCAGTGCATTTTATGGGCCTGGAAATTCCCTATGTGCGGAAGTTCAGGCTTTGGTTTCAGGCCTGTTGGTGTGTAGAAGACAGAAGTTGGTCGTGTCCGAAATAGAAACGGACTTAGATATCCTCGTGAAGATCATGAAAGGGTTGTGTGAAATTCTGTGGGAACTCACGTAAATTATCAGAAGGTGCAGAATGGAAGCCTCACTTGGGGATCATTTGTCGCACAGTTGGAGGGAGGATAATTTCGCAGCGGATTCCCTTGCCTGCTTGGGTAGACAAGACGACCCTCTCATTCTCTATAACTCTCCCCTATCTCTCCCTTCAGAATGTGCCTCCTTTTTGTTGGGGGATGCGCTCGGTCTTCACCATTTCCCTCCCCCTTGAGGGGTCTTGTTTCATTTCATTATTTCTTTTTGAATAAAAAATGAACTACTACTACTACCTTATTTACTTTTCACCACGGTTAATAAAAATAAAAATTTATTATAAAAAAACTATTTAAACCTTATTGAAACCTATTTTATATATAAATGTCAATCGTATCTCTATGATTTTTGAAATTGAATTCACAGAAGTGGTAAAAATATATTTTATACAAATTTTTTAATGTGTCTAGAAGGTGGGTAAAAGATGTTAAAAAATTCAATAATGTTTTATACATCTAATTTTATTATAAAATGACTTCAATAAATTATGTTGTCCTAATATAGATATTTTTTATCAATTTTTACATAAAATAAATTTATATAAAATAAATAATTAGTTATATAAAAAATCAATTTTCAAACAATAACACATCGTTTTTCAATATTCATCAAAATCATAATGTTTCTAGAAAAAGACAACAAATTCACCCTAAGATAATATTGATATTTCGAATATAAAAATTTTGTTTGTTTTACAAAATAAAAAACATAAAATTTTCTTTAATTAATTTAAAATTAATTTCTTTTTTTAAATGGAAAGCTTCTTTTTGAGAGGTAAAAACTATCAAAATATTGTTGTATGTTTATGTACAGTTTAAAAGTAAAATTACACCCAATGACCAACATTGGATTAAATGATAAAAATATAATATAATTATATACTCCAACCATTCAAATTTATAATTTATAACTATAAATTATTTTGATTAAAACAGTGGTTTTCAATTAAAATTTAGTATCATTTATTATTCATTAAAATCTAAATGTTTCTAGAAAAACACAAAAAGTATATCCAATTTTTATTATTTCTCACATTAAAATAAAAATTAAATTTCATTAAATTAATTGTATAAAAGTTTCAAATATTGGATTTATTATGGGTTCTCCATTAAATGGTGAAAAATGCATTTTTTAATTGTATGTGAAAATTTGAATTTTTCCATATATTATGTCTATGAAACAAAATATATGAATTTTAAAATTATATATGATATATATATATAATTCAAAATGTGGTCATTAATATTTATAACCACTTTCAAAATGGCTAGTTTGATAGGTCGTGGTGCACTTGAACTCGGTGCTGCGTACATCGCAAGCTGTTGTATTATTCGATATGAAGCATACCATGGAAGTATGGGGTGTTAAACAAATTATCCATTGGCATATCATATCAGAATTTAAATATTATTTAGGGTATATCCAATTACTTTTTCATTTATAACTTTCATTTAATTTATATTCATACATTACAAAATTTGAAAGGGTCGATCAAAACTAAATCATAATTCAATGATTAATATTATTTTCCCTATGACTATGTTCATCAATTCATTTGATATTATTTACATTAAATTTTTAGTATTTTATTTCTTCCTTATTGAAAAACTAAATTTTTATATAAAATTATTCTTATTTTATGGATTTAATTATTTATAAGCATTTGAGAGTGTAAAAAATATATATGATCCACTATATTTGATCATTCTGCACATTATCGATATTATTTTTGAGATAACAGATATTAATTTTTTATTTTTAATTCATAATGTCTATTATCATTTATTAAAATCATATATATCGTAATATATATTAGAAATGTTTTTATAATTCTTTTACCGTTGTAGGATTCAATAAAATGAAACAAAAATATTGAAAATTAATTTCATTACATTTATATACACTTTTCCTCCCACTAAATATTTATTCTAATTAATAATTATTTAATATATAGGGTGAATTTTATAAACATAATCATAAAAAAATTAATTTAAATGACTTCTTATCGCCATTTTGGATATTATTTTGAATGTGGTGTATATTTACATCTTATGAAAATGTTAACAAAATATAAAAAAACTACTTTCATGATTAAACATCTGTTTTACACGAATTTCAATTAAGGATTGTTTTTAATTAATTTATATATATTATATTTAAAACATCAATTTTATTTAAATTCCTTTATCTTCGTATCTATTGAAGAAAATAGATTTTATGTAAAATCTCGTGTTATTTTCCATATTTTTTATTTTATATTTAATAAATAAAATTACATTTTTAAATATAATATATATTTTTATAATCCAATAAATTATTTGTCACATCTATTCATAAACATTTAAATTTCACAATTTTAATTTTATATAAGGTATGTTCTGCTCATTTTACAATTATTAACATGAAACTATTAATTAGATATAATCCATTGATTTATCATTAAGCAATCTACGTGTCAAAGTTGATCTATATCATTGCTTTGATCCATTATTTTAATTTCATATCCTTATTAACATTATTTCATAATGATAAACTATATACTAATTCCATACCATATTTACAATATACTTTTTTTTTGTTTCACCTGGTTTACCAAGACTATTTGATTAAATACAGAAAACTATTAATAGGAATACAAAATATTTTATTAAATTTTTGAAATCGTCTGTCCAAATGATAAATTGATTATCAATGTGTTTTTTTATTTTTTTAGCTCATAGTTTCATCCATATTATTTAAAATCATGAACATTATACCTTGTAATCATTTTTATGTAACGCATTTTGTTTTCACAAAATTATCAGGTTATGCCCATGTATTGATTCATGTGATATTAATACACATGCTTTTCCACTATGTGATCGGTGGAACAAAAATTAAATAGTATTATAAAGAAATAAGTAAATATTTATTTCTCATGAGATAATGTGTATGATACTGTTGATTGATCCCAATCCACTATATTTATGATAATTGGTACAAAACAAATTTAATATGTGAGGATGGCCCTATTTGTGATCGTTGACCGAGGAAATGGTTTTATATGATTGTTTTTATAGAATATTTATATGTTATATTAGTATGTCATTCCATAATAAAACATTATATTATGTGTATCATGTTTTTTGTATTATGATTTCACATTATTATACCATTATAAATATTATTCAATATTGGTTATTTCAATTAATGATCTAAATTATAAAACATTGATCAGTGATTATGCTTCCTTGATTATAAATCACTCTATATATACATAATACAAAATCATGTAATTATTTCATTTTCATCTTTTATCAAATGTACATGATCTAATCATGTATTATTCATTGTGGTTATTTTCCCCTTAAATTGAACTTGGGATTAATCATTTATTTTATTTACCAAATTCCACATGAATTTATAGGTATATATATGTATATGGATAATTCATGTGCGGATAATTTTATTAAAGAGTTTAAAGGATTATTTCTTTGAAATTAATATTTTCATCTATCATCCAAATACACTAATCCTTTTGTTCGTGTGAATTTTTTTTCTAATATTATATGTACAATGACGAAAATATTTTCTCTCTTCATCCATATAATCTATTATAGTTATGTTGTAGATGTATATATTTGTAACATTGGATCCCTGAGTGTGGGAATTTTTTCATCAGTTTGTATCATAACATGGTTTATATTATTTATATTAAAGGGTAAAACATATTGGAATTTTGGTTGAACTAAAATGATTTTATATTGAATAAATAATGTTATAAAAAATATAAAGTATCATTTGAAAAATAATGGTTTAATAGTGTGAGTGATTAATGAATTAGATTTATATTCATTTTTTTCATTTATATATTCATAACTATTTTTTAGTATCATGTTTAATAATGAAAAAATAAAGGGTTGACTATAAAAATACAATATTATAATAACTATGTATGGTGTTATATTCATTACAAATTATTTAGAAAAATGAAAAAATAATTTTAAACATATTGTGAGGGTATATATGAGTTTCATAATGTATGGGATCTTTTTGATAATATCGTTTATTTTATGTGTTTTTTGTGACTACTATATTTCAATATAGCTGGGGGAGAAGTAGTTTTGTTTAAGAAGGATTTATAGCTAGAGGATGTGGATCATGACAAGACAATATTACTCATGGTGACAGGGTCTAGTTGATTATGATAGGTAATTTTATAGAATGAAGTCACAACGTGGATGGGTTGTTCGTGAGATGAGGTGTTCTTGGTAGTGGAGTGGGTTTTTCCCAGGATAATCTTGACAACATATTTATTTTATCAATGAATTATAGTATTAAAAATGGTTTGTAGCTGAATCATTCTACAATATGTTGTGATGAGGAAATATAATTCATAGTATGAATGTAATATGGTTGAAAATCACTCTATATATTGAATTAAAATTTAATGGCTCATATTGGGAGGATTTGTAGCACAACATTATAGATATTTTGTGGATTGGTACAAATTTTGGCTGGATAATTTTATATTACACCATGATTGAATATTTTCATATATAATTTTTCTATGACTATTCAAGTCAGACTTTAATTTTGTGATTCATTTTTTATGAATAAATTCAGTATTCCGAAATATTTTATTCAATCTCCATCAATTAAATTTTAACTATCAGGGACATGTGGTTCATGTGTTATATATCTTTACCACCTATGATTTGTTTATTAATAACATCATGTGATTAAAAATACTTTACCATGAGGAGAGTTTCCCTATATACCTCATTAGTTAATCAGTATTCCTCTTCAAGGAAGGTTATCATTGTGAGTCTAGGTGGATTTTTTTGATAGTATTAGGATATGAATATTTAAGGGTTATTTTCATGTTTTGGGCCTCTTGATGATCCCCTGAAATGACTTATGATTTTAAAATTAATTTCTTATTATGTGACTATTATTTTAAATTACATTATCAACATAAAACACAATAAATAATTATATTATAAATATTAGATGAATAATATTAATAATTTAAAATAATGAACAAACCCAACAAATAAAAAGATAGTAATCAATTTAAATATTAATCAATTAAAGTGATATGTCATTAATATTTTATATTTTTAAAGGTCATTATTATTTCTAAATAATAGTTATTAGATGGTTTTTTATTCTATCACAATTTAGTGAATTGAAAATATTATAATTATAGTATTAATTATTAAAATATATATTAAAATTAATTACATTGTACATTCATATGATATTATATTACGAACCCAGAATGCATAAAGAAATTTTTTTTTAAATAATGTGCTTCCTTATATTTTTTATTTCAATTTAAAATAAAAATATATTAACATTAAAACATTAAATTTTTAAAATAAACATTATTTCATGATTTATCATTAAATAATTACGATATAATCAATTTTTAGATTTCTCATAAATAATTTATATTTAGTTAATTAGTTAAAATAATATATTTATTAGAAAATTGTAATTTTTATTGACATTATCATAATATAATAAAGATCTATAAGTTTATTAAAACAATTTTGGTGAAATTTTTTTAATATGTATTAATAATATTTTTAACATCAAATTACTCGATATTTAATACCCGTGATTACCATTTTGTTGGTTATGATTTATTTTGATAATATTAAAATTTATGTTCATTTTAATAATGTTTTCATAGGGTATTATTTGGTATAAAATTTAATTTAAAGTAATATAACACTTTTTTACTATATAATTATCCAATTAATTGCATATTAATGAATAAAATTGTTGATTTTTACATAATGATTACATTTATTCTTAAAAATACCCTTTCAATAAAGACGGTATTTTACGTGATTCGTACCCTAATGTGAGAAATTATTTATATTACACAAAAACAATTTATAAAATTTATTTCATTTTTTTCAATAAACATGTCTGCAATTTGTATTAATTTAATATTTTTATTTAATTATATGTAAATTACACAATTAGATATTAATTATCCCAGTAAATATAAAAACTAGTTAATGTTATGAATGTAAGATAATACGCATAATAAATTATTAAAACATTGTTAAACATGAATGGTTGAATGATTCTAAGAAATACCTCATAACCTCAGCACATTTCCATGTGGGCTACTTATTCAATATAAATAAAGGGTCTATTAATATTAAATATATAAGTTTACAAAAATGTCAATTTTTTCTCCATTAAAAAGAGCACACCTATATCCAATTTTTACACTCACAATAAATATTTATCTCAACCAAAACTCAACCAAAGTATTTAATGTTATCACAATAATTTACAATAATCATATTATTTCAATATGAAAAAACTTATGAGCCTTAATATATTATCCATGGGAGAAAATTAGAATGGAAAGGTAATATTCCCAACTGAGCCCCCATAATTCTCTTCAACGTCTACCCAGCAATCCTATTTTATCCATGAATGTATGATAACATAAATATTACTAAATTGGTAAATTTTTTTCTGAGTAAAATATCAATCATCTAACATCTATTGTTACTATTAACAAAATAAATCCATCATCATGTGAAAATTATGACGACCTCCTCTATGAATTATGTAACATTTTTTTAACATTTACTGACACAAATAACTCTAATGGTTTCTTCAGTTGTATCATATGATATTTATTATATTATGAATATTCAAAAATTGGTATCCATTACCCATATTGCTTATATTCAATGAAAATTTAATTATTTTCCAACGTATACATGAATACTATATCTTCCACAGTTATGAGTAATTTTATTTGTCACATATTATTTTGTCTAATTTATCAAAATATATAAAAAACCTAATATAACATAATAATAAAACTAATATTTTTTTATAATTATATTTTTCTATGACAATAACTATTGAACCCTTTGTGAAATGGTTATTTTAATAATCCCAAATCGTAGTTAGATCTGTTTATAAGTAAATTTATTCAACTATTCATTCTTTTCTAAATGGGTTTATATATTTTTAATCATGTTTGCATATGTTTATCTATGATTATTTATGTTTTTCTATTTTCCTAGATGTGTACTTGTTTAAACAGACTCTTGGTGCTTAGTTCATGTTTTCGACTCACCGTTAGTAATCTTTTTGAGTCACTAATGGATAATGGGTGCACCAATGAGAACGGTCGTACCGATGATAATGGTCGCGCCAGTGAGAGCGGTTTCACCGATGAATAATGGTCTCACTGATGAGAACGGTTACACCAATGAGAACGGTTGAAACGATTAAAATGGTCGTACCGATGAGAATGGTCACACTGATGATAACGGTCGTGCCGATAACAATGGTAGTATCAAGGAACAATGGTCGCACTGATGACAACAATGGCAATGATGATACATACTGACACTGATGCTGCTAAAATGACCTATCGAAATCGATGCTGATCAAATGACCTACGGAAACTGATGCTGACCAAATGACCTACCGAAACTGATGTTGATCAAATGACCTACCGAAACCGATGCTAATCAAATGACCTACCAAACCCATGCTGATCAAATGACCTACCGAAACAGATGCTGATCAAATGACCTATCGAAACTGATGCTGAACAAATGACCTAACAAAACCGATGTTGATCAAATGTCATACCAAAACTAATTCTGATCACATGAACTAACTATACCAATGAGAATTATAAATGACTTTAAAATCTCATGACTCACCGATAGTCATGAAAACTATTTGAAATTTATAATAACTCTTTTTAATTCCAACGGTCACATTTTCTTAGTCAAATAAACCTACTATTAATTAACGTTGGTTGTTGGATGTCAAAAAAACAGTACCTCATACCGGTAAAAAGGTAATCATTATTTTTTTATAGATATCCAAGAAAAAAAGAAAGATATACCATAAAAAGGTAAAGGTGATCGAAAATAAATAAACATACACAAAAGAAGGTTCACAAGTATAAAGCCCCATGGAACATAAGAAGAACATGAAGAAAACCTACAAAAATCAGAGTGCCTGAAGAAGATCCTTCAACTGGAACAAACAAAGAGACTAGTAGTTCTGTCTTACTAAAAATCATATGCAAAAGTCCAAATAATTGTAGGTGAGAAGAACAATAATACTCTGTTTTGACTCATCCTCACAAAAAAGGACTTCACTTCCATTTATAACGTCAAAATGTGTCCAGAACATATTTTCAAATACACAGAGATTTCTAAACACTATTTTTTTTCTATTGTATCCCTTTGCTTCACATTCTGAGTTGTGTGTGTGTGTACATTGGTCAAGTCTAGATACACATTGTATCTAGAGCTGAACTGGAGGATATTAATTCCTCACACTAAACTCTATATTCCTTCTTGTATCCCACTATGAGTTGTGGAAGAGGTCAAGTGTGACCTGGAAAGCCTGAGAACTGTTGCTTTTGTTTTTCCCACTAAAAATGGTGGTAGAGGTCTTAGGACCTAAACACTCTATGTACTGTTGTTTTTCCCTGATCTAGGGTCTAGATCCAATTTATACAAATTGGTTGATAGTACTATGTCTCGACTTGAGACTAAACCTCTTGGTTATATCTGTTGTATATCTTAGATTATGTTTAATGTATTATATATATATATATATATATTGTATTCTGCTACTATTTACTTTGAAATACAATTCTATTTTAATGTTACTCTGATAGGTAAATTAGAAAGTGTTTTTATATTTTTTAAATCAGTATAGTAGCATTAAAATTTAATTTCATCCAATTATTAAATTAACTAAGACCAAATCAATACTTTCAGAATCTAATTAAACCTTTACAGATTAACGAATTCACTACAGTTTAACTGTTTTTAAAATTGGGGGGTTTAATAAATATATTTTAATATAAATTTTTAATAGGAACTCAATTCACGCCCTCCCCCTCTTGAGTATCCACTCCGACCAACATATAGTATCCGAGGTTGTTTGTTCTTAAAGGATTTCGAACACTCTATTTTTTAACTATGATATTTGTTGTATCTCAATGTTCTTAAATTTATGTTAGTTTTAAATTTTATCTCATTAAATAAATACTAGTTATGGATGATAGACTAGAATGTGGATCTACCAACATGCCACCTTTCTTAAATGGTACAAATTATTCCCAATGGAAAGTTAAAATGAAAATTCAATTAGAGTGTATGAGATTTTATATCTAGACAACTATAGAAACTCAATATATGTTTACAGACACTGAGATAACTACTTGTGATAAACCTACTAAAAATTCTTATAATAATAATTGTAAAGCGATGAATTCCCTATACTATACTTTAGGCGATGAAAAATTTAATTGCATATCTTCTTGAAAAACTGCTTATGAAATTTGGGATACCTTGGGAGTTTCTCATGAGGGAACAACCAATGTTAAATAAATGAGATTAAACACTTATACTATTAAATATGATAATTTAAAAATGAAGCATGATGAACTTATCTCTGACATGTCTCTCAAGTTCCATGTGATTGTCAACACAATAATCTCACATGGAAAAGATGTTCCTGCAAAAAACAGATCATGAGGTTATTATGATTCTTACCAGACAAATGGAGAGGCACTTCGGTTTCAATTAGAGAATCCTATGATATTGGTGATTTACCTGTTAAGGAATTAATTGGTATGCTTATGATGAACTAATAAGAACTTAAGGTAAATAAGGGAGAAGATGATGAACGAAAAAGGTAGTCAGTGGCATTTAAGTCTACTACCTCAAAAGGAAAAGACAAGGAGAATGTTCACATACCTACTGAAATCTCAACAAGTGAATGTTCAGATTATGACAAGGATTCTAAGATGGCTCAAATAGTAAGTAGATTAATGTAGTTATATAAGAAGAAGAAATTATTCAGAAAATCAAACTAAAAAGTTAAATATGAGAAAAAGGTTACTGGAAGAATGATTGGAACAAGTCTGATAAGAGTGATGGGATTAACTGCTATGAGTGAAAAAAGAAAGGACATGAAAAGAAGATTGTCCAATGTTAATATTCAAAAATAAATATTAATACAAAGAAAATAAGTATAAGAAATCTATGAACGAAAATTTGAGTGCATTAGAATAAAGTTCATGTGATTCTGATTCTACTCAGGATGAAAAATCTAAAAAAGCTAACATGTGTTTTATGAAAAACAGATCTGAGGTAACACTGGACACTCTTGCTTTAAATTCATATTATTATGTAGTTGTTTCTGATTCTGAATATGAAAAATTGTCTAGTGAAGAGTAATTTTAATAATGTAATAAGCTAGATTAAACCTTTAATGATATTATAGAAAAGTATAAGACCTTGAGAGAAAAACATGCTTTGACTAGCTCTTTTAAATCTATCCTTGATATAGAGAATGAAAAGAATTCTCAATTACCAAAAGAAAATACCGAACTGAAGTTGTCCAATGAGTAATTAAGAAAGGGCTTAGAAAAATTCACAAATGGAAAGGATACTCTTACAGAAATGATAGGGAAACAAGTGGCACCAAAATATATCACTGGTAAAGGCTATCATCCTGGAAAGAGACAGATTAGTAAAACTAGATTTCTTCCAAAATCTGGATAGAATTCTGCTAGTTTTAGTTCTATAAATTCATATGCTTCATCTAGTTATTCAATATAATATAGATCAAATAATATTTATCCTTCAAAATCTATTGATTCTGTAAATTATTTCATACCCATAAGACAAATTTGGGTACCTAAATCTTTGATTGCTAACCTGTCTGGACCCATGAAAATCTGGGTACCAAAATCATTTTCTGATTAAACTAGTTTTATAAGAAACTTGATTGAAATGTTCCCATATGAAGCTATGGTACATGGATAGTGGATGTTCATGAATATGACTGGATATTACTCATGCTTCAAGAGTTTAATCGAAGTTGATAGAGGTGGTGTCACCTTTGTTGATAATTCAAAAGAAAAAATCATGGGCTTATGCCAGATTTGTAACAGAGATTCAGTTTTAATTTATTAAGACTTATTTTATGATGGACATAAATATAACCTGTTATGTATTTCTCAATTGTGAGATGATGGTTTCAATGTTAAATTTTGAAATGATTCCTGCAAGGTTTTTAATTATAAAAATCTTTTAGTATTTTCTGCATTGCGAAATGAAAATGTTTAAGATGTTGATTTCAATTCATTAAATAAAAATAATATTACATGCATAAATTCTTTTCATAAAGGGTCCTGGCTATGGTATAAGAAGATTAGGAAATTTCAACATTAATTCATTTAGAAAACTGACTAGGAAAAACATAGTAAGAGACCGACCTAAACATGAATTCCCAAAAGACAAAGTTTTTAATCCCTGTCAAAAGGGAAAGAAACATAAATTTTCATTCAAATTAATAAAATAAGATTCAACTTCTCATCCTCTTTAGTTAGTTCACATGGACTAGTTTGGACCTTCTAGAGTTTCTAGTTTAAATGGGAAGTACTATGTCTATGTCTTAGTAGATGAATTTCCTAAATATACTTGGGTATACTTTTTAGCTCACAAAAGTGAAGCTTGTTCTTTTTTTGTTTGATATTCCAAGTCTGTAGAAAACCATAGTGGACTTATAATTAAGAACCTGGGAAGTGATCATGTTCGTGAGTTTGAAAATCATGAGTTTGAATATTATTTCCCAAACAATGGCTATAATCACAACTTTTATTCCCCTAGAACACCTCAGCGGAATGGTGTAGTAGAAATAAGAAATAAAACCCTTCAAGGGATTGCATGAACTATGCATAATGAATATGACCTGCCTATTTATTCTTGGGTTGAAGCTGTAAATACATCTTGTTATATTATCAATTGAGTCTTGATCATCCCATCTCTTAAAAATATCCCTTATGAATTGTGGAATAATAGGAAACCTAATGTTAATTACATCTTATTTTTTGGATGCAAAGTCTTCATTCTTAATACTAAGGATAATCTAGACAAATTTTCATTCAAGAGTTATGAATGAATCATTCTAGGATATTAAATTACTAGCAAAACCTATAGAGTCATTAATAAGAGAACAAAGTGTGTGGAAAAATCTATTCACATCAAATTTGATGTAACTAATCTACATAAACCTAAACCTTATATTGAAAATATTGAATTAGATTTATCTGTTCTGAACCTTAATGGAAAAAATTGTGACCTAGTTGTAAAGGAATCCCACTCTGGAAATGTTCTAGAACCTACTTCTAATAAATATGATCCTATAGAAGAACCTGAAATTTCTATTCCTACCATTACTAGATCAACTAGGTTTCTAAATAATCATCCTTTACATGTTGTTGTTGGTAATCATGAAAGAGGGACACATAATAAAGATTCTCTAAGAAATCTGGTTGAACATCAAGCATTTCGTTCACATCTAGAACCTAAAAATATCAATGATGCAGTCAATGATGTATTTTGGGCAATGGATATTCAAGAAGAGTTAAATAAATTCGAAAGAAACAAAGTCTGGGAATTAGTATAAAGACCTTAGGACACCTCGACCACATACACTAAATGGGTTTTTAGAAATAAGGTTGATGAATCAGGAAATATAGTTAGAAACAAATCAAAGCTAGTTGCACAAGTGTATAGTCAAGAGGAAGGAATAGACTATGAAGAAACCTTTGCAGCTGTGGCAAGAATAGAAGCCATTAAGATCATACATGCCTATGTTGTTCATCTGTATTTCATGTTATTTCAAATGGATTCCACAGTTATTTAATAAATTTTTTTATAATTGAAGATGTTTTGTTTGAACAAAAACCTAGATTTAAAAAACCCCATTTTCAAAATCACATTTTTAAGCATTCTAAAGCCTTGTATAGTTTAAAGAAGGCTCCAAGATCTTGGTATGATAGACTTAAAAATTTTATTATTTCTAAAGGTTTTACTAATGGAATTGAACATCCCAATCTTTTTATTAAATGAGTTTTTAAAGATATTTTTATTGTACAAATATATGTTGATGATATAATCTTATAATATTCTAAAAATTGTTTATGTACTAATTTTTCAATAATTATGAAAAATGATTTTGAAATTAGATTAATGGGAGAACTCAAAAATTTTCATGGTTTTTAAATTCTTCAAAAGAATGATGGTATTAATATAAATCAAAGTAAATATCCAAATGATCTTTTGAAACATTTTGGTTTGGATAGTAATAAGGGAAGTGACACACCTATGTGTACCACATGTATGTTGTATGATGATGAAATAGGGAAATTAGATGATCAAACAAATTATAGAGTTTTGATTGGAATCTTACATTACCTTACTTCTAGTTGACCAGATATCATGTCTAGTGTATGTATGTGTGCAATAATTCAATGTAATCCTATATAAACTCATTTAATTGTTGATAAATGGATTTTCAAATATCTTTTACATACTACCAGTTTATGTTTATTTTTTCCAAAAGGACAATACTTTTACTTAATGAGTTATTTAGATGCTGACTTTACAGTTTCAAGTTAGACAAGAAGAGAACATCTGGAACATGTCATCCTTTGGGACAGTCCCTGGTATCTTAGTGTAGTAACAAATAGGACTCTGTTTCATTGTCTACTACTGAACTTGAATACATTTCTACTAGTAGTTGTTGTGCACAAATTTTGGGGATAAAATACACCCTCTTGGACTATGGAGTCCAATTTAGACATGCGTTTATAAATTGGGATAACACTAGCTCAATTAGAATCTCTAATAATCATGTTTTTTCACTCTAGTGCCAATTACATTGATGTTAGACATCACTTTTTGAGAGATCATTATCAAAAGGGTGATATTTCTTGAGAATTTATTGACTATGAACATCAATTAGCTGATATCTTCACCAAATCATTGAGCTCTGAAAGATTAGATTTTTTTATCAAGAGTTGGGTATGATTGAACAGTGAAACAGATCAGTGAAACCGGTCAGTGAAACCGATCAGTGAAACCGATCAGGGAAATCGATCTTTGCTACCGTTTGTGTATTACAGTGTTTACGACTTTTAGTGTTGATCAAAACGACATTGTTTTAAATAATTGATATTATATTTAATATTGTAACCCTAAATGATAAATTTAATGACCCGCCACGATTTATTTTCTCAAGAACTGTGACTCTTCATCTTTAGTTGATCCTTAATTTTTTTGAAACATGAACCTCTCGAACCTTTTTAAATCCTTCAGTCTTTTCAAACCTCCCAAACATCCAAATGGAAAAGAAAAAGTGACAATGCAACGAATCTAAACGTTCCTCTCTGGTGAAATGCAAACGGGGAGAATCGAGCAGCACGACTCAAAGGATAGTGAACCTGGAGTTCGATTCTTGTGTGGTCACCACGGAAAAGGAAGTAAGTTCCGAATGGTTGTTAAATAGTAATTCTGGTCTTTTGAATGTATTGGAGATGCATGGATAGAATGACTAGTTATGTAATAATGACCGATCCTTCTACCCAAAGATTTTTCTTGAGTTTTATCTGAACTTAACAATTGTATTGGATGGAGCAAAAGCTGTAAGACTATCTTCAGCAGTCAAAGGGAAAAAAATTATTTTTCTTCAAATCAATGGGAGGAGTGTTTGGGAGTACATCATAAAGGTAGATATGAATATTATTCTTGTAACATACCTCCTACCACTGAATATTTTTTGTATGAACATTCACTAGAGATGCTGACGGGCAATTCTAAATCCAGAAGAATAATGGATACTGAGTTAGATAGTGAATGTAGAATGTTGAGTAAATTTATTCTGCACCAAATCTGTCCCAGAAATGGTGTTTTTTCTGTTGTGAAGTATCAAAACGCTTTACTGTTATTTTTATTGCAAAATGATTAGAAGATCAATTTGTGTAGATATTTTGCAGCTCATTTTGCATAGATGGTGAAGCCATCCAAGAAAGCTACAACCTTGTTCTACTCAAAGAAAACATCTAATATGTTAATGTTTTTGGGCTATGTTGATGATGGAGATGAATGTATCTCATCCAGTAGTAGTATTTGTATTAACAAGGATATCTGGAAAAGAATGAAAAACTACTTGAATCCATGGAAGTGGTCATGGGTGGCTAATGAAGATAAGTTGTATGACTCCTTTAATAATTATGACCATCCTAAGAGTCCAAAGGGGATGATAGATCCTATTTTAAAACATGATGAAGATGTTTAATATTCTTATGAAAAAGAGGAGACATATGTTCATAAGGAAATTGGAGAGTCACATAAGAAAGGAACATCGGAAGATGAGGCTGATGATTATGTGAATACTGAAAAGGAACCTGAATCACCTCCTGATGACAGGAGTGATCCAGATATCATATGTCCTAAAAATATAAGAATAGAATTTGGACTAGCTAGTCCACCTCTCAACTTACCTGAGTCAGAACATCTTCTAGGTGATGAAGAATAAGCTGAAACTGAAGAATAAAATTCTGAGAGGATTGAATCAATTAGAAAATAAAATACGGATGATACATTAGTAAATAATAATGGAAATGAAAATGGTGATGATGATGATGGCAATAATGATGATATTGATGATGATGATGGAAATAATGATGATGGTGTAGATGATGAAGCTGCTACTCAACCAGTAGATGGTCAAAATTTGATCGCAGATGATCCACAACCACAAAAAGTTGAAGAGGAAGATATTCCTGAGGATGAAAGAACAATGCAAACATAAATTGATGTAGGTAAAGAAATCTCACATGAAAATTCGGGAAAAGATTATTTTGTAAAGCCCCAGAATACCTCTTTTAAAGATTCATGGGAAGAACACCCAGTTTTAACTGTTCTTGGTTTGGATTATTTAGAGGAAGAAGAAGAAGAAGGTATGTACAAATAAAGGGAAACCCTCTCCGTTAATTCTAGACAAGTTGCTGAGAATGTGTATGTGACAGTAGAAAGACCCGGTCCTTCAGTTTATCAATCGGATTTAAACAGATTTAAAGATGATTTTCTCCATGAAGTTAGAGAGACAATGAAAGAGGAATTATCTAATGATCCTTCTCCTTCTCCTGCTCCTGTAAATATATCTGATACTTCTATGGATGCTATAACTTAAATATTAGTTTCCATTATCAAGCTATTATTGGGAAATACTAGTGAATTGATTGGCATTCACATTACCTCTTTAAAACAAAAACTCAATGATTTAGGGAATGACATAGTTTCTCTGTCAGGAGAATTTAGATCAAACATCTATGGTATGATGGATGTCCTAAGAAAAATTATAGAACATCTGATGATGTGGGATTTGAAAAAGTTGAAGGCCGAGATAACATAGGATGTTACTCAAGCTTGCTCCTCCAATGTGACCAAGATTCATGGTCATGGGATCGATGCATTGAATGATGATATAAAATAAGAGTTAGATGCACTTAAATAGATTTTGGATATGGACTCACTAAAAAATATGAATGAGAACAGTGATCATATTCACAAGATGGTGTAGATTTAATCGACTGATGCTATGAAGTCTCAGAAAGAGATCAAATAAAATGTGGATCAATATTTCCCTAAAATATATACCAAGCATGAGTTGAATCTTCTGTTTAATGTCCTGGATAACAATTTGAGTCTTCATTCAGTCACTCATGCTTTTATGGATCAGGTACAACTGTTGAAAGATTTCACTTATACTCTAGAGTGCTTCATGTAGAACAATGATAATTTTGAGAAAGCCATGAAATATGGTGGTGATGTCATTAGATCTTTTATCATTCTACTCAAACCCTATCTTCATGTGCAAGCAAAGACAATTGTTTTTCCTACTGCTGAGCCTCTCAGTCCATCCAATGTTTCTCATGGTTAGTTATCAGTTTCTCAAGCTCTCTTTAATATTCGGCCAATCATTTTGAAGCCTCCATCAACACGAACTTCTACTCAACCACAAGTGACTTTAGCACCCAATCTACCTCCAGCTAGAGTTGCCATGCCACCTCTCTCCATCCGGATAGATTAACCCTCTACTAAGCCCCCCTCTGGCCCATCCATTACTCCTTCTGCTAAATGAAAATATCCTCTGCATCCTAAGAAGAAGCCATGCCTGACATTTTTGATAGGGTGTATTTTTTATGTTTCCTTTTATTGTATCATTGTTCTCAGTGGTTATTTCAATGGAACATTATTTTGTTTTCTCCCTCTTCTCTCTTTTTCTTTTTGATAACCCCAAAGGGGGAGAACATGTATACAGTCAGACTGTATGAGGTAAGGGGGAGAAATGATGAATACATAAATGATGACTACTGCTATGTTGATATACTCTCACATTCTTTATGATCTCGTGAAATCTCTGATGATCTGTTTATCCTTAGTTGTATATTTTCTGTACATAGGGGAAGCATACTGAATGATACAACCTATCCTCTCCGTTATTTTATAGAATAGATTTGTGATTATCTAAAAGGGGGATATTTTCGAACCCTAGGTGAAATGGATATTTTAATAATCCAAAATCATTTTTAGTCTTGTTTATATGTAAATTTAATCAACTTTTCATTCTATTATAAATGTGTTTATATATGATTAATCATGTTTACATTTGTTTATCTTTGATTATTTATGATTTTCTATTGTCCTAGAAGTGTTCTTGTTTGAACAGACACTTGGTGCGTATTTCATGTTTTTGACTCACTGTTAGTTATCTTTTTGAGTCACCGATGGAGAACGGTCGCACCAATGATAATGGTCGCACCGATTATAATGGTCGCGTTGATGAGAACGGTCGCACCGATGCAGAAAGGTCGCACTGATGAGAACGGTCTCTCCAATGAGAATAGTCGCACCGATGATAACAGTCGTACTGATGAGAACGATCGCACAGATGATAACGGTCGCGCCAATGACAACGGCCGCACTGATGAAGAATGGTCGCACCGATGACAATTTTGTCACTGATGATACCTACCGAAACTAATGCTGATCGAATGACCTACTGAAACTAATGCTGATCAAATGTCCTACAGAAACCGATGCTGATCAAATGACCTACCGAAACTGATGCTGATCAAATGACCTTACGAAACCGATGCTGATCAAATGACCTATCGAAAACGATGCTGATCAAATGAACTACTGAAACTAATGCTGATCAAATGACTTACCGAAACCGATGCTGATCAAATCACTAACCAAAACTGATGCTGATAAAATAACCTACCAAAACTGATGCTGATCTCATGACCTACCGATACAGATGCAAATTCAAAATGATTTACCAATATCATGACTCACAGATAGTCATGAAAACTATTTGAACATTCTACTAACTCTTTTTAATTCCAACGATCACATTTTCATAGATAAATGCACCTACTATTAATTAATGTTTGTTGTTGGAAGTTAGGTAACCGTACATCGTACCTGTAAAAAGGTAATCATTCTTTTTCCTAGATCTCAAGGAATAAAAAAGTAGATCTTCACAAGAAAGTTAGAGCTGCTCGAAATGAATGAAAAATAAACGAAAGAAGGTGAACCTGTATGAATCCCCACGGAACAAAAGAAGAACATGAAGAACACCTATAAAAATCAGAGAGCCTGAAGCAGATCCTTAACGTGGAACAAACACTATGACTTGTAGTTGTTTCTCACTGAATATCATATGCCCAAGTCTAAATAGTGGTAGCTGAGAAGAACAATGATACTATGTTTTGAGTCAGACTCACCAGAAAGGACATGAATTCCATCTACAACATCAAAATGAGTCCCGAGGATATCTTCAAATACACAAAGCTTTCTAAACTCTATTTTTTTCTCTATTGTATTACTTTGCGTAACATTCTGAGCAGTGTGTGAGTACATCTGTCTATCTAGATAAACACTGTCTCCTGAGCTGAACTGGAGGATACTAAATCCTCACACTAAACACTTTATACCTTCTTAGCTCCCACTATGAGTTATGGAAGGGGTCAAGTGTGACCTGGACATCCTAAGAGCTGTTAATTTTGTTTTTCCCACTAAGAACTATGGTAGTGGTCTTAAGACCTGTACAGTCTCTGTACTGTTGTTTTTCCCCTATCCAGGGTGTAGATCATATTTATATAAATTGGTTGTGAGGACTAAGTCTCATCTTGAGACTGAACCTCTTGGTTATATCTGATGTGCGTCGTAGATTAAGTTCAAAGTATTATATATATATATATTGTATTCCGCTAATATTTACTTTGAAATACAAATCTATTTTAATGTTAATCTGATAGTTAAATTATAATGTTTTTGTAACTTTTGTAAATCACTAGATTAGCATCAAAAGGTAAGTCCATCCTATGATTAAATTAATTGAGACCTAGTCAATCTTTTGAGAATCTAATTGAGCCTTTACAGATTTACAAATTCAAAATAGTTTAACTTGTTTTTAAATTGGAAGTTTTAATAGAAATATGTTAACATAAATTTTTAATTGGAACTCAATTCACCCCCCCCCCCCTTGAGTATCCACTATGACCAACAATAACTTCCATAATAATAATAAACCATATATTATAGCTTACTATTGTTTTGGTTTGTTTGACCACCTCTATTAAAAATCCTATAAATATCAACAATGGATTATTATTAAAACATAAATCCAGGTATATTTGAAAATTAATGACAAATTAATACATGGATCATGATATAAGAATGATTATATTAATCAATAATTTATTAATTTTAATCAACTATTTTTTTTAAAATGACTGAAACATACACATCATCGACTTCTTCTCATAAAAAAATTAAAAAATGATTATGAAATGAAATTATGTCATTATAGGAAATTATAAATAATATATTAATATAACATAAATGATATAGGAATTGTAATATTTGAATCTATAATAAATAATTGAAACCTCCATTATTAGATTATTGCTAAATAAATAATTTAACCAAATAAAAATTTTTGTGAAAAATAAAAAATAACTAATATACATATAATAAATTATTTAAAATAATTATTATAAATTTTTATATGTATAATTAATAATTGGATGCATAGGATATAAGGGAATAGTTTTTGGTTAACTCAGACCTCTTTTTCTAAAATTTAGAATAATTCACCTTGAAAACTATCACCTAGGATTGAATTATTCAATATTATGATTTAAATTAATTATATATAATGTTTGATATTAAAAATTAAACACTTGGTTAAAATATTAAAAAAAAATTAATCCCTTCCCCATAAAAGTTTATCATTATTAAGAATAATTCATAGTTTCTCTAATGATAATAATTCTTCGAGGTCAATAAATTTTTATCCCGCCAATATTATCCTTTATAATTGGTAATGAAATTATTTTTTATTTAATGTTTCCTTCATAGATCCATTATCAACATCCCAAAATAATGTTTTATTATCCATATGTGATTTTAATAAAGGTATTTTAAAATTGTAATAAAATTTCCCTTCCATTATCTTTTGTATTGTATTTGACTGCATATTTCTATATATTATTATAAATTTATTATTCAATGATAAAATATTATAGGTGTCATGATCCCCTACCCACAATGTGTACCCCTCCTAGGTCAGAAATGTGAGAAGGGAGATAATGAACCCCGGGTCCTGCCTCCAATAGGCCCCGGGTTGGCGACTAGCACCGAGGGTATAGTAAACAAGGAAATGGAAGGTATTACATTCTAAGAGAACACATGCTGAAGTGAAAGATATTGTAGACACCAAACAAATCCAAATCAGAACTGAAATATAAAAGAATCTCAAGTGTACATATGTAATGCCATGTGAATGTAATACAACTAGAAGGGGAAAAACATAAATTACCCTAAAGAAAGTAAAACAACAACAAACACAAGCCCAAATAGCACCTCCAACCACAAGATAGTAATAACTATCCTAATCTCCAACCATCTACAAATGACATAAAAAATAGTTTATATATACAAAAGGTGAGTATAACAGTATACTGAGTAGGATTCTCCCTGAAGCCTCTCAAGCAAAAGTAAAGAAATCATGCTAAAGCACAGTGAACCACAAGTGAAACTAACTCGTCACCTAAAAAGGTATACTAATATCCCATACTAACCATAGACACTCACACCAAGTAATAAATAAAAGAATATATCATATAATAAAGATTATCAAGGGTACCCCTACTACTTCCCCAATGGTATGCCTCTTTTCCCTGATGTCGCACGTCCTGAGAATCTCTCTCCAAAAAGGCATGCCCACAGACACCTGGTCGAAGAACCACAATATGCACCTCATGCAACAAAACCACCACATCCATATAAGCAAGTAACCTGGTAGGTTCTAGGAGCCACCACAGCTCGCATAACGTGTATCATACATCCGATATTACACCTCAATTCAATACAGCCCATACACTGAGTAAGGATCCTCAAGCCATCTCAACCTATACATGTTACACCAATAGTATAACATAGAAAACTATATACAGAATATATATGTGTGAATAACCACAAC
Organism: Viscum album; assembly: GCA_963277665.1. Classification (NCBI taxonomy): domain Eukaryota; kingdom Viridiplantae; phylum Streptophyta; class Magnoliopsida; order Santalales; family Viscaceae; genus Viscum; species Viscum album. The sequence goes on from OY728131.1 coordinate 1,550,094,673, forward strand.
CCATTACATCTTTATACACACATATATGGGGAAAACTAACCATTGTGCCTACCAGCACATGTATCTACCATGATAAGAGAGTGGGCCAAAGGGGGTAGTAAGCCATCCATCCTCCCACTAGAATGTTGGGGAAAACAACCCCCAGGGCTCAGAATCCTTGGGTTGTCAGTTTCCCTTACTGACAGGGTGGATTAGAATATAGAAAAGAAAAAATACAGAATATAATATATCTCAAAACCACACTATGGTCATAAATTAGTAATAGCCTCAACTCTAGCTAATGTCACTCAGACTCTGGGATTCCACTTCTAAGACTAGGTATCCTATAAGAATTCAATCATTTAAAGAGCTTTAATACATTATTTCATTCCCTTTTAACTAGTTTCACTTTACGTTAATTAATTAATTAAACATTAATTATCCATGAAAAATTCCACATTAGAATGACCCCCAAAGTCCACTGTCCCTTAATAATTACAACCTCATCATAATTTTCCTGCAAAATCCAATCCCATGGTTTAACACCATTTATTCATATATTCATTACAAAATTAGATTCTCATATTACCATGCTTTATAAAAAACAGTCTATGCTAATAAACAAAATGGGGCTCAACACGGTGAGTATATGTACTATTTGTCTATTCATTGATGTCTATAGAAAGTGTGTAGATCCATCGTCCCTGGAAAAGCTAAACACAGAAAGCACGTGACATACCTCGTGCGTATTCGCCTCTTTTGGAAGAAGGGTAAGCAAGACCAGCATCCTTTAGAAGTGTAGAACCATAAAGCAGATAATAAACCTATAAGAATCAGAAAGCATCCAATAATCCCATCCATCCCATTAAATCATCCCCAGTGTCCTCCCCAACACTAACATGCATAAAAAAATGCATCTCGGCACTCTAGGCGTCATCTGCTGCAACAACCAAAAGTCTCCATGCCCAGACATATCACAATAGCCATCCTGGCTCACATCACAGCATAAGCAGCAAGAAAATAATCATCACATTTATATGGCTATTGTCCCTTTAACAATCAAGAGGGTAACTCAGAACCCTTCAATAAATTAACAAACAATCAGTACTTTAATCCATATTGAATTAACGGATTTATTATTCATATGTTCCAAAATTCGGGAAACCTAATAAGTAAGCTATAACAAATAATTAAACATGCTTACTGCGGCAATTTGAATAACATTAAATAAAAATAAGAAGAACCCCATTCATTTACATGCCTCTTTATCAATAGCCAACAGTTATCAATTAATTATGGTTTACGTTCTTTTTCAATTTTCATCAAGAATGAACAGATAAACGAAGCAATCAAGGATATCACAGTATCTAGAAAACAAGGGGAAATAACGTACTACCGTTATGAAATTATTAATCCAGATAAAATATTTATTATGTCATTTATATTTTGGTCAAGTCGGATAAAACATGCTAATAATACAGTTTCACATAAATGAATAGAGAAGAAACGAATCCCCTACCTCAAACAGTTCTTGACATTCTTTATCCACCCAACGGATCACGATCCTCCTCCCGCATCAGCTGCATCCGCCCGAGGATGCCATTGTACGACCGAACCAACTGAAACCCAAGAAATCACATTAAAAGAATGTATGTTACAAGCTATAATAATTTAAAGTATAAACAAGAGAATATGGACACCAAATGAATGACGATAAAACATACCTTTTATTGAAGATTGATCGATACAACTTGGTGGCATCAAGAAAGAGTGGAACCAATATGAGGAGGATAGTTTGATTGTGCAACTCCTACGTGAATGATTGAATGGTTCTAGCATCTCATAACCAAGAAAAAATAGGAAGAATATGGGAGGAAGATATCTTGTCCCTTTTTTTGATTTAACGGAGCGACGATTTAAGATGCACATAATTTCCCATTAAATGTGGATTGCATTAAACCACATGGTTTGTCCATTTTAAACAATCACAGTCCATAAATATAATTAATATTGGGTTATGGACTTTGAATAGGCCTTAGAGTCCTTAATATAAGGTTTTAAATTCATTTTATGTCAAAGGAAACGCCAAAGGGGAGAATCTGTAGGATTCTAAAAACACTATTCACAAAATCAAAATTTGCAAAAAGGAATGAAATTGTGATAGTTAAATGGTCACTGTTCTAGAAACAATATTCATGAACTCAAATTTGGATAAGGAATGAAAAGGTAATAGTGAGAAGGTCACCGTTATGGAAACACTGTTCATGAACTTAAAATTTGTAAAATGGAAGAAAAGATGGCACTTATAAGGTCACTGTTCTGGAAACAATATTCATGAAATCAAAATTTGCAATGCAAAGAAAAAGTTATTGTTTTAAGGTCACCATTATGGAAACAATGTTCATGAACTCAAATTTTGGAAAAGCAAACGTGACAGTTAGAAGGTCACAATTGTAGAAACACTGTTCATGAACTCCAAATTTGGAAATGGAAATAGAAGCTGATGTTAGAACCTCACTGTTCTGTAAACATTGTTCATGAACTCAATATTTGGAAAAAAATAGAGGCTGCTGTTAAAACATCACTGTTCCGGAAACACTATTCATGAACTCGAAATTTGCCAATGGAAATAGAGGTTGCTGTTAGAACCTCACTGGTCTGGAAACGATGTTCATGATCTAGAAATTTGCCAAAGGAAATAGAAGTTGCTGTTAGAACTTCACTATTCTTAAAACAATGTTCATGAACTCGAAATTTGGCAAAGGAAATAGAGGCTGCTGTTAGAAACTCACTATTCTGGAATAACTATTCATAGAACACCAAATTTGGAAAAGGAAATAGAGGTTACCGTTAGAGGTTATCTATAGAGGTTACTGTTAGAGGTCACTGCTAGAACTGTTCACTGATGGAACTGTTCATAGGATTGGAAATTTGGAAAAGGAAAGAGTGGTTACTTTTAGAGGTTACAGATAGAACTATTCCCCAGTAAAACTATTCATAGAAATGGAAAATTTTCAGAAGAAAGAGTGGTTACCATTAGAGGTTATTAATAGAACTATTCATGGAAGTAACTATTCATCGAATTGGAAATTTGGAAAAGTAATGAGAGTTTATCATTCGAGGTTACTGAGAGAACTGTTCACCTATGGAACTGTTCAGGGAATTGGAAATTTGGAAAAGTGTTGGGGATACCTCCCGGAAGACCTCAAACACCATATTTTCTCCAATAAATGGACCAAAGCGGTCTAGGTCATTACATCAGATACCTCTTAAAACATTCTCATACCTAAGAATTTAAAACCCTCCTGATGTGAAAATGAAACGAGGTCTGAATAGCCACCCATCGACATTCCTCTAAAATGAGAGAATGCCACAAAAATAACAAAGGGATCCATCTCATAAACATGAATGGTTCATAACCACATAATCTACAACGACACATGAAAATAGTTAGAAATAATACAAATCAAGGTACTGAGCACATATCTGTGACTCACGTTCCTAGGTACTCTCCTTCATGACACCGTGTTGCGACAAGATGTGAAACAAGGGGATAGAACTCATGTGCAACACCTTCCCCTTGCAGTCTTGGATCATCACAGGTCGCTCTTCAAAGGTATCATCATCATCAAAATTGATCTCTCCTCAATCGATGATGTGAGTTGGATCATGAAGATAATGATGAATCCATGATACATGGAAAAAATCTTGTATATGACTCATCTACGGGGGAAGAGCTACTCGATATGCCAAAAATTTTACATGAGATAACACCTCGAAAGGAACAAAAAACCGGAAAGAGAGCTTACTTCCAGGACCAAACCATCACTGCCCACGACGAGGAGTCACATTCCGAAACACATGATCCCCAAAATTAAACTCTAAGGGTCTCTTTCTTTGATCAGCATATGATTTTGGACAATTTTTGATGTCTTCATCCTCTCACGAATCACCTAAACCATCTCTGTTGTATTCATCACTAGTTCTGGTCCGAGAAATATTGAATCTCTGAACCTAGTCTGGTAAAATGGAGAACAGCACGGTTGGCCATAGAAGGCCTCAAAAGTTGCCATAACGATGGTGGAGTGAAAACTATTATTATATGGGAACTCCACCAAGGGAAAGTGCTTCATCCACAAACCTCCAAAATCAAGAACAGAAGAGTGTAACATGTCTTTAAGAGTTTGGATGGTTCACTCTGTCTGACCACCATTTGAGGATTAAAAGCAATGTTAAGGCATAGCTAAGAATAGAAATCATGCTGAAATCCTCTCCACACCATAGAGGCAAAATGAAGATCTCAATTAAAAATGATCATCCTTAGGAATCCATTATGTCTCACAACCTCCTCCATATTCTACCTCGACAAAACTTCCATTAATCTCGACTCCTTGATCACTGTAAAGTGGGCCCATTTTGTTAAATGATCCAATACCACCCAAATAGCATCATGTCCTCCATGAGCTCGAGGTAATCCAGTAACAATGTCCATTGAGATGTCTTCCCACTTCTAATGAGGAATATCTAATGGCTAGAGAAAACCATTAGGAACATGGTGTTCAGCCTTCACCTTCTGGAAAACCAAACATGGAGACAAATACTCTGAAACTGCATGATTTAGCCCAGAACATCAAAACATGCTCCTCAAGTCTTGGTTCATCTTTTTCATGCCAAGATGCACGACTAAAGGAGAACTATGGAACACTCTGAGAACCATATCGTGCATCATCAAATGAATAAAAGGCCTTCTGGGATACAACACTTGGTGTTGTTCATCCTCAGTCCATCCATCAGGGGCCTCACCTCAAACAACTCTGTCTCCCCAGACCTCAAACTCAAGATCCCCCAAATGGGACTCTTCCACCTTCTGCATCAGTGATGACTATACAATCATCTGAGAAAGACAACCTCTTCCCCCAACTTCTACCATATCAAGATGTAATGATAATAACTCTTCTATTATTCTCTAGGAATCACAAGATTCACGCATAGCATCACTACATGACTTTTTACCCATCCCATCAGCTACAAAATTCCCCTTTCCAAGTGTATATGATATATCGAATTCATATTCCTATAATAACTACATCCACCGACGTTGTCATATGTTCAGGTAGCGCTAGGAGAGAACATACCTCAAACTCTTTTGATAGGTGAAAACCACAAAGCGCTCACCAATGAAGTAATGTCTCCAAAACATCAGAGAAAACACGATGGATGCCAACTCAAGATTATGGGTGGCATAGTTACGCTCATGGGGATGCAACTACCGAGGCCCATAAGAAACAGTTGGCCCATTCTACATATGAACACAACCTAACCCGAAATGTGATGCATCATAGAAAACATCAAACTGAACTCCCTTAACTAGAAGATAATGAACTAGAGCACTTAGTAACTTATACTTTAGATACTCGAATGCTGCCTGACACTAATCAGTCCATATGAGTTCCTGGTCCTTCTTGGTAAATGCTTTTAGAGAAGTCCCAACTTGTGAGAAATTGGTTACAATCTTCTTGTAGTAGCCTGCGAAACCAAGGAAACTTCACACCTCTGACACAATATTGGTGGATTCCCAAGACAAAAATGCTCATATCTTTGAGGGGTCCACAACTTCTCCCTATTAGGACACAACATGCCCTAATAAACAGACTATTAGATCCCAGAACTCCAACTTCAACCACTTCCCAAGAAGCTGATGTTGATGAAGAGCTTTGAAAATGGCTTATAAGTGCTTTGCATTCTCCTCCTCATATGTGGAGTACACAAGGATGTCGTCGATGTAAACTACCATGAACATGTCCAAGAACTCTCAGAACACATCATTAATCAATCCCATGAATACATTTGGAGAATTTTTCATGCCAAATGGCATTACAACGAACTCATAGTGCCCATGATGACAATGAAAAGAAATGTTCGGGATATCCACATTCTTCTCACACATCTAATGATATCCTAACCACATACCGATCTTTGAGAACCAAATTGAAACCTTCAGTTCATTGAATAAATCATCAATATGTGGGAGAGGATAATGATTCTTTATTTTCACTTTGTTTATGTGACAGTAATCGACACAATACCACAAACTGTCGTCAGCCTTATTCAATAAAAAAACTAGTGCACCCCACGATGACACACATGGCTAAACAAAACCTCAATGAAATAGACCATCAAGCTATAAATGTTGAACTCATAAATCAGAAGGGGACATTCTATATGGCTACATAGAGACAAGAGATTCTCCGAGTTGTAGTTAGATCCCAAACTCGAAATCTCTTCGAGAAGGTAATGCTACAACCTCTTCTGTAAAGACATCAAGGTATCTTCTACGACCCTAGGAAACACCAACTGATGTACCTATGATGAACCAAACATCATCTCATCCATCAAAAATGATAAGGACTTAATGCTCATATGACCCATATGATGATCTTTCTTTCCAAAAAATAGAACTGGCTCTTCATCCACAGCAATGAAAATTACCTTCTTCCTAAATCAATCCCCGATAGCCTACACCGAATACAACCAATCAATGTTGAGGATGAAATCATACGGTTAAACATAGGAAATCTACCCATGAGTGGGGTTTCCCTAATACTAGCTCACAATCTCTACATACTTAAAAAAATCCAGCTCAATCTCCAACTGGCATAGTCAACACCAAGGGAACTGGAATCCTCTCTTTCTCTTGTACCAAAGCATGTACAAGGGCAAGTGATAAGAAGGAGTGTGTCCATACAGAATCAAACAACGAATACATCACGGTATGAAACAATTAATGGGTACATTGAGCGGTGTCTGGATCGACTAGAGTCACCAACTTTAGTGCTTGACGTTGACTGTGACCTCTTCCACGAACTCTCTAAACCTGATGACGACCACCACCAAAGTCGTGATTTACACTCTAAGGATGGGGAGCATCATGGGGTTGTACTCTACCTACCCCAAATAATCACTGATGATCTAAATCATGTGAAACTGGATACTGCTGCCTCGGCTGGAAATTCCTCAACGGAGGAACCTGGAGCGTTGCACCTAGTGCAGGATGACTGCTCTGAAAGTTTGGGCACTCCCGCTACTGATGACCATGACCACCACAAGATTAAAAAGTGCCTGATCTCTTGTAATAGGCCTAAGAGTTGCTGCATCTGGAGAAATGAGATGTGAAGGGTAGGGACGTACCCTCAGAAGAATGGAAACTCTTCTGCCCTAAAATCTGTGAACCCCGCACCACAGCTCTTCTTCTTGAGTAATCATGTCGATTGCCCTCTTGTGATGATCCAGTCATGGCGAAAGTACACTTGAAAACCTATGCCCTCTCCATCACATCAATATATGTTTTCAGCATAAATGGGTTGACTTGGAGTTGGATTAGTGGATGAAAATCCTCCTCAAAATGCCTCGCCCTGGCCTCCTCATCTCGTAATAGTTAGGAAGAATATCGTATAAGGTTTCTGAAACGGATTCCAAACTCTCATACACTGGATCTCCCTTGTCAAAGGGTAAGAAGCTATTGGATACTGGACTCCATCGCATTCGAAAAATGAAACTTGACTCTAAACCTATCTCAGAACTCCTCCCATGATATTGCAGACTCCTCACGATCCACAAGGAAAAAGAACCACCACTTCCTAGCTGCTCCATGTAGCATCATCACAACCAATGACACCCAGTGCTCTTTCCGATAATGGATCAAAATGAATCCTATCTAAAGCTCCTCCAACCAGTCTTCTCTGACTAAATCTGAAATCGAACCCTCATACTTATGTAGACTTTGGCCCTAAATCTTTCGGGGTGTCTTCCTCCAAGTGTCATCTTTGTCAACCTCTACCCAGTGGGGATCTGCTGGAACATCCTACTGGACATTTTTTGTGCAAACCTAACTAGGACGTCGACCCGGATCCATACCTATAATATAAAAAACCATTAGAGCTCCTAAACCTAGAATATTTATGACTCATCATTAATTAATTAATTTTTTTATTCATTTTAGGTTGAACTATCCAAATGTCTACCCATTCAAACACAGGAACATAAAAGAATGATGCATGATCCTTTCCTTGATCTCTACCCTGCAACTAGTATCACCTTGTTTAGTAGCCATTGTAAACATAAAGTTCTATACATCAGATCATAGGGGGACCTAAATGCCTACATCTCATTCGATTTCTAGTGATTACCTCACTTGCTATACATAAATGACATTGTTGCCCTACCATCCCATGTAACCTCACTTGGGCATAACTCCAAACTCCATCCTATCCCTCAACCAGACCTATGATACCACTCTGTCACGATCCCCTCCCAAAAATGTTTACCCCTCTTGGGTCGTCAATGTGAGAAGGGAGATAATGACCCCTGGGGCCTGCCTCTAGTAGGCCCTGGGATGGTGACTAGAACCCAGGGTATAGTAAAGACACAAATGTGAGTCATTACAATCTAAGAGAACACATGAAGAAAATAGAGATAAGATAGACACCTCCAACCCCAACTCAGAACTGAAATATAAAAGAAACCCAAGTGCACATTTTTAATTCCATGAAAAATGTACTACAAATCGAAGGGGAAAAACTAAAAGTACACAAAACTAAGTAAAAAATAGCAACCACATGCCCAAAGTTATCCTGCATCGATAACCTAGTTGTAACCAGCCTGATCTCCAACCTAATCCATGTGACCTGAAAAATAGTTTATATATACAATGGTTGAATATAACATTATACTCAGTAGGATCATCCCTGGATCCTCTAATGCAAATGTAAAGAAAGCATGGTAAAGAACAGTGAACAACAAGTGAAATTAACTCATCACCTAAACGAATATACTATGTTCCCACCCTCACCAAGGATACTCTTACCAGGTAATGCATAAAATAATATATCATATATTAAATAATGTCAACTCTACCACGCTACAGCTTCCGCATTGTTTTTCTTCTTTTCCCCAACGCCACACGTCCTGTGCATCTCTCTCCAAAAATTATTGCCTACAGACACATGGGAAAAGCACCACAATATGCACCTCATGTAATAAAACCACACCGTCCATGTAAGAACGTATCGAGTTAGTTTATTGGAGCTCCCACAACACTCATATCGTGTATCATAAATCAGGTATTACACCTCAAGCCATTACTACCCATACACCTAGTAAGGATCCTCTAGCAATCATAGCCTATAGACGTTACACCTATAGTAGTCCATAGAAATCGGTATCCAGAATATATGTGTGTGAATAACCACTAGCCATTATAGCCCTTTACACACATATATGGGAAAACTAAACATTGTTCCTACCTTCACAAGTATCTACCAAGAGAAAAGAGTGGTCCATAGGTTGTGCTCGTCCATCTATCCTCCCACATCAATGTTGGGGAAAACACCAACCAGGGATCAGAATCCCCGGGGTGTCAGTTGCCCTTAATGACTAGGTGGAGTAACATATAAAATCTCACAAATTACAAAATATATTATATCACAAAACCACACTATGGGAATAACTTAGTATTAGACTCAACTCCAACTAATGTCTTTCGGACTTTGGGCTTCAACTTCTAAGACTAGGTATCCTATAAGTATACATCTATTTAAAGAGATTTTATACATTATTTCATTTCCTTTTTACCGTTTTCACTTTACGTTACTTAATTCTTTAAACATTAACTAACTATGTAAAATTCCACATTATCATCACACCCAAAGTCCACTGTCCCATTATAATTACAACCTCATCATTATGTTCCAGAAAACTCCAACTCCATTATTTAACACTATTTATTCAATTATTCATTACAAAATTACATTCCCACATTCCCAGGCATTCTAGAAAAACATTCTATGCTACTAAACATAAGGGGGATCAACACAGTGTGTAGATGCACTACCCGTCGAGTCATTGCTGCCTATAGCAATTGTGTAGACCCATTCTTCCATGATAGGCTAAACACAGAAAGAACGTGGCATACCCCACGAATATTTTCCACTTTTGGATATAGGGAAAGTAGGACCATCTTTCTTGAGTAGTGGAGAAAATTAAAGAAGATAATCAACCTATAAGAATCAGAAAGTATCCCACAATCACATACATCCAATTCCATCATCCATGGTGTCCTCCCCAACACCCACAAGAATAAACCAATGTATCTCTTCATTATAGGCTTTAACTGCTGCGATAACCAAAAGTCTTCATGCCCCCACATATCACAATAGCCATCCAGTCTCACATCACATCAAAACCAGCAAGAAAACAAACATCACATCAATTGGGATATTGACCCTTTAATAATTAAGAGGGCAACTCAGTACCCTTCAAGAAATTATTATACCATCCGTTATTTAATCCATCTTGAATTAACAGATTTATTATCCATAGGTTCCAAAATTCAGGAAAACTAATTAGTATGATCTCAAAAATAATTAAACATTCTTACTACACCAATTTGATTACATTCAAATTAAAACAACAACAACCAGATTCATTTACATGCCACGTTATCCAGAGACAATATTTATCAATTAATTCTAGTTTACGTTATTTACCAATTTTCATCAAGAATGAATTGCTAAATGAAGAAACCATGGATATCACAATATCTAGAAAACAAGGGGAAATGACATACGACCGATATTAATTTATTTTTTAGGTTCAAATATTAATTATTTCAATATCATTGTGGTCCAGTGGGATCAAACATGCTAAAAATATAGTTTCATGTAAAAGAAATGAGAATCAATGAATCCCCTACCTAAAACAGTTCTTGATGTTGTTTATCCACCCAACGGGTCACAATCCTCCACTCGCGTCAACTGCATCCACCCGAGTATTCCATTTTATGACCTCACCAACTGAAACCCAAGAAAAACACATTTAATGCATGTAGATAACATGATATAATAATGGAAAGTAGAAACAAGAGAAAATGAACACAAAAAGAATGATGATAAAACATAACTTATATCGAAGATTGCTTGATACAACTTGGTGGCATCAAGATAGTGTGGAACCAAATCGTGGAGGAAGTTTTGATTATGCAACTCATACGGGAAGGATTGAAAGGTTATATGATGTCATATATATGAAAAAAGAGGAAAAATAAGGGAAGAAGATATCTTATCCCTTTTAAAGATTTAATGGAGTGACGATTTATGATATGCTTAATTTCTCATTAAAAGTGGATCACATTAAACCACACAGTTTAACCAAGTAAAAACATCCCAGGCCTTAGGAATAATTAATATTGGGGTTATGGTGATTAAATCAGCCTTAGAGTCCTTATAAAATGTATTTATATTCATTTTACGATAAAGGAAACGTCAAAGGCGCAAAACTGTTTGATGCTAGAAACACTATTCCAAAACTCAAAATATGGAAAAGGAAAGAAAATGTGACAGTTAGAAGGTCACCGTTATGGAAACACTGTTCATAAAAACAAAATATTTAAAAGTAAAGAACCAGTGATAGTAAAAAGGTCACCATTCTATAAATACTATGCAGGAAGTCAAAATTTGGCAAAGGAAATATAAGGTGACAGCGAGAAGTTCACTGTTATGGAAACACTATTCATGAAATCAAAATTTGGAAAATAAACGAAAAGGTGATAGTTGGAAGGTCACTATTCATGAAACAGTATTCATGTACTCAAAATTTATCAAAGGATGAAAAATTTGAATGTTATAAGGTCACCATTTTGGAATCACTGTTCAAGAAATCAAAATATGGCCAAGGAAATAGAGGCTGCTGTTAGAACCTCACTATTCTGGAAACACTGCTCATGAACTCAAAATTTGGACAAATAAATAGAGGTTGTTGTTACAACCTCACTGTTCTGGAAACACTATTCATGAACTTGAAACTTGGAAAAGGAAATAGAGGATATTGTTAGAACCTCACTAGTCTAGAAACACTATTCATGAACATGAAATTTGGAAAAGGCAATAGAAGATGTTGTTATAACCTCGATGATTTGAAAACACTGTTAAGGATCTTGAAATTTAGGAAAGGAAATAGAGGCTGCTGTTAGAACCTCACTGTTCTGGAAACACTATTCACAGAACTCAAAATTTGGAAATGTAAATAGAGGTTTTCCTTAGAGGTTACTAATAAAACTTACAGTTAGAGGATACCGAGAGAACATCTAACCTTGGAACTGTTCACAAGATTGAAAATTTGGAAAAGGAATGAGAGGTTATCATTAGAGGTAACCGATATACCTGTTCACCAATATAACAGTTCATAGAATTGGAAATTTGGAAAAAGAAAGAGAGGTTACTGTTAGAGGTTTCTGATAGAACTGTTCACCGATTGAACTATTCATAGAATCAGAAATTTCGAAAAGGAAAAAGAGGTTACTGTTAGAGGATACCGATAGAACTGTTCACCGATGGAACTGTTCACGGAATTGGAGATTTGGAAATGTGTTGGGGATACCTCCCAAAACAACTCAAACACCATATTTTCTCAAAGAAATGGACCAAGTGGTCAAGGACATTAAACATGTTCTTTTTCAAAGTAATAGATTCAAATATTTTTTACATTAACCTCATGAAAATAATATATGGAAGCAACACATGACAATATCTTTTTTACCATAATGATTATAATGATTTTTAATATTAAATTTTAACATCTTCAAATGCTAAACAATATTTATCTTTCCTAACCATTATTTTAAAAAATAATTATTCATTACATATTTTAATTTTTTCTTCCAAATAGAAACAATTCGAATTTATTTAAAAAATGTTATTTCTGTTATTTTTTAAATTTTATACCCAATGATATTGGAGTGGTATTTTTCATCAATGTAAACATCCATCAATCACCAAATGGAACAATATGTAAATGTTTATATATTACTATACATGTTTATTTTTTAGATGTATGACGAAATTTTTTATGTATGTTTTCATGAAATCTGTTTGTTCCATGAGATAATAATGTGATGTATAAAATATAATTGTTTTTATATTCTATTGGACGAAAAATTTATGGACATTATATTTTTTGGGTGGGTCATATATCATCTCCTAATTCATTGGTTTCTGTTTTATATCTTATTATCTCGAAAATAGAATTTTTTTATACACTCCATACAAAGGGGTTGTGAAAAAAAGTTACCCACGACCCAGAAGGTTCACAAGTTTCTATAGCAATCCAAATAGGGTACATTAGTTTTTGTCCAATTTGAAAATTTTATCTTCAATGTTTACCCATCCCAATCATTTATACGATTAGTAGACCTATCATATATTGTTGAAAAAGTAGTATCAGTAGAAAAATATGATGTACATGTCATAGACAATGACCAAGAGGGTATGTGAATAATATACCAAGCGCAAGAGGGTGCACATACAGTATCCCAATTTTAATAAGGTATACTGGTTGTCATCACAAATCCAAGAGGGTGTGTAGTTAATTATATGAAGATCACTATGCTATGAGAATCCAGAAGCAATGTTTGAACAACTACGATGTAATCTCTAATGCTTTCATATATACCAAATTTCTATTATATTTGCCTATGTTATGTTATAATTGTCGTTGTTTATTTCCTAATTTTTCTAAAATCCCATTCCATTGTAAATTATTGATGATTTGTCACTATAAAACGATTTATTACGTCCTAAAAACTATATTATTGTTCCATGATGTTATTAATATAATATTTCAGTCCTCCCCATTATTTATCATATTTCTATGATATATCCATTAACGAAATATTGTTGTATTTTTTCCATACTTTCTGTTTTAGATATCCAATTTATTAATATTCCATCAACTAGGACATGAAGAAAATTATAACTTAAGAGAATCCTAGAAGGGTGTCTAATGTGGTTCTATTTAGAGAAATGTTTAAAATAATCATAAAATAAGTTTATTATGTTACCGATCGTCAATGTCGCTAATCATTTTTTTTATTTTTTAGTTATTATGCGATGTAATATTTCAATTATTGAAAAAAATTATGTTTATCTTGTGAAACATCCCTCATTATTTAGGATTATTTGTTAATTATTTGTTTTAATACATGATTTGGTAGTGTTGATCTAGGGCACCTCTTATATTCATTAGTTTTTTATTACACAATTATCATTTATCAATTATTTATGGCAAATGGTTTTATTAAATATACTTATTTATGTGAAATGGTGATATTATATTTCTTCACCATGTATGATTAATAGTAGATTCATCCAAAAAATCATAATTATATAGAAAATTATGGAATATAAATTTAATGGTTAGTGTTTCAGGGGTCATTTTTTATATTATTATGTAATAGATGCCACATGATATTTACTATGTAGTTTGATATCTATTTTTGTGTATATAATTTATAAATAACATGATTTATATTACTATAATAGTAAAATAATTTGAATCTAGTAAATTATATTTGAATAATTAATGTGGTGTGTATACTTAATTATCATTTATCCTTGTAAAATGTTGACCATGAAAATAATTCATAAGAATGGGTTTCTATTGATTCTTCAAAATTGATATATTTTATATGATAGGATTGTTATTATTGAAACAAATTAATAATTTGTAATTTAATTTAATATTAATATAAAAATTATATTTTTAGAGATAAATTGTTTATGTATGTGTGAGAACATTTTGTTTTCTTCTAGAGGATTCAATAACAATGTGTTATGGATATGGTTTCCCCTGAATGTTTTTGGGTTTTCCCTTCAGTTTGTGTGATTAAAAATAATTTTTTTCCATATGTTCCTGATCTATGATGGTTGAGATTTTATGTGATTTTATGTTTGCGATTCTTATGGTTAGGATTTTACATGAAGGTTATATAACATAACAAATATAGGGGATTTATTTTTTAGATTAATAAAAATTCTGTAGACATTTGAATATATGTAATGTCTTGGAGATAGGATTTAATATTTTATATGTTATTGTGTGAATATCATTTATGGGATTCATCATTATGGGGTTAAATAGAAGCATTATTATTTTTCCTGACATTTTATTTGATGGACATTTTTATAATGGTTTTCTATTGTGTAGTTTAAAACTACCATATACAGTTGATTTTTATATATTGATTTCATATCCAAATGGTAGCATTATATGACCCGAATAGTACACTGAATTATGGAATTGTAAATTAATAAATGATTCTCTCAGGTGAAGGGTATTGATGATGTAAATGTTAACAAAGGAATCCATGGAATGGTTGGAATGAATGATATGTCGACCATGTAATTAGAAATATTGACTTTTTAATATTAATTTATGAATGTATAATACATTGAAATGAAATAAATAAATAAATAAATAATTTAATGTCAGTTTAATGAATGAATTCGTATTTCTAATTATCATTGATAAAAGATAATTATGTTCAATCTTAATTTTTTTCTATTTAAGAGATCCAGTTTTGTATATCAATGTGATGGTGTTGGGGTGTTATGTGATTCTATAATGACATTTGAGTCATCATCTTGTTATTTTTCCATTTCATGGTTCAATGAAATATCTAATATAATATATTTTAATTCATATTTTTTAGTTCTATAGTTAAATGGGATCCTGATGCCAATTTTTTTATGGATTTTTTCCTCAATATTCATGTTGGTGACATGATAGAGGAATGACTTATCCCTCATATATTCTCTTTGTTCAATTATTTAGGATGTATGGGATTATTTGAGATGTAATGTATTAATATGCAGGGTACATGTCTCCATTAGTTGTAATGTCTGATGGTTCATTGTTGTTTTATATGTATTCTATATATCCTTATGTATATATATCAAAACTGTGTCATATTATGATGAATATAGTTTCCGATATGTGAACATTCATGGGCTATAGAATTTTTAGGTATAATGCATGATAAATGAGTTCTAGTGGATTTCAACATTACTATTTATTATGGATGGGATAAATACGATGATGTTATGATGATCTATTTGTAATATATGATGAAATTAGATAAATTTGGATGGCTTTTAGAGTGAGTAACTAAAGTGATTCAACCACAAGATTTTTGTATTTGAGATGTCAGATATATAAACTAATAGATAAGTGTTCATAAGGTACCTTTATTAAATATTTATATTATGGATATACTCAACTCAATGAATTACATAGTTAACGATCATTATAAGGATAAGATATATTTTTACATATATAGGTAATATGTTGGTTTCAATTATTTTTTTAGTATGACATAGAATGTTTCTTTCACATTATTATGAGATTTTAATTACATGATACAATTTAGTTTACCTCTATGCTCAACCCATGTATATATAATCTATTTTCTCATATATTTAAAGCCGAATAGTTTTTAGGATTGGTGTTACTAGGTCATGGGGAAATTCATGAGCTCTTGGAGTCTCATGGTCGCAACCTATGATTTCTTTTGGTATGTTCATTTGTATTGCATTCGGATTGACATTATTTTGATGCATAATTATTTATTATATTTTTCCTGTATAATTTACCCAGATCATTTCCCTATTATGTGAATGATTTGGGTGGTTATGTGACCTCATGAATGACTATGTATGTGGTCGAGGCTGTCGACTAGAACATGTTATGTAAACAACAAAGAGGGGAAGCAATAACCAATGGAACATAGTTGAAATAATATTGTAAATTAAATAAACTAAAACTAAAATAATAATTTGATAATAAAATAACCCAAATAATGAAAATATTAATAAACTAATTAATTCCATAATTATACTCAAATAGAAATCAAGTTGATGTCAAATAATAAAAACAAATAAAAGGTATAATACAATATAAATACTCCAAATCCATAGTCCAACTCTTTATTATATTTCTCCTCTCCTTTATATAATAGAATAAAAAAATTAATCATGAATAATTGTGATATCCCATGTCTATATAGAAAATTAATATATCTATCTAGGTATAAAACGTTGACAGAAAAGTGTGTGATTTCACCTCATTACACAGACACGCATGGTGTCTAATTGATCATGTCTAGACAAATATTATATTAAATAATAGGATAAATATTGAACTAATTCAATGAATAATTTTAATACTCAAATAAACATGATTCTCATAGATAATTTTGATTATACTAATGTTCATCTAGAAATTCCACAACATGGTTCCACATTTCTCTACCCAGTGTTAGATTCATCTACACAAGACTAATCATCCAAATAGTTAGTAAATGTAAAATTTGTATTTTCATTAATATGATATCCTAACTAGGAATAATCACATATATATTATATCATGTAAATATACATCTGACCATTGGGCATTGAGTCACCATATAATATCGAGATTATTATTCATTCTCATGCTACTATTTCATATGGGTTCAGAAGGTTAATAACCATTAATGTGGAGAAAATGACCACATAATATTGGGATATTTGAGAATTACAATGATAGATCTACTTACCTATTCATATTGTGCAATAATATTCTGGGGGAAAATGTGTTATCTGGACCAATTGTGAATTCCCAAGCTAGGGCCAGTTATGGGCTAATATGAACAAAAAAAATATACAAATTCCCAAGATAAGATCAATTATATAGTTCAAAAAAAATACAACAAGATCTAAATCCATGTAATTCACAGAAGATGCCAATCATTTTGACAAAATATTCATTGGATAATTATCCTTAATAACTTATTATCTGCCTACACATAAATAATGTAAAGTTAAAAATTATCCCAAAAATTTTAAATCATTCCATTACATAGATCAACTATTCAAAAAAAATTCTCCATTTGTAAATAGTTAAATATCCAATCACATTATCAAGATAATTAATAATACATTACAATTTACATATTTCAATCTAGTTAATTTTTTATCATGACATTTAAATCTATTTTAAAGATACGATAATACTAATAGTTATGATCTCATAATCATATATCAATTTATATAGCTCTAGGTTAAATCATTCAATATTCTAACCTATGGTCTTGGGTTTGAAAATATATTTGGTGGAAAATTAATATTCTCAACCTCAATAGATCCAATGGTTTCCATGAGGGTTCTAGGAATATATTTTCATCAATTTTAGGTGCATACAAATTGGTATTGGTCATTTGAATGGATTGATACTGCAATTACATCGGCTACATAAAATATAAAAATAATAAATTATTTATGAAGCTGGTTTAAAAAACACACCTCATGTAATGAAGAATAATGAAACAAAAATATTTCAGTGGATTAAAGGGAAACATCCAATTAACATATGGAAATTGATTAATACTTTTCATCATAGATTGAAAAAGAGGTTCCTAGTAAGAAACAATATGATTTCTGTAATGATAATGAGTTCCTTCTGAAATTGGAGCACCGAATTAAAGGAAAAATATAATAACTATGTATATGTCTTTGTGAATCCTCATAAACCATAGATCAGTATCACAAAAAATAAATCGTAATTGATGGATGACTTATGAGTTACGAGGTAATTAAAATGGGGTTTAGGGGGAAAAATATAACCCTTCCCCCTTACTCCTGTCCCAAAAGGATTTCACCAGCTATCTATTGGTATTCTATAATGTTCATGTATATTATGGATCCCAATAGGCTAGTTTGTGGGACTCTATAAGAATTTCAATGATTCTAGACAACCTCACATCTTTATGGTATACTGTAGTGGTGAGTCAGTGGCTATGAAATCTCTTCAAAACTCTAAGACTTTATTATCCCATTAATAGATCAACATTCTGATGCCCACAACAAGCTATAAAACGACATTGTAGGTGGTAAAAAGATTTTCATTACCATGTATTAAAATATTTAAAATAATTAAATGAGACTCCAAAAAAATAAAAAAATGATAGTTTACCTAGAAAATAGACAGAATCTGAAACCCACACAACTAAATAATATCTCATCATAGAGATTTCCAAACTATCATCTTAGTTGTGTATCATTGAATAATATAGTAAAGACCCGGAAATTTCAAGGAATTTTTTTTATTAATTTTCTTTGGAATTTTACAAGAACGCAGTTTCTGATGGTGCCTGAATCCGACTTCCGGTGTACCCGGAATCAATTTCCGAAGTTTAGCTCGGGTACGTTCAATGAACGAACGAGCAGGAATTTATATCTTTTGAACCGGTGCTCGGAATCAAATTCTGAGGGCACCGTTGGAACTGTAGCGCCAGTAATTGCTTAGGAACTCATGTTCCGGAGTTTCGTTTATACGAGAGAAGTTGATAAAAATTGTGGAAGTAAAAAATAAAAATTTAACAAAAAATTTTATTTTACTCTATGTGTGTTTATCCTTTGGAAGGAAGTTGGGTAACTACCCAACTTCCCTTTGTAGGTTATGAAGGAGGTGGGGCCCACACAAACCCCACGCCTTCATATTCTTCAACTCTTCAACTCCCCATTAACTCCCCTTCATTTAATTTGACAACTTGAGATATTTAATTATGTGAGTTAATTTAATTTCAAACTCTTGAATTTCAAAGGGTTGTGATGTTAATAAATTAAGTAAGGCTTAATTTATTTTTTTGGGTTAGTTTCTTAGTTGCTTGAGAGCCTTTGGAGAGGAAAAGCTAAGGAAAGCTAGAGTTCTTCATCCTATTCGACGAAGAACACAAGGAACATGAAGAACGCATCGAACTCCGTCGAAGAACACCGAGTCCTCGAAGACCGACTCCGCCACACCGATCTGCGACGCGGCGTCTCGTTCCACAACGGTTCTTCCGCAACATCTCTCTTACCACGATGTTTTCTCTTTCAAGAACCTCCGAACAAGCTCTGCTCTTGAAACCAAAGTAGGGGTTTTAATTTTATTTATTTATTTTGTTCGTGAATACCAACTTGACGATATTCGTGGTTTAAAACCAATAGTTATCGAATAACGCGAGGGGGCCGGACCACACAAACACGGCCGACCCTCCCTCTTTTTTCATGTTGGTTCCTTTGTGGTTTGGTATGGGGAGGCGTGGTGCCGTCGCACCACATGGAATCATGCGACAAGGAAATGTGCGGCGCCGTCATGCCGCGCCGTGAAAAGGAGAAAAAGGACGCGCCGCTGTCGCGCCGCGTCGGAGAAACCCGAAGACATCCGTGGACGGAGTCGGGGCATGGCGAAGGGGCGCTGCGTCAACGCGCCGTGCCGGAGAGCCACAAAGACGACGCATTTTGTTAATTGACGTGTGTATTGACGGGCGACGACAAAACGGGTCCGCAATGTATTTTTGAAGCTTTTGCAGTAAAGTACGAGACCCGAGATGAACACCAGCTCAGATGGTTTTGAAAACGGACAACCAGAGCAATTCCGGTGGCCCGCAGAAACACCCGGAGGCGCGGGTCGCTGGCGCAGCGCCGCCAGCGACCGGAGGCGGTGGCCGGAACCATCTGACCGCCAGGCGGCGGCGGTTCCGCCACCGCCCTCAACTAACGGCGAGGGGCGGGCCGCGTGCACCTGCCGCTCCCCGAGTTCGGCTCGGCCACGCCGAGCCGCGGATGGCCGGTTGGGCTGCGCCGCGTCAGCCTGGCCTGTTCCAGTCGGGTCGGACCCAGTTCGGGCCGACCCAAGGGGGGTCAGCCCGGGTCGGTCTGGGCCCAGACCCCCCGTTTTCGGACCACTTTCAGTCAAATATCCATATCATGGGCTACAGACCTCCGATAGACACACTGTCAGTTGCGTAGTGATCCTTGGAACGAGACGGTCGTTTCGGTATATTACACTCAAGGTTTCGGAAAACATTGGGTTTTGCCGGGTTGGATCGTACACGAAACCAACCGGGCCCTCGGAACAGAAACGCTTATATCTTGAGCTCCGGACGTCTGATTGATGCGCCGTCGACTTTGATAGATTCTTCTAA
Organism: Viscum album; assembly: GCA_963277665.1. NCBI lineage: Eukaryota > Viridiplantae > Streptophyta > Magnoliopsida > Santalales > Viscaceae > Viscum > Viscum album. The sequence continues at coordinate 1,550,115,488 of OY728131.1, forward strand.
GTGAGACGGATCTTTTGGCTTACTACGCTCGAGTTTTGGATGATGTCGGAGTGCGGTCAGGTTAGTTCGCTCACGAAATCCAACCGGGCCCCTGGAACGAAAAAGCCAATAACTCACAGAACGGGCGTCCGATTGGCGCGCTGTCTGTCTTGTTGATTTCCACTTGTTGAGACGGAACATTTGGCATACTACGCTCGATATTTGGATACAGTTGGATAGTGGCCGGGTTGGATTGCACCCGAAATCCAACCGAGCCCCTAGAACGGAAAGGCTGATATCCTTCAGACAGGACGTCCGTTTGACGAACCGTCAGCAACGTTGATGATCTCGTTGAGAAACGGTTCCTATGAGTATACCCTATAAGAGTTCAGGGTACAGTTGAGATACGACCGGGATTGGTTCGCTAATGAAGCCAACCGGGCCCCTGGGATGAAAAGGCTAGTAACTCACAGACCGGGCGTCCGATTGACGCGCTGTCTGTTGCGTTGAGACCCCTATGACGAGGCGGTCCATTGAGATACCTCTACGCGGGACATTGAGATACTTGAAGTAACGACTAGTAGCTCGTGGAGTGGACCCTCCCAGAGACGAGCGTATAGAGTATGGAGACCGTGTAGCTGGCTGGAACCTGAAGACTACTTGTCTGATCCGAGTCGGTGAGACTTGTATAGCCCAGTGGGGAGCACTACTGTGTTTGGGTGGCAGACCCACAGCGGGGAGCACTACTGTGTTTGGGTGGCAGACCCGCGCTAGTCAACAGGAGAAGTACCTCTGTAGGCTATGAGGGGGGAGCACTACTGTGTTTGGGTGGCAGACCCCGGCGGGAAGCACTACTATGTGAGGTGGTAGGCCCGTGGTACTCGACAGGAGGAGTACCTCAGCAGTCATAGGTTAGTGAGCAGTACCTCGGAGTCATGACATGACCACTATACACTCTAGAGAAGAAGCTCTTCAGCAGTACCAGTTTTCGATAATGAAAATCCTGTTTTGAGCTGAGACTTTTGACCTATGTATTTACCTCATGATTGAAATGGGTCACTTGTTAACTTAGGTATATGTATGGGATTATATCTGGGTTGTGGTTATCCGTTGATTTCATGATCTTGGTTTTTTCCTCAAGATTGAGATAGGTTACTTGATAACTTAGTTATATGCATGAGCATATACCTATGTAGAGGTTATCTGTTAAGATCTTCTTTGTGGTTATCCTTGTTGTTTTTAGAGAGATCTTGAGGGTCTCGGGGTCCCTACTGAGTATCGTTATACTCACCCCTGCACGGGCTATGCCCGCACCTCGTTGTGTTGGTTGCAGACGACGGGCAGTGCTGACGGAGGCCGAGTGTTTAGGGATTGGACGGTACCCGGAGGTGGACTACACGATTAGTCAGTACTCGGAGGTGGAATACACGACGAGTCAGTATCTGGAGGTGGAATTCATGGTGAGACGACACTTGGAGGAGGTTGACGGGCGAGAGCGTTGTGGAGGCTATCTGTACCTACCTTTCATGTAGGATCCGTGGTGGACGATCTAGGAGATGCACCATCTGTACCTACCCTTTAGGTAGGATCCGAGGAGGAAGACCTAGGATCCTCTTCCGTTCTTCCAGATGTTGTCTTTTCCTATTGTACTTGTTCAGTTGTAGTTGTACTTTCATTTGAGTTTGTATTCTGGCTTATTTACCTTTCAGTACTTCTCTTTGTACTTAGTGTTTTACTTCCACTTTTACCCTATGGTGTTTTGTTTACTTTTATAAAGGCAATGCCTTCCCAGTTATCGGGATTTATGCCTTTGGTGCTAGTCGCCAGCTCCTGGACTATGGAAGGCGGGCTTGGGGTAGTCACGGCACGGGCCCCGAGGACGGGTCGTGAAAAATTTGTATCAGAGGAGTCGGTTCTACCACAGAACTTATAACTCTGATATTTTCTTTCTGTGAATCAATTGTGTTAAGAGTACAGGGTGTGGTTTCAGTTCAGGGAGTCCAGTGTTGGTGCAGGCGGCCGACGTATCCATACACCAGGAACCTGACAACTGATTTCTGACTTTGTGGACGAAAACACTGATTGCGTTTGCGTTTCCAGAAGTTTTTTTTAAATATCAGCTCAAACCAGGTTATCTCACCAGGTATAAATCGTTTGACCATGTCACGTTGTTACTTTTAGGATGCCTACTCGTGGACGACCAGGTAGAGCCCCGAGAGTGGTACGTACTGACAGCCCGCCGAGCGACGTGGCCTCAGTACACGGCCCTATCATAGTTGAGGCACCAGCGGAGGCACCAGCGGTACTACAACCCGTTGGGCCACCAATTCCACCAGCCCCAGCAGCAGAGGGTGCACGTCGCTTGAGTGTACTGCAGGAGTTCCAGCGCCAGAGACCACCCAGGTTCCAAGGAGGGACGGACCCGCAGGTGGCTGAGGATTGGCTGGAGGTTGTGGTGAGAGTATTCAGGCTAGTGGGGACGCCAGCAGATTTCAGGGTTATCCTTACTGCCAGACCTTCTTCAGGAAGCAGCCGGCAGATGGTGGAGCCTGATGCTCCAGATGCATGACGAGGTGACTCTTCATTGGGCAGACTTCAAGAGCCTTTTCTGGGCAGATTTTGTACCTTCCACCATTCGAGCGGTGCGTATACAGGAGCTACATCAGCTGCGTCAGGGCAGCATGACAGTGGCGCAGTATTCAGCGAGTTTCATAGACCTCTCTTGCTACTCCACAATATTGTACGGGACCCATTCTTCAGGGCCCGAACCTTCAAGCAGGGGCTCAGGTGAGAGATTAGAGCTTATGTGGTTCCTCTAAGCATTCCGACACAGACAGGGGTGTTGGAGTGAGCCCTTTTGGTGGAGAGTTTCCTTGCTGACCAGTCTCCAGCAGCAGGGCCCACAACTAGCTGGCATGTGCCAGAATCTTCTACAGCACACAGTATACAAATAACGCCGAGGTCCAAGAGGACCAGACCTACAGGTGGTCGACTGCGTGACTTAGGGTTGGTAGTGCGAGGAACCAAGGGAAGTGACAGAGCCAGACCTGCCATGCAGTGTTACTCCTGTGGCGGAGTTGGTCACATGGCACGTGACTGTTCGACCCGCCATGCAGATGACCAGTAGTTAAATGAAGAACCTCCGAGGCAGAGGCAGAGGTTTGAGCAGGGCTGACTGGAAGGAGCAGGCGACCATGGAAGAGAAGTTGGTCGTGCATCTAGAGGTGGACGACGCTTCGGGATGTTGCCACCACCACCACCAGGAGGTCCACTCTGACCGCAGGGGACATGAGGAAATGGGACATCTCCGCTTTAGGCAGTAGAAGCATTTGAATACGGAGCTCCATAAGCGAGTGGACAGGAGCAGAACTAGTGGCGTATATCTAGTTCGATGATGTTGTTGTTATATTTGTGCCTTTGTACCATGATCTGCAGTAAAATAAAGACTCTTACCTTTGTGATGTTATCAATGTTGTCCTCTCTTGTGTTGTTACTATGAGGTTCGAGATTAAACTATTGACTTGACCCTCAGGTGTGAGATACCTACTGGAAGTGACTCAGTTACCACACATTGAAGCCGACAGTGTGACTCAACCCTTGGAGGTGAGAGTAATGGTTGGATCTCTTGGTAGTAGCGTCGAGGCCTTATGACGTCATCCATGGTATGGATTAGTATCATCCATTTCGAGATTGACTATATTAGGCAAAGAAAGTGGTTCATATAGTGGATGAGATTAGATTTCTCTTATCGGCAAAGAAGAAATCATTGCGGATCTTGTGGGACCGGAGATGGTCCAAGCCACGACAGAGAAGGTCCAGGTCATCCAGGAGGCAGAGACCACTGGAGTTCGAGGATCGCGACCACTTTTCCCTACGGGTCTCACCTCGATGAGGTTTACGGAGGTGTGGCCTAGGCGGCATGTTATCTCCAAGGTTCAGTAGACCTTTTCAGGATCTCAGCAGGGTAGGCGAGGAGGTTTACCGCTTGACCAATCCACCTCAGTTGCACCAGGTGCACGACATTTTTCCAAGTATCTCAACTGAGGAGATACGTGCTTGATCCTTCACACATCATCGACCTCAGGGAGTTGGACATTGATAATAGGGCGTCATGCACGGAGGTTCTAGTGGGGATCGAGGATCGACATGAGAGGATTCTACGAGGACGTTCGATTCCTCTTGTGCGTTTTTGTAGGCAGCACAGAAACCTCTAGGTAAACACATGGGAGCGGAAGGCTCAGATGTGTTCTCTGTACATCTTTTGTGACCCTAGTTTGTGTTGATGTTTTACGGGGTCGTAAAGCCCTGAGGTGTGAGTAATGTAAAGTCCCAGAAATTTCAAGGAAAATATTTTCTTAATTTTCTTTTGAATTTTACAAGAACGCAGTTTCTGACGGCGCCTGAATCTGAGGTCCGGTGTACCCAGAATCAATTTCTGAAGTTTAGATCGGGTATGTTCAGTGAACGAACGAGCGGGAATTTCTACCTTTTTAACCGGTGCTCGGAATCAAATTCTGAGGGCACCGATGGAACCGTAGCGTTGGTAATTGCTTAGGAACTCCTGTTCCGGAGTTGCGTTTACATGAGAGAAGTTGATAAAAATTGTGGAAGTTAAAAATAAAAATTTAACAACAATTTTTATTTTACTCTAAGTGTTTTTATCCTTTGTAAGGAAGTAGTGTAACTACCCAACTTCCCTTTGTAGGTTATGAAGGAGGTGGGGCCCACATGAACCCCACCCCTTCATATTATTCAACTCTTCAACTCCCCATTAACTCCCCTTCATTAAATTTTACAACTTGAGATATTTAATTATCTGAGTTAATTAAATTTCAAACTCTTGAATTTCAAATGTTTGTGGTCTTAATAAATTAAGTAAGGCTTAATTTATTTTTTTGGGTTAGTTTCATAGTTGCTTGAGAGCCTTTGGAGAAGAAAAGCCAAGGAAAGCTAGAGTTCTTCATCCTCTTCGACGAAGAACATGAGGAACGCGAAGAACGCATCGAACTCCGTCGAAGAACGTTGAGTCCTCGAAGACCGATTCTGCGACACCGATCCGCGACGTGACATATCTTTCCGCAATAGTTCTTCCGTAATGTCTCTCTTACCGTGACATTTTCTCTTCGACGAACCTCCGAACAAGCTCCGCTCTTGAAACCAAAGTAGGGGTTTTAATTTTATTTATTTATTTTGTTCGTGAATACCAACTTGACGATCTTCGCGGTTTAAAACCAATTGTTGTCGAATAACACGAGGGGGCCGGACCGCACAAACACGGCCGACCCTCCTCCTTTTTTTCATGTTGGTTCCTTTGTGGTTTGGTACGGGGAGGCGTCGTACCGTCGCACCATGCGGAATCATGCGACAAGGAAATGCGTGGCGCCGTCGTGCCGAGCTGTGAAAAGAAGAACAAGTACGCGACACTGTCGCACCGCGTCGGAGAAACCCGAAGACAACCACGGACGGAGTCGGGCCACGATGAAGGGGTGCGGCGTCAACGCGTCATGCCAGAGATCCACGAAGATGGTGCATTTTGTTAATTGACGTGTGGATTGACGGGCAACAACAAAACGGTGCCACAATGTATTTTTGATGCTTGCGCAGTAAAGTACGAGACCTGAGATGAACACCGGATCAGACGGTTTTGAAAACGGACCACCGGAGCAATTCCGGTGGCCCGCGGAAACACCCGGAGGCGCGGGTCGTCGGCGCGGTGCCGCCGGAGACCGGAGGCGACGGCGCCCGAGCACGCCGCCAGAAGAATTGGTGGCGGCGGTTGTGCGGTTTCCCTCAATTAACGGCGAGGGGCGGGCCGCGCACACCCCCCGCTCCCCGACTTCGGCACGGCCACGCCGAGCCGCGGCTAGCCGGTCGGGCCAGGCCGCGCCGGCCAGGCCGGGTCCAGTCGGGTCGGACCCAGTTCGGGCCGACCCAGGGGGGGTCGGGCCGGGTCGGTCCGGGCCCAGACCCCCCATTTTCGGACCACTTTCAGTCAAATGTCCATATCATGGGCTACGGACCTCCGATCGACGCACCGTCAGTTGCGTAGCGATCCATGGAATGAGACGGTAGTTTCAATATATTACACTCAAGGTTTCGGATAACTTTGGGTTCGGCCGGGTTGGTTCGTACACGAAACCAACCGGGCCCTCGGAGCGGAAACACTTATATCTTGAGCTCCGGATGTCCGATTGACGTGCCATCGACTTTGATGGATTCCTATAAGTGAGAAAAATCTTTTGGCTTACTCCACTCGAGGTTTGGATGTTGTCGAAGTTCGGTCGGGTTGGTTCTCTTACAAAATCCAACCGGGCACCTGGAACGAAAAAGCTAATAACTCACAGACCGGGCGTCTGATTGACGCGCCGTCTATCTCGTTGATTTCCTCTTGTTGAGACGGACCTTTTGGAATACTTCTCTCGAGATTTGGATACAGTTGGATAGTGGCCGGGTTTGACAGCACCTGAAATCCAACCGAGCCCCTGGAACGGAAAGGCTGATATCTTTCAGACATGACGTCCGTTTGACGAACCGTCAGCGGCATTGATGATATCATTGAGAAACGGTCCGTACGAGTATACCCTATGAGAGTTCAGGGTATAGTTGTGATACGGCCAGGATTGGTTCGCTCAGAAAACCAACCGGGTCCCTGGGATGAAAATGCTAGTAACTCACAGATCGGGCGTCTGATTGACGTGTCGTCTGTTGCGTTGAGACCCCTATGACGAGGCGATCCTGTGAGATACTTCTACGTGAGACATTGAGATACTAGGAGTATCGACTAGTAGCTTGTGGAGTGGACCCTCCCAGAGAGGAGCGTATGGAGTACGGAGACCGTGTAGCTGGCTGGAACCTGAAGACTGCTTGTCTGATTCGAGTCGGAGAGACTTTTATAGCCCATTGGGGAGAACTAATGTGTTTGTGTGGCAGACCCACAGTGGGGAGCACTAATATTTTTGGTTAGCTGACCCGTGGTACTCAACAGGAGGAGTACCTCTGTAGGCTATGAGGGGGGAGAACTACTATGTTTGGGTGGCAGACCCTGGCGAGAAGCACTACTATGTGAGGTGGCAGGCCCGCGGTACTCGATAGGAGGAGTACCTCAGTAGTATTAGGTTACTGAGCAGTACCTCAGAGTCGTGATAGGACCAATGTACACTCCAAAGACGGAGATCTTCAGCAGTTATGGTTTCGATAATGAAAATCCTGGTTTCAGCTGAGAATTTTGACCTATGTGTTTTCCTCATGATTGAGATGGGTCACTTGATAACATAGGTATATGTATGGGAATATATCTGGGTAGTGGTTATCCGTTGATTTCGTGATCTTGGTGTTTTCCTCATGATTGAGATGGGTTACTTGATAACTTAGGTATATGCATAAGCATATACCTAAATAGAGGTTATCTATTAAGATATTCTTTGTGGTTATCCTTGTTGGTTTTAGAGAGACCTTGAGGGTCTCGGGGTCCCTACTGAGTATCGTTATACTCACCCATGCACGGGGTATTCCCGCACCTCGTCGTGTTGGTTGCAGACGACGGGTAGTGCTGTCAGAGGCCGAGTGTTCAGGGACTGGACGGTACCCGGAGGTGGACTACACGACGAGTCAGTACCCGGAGGTGGACTACACGACGAGTCAGTATCTGGAGGTGGACTTCACTGCGAGACGACACTCGGAGGAGGTTGACGGGCGAGAGCGTTGTGGAGGCTATCGGTACCTACCCTTCAGGTAGGACCCGTGGTGGATGATCTTGGAGCTACGCCATCTGTACCGACCCTTCTGGTAGGATCCGAGGACGACAACCCAGGAGCCGCTTCGGTTCTTCTAGCTATTGTATTTTCCTATTGTACTTGTTCAGTTGTAGTTGTACTTTCATTTGGGTTTGTATTCTGGCCCATTTACCTTTCATCACTTCTCTTTGTACTTAGTGTTTTACTTCCGCTTATACCCTGTAGTGTTTTTTTAACTTTTATAAAGGCAATGCCTTCCTAGTTATCGGGATTTACGCCTTTGGTTCTATTTTCCAGCCCCTGGCCTATGAAAGGCGGGCATGGGGTAGTCACGGCACGGGCCCTGAGGACGGGTCATGACAAAAATGTTCCACATTTAGTTTATATTTTACCCCCTATCCTGAGTATCCTCAATAACACAACCATTTTTATTCTACTCCCACACTAATGGCATGGTCTTCTGTTGGATAATCATTATCTACGGTTCATAATATAGATTAATTGCTCTAAAAAGGATACATCCCTACCAATCATGGAATTTTCAATATCAATCATTTCAGAATTATTTGGTTTATATCTACCATGATAATACATGTGATACAATTCATGAATGTTATTATATTATCATGGGTGGGATAAATGGTATTCCACTTGACCGGTCCTCAAAACTACAACAAATGGCCTGACAATCCCATGTACTCCCATTGACTACATCCAAATATGAAATATCCTCAACCAATGTGACATTAGAGGAAGATTATTATGACCAACCTCTAATTTTATAGGTCATCTCCAAAAGCTAATATATGATTTTGACATACCCATTTTGGAAACCAAACACCTTCAGATCAACTGAATTGGAATAGACCTATCCATCACTAAAATATTTCCTCATATAGATTAATATCTCACCTCTATCCAGAATAATGGAAAACACCATGAAATTTTATACAAATCAACCAAAGGACCAACTTATATCCATTCATGGATGATGTTTTTATTTTTGAACTCTACGAGTTCTGTATTATACTCTCAAGAACCATCAATGTTAAAAATATAGGATCAAAACATATCTTCTTAAATCAGAATCATCCTTTAAAATATACCATAAATCTAGGAATGATATGATGTTATCTAAATGACTTTTGATAAAAAATACAAATAAAGGACCTTCTGTAATTGTGACATGGAATTTCAAACATGGTTAAATTTTTGAATCCTTATAACACCATGTAATAGAGAAAAATATTTTATCTAGGAAAACCAATATCACTAAAAATTATCGTCTCCCTAAAAACCCAAATTGGATAAATTAATTAGTAAATCCATGATTAACCAAAATTCATTATTTTTATATGTATTCTACTGTAAAAATTTTATCATGTCTAAGGTGGAATCATACCTCTACAATTATTTTGTGGGAACATGAATGAATTACTTATTAGAACATTGGTATTCATATTTCATCTAATGATTGGTTAATCATCATGCTAAAATTCATGTTACCTCAATCTTCATACATATCCACAAATATTTCCTAACAAGAAAACTATTCACCTTTTTAATTCTTGATGTACCACCCATTTATAATCATGGAATTTAATAACTGTCTATTTTTTAAAACCCATAGAACCCCTGATAAAAATATTTTTAAAAAGAAAATTATCACATCCAATAGACCATCCTGATGGTGTGTCTCCACTATATAATTTTTCATGAATATCTATGTGATATGGATTAGATATGTACCATATCTCTATATATTCCATGATAATTGTTACAATACTTATCAATGTAAGATTTACTCATCCATGACACTCCTAAACATCCATATGTATATATGAAAATAACTTCATCAACTATAAGTCATCACAAGATTCATGTACATATTCTATCATTATATTTTAATCATATAATTAGTAAATACATTACCCTATCCATGAGTGATTGACATATTAATATAAAAATATTGTAGATACTCTACCCACCTCCATTTTCGAGGGTTTTTTTCTATCTAAAATAACTTGTACTTTTTTATTTTGTGGTATCTAACAACAAAAAACCACTCCCCTAGAAGTAACAACTCCAAAATCTCAAAGAATCTACAACTAAATCCTTCTACGAGAAATGCTTTTGGTAATTGTTATCATGAATAATCAACAATCTAGATCCATTATTAAACACTTGATGTAATTATATTAGTACTACTGATTTTGTGAAACCTGGTAAATTGTAGTACTTGTTATAATCCTAACCCAATATATATATGGTGACTATCAAGTCTTAGATCAACCTTTTGTTCAATTCCTATAAGAAATATCCAATGTAAATTATCAAAATAAACATCACTCCTCTCTCATTCATCTCATACATCATCACATTCAGATATGTGAGGTCATGGGTGAAATGCCAATAATAGACTAACAAACCAACACATATCTTAGTCATTAATATTCTCTTGGGGTTTTCACATAATACCGTTGTTGTAACCTTCTCTATGTCCACTAATACACCATCAATAATGATAATGTGACCCAAAAAGATTAATTTTTCAATATAGATTACAGATTTGGGTATATTAAAATATATCACATTCTCTCTCTGTTTATAGTGGACAATGTCAAGATATTGGGAATGATTTTTCTAGAAAACGAGTACACCAATATATCATCAGTGGATACCATTATATACTGATAGAGGAATAGATGGATGATTTTATTAATTATGGGGATAAATAAATGATGTTTTTTCCTCATATTAAATCACATCACCCTAAATTACTAAATTAAATACAGGTTTGTGAAATCATTTCTTAGTATCTCATAAAGACTCAACCTTAACTGATGGTTCCTGGATTTTAATTCAATCTCAGAGAATGTTTAAGACACTCTTAGCTGATTTATGAATTTATAAATGCTATATATATGAAATTGGGTAAGAAAAATGATTTGTTTTAATATAAAATAATCCACACATAAGAATAAATAACTACAATTCTTAATACAGAATCATACATTATAATCCCATGGTGAAGTAAAAGGCCATATCAATCACTAAGCTTCTAGATCATTGAACTAAAATTTCATCTATAGAATATCTAACAGTTACATAGTGTATTGTTGAATAAGAAAAAATTTATCTCATCACATAATACTAACAGTGAACTCATTATATCACTTGGTTGGTAAAAAAGAACTCTTCTACATAGACAACTTTAATGTGGTCCACACCTATAGGAAACACGTTGTTTATCTCAAAATTATACAAATCATGTATTTATTTTTGAGATGTGATGAATTCTAATCTATACTAAATTGGTCCCAAATGACTTACATAATGTTCTAATTTACCAAATTTATATTAAATAGCCCCTTATAATGATGAATTATTCACTCTACTATGATATAATTTGACATGATCCTATTATATAACTAGTGAATAAATACCCAATGTCAAATTTAACTCTACCATTTCTCAAACAATAAACTCAGAAAATGAATTACATCCATGAATTGAATATGATCATTATTTATAATTATTAATACACTCTAATGTTTCCACTAATTGTGTTTGTATTTTTATAGCCCCAAAAATCACTTCAAATATACCATCAATCCAATTGATTATTGAAAATATATAAAGAAATGAAATTATAATTTATCAAACAAAATGATGGAAATGGTAGATGATACAAGAAACATATATCTAATTGTTAATGAACATATTACCGGTCTTGTTAAAGAAGAATGTATACCATGAATTTAACTCACCCCTCTACCATGGTATCTTTTTAAATCCATCTAGATTCCCCTTCTTATTGGTATTTTTTCACCTATATTAGTGAACCATTACCTTGCCCTAGTTAGAGAAACCTATGGAATTCCATCTACATAATTACTATGTATTAGAAAATTCCATAAAAAAATATAGTTTATTCATGGATACTCAACCACCAATCAAATGATGAGTGTCCCTAAAGGTGTATCATCAAACCAAAAGTGTTATACTCCACTAGTGGAAAAGTAAACTACAATTGCCTTTGTATTTACCTACCACAATAAAATAACCACACTTTTTTGTGGTACTATGATGGTTATCCACTACCCAAGCCACACTTCCCATAACATATAAGGTAGAAAACATTATTGCATCACATATTATTATCATAACATAATATCTATGATCATCATACTTAGGCTATTTTCTAACTACTCAAGGTCACCTTAAGGTTTAATTCCATAATGAGATCATGATTCATCATCATAGAGAAGCTATTAAAGATAAATAAATTCACCTATGACTTGATCTCATAATGAATCACATCTTGGAATGGCTTCATCCTAGATATATTATCGGCTACCAAAGATAAAAAAAATTATATAGTTTTGTAAAATGAAAAATATAATACATTTTTTATTAATTCTATGGAATTATATTCACGAACCCTTTATTCCTCTCATATCTCAGTCTCATTTCATAGAATCTTATTAGAAACATATCTTTAGATCTCTTTGGGTTATTTCCATATATATTCAAGTCATAATCTACTATATACCTCTAGTTTCTGGTTGGATATAACAACATATAAGAATTAAGATTGACTAACATATCCATGAATGTCTAAATGTTAGTAGAGAATATATGGACATACATTTGTATAACACAGAATAAGGGCGGCCTTTATCCTTAGGGAATATAAGATGGTGTTGTGTCATGGAATCTCCTATCATATCAAAAAAAAATCATGACATGCGGAGTATCCCTCTACATTTATCACATAAACCAAAAGAAATTCCATTAAACTGATCAAATATTAGGTTCTCTGATTCAACATGCTTTTCATACAATTATATGAGAGAGGTTTGAGAATTACCTCTCTTTAGATTCTTGATCTACAGAAGGGATAGATGGATTTACTCTAAATTAGTCAACACAATCATTATATCAAATGATACATATCTAGATAAACCATAAAGGATAAATAAAAAATATGGACAACTAGTAACACATGGTTACACCACCACTTTACTACCCAAATTAATTAGAATATGATAATTGTTTCATTCATTCATTTTTGTAATATATATCAAAGGATTAATTTTTATAGTTTATGTTGTCACGACCCATCCTCGGGGCCTGTGCCGTGACTACCCCAAACCCGCCTTCCATAGGCCAGGGGCTGGAGACTAGCACCAAAGGCATAATTCCCGATAACTGGTAAGGAATTTCCTTTAGAAAAGTAAACAAACACCACATAGTACAAGAAGAAGTAATACACTAAGTACAAAAGGAATTTCTGAAAACTAAATGGGCCCGAATACAAAACCAATCGAAAGTACAACTACTACTGAACAAAAGTACAACAGAAAAAGACAACAGCTAGATAAAAGGTAGCAGGTCCTGGGTTGTTCTCCTCAGATCCTACCTGAAGGGTATGTGCAGATAGCACAACACCTAGATCGTCCACCACTGATCCGACCTGAAGGGTAGGTAGAGATAGCCTCCACAATGCTCTTGCTCGTCAACCTCCTCCGAGTATCATCATGCCGTGAAGTCCACCTCCAGATACTGACTCGTCGTGATGTCCACCTCCGGGTGCCGTCCAGTCTTCGAACACTCGGCCTCCGTCAGAACTGCTCATTGTCTGCGACCAACATATCGAGGTGCGGGCATAGCCCATGTAGGGGTGAGTATAACGATACTCGGTAGGAACCCCGAGCCCCTCAAGGTCTCTCTAAATCCAACAAGGAAAACCACAAAGAAGAAACAGAACAGATAATCCTTCTTAGGTATAAGTCCATACTTATACCTAAGTTATCAAGTAACCCATCCCAATCACGAATTAAACACAAAGGTCAAGAAATCAACGGATAACCACTACCCAGGTATATGCCCATACATATACCTAAGTTATCAAATGACCCATATCAATCATGAGGTAAACACAAAGGTCATGAAATAAACGGATAACGACTACCCAGGTATATGCCCATACATATACCTAAGTTATCAAGTGACCAATCTCAATCATGTGGTAAACACAAAGGTTATAGACTCAGCTCAAACCAGGATTTTCATTATCGAAAACATAACTACTGAAGAGCCCCGTATCTGGAGTGTACAGTGGTCATGTCATGACTCTGAGGTACTGCTCACTATCCTAAGACTGTTGAGGTACTCCCCCTATCGAGTACTGTGGGTCAGCCACCAAAACACAGTAGTGCTTCCCGCCGAGGTATGCCACCCAAACATAGTAGTGCACACCCCCAAATAGCCTGCAGAGGTACTCTCTTGACGAGTACCGTGGGTCTGCACTGTCACATAGTAGTGCCCCGTCCGCCATGGGTCTTCACCCAAACAATGTAGTGCTCTTTCCTCTAGGCTAGTTGACTCACACCAAGTCGAGTCGGTCAAGCAGTCATCAGGTCTCAGCCAGATACACAGACTCCTTAATCCGTACGCTCGTCTCCAGGAGGGTCTTCTCCAAGAGCTACAGGTTGACAATCCATTATCTCAAAGTCCCAAGACGAAGTATCTAAAAGGGCTGCCTCGTCATAGAGGTCTCAATGCAACAGACGGCGCGTCAATCGGACGCCCGGTCTGTGAGTTATTAGCCTTTTTGTCCCAGGGGCCCGGTTGGTTTCGTTTGCAAACCAACCCGGACGTATCTCATCTGTACCCTGAAATCTCATAGGGTATACTCATAGTGACAATTTCTCAACAGGATCACCAACACCGCTGACGGTTCATCAAACAGACATCCAGTCTGAAAGTTATCAGTTTTTCCGTTCTAGGGGCCCGGTTGAATTTCAGGTACAATCCAACCTGGACGCTATCCAACTGCAACCAAAACTCAGGAGAAGTATTCCAAATGTTCCGTCTCATCAATAGTAATTCAACAAAGGCAACGACACGTCAATCGGATAACCGGAGATCAAGATATAAGTGTTTCCGCTCCGAGGGCACGGTTGGTTTCGTGTTCGAACCAACCCGGCCATACCAAAAGTTCTCCGAAACCCTGAGTGTAATATACCAAAACGATCATCTCGATCCAAGGATTGCTACGCAGCTGACGGTGCATCGATCAGAGGTCCTTAGCCCAAGATATGAGCGTTTGAACGGAAACTGCCCGAAAATATGGGGTTCGGGACTGGTCCGACCCGGCCCGAGACCCCCTGGGTCGGCCCGAACCGGTTCAACCCGAACTGGGTCTGGGTCTGGCCCAAAAGGGTGCGGCCCGACCTAGTGGGTGCAGCCTGGCTAGTTGGCCTGCCGCGCTGGCGCGACAGCGTGGACGCTCTACTATCCGGCTGAGCGGACTGGGGGTGTAGTCGCCCCCATGAAAGAAACCCCACCCCCCCCCCCCCCCCCCCGTGGTGGTCGCCCCTTGCCAACGGATGCGGCTGAGCACCGTGTCCCGCCTCCCTCTGTGCCGCGCGTTCGCGTGACCAGCAGCCTAACGCCGTGACTGAAGTCACGGCAGCCCTTCCCGGTGGCGCGCTGGTGCTGCTTTCCACGGACCACAGGACGCGCTCCTGTGGTCCGTTTGGCTCGCTGGCTTCGCCAACGGTCCTCCCGGGATCCGACCCTCACTACGAAGGCTTCAAATTTACTTTGCGGCCCCATTTTCCATTGCCTGTCAATCCGTGCACAACGATAAACTAGCAATGTATTTGAATAGCCTCCGCGGCCCCGACTCCGACCGCGGTTTCATTCGGTCACAACGGCATTGTGTGACGGTGTCGCGCATCCTTGCCATAATTCTCCATGTTTACGCGCGATGCCATTGCACCACACCGCCTTCGTTCATGCCACAACATAATCAACAACAAGGGGGAGGAGGGTGAGCCATGTTTTTGTGGTCCGACCTCCTCCCGTTATAATGATAGCAACCAGCCAACAAATAGAAGTTGACGTAAGAAAAAGAAAACAATTAACCCCAACATCAACCCATATGAACGAACGATATGTGGATCAACCTAGAAGTCGTTGGTCCGTGCTCGTCGTTCTTTTCTAAATGATAATGATAATACCAAATATATTCCCCTACAACCTCGTAAATAAAAATAATCATACCAATATTTCCAACCTACAAAATAAAACATTCTCGGATCAACTTAATGATGAGTTGATCCGGGTTATTTGTTTTAGAAGGAACAACCAGGGGAATTATACCATTCTCAAATTAATCCCCCTACCTCGATAACGAGTTGACGATCGAAGAGCATCATAGAAAGCGACATTGTGGGTTGGTTTCGATGACAGTGTTGGCGTGCGTCAAAGAAAGGGAAAGCTTCGTCAATCGTCGGAAGAGAGGAAGTCGGGGTAGACGTCGGCGTTCTTCGCGTTCTCCAACGAAGAAGATGAACTCTATCTCCTCCATTCCCCCAATACAACAAGCCAACTCCAAATAAAATAAGTCCCTCTAATTTTATTAAAGTAGGGAATGTATTTGAAAATCCAAATTTCAAAACAACTCACCTCATAAATAAAACTTGAGTTACCAAATTGAAATTTGTATTAAGTTGGCATGAAAAATGTGAATAAGGAAGTCACATCATTAAAAACAAGTGGGTCTCAAGGGAAATAGTTAAGGGGTTAGGGAATATGAAGGGTTGTGGTTCGTGTGGGACCCACCTCCCCTTTATTATCACTTGGATAGTTTTCCAACATCCACACATAGGTTAAAACCAACTATGCTAGAAATAAAATTAGAAACCAAATTTATTTTATTCTTCAATTAAACCACAAATTTTAAACAACTCTTCCTGAGAAAACGCACCTTCAGAAAAGTTCTCCTTAAGCAAAAACCGTCGATGCGGTTCCATCGGTGCCCTCAGATTTCGATTCCGAGCAACGGTTCAAAAGATAGAAAAACCCACTCATTCGTTCACTGAACGTACCCGAGATAAACTTCGGAAATTGATGCTGGGCAACCCAGGTCTCAGAATCAGGTGCCGTCAGAAACTAGATTCTTGTAAAATCCCAATGAAATTACAAAAAATATTTCCTTGAAATTTATGGGTATTTACATATGTGTTTAAATATGTCACGTGGGAGAAATATGTCCTCAGAAAGAACAATTCCTAAAAATGTATTTTATTATGTGCCTATAAGGATGAATGAATACTCACCATGTTTCTTACTATTCCATGAGTAAAATTTCATAAAACAATAACACCCCACAACAACTGAAAATAGATTCAACAACAGTTTAAATATTATATATGGTTCAAAAATAGTATTGCGGCTATAAGAAATTTATTGGAACACTATACCTTCAACAAAAAAGTCTAAATAATAGTGGAAATAAAATTAATTGATAATAAAAATAACATGTTGATGATAAAAATCGCATATCAATCCAAATATAATATAATGTACCTTGTTATTCCATATTGAATGTCAGAAAATTATCTGGATAAAGATATATAAGAAAATAAATTATAATGTGGACTCCAAAATAAATACTATAGAGCCCTGTCCCCAAACCAATTTCTTGAATCCATCATTACACTACAATAATATTTAATAATAAATCAATTATTTAAATTTATGTTTAACTTGTCCAGACATGCACACCTAAAAAATTTTCCATGAACCTAATAGATCTTAAATAGGGTGTTAGTGAACTAAATAATATGACACCCACAGTGGCTATGAAATATATTATAAATAAATATTTTATTAATTTCCTCAATATTGAAATGTTTTAACAATTTATTATAAATGATTTGATAAACATTCAGACCCTTGAATGTTGAGGCTACACATAGTGTCAATGAAATATTCTTCGACATGATGTTGTATATATCTAAATATTTACAAATTATACTATATGGAATTATCATTCCATACATTGAGTAAATATATAAATTGAATTTTATTTAGTGGATTATACAGAGATGGTTGAATCATGAATACCATATATCACATTACCTTATTTATCCACCATGTAAATCAAGTGACCATAAAAATGGGGCTCAATTATAAATAACCATATTGATCTACATATGTGTTCTTAGGGAGGAATACCATGAAAATCTGATACACAACCATATAATTATAAAATGTATGAAAATTCACACTCTAGATCTTGTTTGGTGTTCTCAATATATATGACCATTCAGAGGGAAAATGTATTCATTGGACCTGGTGTAAATTCCCCAAAAGAACCCCATATCTGATAAATTACATCAATAATATTATGAATTTCTATTTAATAGATATTATTACAGTTTTGAACCAATTTCATCAAGATCGAATAACATTAGATTCAGTAAACATGCAAAACATGTTAACGTAATAAACTATGTTTGATTATATTAAAAAATTATCATCCATTGTTACATTCACTACATGTTACTAAATATCAACATAATTAAAAAAACTACATTACACAAATCATGTGATTTTAAATACCATTTCACATATTATTAGACCCATAACCCATCACATTATCTGGAAAATACGTACTATGTGTAAATTTCCCACTTTTAGGTTAAGTGAATGTTTTATAATAAATTGATGTCAATTTATAAGATATTATGATAATAATTTTAAGGATATTGTAATAAATTTCATATTCACCATACATCCCATTGTTAATTCGTTCTAGGTTTCAAATTTTTTTTGATGAGTTGGAACACCTTTTTTTTTCATAAGTTTAGGATTACAATCTATTCTTCCCAATGGGCACCATCCGTTGACTAGGAAAATGCTACTATCAATATCTACAAGTTACAAATTTGAATATGTCATATTAAAGAAATCTAAGTGTTATCCAATAGGTTTTACATACTAAAAAATTAGATTATTGAATAGATAAATGTTTTCGACCACCCTGCTCAAGAAACAGTGAAAAATGAAACAATGATAGAGAACATTATTAATGTGAAATATGTCAATTCCCTAAATACAAATATTGATATATTTTTATTGCTAGAAGAATATTATCCAAGTATTAGATATGAGTATTTAACCAAATAAAAGAAATAATTAACAATGTTCTATTAGATGACAAAAAAAAAGATAAAGAAACAAATAAGTGTATTGGGGAATCCTTAACACCTTCAGAATTCACAAATACTATTTTCATGTTGATTTTAGGATTTATAGGTGATTAAAATGGGTTTGTTGGTGGGAAAAAAACTTCTATTTTGACCATATTAATCTAGACATTTCTTGATATGAAAAGTGAGATAATGGTGTCCATAAGTGTTCATACATTACTATGTACCCCACCGACTAATAAATGGGTCTTTTATTTGAGACATAATTATCCTATATCCCACCAGCTAGCAACTGGACTACACATGAGATTTTGTTGTCCTAGAGAATTACATGAACTTCAAGACATCTCTAGAGTACAACTATCTCATCATCTTGAGCCCCTTAACAACAGAAAATGAAAATTTTATAAAGAGAAAAAAGAAACAATTTTTAATGATTAAATCATTTAATGAAAATTAATAAGAATTAGTAAAAAAATAAAGAAGATGATAACTAAAAAATATTGGATCATACATTTATGGTATGATATGTTTTGGTGTATCTCATAATATCCCATGTTTTTTAATTTATATGGAGTGAATAATGAATTCTAACCTCATAGTTTTAGTTATAACGCCCCCAACTTAGTAAACAATAGTTATTGTCTAATTTACTACATTTGAATGAGATACAATATATCAAATCCTAAAAGATAGAATAGTTTAGTTAACTTGGGAAAGTAGATAAAAGCATGAATCAAACATTATATGTTAAAAAATTGAATGAATCATTATATTTTCATGATAAAATAAATATTTTATTATTTATATACATGACATAATTATTTTATCCAGTATTTATATCCTCTGAAAAAAACAAAATAAATGGTGATTCTGGTTTCCGGGTAATTGAATATGCATAATTGAGGCCTTTAATGAATAATACATGAATATTATAGAAATGATAAAAAATAAAAAATAAATTATAGTAAATAAAATCATAAATTTGGAATATATAAATTTAGGGAAAAACATCAAAAAATAAAAATGATTGTAAATAATATTTTCAAAATTTTGGACATCATTATCCTACCCCCAATGAATTATTCCATGACCTCAAACATAAATAGGGTACCCATATGAAAAATACAAAAATTATTTTCTCACATTAGACATACATATTATTTGATGGAATATAAAGGGACTCACCTATTAGTTACTATTTCTTATTAAATAAACATTTGAATAAAATGGATAATAATTCAATATAAAATAAACAATATCATATGTTTTAAAAAATAACATATAAAATATGAATTTTTTCCCAATGAAGTAATTATAGAAAGAAGTTGATTAGCCACCTAGATCATTATAGTGTATGGTATCATAAATTCACATACCAATATAACAAAATATTCATTAAATTGTGATTACATATATGAAAATACATTTACAATATCATTAGATAATTTAAATAGGAAAAACCCAATTATAGAATTGAAATAATATATTTATAATATATATATTTATAAAATATTATAGAAAAATTAATTTTAATATTACCTAGGAATATTTTATAATAATATTCAATGACATTAATAGTAATAAAATATTAAAAATTTATATATTTTTCTGTAAATTATAACAAAATTGTTTTCCATAGATTTGGGGAGAAGAAATTCATTTATAAAATGTAAAGAAGATTTATTTGAAATTTTTTTATAAAAACTAAAAAATTGGAAACATATATTTAATAAATCCTTGTATAAAAATAACATCATTAATTAAATAATTTTAAATAAAACATGGTCATATAAGAAAACAATTCTCGACCGAAAAGAAAAAACAAATTATATATTTTGTATAAATATTCATTTAGGATATTGGTTACATAAATATAGTAAAATTAATTGAAAAACATTAATTTCAAAATATAACCATAGTATAGTAAAATCAATATTATTTAAGATTAAAATATCATATAATTCAAAAAATGAAAAAATAATGATCATTATTTCCCGATAATGAATTGTATATATAATAAAACCACACCATTGGATTTCCATTATTTGATTATATTCTAATGTCCTTTATAATATGAAATTTTTTATAATTATATAATAAAACTATATATGAAGTTATAATAATATATATAACCCATGTATAAAATTTCAAAATTCATTCTGTAATTATTTTTTATTAAAATAACATCTTCTCATTGTCAACTATTTTATTTTCCATGCCTATTTCTTTTCAGTAGTTTCAGTCCATGTATCTTGATCAGTGATCCATAATCTAAATAATTATAATATTTTCATTATTATCATATGTTATAATTATATATTCTTTTATAACAAAACATATAAATTGGTATTGAAAATTTAATTACATTACATTTTTTAGACTCTAGTTCAAAAATATACACGATTACTGCTTTACCTTTTCAAAGAATGGAGAAAAAGATAAATAATATTTAAAATTTAAAATATCATCATTTAACCAAAATAACATATATATATATATATATATTAATTAAATATATATTCCTTACTATAAATTTATTTTTGAAATGAAAAATACATTACACAGCTACATAGAGGTAGTGTCCTATAAGTATGCATGATGGAAATACTGTTTCCCAATAGATATGAAGGTAAGATTATAGATAATATATTATAATTATATAATAATAATTAATTCATAGATATAATATTTAAATAGAATATACATAATAATTAAGAAACATGAAGCACGATGTTGGATAATGAATCATAGCACCACGTGGTGGAAGTATTCCACAGAAACACACAAGTGATAATTTCATTTCACGTATGATAAAAGGGGGTAGAAAAATTTTGTACAATGATTATAATAATGTATCAATATATTCATGAAAATAGACTCATTATTTTAGGATGGGTTCAATCTATTTATATTAAGTGTTATAATAAATAAATTTTTGAGGATTCATTAATGATAATTAACTTTTATTTAAGATACCCCCTATTTCATAAAGCTTAATCCCTTTCAGTATTGTATTAGGAGAAGATATTGTGAAAAATAATTAAGGGAATCAATTTAAGATTTTTTTATATTATCATTTATATTGTGATTATTATTTTTTGAAATAAGTGAGAATATGTTGTTCCATTTTATAAGTGATGGGATGTAGAAACATGGAATTTCTGAAAGGATTTAGATAATATGAAGTCATTCTCTTTTTTATGATTCAAAAATGGCTCATCAATTATAAAGTAAGATATTATATGATTTAAATATATTAAATAATTTTTTTAACAAGTTGAAGTGTCATATTTAACCTTATATGATGTTTTA
This sequence comes from Viscum album, assembly GCA_963277665.1. Taxonomy (NCBI): domain Eukaryota; kingdom Viridiplantae; phylum Streptophyta; class Magnoliopsida; order Santalales; family Viscaceae; genus Viscum; species Viscum album. The sequence goes on from OY728131.1 coordinate 1,550,137,527, forward strand.
TCAAACAATTGAACCCATTTTTACGATAACAACATGAAAAAAATCACTTTTTTTATTCTAATTATAAACTATTATGATTTCCTTATTAGGTAAAATTTATTTTTATAATTAAAATGATTTATTTCAGTTTTAAATATTTTTTTCTTGTAAAAAAAATTTAATATATTTTCACAAAAAATAATTGATATTTTTTTAGAAATCTGTTTCTTTAAAAAAGTATTTTATGGAAAAAATGAAGTATATTATTAATTCCAATGTATGTAATTGGATAATCATAAATCAATTAAGACATATGTATCATTAATCAGAAATGAAAAAATTGATAATTATGTAGGATTTATTATGATATTATACCTATGAATAGTTTTTTATGTAAAATATTACATGGATTCCTAAAAAAATTGGAAAAATATAATTTAAATATTATATTTTTATGTAAATTATAATAATTATTCAATATTATTTTGTTAGTAAAAATGTTTCATAATATTTTTAATTCTTATTTTATCATTATAATTTTCTAAAACAATATGTTGTTTTTTAAATTCAATATTTTTTATTATTCACTAAAAAATATTGATATTTTTGAATGTTCTGACACACCATATCGAAATTTTGAAAATATGAATAAAAAATTAAATTTGATTCATAAAAATAATTTATATTTTTTTGAACATATGATCAAATAATTTCATTTTATAAAGATTTTTGGATTTATCTTTTGTTTCTCTAGAATGAAATATTACTATATTGGGATCTTGGGTGATATATTAAACCCACATTCCAAAAAAAATCTCCTTCAAAATTTATATATTGACACCTCATGAATATGTGTGAATAGTTACTCAACAAAACTGGTTTAGGTTTTAAAATATCAATTTTTAACTTATGAATTATTTACATACATTTACAATTTAAGTCATCTGATTCCTCAACGCCTGCCCCCATGATTAAATAATATAGATAGTTTATTTACAATATGATCAATCTGAATCTATTTCAATTTTCTCATAGGATATCACTTGCATTGTTATGGAATGTACATCATCAATAATGATATTTGTAACAAATAAAGATCTTTATAGAGTTTATATGGAATTTAAAAATTATAGGATATAATTATATTATCAAATTAATTTTAAAAGGTTTAATGCACCTCGCACAATGTTTTCATTTCATATGAATTACTATAAAACCATTCAATGGAGATACAATTAATTAAAATTAATATCCTATATGAAATTATAAATCCTACCTTTGGTTATTGTCATGTTTTTTTCATATACATTAAGATTTCTTAATTGGATTCTAATAAGTATCCATAGTCACCATTGTCTCATAAACTAGAGCTAGTCCTGTAAGTTTCATTTCACCAACATCACCCACCATCATGTTGGATTATGAAACTTCTTTTCATACACTACCTCATTTGTTTCCATTTTAATGATTTAATGGAAAGTATTATTATATGAAAATTATACCAATGATACATACTAATCCTATATCTCCTAAAATCCATTTGAAAAAGGACAAAGCATATATTTTAATATCTAAATATTCCATCTATATTGCTTATCATGTTATGGATGATAAGATAAGATAAAATATAGCTCATTGTTATGGGCCTTCAGAATATTAATTCAGAATTTTTATGTACCAAAAAAATCATTATAAAACAAAATCAATGAGGTGAAATTTGAATTTCGATAACATCATTAATATAGAGTCTTGTGAGGAATTAAGAGATAAACAATCCTTTATAGTAAATAATTGCTTGGAATTAAAACGGTTGTCACTAAAAATCAATATGGAATCATTCTATCATGTTGTATTTTTAAATAATGTGATTAAATCCATAGTAACATCACCCCATTTCTACTATGAAGTAAGTATATGTTATATGAATCCATTAAGATGTTTTCTACAAAGCTATAAATTTTGACAAACTAAACACTTTGAAACACAGTATGCAGTCTCAAATTTCATATTATCCTAAATATAATATTCTTCCCTAAAGATATAAATGTTTGTTCTGATCGGGTGTATATTTAATTTTTTCCTATTGGATTCATCAACAATTTATATTTTAATATCATGAATGACATCAACACAGAGTTCCATTACAAATAACAGAACACAACTTTCATATATTATGTCTATCTACATTCCAATACCAACGAAATTAATTTTCTTTTGATTATTCTTATTATCATGTGGAGAAATTTTAATTTAATCTAACAAGTCTGGTTTCAATATAATATTAAATATATGTATTCTTCCAATTTTTAATTATTCCAATGAAAATGGTTATTTAATCCTTGGATATAAGATCATTTAGAATATTAATTTTTGATAAAACACTATTCCCTTTCTTAATTAATGAATCAACCACCATTATTCGTTCCAAGGGTGGTTTTATATTGAGAAAAAATATCCTTTTTTATAAACACTACATTTGCATCCTTTACTTTTCTATGTGTGATAATATGTATTTTAATCATTTATGATCCTTATACATTTCACATTATACATTTCAATGGTACAACGTCAATATCTTGAATGAAAGGATTATGACTGAAAACACAAGACTATATCTTGTATAATTCTATTCATGATTCTCTAAATACATTGATGTATATAAAAAGCCTCTAACATTTTATACAAGGATTAATACTATTATATACCTAGATGTATCACTATATGTAACAAATTATTTTCACCCTATTAATAATTTTAATATTAGAACATTTACAAATCACTTATTAAATTTTAGAAAACATCCTTAAATTCACATGACTATATGTACTTAACCTATTTATATGTTAAAATGGAAAACAAGTTGTCTAATCTAGTTATATTTTGAAATAAATAGAAAGTAACCTATTAATAAAATTAAAATATATACCTCAATTACATTTAATGGAATTATACATTTAATCTCAACTTTTTTAATTGAATGATAAATTTGTATAATATCTATAGTGATAATAATTCCAATACGATAGAATTTCTAAAGACAATGCTATCATTTTATTATTTTGCTATATAAATTATTTTATATAATATTCTTCAGATTTATTAACATATTAATAATATCATCATTTTATTTTTAAGATAATATTATGATATAATAAAAAATACCACCAGAAAACTATTTCGGTAATACATGAATATAATTTTCATTGTATCCATAAAATTAGATGGTATATTACTCAATCCCAAGGGTATTACAATAAGTTTTTGATGCTCATATCTGACATGAAATTCCAGATTTAGAATATCAACCTTCTTTATATGTAGATTCTGCTTCAATGAATGAAAAATATTTATTGAAAATTATTGAGCACCATGATTTTAATCAAGAATTTCATTGATACAAGAAACAATATACTTATAGTCACTATCTTTTTAACACATAGATATTGAATAACATTTTCATAATACCAAAATCATTATAAAAATAGATTCCAAAAGGAATTATTAGCGTAGTTCCATTTAAAACATTGACACCTAAACACTTGTACTAGAATGGGATACATTTGCTCGCACTAAGATATTATTTTCTAGTACCTTTCTAAGATACATCAAACATAACTCATATCTTCATTACATGGTGACAGAAACATTAAAATGGAATTTCTAAAATAAATAATAATGAAAACTGATAGAGACATTTAAGGATAATATTGAGCATAAGGGAATGATATCATGATCGTGAAAATAGAAAATCATACAATGCATATAAGAGATTATATATGTGAATTTTAACATAAATAATGGTAGTTTATATGACTTGAATCATAAGGAAATAATGAAAATAACCTGTAAAATAATATCATAGGAATAAAAAATAGAATTTTCTAAGACACTTAAACATATAATATGATTTCCATAGTATCCATGTCTATGCACTTGAGACCAAATGAGATGAAAAATTTCATTACTGAACTAGGTTCAGACCTCATTATATTCATTTATTAATAAACAGTTCTTACTCCTCATTGTAACCTTATGTTATTGAATTGAGTTAATCTTTATTTTAAGCATTATAATACAAAACATTGTTCATTTCTAATTCATGTTGTGTCAATATTGTGAGATATAAATAATCACCAAATATATTGGACATTGACACTGGTAAAACCCTTCATTGTGTGAAATCATACATACATGTTCCAAAAAAATACATAAAAAATCACATATTAACGCATGATATTAATTTAGGATCATAAGAATATTATCATATCATAAAATGTGAAAAAATATACAAGTTTCATAATAAACTAATCATAATAATAAACCTTGAAAAATTAACGGATTTATTAAGCATATAAACCTTGAATAAAATGGTTTTGATGAACATATAACTAGTGAAAAGAAACAAGTTTCATAAACACCATGACATCATGATTAACCCATTTAGAGATTTAATCTGAATGGATCATTTATATCACGTCCTTGAAATGCATGATTAAACTCAATGGATCTAATCTTAGATGTAAATGAAAATTTAAATATACTTCAAAATAATTACTTCATTAAAATATTAATTCTTCTTTGATACTATTATTTTCATAACATAAAACCTTCTAAAAACCAATTTCATTAACAAAAAATTGAAAACATAAAAAATAATCTTGTAATAATTTTGAAATACTTTTTGGTGAAAACATATAAAATTAGATTGAAAATATTTTAAAATTAATTTTATTAGAAAAAAATTAAAAATATAAATAATATAAAAAAAATTATAAATATTTCTTTGAAAATATATTGAATGTATATATAAAATTATTGATTTTTTTAAAATAATTTTTCTTGAAATTTTATAAATGAATAATAAATAACATTTGAATAAAACATGCCTTGAAAAATACTTTCAAAAGTTTTGAAAATGACTTTAAAAATATTTATTGGAAGATATTTTTTAAAAAATTATCTTACAACATAACCGTTAAAACATGTAAAGGATGTTTCCAAAAAAAATGACAGCTAGTAAATTTTTATATTGCATACATGGTAAGAATAAAATACATTTTTTCACGGTAAAAGGTTTGAAAAATTCCTAGTTCCGACAGAGAAAAAAATATTACATTGAAAATATCAGTAAATTTAAAAGTCGAAAAAATATCTATTAATGAATATAGAATAATATTTCAATATTCTTAGAATTTTTTTTAGAATACATGGTTTTAAAGGATCCCAGTTTTCCCACCGAAGATAGGTTATAGTCAGTATTTCTTAAAAACACATTTACAGTTATAATATATACCGAAGAGTAGAGAAATTGTACCAAAACCTGATTATATTTTGAATAACCATATGATAATAAAAGTAATTAATTTTATCAGGAAATTATTATAATATTTCATAAAATAAATTATAATCATAATCAATCACGAAAATTGATGATATGGTTTCAATATGCTCTTTTCCCTTGGTAGCATGGGATCATACTCTTCATTTAATAAGATTAATTTAAATGAATCTTAATTAATCATGAAAACTATTAAATTCATGATATAAAATTTAAAATTAAATCTTATAAAGGTCAAAAAATAATTTATGTTCATAACAAATCATGAGTCCCAAAGAAGCATAATTGAGACAAAACAATTTCACCAATTTGGTACCATTTCAAACATCAAACCCACTAATGAAATATCATAAAATAAATATGTGAGTACCCATAAATTTATGTATATGTGTAATAAAATAGATTCATTGGTATTTCATACACCATATAAATTGAAGGGTTGTTTAGAAATCATGTATATCATTAATATAAAATGTGACATGAAATCCCCTTACCTTTTGTCTAGGCTCTGATCGTACTAATTTGAAACTCCTATAAAATAAATATAAATTTTTAAAACATATATTAAATAATAGTATTATTATATCTATTATCAAGAACTATTTAATTATTTATTTATGTTACACACTTATTAACAATTCTACATTATGGTTTCACTTTGTGTAATATCTGATTTGTTTTTTCATGTGTCTTAATTTTTAATATATATTTTCTTTATACTTATATAATGAGTTAATAAATGTAATCCATGATTTAAAAATAATTTATATTCAATATATGTTCATTAAAATAATCTATATAAAAGATATGTATGATACAGAATACACCATTCATCGATACAGTAAGTCGTACATTTGCATGAACACATTTTTCATTAAATCATCGTGCTGACCGAAAGTAGGTAAATGAAACATATGCATATATATAAAATTATTCAATTATATTTATGATATCATATATATAATATAGTTTCACTAAACTTATATTTAATATATTAAATGTTTTGTATGAATGAATGACAATTCTTTGTAAGGGTGCTAATCCACACTTCTCAAATGAAATTATCGTATATATACCAAATGGAATGTAAAAAAATGTATGTGTTGTAAAAGGAATACAAAATATTAATGAAATAAAAATATAAAATATTTAATATATAAAAATAGTGGTTTCATTCTAATTTCCATCAAGAGTGGTAGTGAAGGAATAATAAACAATCATCATTTAGTGAGGAGGTAGTTCACTGTACACATAAATAATATGTTTGTTAATCATTAAATAGAGTTGTGTGTAAGTTTAGTTCTAAATATTATCATAATAAAATCATATTATATTTATTATAGTGGTGTTTATATACAATAATTGAATTAAAAGAGTGTAGTGAGTGGAGAAATAAAATTAAATAATGGAGCTTGAGATAAGACTTTACTTCTTAATCGAGTATCTCCTTTTTAGATTTTCGAAAAGGATTACTTTTATTTGTTTTTTCCAAAGGGAAGGATTATAAGGGTAATATATCGATATTGGAAAGTTTATTGGGTATATATTTCCTTATAATATGTGGGTTTATAGGTGTGAAGAAGATGAAGAGATGGTGGCCTTTAATTGGGGATGGAAAGGTAACACTTGGAATTTTTGAAACCAGTTATGGGTTCCCACCACTCTACCTAAATAAAAACATAAAATACCCAAAACACTCCATAATGGGAGTTTTGTGTTATAATAACGTTAATAAAATTGGTGTTGAATATTATTCTATGCCTTTTATTGTCATAAATTTAGGGTTAAGTCATTATTTATGTTTACTTTTACCATAGTTGTTGTAATTAATTTCATTTACATTCAATACTCTTTTTGGTAAAAAAATATTTTCAACATATTATAAATTGTATATTTATCAGATAATAAATTTTTAATCCATTATTATGAGTAATTATCATTGAATTTTAATAAATTAATATAATATTAAACCCTTAGTTTCATCGACAAAGACGGGTTTTAAGGAAAAAAATATACAAACAATTTCTATGTTTTTATATCCACCCTCATTGTGAAATTGGATCCAATGACCAAAACTGGATTTAAGGATAAAATATTATCTAATTAAACTTTTACCCCAATTTATAATTAAATGCATCCTTATAAATAAATTGGTTGAAAAGGCATTTCTGATCTAATATTCATTATTTTCCCCAATTCATAAAAAAGTATACTTCACAGAATCATACCAAAATTTTTTCCTAATATAATTTTTATATTCTGCATTCAACGATTGTTTATAATTTTAAATATTAAATCAATAAATGTTCAATAAAATTTAATTTAAAATGGCATTTACCAAGATTAAATGTAGAAATGAAATAACAAGAAATTATTTTTTAATCATATAATTGGGTATGTTAATATCATTTGTTTATCAAATGTATTTAGTGGAAGTAAGAAATGTTTTATTTAATATAAAACATATATATTAAATTAATTTAACTCACTAATTAATATAATTTCTTATGCTAAAACTGATCCTATAAGATATTAATATTTTTTTATTCAATTGGTGTTCATTTCCAATTAATTAGTATCCTATGAAATAAAATTATACATTATTATTCCATATATGTTAATTAATAAGTTAATAATATTAATAAAATATAATTTAACATCTATGTTGAAAATTATTATTTTAAATGATAAAATTCTATTAATATTTTACTTTTTAATAAAGCTCGATATTTTATATTACTCATGCCAATGAAGAAATTCAATATTTTGTAAAATGTATGCTAACATCAATGTTCCATGTAGAGAACATTAAAGATTTTTTTCAATGTAGTCCAAAAATATTTTGTGTTTAATTTAATGGAATGCAATCAAACTTATTTTATATAAAAAATATCATCAATGTTTCGATAAAGGAAAAAAATTCAATAATGGTAATATTAATACGAAAAAATATTACAAAATAGTGGGTTGTGACATTACACCCCCATTAAAATAAATTTCTCCACCGAAATTATTATTTTTTCAAAGGATTAATACTTTAAATTTATAGCATATATACCTAGATAAAAAAAGGATACTAAAACTCTCCTTCAAAAGGGAAAATTTTAACTACAAAGGTTGAAAAAATAAACATAAGACAAGGTCTCCACATAGGATAACATTGGTTTGGAGTGAATATTGAACATCAAGTAAAAGTGTAAATAATTATATGAAGTGATTGAGGTCATATATAAAACAAAATTTTATGATAAATGAAATTTTGATGGCCTAATTTTATTTAAATTTTTTATGAATTAAAAGGCAAGGGATTAATAAAAAATATGGTAATAAGATAACACATTTTTTTGTGATCATTATCCTAACATTGAATAATTTATTTATTGACAATTAAAACAAATAATATCATTACATGATATATATTTTTAATTATAATTCATTATTTAGTTCTTCTTTTATCTATTTCTAATGCTTGTATTACTTCAAGAATTGAAGGTCCATAGATTAACAATGATTCATAATGTTCTAAAAGACAATGCTAGAATATATTATGGCCCCTTAAAAAATGAAATGTGAAACTATTTGACTCTATATATTATTCATGATCAATATTTTTAATACATTAATCTGTAAATATAAAAAGATACTCTCTTGTTTCATCATTAAGTTTTTTTTAAACAAAAATAAGAACACATTAACCAGGACATGGCATAGTATATTGGTTGGCATGAAACTCTTATCATCCTCGATCATGGTATTAAGACCCATAACCATTCCAAACATGATTGGTTATCCCCGAATATGTATTATGTACTATTATAAAACAACACTAACATAATTTCAAAAAAAATATGGAAATACTAGAAATAAGTTTAATCAATAAACTGTTGTTTGTCTGTGGGTTTCGATACAAAATCTATGCATAAATATATCATATTATGTTTAGCATAAATAGAACATGAATGTTTACCCTTATAACACATCTACAGGATAAAAACAAATAAAATTATAATTAATTAAAAATATAATCTTAACATTTAATACCCAATATATATCAATGTATATATCTATTGCAACATTCCAAACATGTGAACACCCCAGTTATATATACTCTTAACACTTGGTAATAAGATTAATTACCATATGTACTTAATGAAAACATGCATTATTCCCTATTCAAATTATATTATACTTATTCCACAAATACATTAAATTTATAATCTTCTTTTATGATATAATAATCCATTTGTCAAAAAATACATTCTTAGCTCCAAGGTAATAATTACCTACCAATTTTCATATACATACCCCACATATCAATATTCCAAAAAAATATACTAAAAAAGTAACATATTAGCAGTTATCTTTCTTCTAATAGTATGTTATCCCTCAACTTTAAATAAAATATCATTTATACTCTATCATAACCATTCAAAATATTCTTATAAATCCTTTGAGAGAAAAAATTAAACATGAAAATTCTTATATATTTCACCTTTAATATAACATAATTGTTGAATATTGATATATAAAATATATTTTTTATTACAATTAATCCATATTCCATTAGAAAGGCTACCTCATCCGACTAGACAATACCTATATCCATTAAAATTTCATCTATAGTATCCTCATCATCAGAAATATATCCTTTTCACACACCATCATTCTAGTTCTCTTCAAGAGTTATCCTATTGGGACATTTAGTATCATAATGAATATTTATTCCACAACTAGAACACATAAAATTTGATTTTGACCTAGGAAGAACAATAATGTCATCCATTTAATTATCAAAAAACATCATTTTTTCCTTGAAGTTTCATTTTTGTTTCATTATTTTCTATAGTAAAAAATTACTCTTTTCCCACTAAGACATTCAATATGATGATTCTTTCCATAATATTGAAAAAATGAAATTGAATCATACTTGTGTAATGATTTCTATTACCCAAACTCTCATCAAACTATTTCATTATATTCCTTGATTAGTCTGAGTGTTGGTTAAGGTGTACATTTCTAATAATGTTTCATTAATATTAACTAGTCACAATCACAATATCATTCAGTCCGATGATCATAAAACTTTTTTCTCATCCAAAAATCATCCATCAAATTCAATTTTAATCTAGTTCATTGGGTTCACACCACTGACTACAACCAGAATTCTAGTATGATAATTACTTAACCATTCATAAGAACACATAGTCATAATAAGAATTAAATATATAATGTATAAATCATGACACCTTTCTTAATATATTACACTATATGTTCATCATAGGTTATTCAAAGTCAACTTATATTTAAATCATTCACGATTCTTCGAAAACAGTTTTGTGAATTCACAGAGACTGTCCATATAGAGTGTCTAATGAGGTGTGAAATAGGGCTCATTGTCATGTACCAAATTACCATGAGACACGCTCAGAATATATTTTTAATGTTTCTACTCCTTTATAAATTTATATCAGAGCCACATTCACTTGAAGTATATAGATAGAGATGTATTTCAATGAAAAAACTCACTCTATCCTTTACTAAAATTACAGTACTTTATCATATTCCTTTTTTATCATTATACTTATTGTTATAAATTATATAGGGTTCTAAATATGTTTTTCTCATCCTATTATCCAATTGATAATTTGACCTTTTATCAAATACCAAAAATAGTGACCCTCAGTATTCATACATAGAAATTACATAACATTTTTAGAATACATAAATTATTATAAAAACAGACACATAATGACCATTTTTGTCCTTTTCCTTTGGATACATGGAAACATAAACATCGATATATAAATTTGTTCTATTATCTACTAGAATGTAATTCTTTACTAGATCCTTTCTCAGACATGCCAAACATAATACAGATATTCATTATCTGAAGATGTAAACATAAAACGTGGTGAGGTAAAATGCTCATTATAGGTAAATATGGGAGATATGTATGAACAATACTAATATTAAAGGTTTGATTACATGACCACAAATAATGACGATAATAAACTACATATCAAGTATCTTATTAAGATATCAGTACATAATTAATGAATGTTCGTAAGATAGGAATCATGGGGAAATAAAGAACATATTCCAAGAGAGAATATCATAAGAATAAAATAAGGAATTATAGTAGACACATAAGAATATAATATTATTCACATAGTTTCAATGGCCTTGTGGCATAGATAATCATAGTGGAAAATTAACAATACTAAACTTTGTCCATTACCACTTACAACCTTTTATTGCTAAACATACTTTAGTCCTTGTTCCAACCCAATTTTATTAAACTAATTTCATTCCTAATTCTAGCCATGTAGTACTGAACTGAGTTCATTTCTTGTTCCAACCATGTCTATATCATGAGATATAAATCCTTACTCAATGAATCAGATGGTAATATATATATCAGCTATTTCATAGTGAAATCATTCATTTATGTGGAAATAAATCATAAACAATTATATCTTAACCCGTGAAATGAAATGAGTATCATAAACATGTAATCATATAATAATCTATGTAAAAAATAGAGGTTTCATAAATATATCATCCAAATAATAACCCACAAAAGAGAAATGGATTTTTTAAATATATAACATGTGAAATCAAATGGGTTTCATTAACATATAGCTCATGAAAATATTGAATTTTCATATAGATAATTAAATTAATAATAAACCATTCATATAAATAATATGAATGTATCCTTTTTCTCATTTACTTTAATCATATGAGTAACAAAAACACATTTTATATGAGATGTAAAATAGTTTAAAAATAACATTCACAAACCATTATTCAGTAAAATATCCTTTCATAGTTGACAATGGATTTTCCAAACATAGAACTTTTTGAAGTCAATTTTTTTTAAAATATCCATTGAAATCATAGAATGATGGAATTTAAATCATTTTTTAAATTTTTTACTTAAAAACATAAAAATAATCATAAAAAAATTTGTTAAATCCTTTTCTTCAATAACTTATAAAATAAGATTTAGATCATTTTAAAATCATTTTCATCGAGAAAACGTTTAAAATAAATAAGGAAATCATGAAATTTTTTTGAATATTAAATTATTTAAAATAATTTCAAATCATATTATGTAATATTTGTAAAATTTTGAAATAAATTTTCCCTAAAAACTTTTAAATAATTCATAAATAAAATTTAAAATGAAATAACATTAAAATACATTGAAATTTTTTGTTTTCCAAAAAAATTATAAATTATTTATAAATAACATTATATCAAAAATTATATTTTAAAACATATAGAGGGAGATTCATTGATTGAATGTGGGTAAATATTTATATTCCATGCGAGGTAATAAGAAAATAATTTTTACAATATAAATGGATTGATAAATTCATATTTCACAATCAGAAAAAGATATTCAGCTGAAGTTGTTGGTAAAAATTGAAAATTTCTTTTATTGATTATAGTAGAATAATAATATATTCTTGGATACACATTTTACAAAACATTGTTTTTAATTGAACACATATTTTTAACCTAAGGGAGGGTAATTTCAGGATTTCATATAAAAAATTTCATAACAATATTATGTACACAATACTAGAAACATGGAGCCAATATATGATTTTACTATGAATAAAAAAAGAGAATAAAATTCATCCATTTTCTCGACGGATGGATCATAAGATTTAATAAATAAATAAAATAAACATTAATTATCCTAAAAAGTAATGAGATTGTTTTAATAATCTCTTAACACATGGAAACATGGGATCATACTCTCTATGTAATAATTTGAAATTATTTTGAGCTTAAATTAGCATAAAAATTACGATATTTATGTTATAACTTTTAAAATGAATGTATATTCACTATGAAAAAGTAATTTAAGTATATAACCAAACCTGTGTCTCATCAATGGAAAGTTGAGACACAACTATTTTACTGATTTGGTATCATTAGAAACAAAAATAAGATTAATTAAATATAATAATATTTATATGTCAATATAAATAAATTTATGCATAATATACATATAATAAATTAATGGTCAATACATACCCCATATGAATAGAATGGGTCTATAATAAAACTTATATCAATAAGAAATAAAAAGTGAGATTAAATCCCCTTACCTTATGTCTATAGTACCATCGTAATCATTCAATCCTACTATATAATAATTATTAATTTATTATATATCTATTATATATCTATATTATAACATATAATACCATATAGGATTTCATTGTATCTTTAAATTTCCCACTTGTAAACCATTTTTTTAAGTATCCACTTCATATAATATTTATTTTTTTGTATGTGTATTAATTTGTTATATCATTGGTCTTTATACTAATATAATGATATCAATAATTGAAAACATTATTTAAATAAAATTTATATCCAGTATATTATAATTATAATAATTTTTATAATATATGAGTATGAAATGTAATACACCATTGATGGAGATGGTAAGCCACATGTATCCATGAATGGTATTTTATTTTAATTATCATTTTGAAAGAATGAATGTAATAGACATATATGTATATATATAATCACTCATTTATAATTATGATATCGTATTTATTATATATATTCACTAAAACCATATTTAATACATTCAATGTTCTGTATGAATGAATCAAATCTCTTTGAGAGGGGATAATCCACACTTCCTCAAATGAAATTATCTTGTTAACATAAAATAGAATGTAAAACACTATGTGATCTAATAGAAAAGAATAATATTAAGTAAATAATATATAAATTATATTAAATATATAAATAAAATTTTCATCACTATTTCTACCATGAGAGGCGGTTAAAAAATGAACAATTATTATTTATTGAGGATATAGTATGTCGTACATGTAAACAATATGTTCGTTACACATTACATGGAGGTGTGTGTTTGTGTAAGTAGAAAAAATTACATAAAATCATAACAATATAATGAGAGTTCTGGTGTTTTTACATAAAAATTTTATAAAAAGGGTCTAGGTAGGAGAAAGAAAATAATAAAGGGATGTTGAGAGAACATGTTTATAAGGCCTCGACCTTAAACCATACTTAATATTGAATTAAATGAATAATTCACATTGAGGATCTTTTAAGGTTTAGATTTTTAGAGAATTAGAACATAACTATTACATCTCAAAAGATTTACAAAGTAGACACTTCTACCAAGTTTCCATAGAATAAAAAAAATCTCTTAAAAAGAAACATGTCTAGTTCCATGTTTTTTATATCATGACTTTCCCTTGATCCCATCCTTGACCCTATTCCACATTAAGTCCTGGGAAAAAAATTTAAAAAAAAAACTTGGGATGAGCATAAAAAGCTCAGTAAGGGATACACAAAGAATGAAAACTGTTAGTTTTTCAAACATCAAGTAAACCATGTATACTTTATCAAAGTAATACCTTCACCTTCATGAAGTAGTAAAAACTCTTCACTGAATAAAATAGCATTACTTACCCTTTTGTAACCAAAGTATTACCATACTTCCCAAATAAAGAACACATAACATATAAAGGTAACTTGGGACATAAACATACATAAGTGGAATAACCATACAGTCAACTTCCACACATATCACTTAATGGAATAGCCATATAGCCATCTTCCATACATACTTAATGGAATAGCCATACAGCCGACTTCCATGACCAATGCATTGGAGGTTATAACGTAACCACCCGTCCTGGTTTTTACGGCACCACCCGTCATATGGTTTATCACATAACCACCCGTCAAATGTCCAAGTACCATTATAAAATCATAAGACATAAAACAAATATAATTGAAAGAAAACATTTCCACACTTTGATCACAATATATCACATAAATATATTGACATAACAAATCTATTATAAAAAACATTTTCAATACCAGAATATATAAAATATTATATGGTATTTATTTCATTTTAAAAACATTACGGCTTGTTGAGGAAGCCAAAGACCAAATAATAATCGTGGCGCTAGAAAAGGTTGTTGTCACCGCGTACGTTAAAAGAAACATTACATTTTGTAGTTTTGTAAAACCCTTCGTAAAAAAGTTTCCTTTTGTATAAAAGTAAAATTCAAAGGGGTTTATACACCATATAAATGAATGTTGTGTATAAAACTAAATATGCCTCAATGAAAGGAGATTGAGACGAAGTCCCTTACCTCGCATCCGACTTGACTCGATCGTTCTTTATCATCCTGAGTAATAAAATTGAGTTAATTTCTACTTGCTTAAGAACCTTCTTCAAGTTCATTATCACTTATTATCATTTTATAAACATTATGTAATCATTTAAGTTATTAATGTTTGTTTTGTCGATATTTGGTTCTTAAGTCGAAAGTGGATTTCTTAGAATTACATGTTGTTCATGTGGTCAAAGGTTCTTTATATCAAGAATGAAATTCCTGATTTGGATATCATATATATCATATATATCTAGCATATACATGTCTTTATAATATCACATAATCATTTAGAGGTACAAAATGAAAAGCACCGTTCATGGAGACGGTAAGCCGTACGTACGCATGAACGCTACTTTCATTTCTATGTCATATTAATGGAATTAAAACTAAATGAGAGGTATGTATATTATAATTACAGAATTATATTAATCATTTATATGTATCATACATCATATATATCCATTATATATATGTACTTATAATAGTACATTACATTTGGGTATAAAAAATGAAATGCATCATTCATGGAGACGGTAAGCCGTACATATGCATGAACGCTACTTTAATTTCTATCTCATAAATTAATGGGAAGAAATAATAATGATATAGAGGTATATTATAATTCCAATATAACACATATATATAATAACTTTAAATCCATCCTTTATACGTCCCACATATGGCATTAACGAATCAAATCACTTTGAAGGGGCGGTAGTCCGCACTTCCTAAAATGAAATTATCGTGTTTACCCATAATGGAATCCATAAAGGTATGCTCAAAATGAAAAATACAGAAGCTTAAGGAAAACATAAACATATTATATATCATATATAAATATAGTGTCATCTTAATGGCCACCTTTGAGGGTGTTAAAAGAATGTTGAACAATCATCGTTTCGGGAGGCAGAAATTTGCCATCCACAGAAACAATACGTTCTTTAACCATTAGATGTAGGTGTGTGTTATTGTAGCTCGAATAATTCTTATAAAAACATCCTAGTATATTTAATATACTGGATTTGTTACAAAAGAAAAGAATAAAAAGAGTTTAGGGGGTTGGAGAAGCAAAATAAAACAAAAGGACTCAAAAGAAGACATTACCTTAAAATCGGGTAACTCCCTTTGGTTTGAGCTCAAAGGCTTCCTTGAGAATACTTCTGCCCAAAGTGAGGATTCAAGTAGTAATATCGGGATGTGGAGAGACAAAATTGGTAGGGGTTGGTCGAGCCAAAGGCTTTGGAAGTGTGGGTAAGGAGGTATAGGTGGGGGCCTTTTATAAGAGGAGAGGAGGGGCACTCTTGGAAAGGTATAAAATGTAACATTATTTTCAAATGAGTTTCGGATTTTAAGGGTCCCAAATTGACAAGATTCGAGTATATGGTGATAAGGGTTCTAAATCCACCCATCCAATAGGTTTTGGAAATGTCTAGGTCTTAGAGTTTACATTATCTTTCCATTTTATTTAAATCGTTAAATAATGAGGTCATCGCTGCATCATCATGACGTCATAAATAATTTAATTTATTTAATGTCTAAAAATTATAATAAAAATACTATGATGTAGGAAATCTTTTTATCTTTCCAATTAATATTTATAGTCCAAATGATCATTTATGTAGACAAAATTAAAAATATTTTACTTAGGTGATACATTCTTTGTTACATTTAACATTCTTTAAAAATAAAAAGATAAAAAGTCACTTTCTAACAAAAGTGATTCCATGGGGCCCCCCATGTTTGGAAAAAGGGATCCCATGGTCGGCCATGAGACAACCATTAGCCTTAGGACACATTTTGTGGTCATTTTTTATTATTATGATACTATTTTATTATCCTTAACTACCAGATTATTCATTAATCAAGATAATTAAAGATAAGTACCGTCGTTACTATTCATAATGTCCAAAAACAAAAGAGTCTTTATTACATAATTTTGACCTTCTGATTCCAAATATTTCATCCATTGTACCAAATTCCAAACACAGAAATTGCAATAATTTATTTAAAAATAATTCTCGTCGTCAAAACAAATAGCGGGTTTTTTTGAAACAATATTTATGAAAAGTTTGGCACTTGTTTATGCCTAATTCCAAAGTGAAATTAATCCAAATGACCATAATTGAATTACATGGTAAAAATATATTCTAATTACACCTTAAAACAAAATAATAAGATAATATAACCATATAATTAAATTATATGAAAAAGCAGTTTTGATGTAAAATGCAGTATTTTTCACTATTCATTGAAAAATGAACATTATCATAAAAATACCAAAAATTAACCCAAGGTAAATTTCAATGTCCCAATCATAAATAATAAGTTTATTTTTAAAAATAGATCTTATAAAATTGTCAAAAAGTGGATTTAAAGGGGGTTCTCCATCAAATGGCGGTTAATCGACCTTTTAAAGGATATTAGAATGTTTATGCTTAAAAACTGGATTTATTTGCATTTGTAATCCAATAACATTTACTGTAAAGAGTAAAAATATTTGAAAAACATATATAATCATATTTTAGTTATTTCTATCCTTACCCACCAATACAACGGCTATGTGTTAACTACCATTTAAAATAATATTATTTTATTACTAGTGTGCAATATAAGACTTCAATGAAACTCTTTGTTGCGTATCGGGTGCGCTATCGAACATAGCAACACCATTAAAGTAAAATTAATATTTAATTCATAAATATTATTAAATATGAGAATTATTTATTCTTTACTAACCTGGGATGTTACATCCTTCCCCCCTTTTGGTAATTGTGTCCTAATAATTTTATTCACTTATCAAAATAAGTGGGGGTATTTATCGCTCATAGCATTTTCAGATTCCCATGTTGCCTCTTCAACCATATGGTTTTTCACAAAACCTTTACCTGGTGGATTACCTTATTTTGCAACACTTTCTCTCTTCGGTCAAGAATCTGGACTGGTTGTTCTTCATAAGATAGGTTCTCTTCCAACTGAACTAACTCTGGACTCAAAACATGAGATGAATCTGGCATATACTTCCTCAACATCGAAACATGAAAAACATTGTGTACCTGAGATAAAATCCGAGGTAAAGACACTATGTATGCAACTGATCCAACTCTCTCCAGAATTTCATATGGTCTAATGAACCTTGGACTCAACTTTCCTTTCTTACCAAATCACATCACACTTTTCCATGGAGAAACCTTGAGAAAAACATGATCACCTATCTCAAAAGATAGATCTTTCCTCTGGTAATCCGCATAACTCAACTGCCTGGTCTGAGCTGTTCTCGTGTGTTTCCGAATCAACTGAACTTTTTCTTCCATATCTTCTACCAATTCTGGTCCCATCAGCTTCCTTTCACCCAATTTATCCCAAAATGCTGGAGTTCGACACCGCTTCCCATATAATTCCTCAATTGGTGCCATCTGTATACTGGAATGAAAACTGTTATTATAAGAAAACTCAACCAAGGAAAGATGTTGGTCCCAACTTCCCTGATAATCCATCGAAATAGCTCGTAGCATATCCTACGAGGTCTGATTTTTTTGTTCTGACTGCCCATCTGATTGCGGATAAAAAGCTGTACTAAAATTTAATTCAGTACCCAACGACTTCTGACGACATTTCCAAAAATTAGAAGTAATCCTGGGATCATGATCGGACACAATGGAGAGAAGTTCTCGATGTAACCTGACTATCTCTTTATGATACAAATGAGAAAGTTGATCTAGTGAAAAAGTATCTCGTATAGCATGGAAATGAGCAGATTTTTTTAAGCGATCAACAATAACCTAGATTGTATTATTACCTCCTTGCTTCTTTCATGAATTCTTCCCCTTTTCCTGCAAACTGGACCTCTTATTCTATTGTTTCTCATAGAACACCTGATCATTGGAAAACTCCATTTCCACCTTCACTGCACATCGAAAAAGTTTTTCATAACTTTTGAACTCATGAGAAGCTAAATCCCTTCGATACATTGGCTTTAACCCTGAGTAAAACGGTTTATTATACTATCAAGATCTCGTATAAATTTTGGAGCATACCTTTCCAATCGAGTGAACTTTGCTTCATAAGAAGCCACTGAGTCATCCTCCTGACTCAACTATAGGAATTGTTTTTCCATCCTAAGACGAACCACCCTAGGAAAATATTTCTCAAGAAACATTCCTTTGAATTGTTCCCAGTGAAGATCCTAAATCTCATCACTATCCCCGATATTTTTCACCATCGACCACCACTGATCAGCTTCACCTTCCAAACGGTAAACAACAAGACTATCCTTTTGATGTTCTGAACACCCCATGACATCAAAAATCTTCTCTAGTGCTTTAATACACCCTTCAGCTTGCATGGGGTCAGATGATCCTCTGAATGATGGGGGATGTTGCCTCATGAAATGTTCCACCACTGACATGTTCCTATTTTTTTGATCTGGCTAATCTCGTGCATGGATACCACCACCATTTATATCCTGAGTCAACTATTCCATCACTACAACAAACTATTCAGTTCCGATTCCAACCATCTCGGGTTGCTGATTTGGAAGGTTGTCTTCCTCCTGATGTCTTCCCAACATAGATGCTTTGTTTCCTCTGCGGAAAACCATTCTAAACACATAAATATCTTAGGCGAAGCAACATGGTAATCTTTAAATTCTATATCATTTCAATCATACCATAAATTTACTTATAATTTTACCCTTTTCCAACTCCTAAAGTTGTCTAAACCAACCTCTGATACCAACTATAAGGCCTCGGACTTAAACCTTACTTAATATCGAATTAAATGAATAATTCACATTGAGGATCTTTTCAGATTTAGTGTTTTAGATAATTAGAACATAACTATTATATCCCAAAAGATTTAAAAAGTAGACACTTCAACCAAGTTTCCATAGAATAAAAAAAACACTTAAAAAGAAACATGACTAGTTCCATGTTTTATATAGCATGACTTTCCCTTGATCCCATCCTTGAACCTATTCCACAATAAGTCCTGTGAAAAACATTTCAAAAAAAACATGGGGTGAGCATAAAATGCTCAGTAAGGGATACACAAAGAATGAAAACTGTTAGTTTTTCAAACATCAATTAATCCATGTTTACTTTATCAAATTAATACCTTCACCTTCATGAAGTAGTAAAAACTCTTCACTGAATAAAATATCATTACATACCATTTTGTAACCAAAGGATTACCATAAAACCAAAATAAAGAACACATAACATATAAAGGTAACTTGGGACATAAAACTTACTTAAGTGGAATTATTATACGGTCGACTTCCACAGATATCATATAATGGAATAGCTATATGGCCAACTTCCATACATAATTAATGGAATAGCCATATGGCCGACTTCCATACCCAATGCATTGGAGGTTATAACGTAACCACCCGTCCTAGTATTCACGGCACTACCCATCATATGGTTTATCACGTAACCACCCGTCAAAAGTCCAAGTACCATTATAAAATCATAAGATATAAAACAAATATAATGGAAAGAAAACATTTCCACACATTGATCACAATATATCAGATAAATATATTGACATAAAAAATACATTATAAAAACCATTTTCAATACCAAAATACATAAAAGATTATATTGTATTTATTTCATGTTAAAAACATTACGGCTTGTTGAGGAAGCCAATGACCAAATAATACTCACGGCGGCAGAAAAGTTCGTTGTCACCGCGTATGTTAAAAGAAACATCCCTTTTTGTCATTTTGTAAAATGCTTCATAGAAAAATTTTCCTTTTTTATAAAATTAATAGTAAAAGGGGTTTATACACCGTATAAAAGAAAGTTGTGTATAAAACGAAATATGCCTCAATGAAAGAGATTGAGACGAAGTCCCTTACCTTGGGTCCGACTTGACTCGATCGTTCATTATCATCTTGAATAATAAACATGAGTTAATTTATACTTTCTTAAGAACCTTCTTCAAATTCATTATCACTTATTATCATGTTATAAACATTATGTAATCATTTACGTTAATAATGTTTGTTTTGTCGATATTTGGTTCTTATGTCGAAAGTGGACTTCTTAGAATTACATGTTGTTCGTGTGGTAAATTGTTCTTTATATCAAGAATGACATTCATGATTTGGATATAATATATATCATATATATCTAGAATATACATGTATTTATAATATCACATAATCATTTAGAGGTCAGAAATGAAATGCACCGTTCATGGGGACGGTAAGTCGTACGTACGCATGAACGCTACTTTCATTTTATGTCATATTAATGGAACTAAAACTAAATCAGAGGTCTGTATATTTTAATTACAGAATTATATTAATCATTGATATGTAACATACATCATATATATCCATTATATATATGTACTTATAATATTACATTACATTTGGGGATAAAAAATGAAATGCACCGTTCATGGAGACGGTAAGCCGTACGTACACATGAATGCTACTTTCATTTCTATCTCATACATTAATGGGATGAAATAATAATGATATAGAGGTATATTATAATTATAGTATAACATCATATATAATAACTTTAAATCCATCCTTTATATGTCCCACATATGGCATTAACGAATCAAATCACTTTGAGGGGGCGGTAGTCCGCACTTCCTAAAATGAAATTTTCATGTTTACCCATAATGGAAGCCATAAAGGAATGCCCAAATGAAAAATACAGAAGCATAAGGAAAACGTAAACATATTATATATCATATATAAATATAGTGTCATCTTAATGGCCACCTTTGAGGGTGTTAAAAGAATTTTGAACAGTCATCGTTTCGGGAGGCAGAAATTCGCAATCCACGGAAACAATATGTTCATTAACCATTAAATGTAGGTGTGACTAAGTGTAGCTCGAATACTTATTATAACAACATACTTGTATATTGAACATACTGGAGTTTTTACAAAAGAAAATAATAAAAAGAGTTTAGGGGGTTGGAGAAGAAAAATAAAACAAAAGGACTCAAAAGAAGACATTACCTTAAATTCGGGTAACTCCCTTTGGTTTGAGCTCAAAGGCTTCATTGGGAAGACTTATGCCCAAAGTGAATCTTCAAGGAGTAAGAGAGGGATGTGGAGAGACAAAAGGGGATGGGTTTGCCTGAGCCAAAGGCTTTGGAAGTGTGGGTAAAGAGGTATAGGTGGGGGCCTTTTATAAGAGAAAAGGAGAGGCACTCTTGGAAATGTATAAATTGTAACTTTATTTTCAATTGAGTTTCGGATTTTAAGGGTCCCACATTGATGTGTTTCGAGGATAAGGTTATAAGGGATCTAAATCCACCCATAAAATATGTTTTGGACATGTGTAGGTCTTAGATTTTACATTATCTTTCTATTTTATTTAAATCGTTAAATAATGAGGTCATCGCTGCATCATCATGATGTTATAAATAATTTAATTTATATAATCTCTAAAAATTATAAAAAAATAATATGATGTTGGAAATATTTTTATCTTTCCAATAAATATTTATAGTCCAAAGGATCATTTATTTATACAAAATTAAAAATATTTTACTTACGTGATACATTCTTTGTTACATTTAACATTCTTTAAAAATAAAAAGATAAAAAGTCACTTTCTCACAAAAGTTATTCCATGGGGCCCCCAAGTTTTGTACAAGGAATCCCATGGTCGGCCATGAGACAACCAGTAGTCTTAAGACACATTTTGTGGTCATTTGGTATTATTATGATACTATTTTATTATCCTTAACTACCCGATTACTCATCAATCAAGATAATTAAACATAATTACCGTCGTTACTATTCATAATGTCCAAAAACAAAAGATTCATGATTACATAATTTGAACCTTATTATTCCAAATATTTCATCCATTTTACCTAATTACAAACACATAAATTGCAATAATTGATTTAAAAATAAATCTCGTTGTCAAAACAAATAGCCGGTTTTTTAGAAACAATATTTATGAAACGTTTGGCACTTGTTTATGCCTAATTCCAAAGTCAAATTAATCCCAATGACCATAATTGAATTAAATGGTAAAAATATATTCTAATTAAACCTTAAAACAAATAAAAAAGATAATATAACCTTATAATTATATTATATGAAAAAGCAGTTTTGGTGTAAAATGCAGTATTTTTCACTATTCATTGAAAAATGAACATTGTTAGAAAAATACCAAAAATTAACCCAAGATAAATTTCAATGTCCCAATCATAAATTATATGTTTATTTTTAAAAATAGATCTTATAAAATTTTCAAAAAGTTGATTTAAAAGGGGTTCTCCATCAAAAGGCGGTTAATCAACCTTTTAAAGAATATTAGAATGTTTGTGCTTAAAAACTGAATTCATTTGCATTTTTAATCCTCTAACATTTATTGAAAAGAGTAAAAATATTTGAAAAACATATATAATCATTTTTTAGTTATTTATATTCTTTCCCGCCAAAACAATGACTATGTGTTTACTACCATTTAAAATAATATTATTTTATTACTAGTGTGCAACGTAAGATTTCAATGAAACTCTTTGTTGCGTATCAGGTACGCTATCGAACATAGCAACCCCTTTAAAGTAAAATTAATATTTAATTCGTAAATTTTAATAAATATGAAAATTCTTTATTCTTTATTTACCTGGGATGTTACAATGTTACCTCCTAATCCGGTAGCTCTTTCTGGATTATGCCAATATGATCTCTTGGATTTACTTATTCAAAAAAGAATGATTATAGGAGAAATATTGAGATATTAGAAACTATATTTGTCTAATATTATCATTACTTATTTTTTTCATGGTGTTAAGAAGAGGGAGAGGATATTTCCTTTTATATGGAAGTGAAATGACACCATAAGATTTATTTGAAACATTTATGGATTATCCATGCTTTTAAATAAAAAAATCCATAACAGACCCAAAAAATTAATAACGGAAGGTTTATGTCTACATAATGTCCATTAAATGGGTGTGGTAAAAATGTAAAAGTCATTTTGCGACAAATGTTTTAGTTTTAGTCCTTTGGTACGTTTAATTTATCCTCAATCGATGTAATTAATTTTAATTACATTCAATAATATTTTTAGTCAAAAACTAAGATGAAATTATTATAAAATATAAATTATTCCAAATCCAAATAAAAAATTAAATTTTGCAAATTCTAATCACATAATATGTTGGAATTAATTTAAAATTAATCATATAGTCTGGTTTATAATGCGTGTTTTTATAGTAAAAACATTCAAAAGAGTGCAATATATTTTTAACAATTTCAAGCTTAATTTTGTTATTATATCCTACATTGGATTTATCAACAAATTTATTATCTAATTAAACATTGAAAAAAATTAAAATATAAATTATCCTTATTAATAATCAATATTCAAAATAAGATTCCAAAAAAATTTTGTACTTTCACTATTCATTAAAAGAATAAACATCATACAGAAATTCAATCAATCGTCCCAAGGGTAAATCATAGCATCTAAATTAAAATATAAAATTTATTTTTAAATATTAAATGAATAATTTTAAAAAAAACTATTTAAAATGTGTTCTCCCTTTAATGGATTTAAAAATACCTTAAAAAATATTAGTTTTTATGCATTAAATATGGATTGTTCTTATCCTATGTCTATCAAATCTATTTAATAGATAAAAAAATATTTTTATTAAATATATAACAAAGATTTAACATTAATATCATAATATAATTAAAATAATTTATTAGGGTAAAACATATATAAGACCATATTAATATTTTAATTTAAATTCAATTGGGTTCAATTTCTTATTTACTGGTATCCTCTGAATTCTTCTTATTTTTTTAAAACCATAAGTTTTAATAAATTATATAATATCATAAAAAATATATAATATAATGGATAGTCTTTATATTATTATATTAAATTGTATAATTTTATTTATTTATTATTGTTCGGTAACACTCAGTGTTGGGTGTTACACAAGCCATCGAGGAAAGTCAATATTGAATGTAAGGTTTGAAAAACATTTTTTATCCATGTAGAGAAAAATAATCATTATTTATCACATTATCAATGGTAACTCAGTTTTCTAATAACTCAGTTCAATAATAATACCATAATATAAAAAAACTAGCTTCAGTGTTGTGTGTAATGAAAAATATCAAAAAGGATAAATTAATTTGAGAAAAATAATTCTTCAAATCTTAGGGTGTTACAATATGTGTTCATTATGGTAATGGAATCTATATCCTTGTAGTTTATTCATTACATAATAGATCCATCATTATTCTAATTAAATGAATAGGGTTTACACATAGTGAATCACAAGGGTGTATAAATCATTTATCATATGACTCGTGTTGTTGTTTCATCATGTACAATTATTATAATCAACCCATCCTCTAGGAAGTGTTAAATATAGGATTTTATTTCTGGATGATGTTAATGTAAAACTCAACATCATGCTCATATGGGGTTTTAAGTAGTTATTTTAGAAACGCATCAATTTATTTTGTCTGGACTGGTACGACATATATTCTTTGGATACATTTTAAATTAATTTTATTTGTCTTCTATTCCTCACAGAAATTTTATTATAGGGATCAATTTTATGTTTATCCCTAAATTATTATAATGATATATACTCTCCTATATGGTAATTGTATTTCATATCACCATTTCAAATCATAATATACTTCTCTTAGAAATAAATTTTCACATTAAAACATTATATTAAATCCATAGAAACTATATATATCACAATTTACCATATATATAATAATAAAATTTACAAGTATGGTATGTTTAGGTGTCATAATAGAACTAAAATACATATACTTTTTTCCATTCAATTTCAAGTAGGAGTATTGATTTAATAATACATTATTAATTATCATGAGAAATAAGTAATTTTATGTTGAAATGTTGAGGTTATATATGAGTTCTATGTTATATATTTAAATAAATAATTATCATAATTTGATGTTATGATAAATATACCTACCATGTTTTATTTGGAAAGTCACCATCAACTATAGTGATCTTATACTATTGTTATTTCTCAATTGGCATTTTCTATGACAACATTCCATGGATAATGGGGAAATTTATTCAAATTTAACTTCATATCTTTATAATTTCATCATTGAACATTAGCGGATCTTTTTTTACCTTCATAATCATGATACTAATTTACATTCTCTCCATGTTATAAGTAAACTACCTTTCCCATCATTCTTATTATACAAATTAAGTCCACAAATTTTCTTCTCACTGTATTAAAACCATGAATTACTTCACCTATGTAGTTGATCTAACATAAGTAAATTGTTTTAATGATTTTTATTTTTGGTAACATAAAATAACATAATTAAATAATTGTAACTTATGAATTAAAGAAATCGTAATGTGACAGATTTTTTAAAAATAGGTAAACTATGGAATTTCAAAATAATGTAGATCTATTAGTTTTATTTGAATATCTGTAGAAGTGTTTAAAAAATAATATGTAGATACATAAAGATAATATGTTCATCGGATGATGAATTTTGACTTGCTACTGATACCACTGCAATAAACCATGATATTTTCAAAATTTTACCACTGGAGGAATTCCAAAAAATAGAGTTACAACTCATGGATCTTTTACACATAGTACAATGTTCAATTTAAACTCAAAAAGTTATTGACCTCCTTGAAACATTAAAATAAAATATTTATTGAGTAATTCCTTTCATTGTAATTTTTATTCTTAGTGTATCTGTTGTTTCCATATCACAACTCCCTACCCTCAATGTGTACCCCACCTCGGCCGGAAATGTGAGAAGATAGAAAGTGACACACAATTCATATGCCTTGTAGGAATTGGGATGGTGACAATAACTAAAGATATAGTAACCATATTTATGGAAGTCATTTCCCTCTAAGAGAACACATTGGAAGGATATAGATGATATATACACCAACTAACTTCTACTCTAACCAAGAAATAAAAGAAACCCTTGCGAAATAAAAATTCAATTTCATGAAATTACTACTATAAAAGAAAGGTATAATAGCATGTACCAACAGAAATTAAACACAAAAATTACCACAAGTCTCAAACAGGCCCCCCAAAACCTGAAACTTGTAGTAATAATCTTAATATCCAACATGCTCCAATTGACCTAAAAAAATTAGTATAAATATATGTTGAGTATAACAGTTTACACAGTAGGATCCTCCCTATACCCTCTCATGAAAATGTAATATAAGTATTCTAAACTACAGTGAACAACAATTGATACTAACTCATCACCTAAATAGTTATATTATGTTATGAACCTCACCATGGATACTCTAACCAATTATCTCATACAAGATATTATTATATAATAATGATTATTATAGTTTCCCCACTAAAACCTCATCAATGGTATTTTTCTTTTCTCCAATGCACCACGTCCTAAGATTATATCTCCAAAAAGGATATTCTGAAGAGACTTGGTAGAATCCCCACTGCATGAAGGTCATTAAACACAACCACCACATACACATAGAAAAAAGTAACTTGGTATTTTCAAGATCCACCACTTCTCCCAAAGAATGTATCATACCTCGGGTAGTATACCTCAGTCCACTACTATGAATAAAATGAGTAAATATCTTCAAGCCATCAAAACCTATACATTTTACACTTATAGTCATCCATTGGAAACAATATCCTGAATATATGTGTGTGAAATAACCAAAATCCATTAAATACCTCTACACATCTATTTTGGGAAAACAAACCACCATGCATAATATCACAAGTAACTATCAAGAGAAGAGTGAGGTGTTAAAAGGTGTAGTCTTCCATATAGACTCCCATAGAGTTTTTGTATAAAATGTCCCTCATGGTTGAGAATCCTTGGGGTGTCTGTTTCCCCAACTGATAGTGTGGAGTATCATATTGAAACACAAAATGTAATGAATATAATATAGATCACAACCACACTATGGGAATAACATAGTCTAAATCTCAACTCTATCTCACGTCTCTCAGACTCCCGACTACTACTGCTATGACTGGATATCCTATTAAAATATTACCATTTTAAAATCCCCATTATGTTAATGTATCACATTTAATCAATTTTACGTTATCATAATTAATTTTATAATAATTAAATAACCATGATTAATTTAAATGTTAAATTTCATTACCGTCACAACCAAGTTCCATCACCTCTAAGGATAACAAAACATAGTCTACGACCACTTTGAATAAGACCTCAACACTACATCCCAACCAAATCCAACCCCATGGTTTAAACATTCATTCTTTTATTAAAATCATTATCACATACTAAATTTCTATAAATATAGGTTATATAGGAAAATCTTCTAAGAGACCGAAGACAAGGGGCTCAACACAGTGAGTAGAGGAGGTACCCATTAAGCCTCTTACACCTATAGAAGAAGCGTAGACCCATCCATCCCTATCAATCTAATCACAAAAATCATGTGGAATACCCCTTCTTCATCTCTAATTTTGGATGGATGGTAAGAAAATCAAGCTTCCTCAATCCAGGAGGAATGTAAATTATTTAAAAAATCCACATATTCAAAAAAATCCAAATTTCATATTAATGGAAAAGACCAACATCAAACGAATCCATAATCTTTGGTGTCCACACCGACACCCACATGCATTAGCTGATGCATCTTTCCACTCTAGTCATAAATTGATTCAACGGTGATCATGTATCTGTACCCCACATACAATAAAAAGCCATCTAAGGTCGTCCATTCCAGATTCACATCACATTACAATAAGCATGAAATAATCATAGAAACTAGGATCTTGGTCTTAAACAAGGAATTCAACATTCACACACAATGATAATTCAATTCTTTGATGAAAATGGAATGTGGACATTACAACAAGGGGTAAACTCAGCCCCTATAATGGAAATATATTTTCTATGTTATACTATTTAATATTCCATATTTAACAAACCGATTCATTATAACATGTTCTAACTTCGTGAAACATTAGAATCAAAATTTTAATCTAAATAAAATTTAATTAAATAATTATTTTATCATAAATTTAATACATTTATCAACAATAATCATCATTTTTAATTGTCATCAACCAATTCACATAAACATTCATATAAGCATCAGTTATATTATCCTCAAATTTTTATAGTAACTAGATTCATTAACATGCATCTTTATAAAATTATCCACTTAATTTTAAATTAAATCTATCATGACAATCTATAACAATTTCCATTAACAGGAAAATGCTAAAGAATATAAAGAATATATATATTATAATATCTGAAAAAACAAGATTAATATCATTATCATTGTATAACGAAACAAAATCGTTATGCGAGTGATAGATATTCATCAATCTAGATCAAATAATTAATATATCAATTTTCTTGTGATAAAAAGTGATAAATCCTGATATATCTTAGATTTCATGTAAATAAAAAGATAAAAAAATAATCCCCTAACACGATAGTTATTTACCATTCCTCTCTTGAGAATGAACCACACAACCAATCATGATCACCTCCCCTCCAATTATTGCATCCACCCGAGGACGTCGTGACACCCCCACAAAAATAAATAATAGAGAAATATCCATTAGAAACATATAGGTCGCAAACAATCACAAAGAAATGGGAAAAGGGAGGGAAAAGATATAGTAATCCAAAATAATAGAGGTAGAATATACCTTATATCAATGATGTATTTACACTTCATGGTTACACTAAAAAAGGGGATGTGCTTGTAGTAGGATACACTCAATGGGGAACACAATCAAATGTTACAAAAAAATAAATGATTCCTATTGGATGAAGAAATTTGTGTGTCTTTTACATATTAAATATAAGAAGTAAAAACAAGGGAATATAATATCTTTCCCTTTTTAAAATCCGAATGAGGAAGTGGTTTTGATATGGTTTAGATTTTCCATTAAAAATGGATCTGGTCAATATTACATGTTTGGACAAGATAATGTTACCCATAACCATAGGGATTTTTTTATATGTGTTATGTTAGTTGAATCATCCTAAAATACCTTAAAATAAATATTTGAATGTGTTTTAAAAAATAGATAATGTATTAGGAGGGAATCATTAAGAAATTGGAAATATTGTTCATTACTCACAATTGGATGAGTCACCATTGGACGTGTCACTTTTGGATGACTCGACATTGGAGGAGTCGAAATTGGATGACTCACCCTTGGATGATTCACCATTAAATGACTCGTCATTTGATGAATCACTATTAGACGAGTGGCTGTTCACTGAGCTATCTTTCAGGGAGTCAACGATCAATGATCAACTGTATAGCGAGAAACTATTCACCAAGCCACCATCTAGGAGTCTCATTTAGTTGAACTATCATCGTGAGTAACCATTGAAAAATCTCTGTTCTGACTGACAACTCGTAACTCACCATTAATGACTCACCATTCTTGACCCACCGGTGAAACAAGCTACCATTGGAAAAATTTAAATTTGGAAATCTGTTGAAATGAGTCAACTTGGCCTACAAGAAAACCTCAAACACCAGATTTTACCAATGGAATGGATCTATGTGGTCTTTTACAATACATCAGATACAAATACAATTATTCTCTCAATCAAGAATTCATGACCAAATCAGAGAAAAAATAGAAAAAGGGGTCTGAACAACCACACTTCGAGTTACCTCTCAATGATCATGCCACTATAGGAGCTCAACAGCTACATCAAAGAACAACATAAAACCACATGAAAACCAAAAACACCACCTAAACACTATCCTAGGGTAGATACCACTAGAAAGACTGAAATCCACAATTAGAAACAACAAATTGTCATCTCATTAAATGAATGTGTCTACAACTACCAAATGTAAAATATTACAATAGAAGAGAACATCATCAAATAGATGGGGGTATTGAGAACTTATCATCAACTCATGTTCCCATGCACTATCCTCCACAAAACCATGCCTCCAAAAAACATTAACCATGTCAATAACACACCCATGAAACACCTATTCCTTATTGTCATCGATGTCTATAAGAAACTCCAAAAAGGTTGTATCATCATCCACATCAATATTGCCCTAATCAATGACATGAGAGTGGTTCAGAATATAACGATGAAGCTGATACATGCGGAGAACATCATGTATCTGGCTCATCTTTAAGGGATATAAAACCTAATACACCATGACTCCAAAATGAGCCAACACACTGAATGGCCCAACAAACCTGGGAGAATGCATACTCCCATGACCTAACCTTTGTTGCCCAGGATGGGGATTGACCTTCAGAAACACAATATCCTAAAAATAAATCTCCTAGAGGTCTCCTCCTATGATTGATATATGACTTAAAATGATCTTCCACTACCTTCATCCCCTAATGATTACCCTAAACCAACATGGTCATATTCTTTAACAGTTGCAACCTATGATTTACATAGAATCTAGCCCTAGTCTAGCTCAATTGAGAAAAGAACGTTTGGACATACTAGGATAATAGTGGCACCATACCAATGTTGGTGTGAAAATTATTTTTTATGAAAAATCTACTAAGGGTTGATTACTCATCCATAAACCTCCAAAATACATGACACAAGAGAGAAAAATGTATTCAATTGTATAAATGTTTTGATTTTTCTAGAAATTCATGTGGGGATAAAAAACTGTTAAGGCCTATATGATAACCAAAATCAATCTAGGGAAAATTCAAAACCATGAAGTTAAAAGGAGAATTTTGATCAGAAATGATCTATCATGGAACTCCATGGAGTCTCACCACCTTTTCTAGATACTACGTTGAAAAAACCTAAACAGAGCTCAAATCCTTGATCTCTATAAATTTTAATTTTATTCAATAAATGCTCCCCTAAATCCCAAATAATTCCATATCCTCCATGAGGTCAAGGTAAACTGGTATCATAGTCTATTGATAATTCATTTCCCTACTACTAAGGAGGATCTATATTCTAGAGAAACCCACCAAGAGCATAGTCCTAGGCCTTCACCTTTTAACATACCAAATATTGAGACACAAACTCTGTAACTGGCTGCTGGATCATTTTCCACCAGAACTGATTCTTTAATAATAAATATATCTTTTTCAATCCACGATTGTAATGACCTAGAATTTCCATGTAATTTTTTTCATAAATAAATGGGAATTTTGAGTGCTCGTGAATGTTTGATGGCACGTGATTCTGAGGTCCAATGTACCAAGAATCAATTTCTGTAGTTTTTTTGGGAACATTCAGTAAACGTACAAGTGGGGTTTTATATATATTGAACCAGTTCTTGGAATTGAAATACGAGGGCACCGTTCAACTCGCAACGCTGGTATTAGCTTAATTAGACATTCACCTCAGTGGTAGTGGATCAAGAAAAAAAATGTTTAAGGGGTTTTAGTGAATGAATTGAATAAAAATAATGTTTTGTAGCTTTATTTTTATTTTTTCTGGTTAAATCCTTCATGTGGAAGTTAGATGTGGGGACCACCACACGTTAACCTTCCATGAGAGGTTATTGTGGTGGGGCCCAACCGAACCTAACGTACTCATAATGTTTATTGTTGTGCGGACCACCCGAGTTATTAAACCCCTTGAAAGTCCCCGTTAATGGGGTGAAAACATCAAACATCCATTTTTTGTAAGGGAGCCTCTTTAACTCCCCTTACCGATAATTATGCCAAATCCTCTTCATTAATTATTTAAGCCAACGCTTTCAATTAATTTATTAACCCATTTAAATTTTGTGCCAATAATTAAATAAAAGATAAAAACAAACTATTATTTTGGCTTTGCATATTCATCTTGGTGGAACTTTAGAGAACAGATAGCATATGGAGAAAATATCTCTCCAATGGATATTGAAGAACGCGTTCTTCCAACGAAGAACGCTGGCGAGGAGAGTCTTAGACTTTCTTCCTCAGAACCTCCTTCACTGTAAGACGTCTTCATCAATGACAAGCCGACACAAAATCTGACGATAAAGTAGGGGTTTAATTTCATTAAAGTTAAATGTTATTCATTTCATTCAAAACAAATAACAAGTATGTTTTCCTTTTTGCGGGTGGGATGTTGTGCTTTGTTCTTATGAACTATTTTCTATCACACTAAGCACGGAGGGTGCAGGTCAAAATAACATGGCCCATGTCCCTCTGTCGATCTCTTCGATGAGGTTCTTCACCATGGAGACAAAATGACAATGCGAAGAAGGTGATAACCAATGACTGCGCTGCACATGGTCTCCGCAATGCGCGTCGCCCTCATGGTGCTTCGGCCGAAATGGCCTCCCGGCAGCCCGGTCACCTCCCAGCGGCCAGCCAGCCTCCCTGCTCCTGGCCGCCCGCCGGCCTCCAAGCTGCCTGCTGGCCTCCTAGTTTTGCAGCTGCCCACCCATCTCCCAGCTGCCCGCCAGCCACCCAATCGCGTCGCCAACCAGCGGCCTCCCGACTGCGCGGCCACCCGCCATTCTCCCAGCTGCGCAGCTGTACCCCGACCTCCTGGCTCCAGACCGCCAGACGACCTCCCCACTCTCGGGCCGAGCCACCCCAGCCACTCCCCTCATGGAATCCGTCCGAGCAGACCTTCCGAGACATGATGCTTGAGCAGTGCCCCTCACGACACCTCGACGTATTCGACCTCCCGCGCCCCTCTCAGTGCTCCTAGCCAAACTGGCTACACGCCACCCGACTGATCCACCTACTCGGCCCCCTCCTGGTCAAACCGTCGTCACGGCCTACTGGGCTATGCCCAATAGGCCGGGATGAACCAAAAGGGTCGTTCTGCTTAACAAGTCAGGCTAGGTCGACCCGAACTAGGTCGACCTAGACTGTGTCAAGACAAGTCAGTCAGGCTTGGTCAGTCTAACCGGGTCGGACCGGACCTGGGCCTACTACCCATCATTTATTTTATTTTGGCCATATCATTGGCACCAGATACCTGTTTGATGAATAGTCAGCAACACTGGTAATCTTGGAGCATGGTTGTCCCTTTAAGAATACCCCACTAATTTTTGTGGTATAGTTAAGATACGATCAAGTTGGATCATGCACGAATCCAACCGCGCCCTCGATACTAAAATGTTATAACTCAGAAAACAGGTGTCTGATTGATGCGCCATATGTTGCGTTGAGACCTCTATGACCTGACAGAACTTTGAGGTACTTCTTGGTGGGATGTCGTGACAGTTGGAGTTTTGACCAGTAGCTCGTGGAGAAGATCCCTATGGTGATGATCGAGTAGTGTGCATAGACCTAGTAACTAAATGAGACATGATGACTGCTGGTCGATTGAGACAGAGTGAATTGACAAGCAAAGTGGTGAGTTCCTTGGTGTGGCGGAAGACCCGTTGCAGAGGAACACCAGGTTATGGTGGCGGACCCGCGGTACTCGACATGAGAGTACCTCTACAGGATATTAAGGGGATAACATGGTTGTGGCGGTAGAACAACGGTGTGGAGCACCATGGTGACACAGAAGACCCACGGTACATGACAGGAGGAGTACCTCACCAATCCAAGATTAGGCAGAAGTGCCTTTGTGTCCTGGAAGTTCCACTATACTCGATAGAGGAGGTGTTATCCTGTAGTCCTGGTTTCAGTAATGTGAATGAAAATCATGCTTGAGATGAGTTTGTAACTTTTTTTTACCTCATGATTGTGATGGATTACATGATAACATAGGTTTATGTATGGGCATATACCTATGATGGGTTATTGTTATTTTCATAACATGTGGTTTATCCTTGTTGAATATTGTGAGACCTTGAGGGTCTCAATTATCCAAATAAATTTTGTTATACTCACTCTTGTATGGGCTATGCTCGCAAAACGTTGTGTTGGTTGCCGACAATGGATAATGCTGACTGAGGCTGAGAGTACCAGGACTAGACGGTACTCGGAGGTGGACCTTACGGCAAGTCGTTACATGGAGGATACTTACAGACGTGGAATGCTGAGGAAGCTACCTATAACTACCATTTAGGTAAGAATCTTGGGGGAAGACCTGACAGCGTTTTTTTATTTCTTCAGTTGTACCTGTATTTGCAGTTCCTTGTACATTACAGTTGGGCATGTATTTTCGGCCCCTTTTACTTTTCAGGACACTTTTTTTATACAATCTACTTATTTTTTTGTATCTAGTTGTGTGCTTTGTTTTGTTCATTTCAAGTTATAATGGTAATGCCTTCCCATTATTATAGAATAACGCATTTGGTTCTAGAATCCAACCACTATAATATGGATGGAAGACTTAGGGTAGTCATGGAACGGCCCCCAGGGGATAGTTCATGACAAATTGGTATCAGAGGAGTCAGTTTTACCACAGAACCTAGGACTCTGATATTTTATGTGAAGCAATAGTGTTAAGGGAACTGAGTGTGGTTTTCAGTTCTGAGAGTCTAGTGTTAGTGTAGCGGCCGACATATCCATTCACCAGGACCCTAACTTCTGATTTTCTAATCAGTGCACGAAAACACTGATTGTGTGTTTGTTTTCAAAAGTGTTCTTTATGTCAGCTCAACCAGGTCATCTCACCCGGTATAATCTTTTGACCATGTCACATCTATTTCTTTCAAGATGCCTCCCCGTGGATGACCAGATAGAGTTATGAGAGTTGTATGCACATTTATCCCACCGAGCGATGGGGCCTCAGTGTAAGGATATTTTCCAGTGGAGGCACCGACGTTACGACTTCTTCTTGGGCCACCGATTCCACCAGCCCAAGCAGTATACTATGCACACCGCTAGAGCATGATGCATGTGTTACTGCACCAGAGGCCACCAAGGTTGAAGGGATAGATGGGCCCACATTCAGTTGAGGATTGGCTGGAGGTTGTTGTGAGAGTTTTCTGACTGGTAGGGACACCAGCAGACATCATGGAGATTCTATATTCTATCCATCTACAAGAAGCAGTGGGCAGATGGTGGAGCTTTATGCTCTAGGTTCACGATGAGATGACACTTCTCTGGACAAAATTCGAGAGACTGTTTCAAGCAGAGATTGTCCCATTGACTCTTCAAGGAGTGTTCATATAGGAGCTACTTCATCTGCAGCAGGGAAAAAAATAGTGTATCTTAGTAATCAGCGAGGTTCACAGACCTCTCACCATATTCCACTAATATCGTATATGAGCTATTCATTAGGGCCCAGACCATCATGTTGGGACTCTAGCGAAAGATAAAAGTTTCGGTGATCTCACTCAGCATCTTGATGTAGTCAGGGGTCTTTGAGTGAGCCCTCATAGTGGAGACCTTCAATGCTAAGTAGTCTCCAGTTGTAAAATCCAACACCAGTCCACATGTAGCA
Organism: Viscum album; assembly: GCA_963277665.1. Lineage (NCBI taxonomy): Eukaryota > Viridiplantae > Streptophyta > Magnoliopsida > Santalales > Viscaceae > Viscum > Viscum album. The sequence goes on from OY728131.1 coordinate 1,550,174,335, forward strand.
GAGTCTTCTGCAGTTGGCAGCAGACAAATGTCGCAGAGGTCCAAGAGAACCAACCCTACACGTGGACTACCACATGACTCAGGATCGGTTGTGCGGGGCAACCGGAGAAGAGACATACATGCCAGAAGTGGGCAGTGTTTCACTTTCGGCAGGTAGGTTCACATGGCTCCCAACTGTCCAACCCGCCATTTAGATGATCAGCAGATGGTCAAAGGACCACCCAGGTAGAGACAGAGATTCAATCAAGGTGATTTGTAGGGTGCATGAGGATGTGGCAGATGTGCTAGTCGTGCAGCTGGAGGTGGATGACGTTAATAGGAGTTTCCACCTCCACCACCAGGAGGTCCACCCCGACCGCAGGGAGTAGGTGGGTAGAAGAGATATCGACTCTAGGTAGCTGAGGCATATGATCATGGCACTTCAGATATGATTTGAGGTAGGATATGTGTCTACTCCACCATAGTTGCAGTAATTATAGACACAGGTTCCAGTAATTCATTAATTGCCACTGCCCTCGTTCGGAGCTCAGAGATTCTGACGAAGCCATTATCTTGATTGGTATTGCTTGAGACACCTATGGGAGTAGATTCGATTATTAAAAACTGGTGCAAGAAGTGTGAGAATACTCTAGGAGGTGAGAGCTTTGGCTGGGATCTCCTAGTAGTGGCGTTAAGGCCTTACGATGTCATCTTCGGTATAGAATGGTTATATATAGTCCATGCTCCGATTGACAGTATTAGGCACAGAGTGCGGTGTGTGCACACAGATGGGACCAGTTTTACCTTCACTGATGAGAAGCGAGCATTTGGAGCACATGAAGGACATACCTGAAGGAGGGTGCAGCCGATCAATCATCAGTTGACCTGCCTTACCCTCAGAGTAGTTGATATGGAGAGTCTAAACAATACTGTAGTGGTGGATCAGTATGAGGATGTTTTCCTTGATGGTGTCCCAGGTCTACCTCCTCGTAGAGGGGTAGAATTTTACATTGAATTGTACCCCGTGATGACACTGATATCTACTCTAGAATATCGAATGTCTCTCACGGAGTTTCGCGAGATGCGGGTATAACTGGATGACTTTTTGGGGAAAGGGTTTCATCCAGCCCACGTTTTCTCCCCGGGCATCCCCAATTCTATTCGCCAAGAAGGCGTATGGGAGCTGGAGGCGTTGTGCCAACTATCAGTGCCTACACCAGGTGACCGTGATGAACAAGTACCCACTCTCGAGGATTGATGACATATTTGATCGGCTGAAGTGAGAACAATGGTTCTCGAAGATATACCTCATATTAGGCTATCACCATCTCAGAGTTCAAGATGAGGATGTGTAGAAGATGGACTTCAGGTGTTGGTATGACCACTACGAGTTCGTCGTTATGCCATTTGGTGTAACGAATGCTCTAATAGTGTTCATGTGACTCACGAACATGATATTTCAGCAGTACCTTTATGTCTTTGTCATAGTCATCACAGAAGAAATTCTAATCTACTCGACTAATGAGGAGGAACATGCATATCATTTACAGGTAGTACTAGACAGACTACGAGAGAACCAGTTTTAGGGTAAGCTCTCGAAGTGCCAGTTTAGATCCGAGAGCTTCACTTTTTGGTACATTTAAATTCAAAGGCTAGAGTTATAGTGGATCGAGTGAAGATTGAGGCGATAAATTCTAGGTAGCCACCCATGAGTGTCACTTAGGTATGGTGTTTCCTGGGTTTAGCTTGATCTTACCGGAGATTTGTACCAGATTTCTCCAAAGATGTAGCTCCACTATCTGCCTTGATGAAGAAAGGGAAACCCTATTGTGGTTGGAGAGATACCCACAGTGCTTTCATGTGCTGCAGAGGCTAACCAGTGCCCCCTTCTTGAGGCTTTCAGAGGAAGGTGTATGGTACGTAGACTATTGCGACTCATCAGGGACCAGGCTCAGATGTGTCCTCATGCAGGAGAGAGTAGTGATCTCTTATGGTTCACGATAGCTGAGACAACATGAGCAGAACTATGCTACCCATGACTTGAAGATAGAAGAAGTGGTCTTCGCATTGATGATGTGGTGACACTATCTGATGGGTGAACGTTTTACCAATTACTCTAATCACAAGAGATTCAGGTATATCTTCTTTCCGAAGGAACTGATCCCGAGAAAATGATGTTGGATTGAGTTCCCCCAAGATTATGACATCGAGATAGTCTATAATCCGTGTAAGGGGAATGTTGTTGTAGATGTGATAGGTTGAAGATCTTCTATAAAGCTACTATTTGAGGCGACATAGCAACCAGCTTCTATACAGATATCCTTTGTGCAAAGAGATGTATTATCTTTTCTTCAGTCTCTTACCACCACTCCCCCACTTATTCAGTGATTCAGGAAGGTGCAGAATGGGGATGCTTACTACAAGACACGACGTGCTCAGATATCCATAAGGTAGGCACCTGATGGATTTTCTGACGGTGGGGAGCATGTCATCCTCTTCAGAGGATGTATCGTGGTACAAGTGTCACTTCACGATGAATTGTTGAAGGATTTCCACACATCCCCTCTAGTGGTATATCCAAGAGTGGTGAAGAAGTACCAAGATCATCGATGACAACACTGGTTGCTGGGAATGAAGAAGGCAGTTGCATAGTTTGTCTAACGATGTCTCACTAGTCATCATGTGAAGGAAAAGCAGTAGGTACCAGCTGTCTTGGATCATAATTTATACGTTCTAGAGTGAAAGTGGGATGGGATAACCATGGATTTCCTGATTTGACTTCCATGTACATCCAGAGGTCTTGACTATATTTGGGAGATCATTGAATGACTCCCCAAGTCGGCCAACCTCCTACCGATTGGAGAACATGGTTCAGTAGAGAGCATGAGACGCCTCTATGTGAATGATATCATGAGGCTAAATGGGGTACCTTATTATATTTTCTCCTATCATGACACACAATTTAATTCTTTGCTATGGAAGGGGTTGCAAGAGGCTTTTGGGATGCGGCTCTGTCTGAGAACTGCCTTCCATCCTCAGACGGATGGTCAGACCGAGCAGACCATTCAGACCCTCAAGGACATGCTGCATTCTAGTGTACATGAATTTTGTCACATATGGATGGATCACTTACCTTTGGTGGAGTTTTCATAAAACAATAAATATCACTCCACCATTGGGATGGAAACTTTTGCGGCATTATACGGGCGACCATGCAGATATCCTATTTGATGAAGTGACCCAGGGGAGTCAGCACCCTAGGGACCAGAGAGGGTACAGGTTTCCACAGAGAAGTTGCAAATCTTCCAAGAGTAGATGAAGACAACACAGAGTAGATAGAAGTCATGTGCTGACAAGAGACAGAGAAATCAGGAGTTCGAGGATGGCAACCAACTCTTTCAATGGGTTTCAACTCGATGAGGTTTACATAGATTTTTCGGAGGCGGTAAGTTCTCTCCGAGATTTAGAGGACCATTTCAGGTCCTTAGAGGAGTTAGTGAGCTGGAATACCTCATATCTCTTACACCTTAGTTGAATTGGGAAAACAACATCTCCCACGTATCCTAGATGGAGAGATATGTTCACGACCCTTCTCAAAACATCAACTATGGCTAGCTAGACATCGAGGATTGTTATACATTTATGGAGGTTCTAGTGGAGATTAAGGATCGACAAATGAGGGTCCAACATGGATGGTCGATACCTCAGCTGTGTGTTCTCTGGCAGCACGAGAACCTCCTTTAGAGCACATGGGAGAGGGAGGCTCAGATGTCTTCTTAGTACACCCACTTGTTCCTCTAGTTCGAGATGTAAATTATAGGTACATAAATCCTAGAGGTGGTGAGAATGTAAACACCCAAAATTTCTGTGAAATTATTTTTTATAAAATACATTTTAATTTTGGGAGTCCGAGAAAATTAAAGGCATGTGATTCTGAGGCCCGGTGTGCCCAAAATCAATTTCAAAAAGTTTTTTACAAAGAATGTTCAGTAAATGTACGAGATGGTTTTTTTATCTTTTTAAACTGTACTCAGAATTGAAATCTGATGGCACTGTTGAACTAGCTGCCCCAGTATTCACTTAAGGAGAGTTTCTCCTCAATGGTAGTGGGTCGAGAATAAAAGATAGTTTTTCAATATTAAGGGAAATAATTAAAAAATTGTAGCTTTAATTTTATTTTGTTGGTTAAATCCTCCATGTGGAAGTTAGAGGTGGGGACAACCACACCTTAACCTCCCATGAGATCTTATGGTGGTGGGTCCCACTAGAACCTATCTTACTCATCATGTTTATTATGGTGGGGACCACACTGGTTTTTAACCACGTTGAAACTCCCCATGAATGGGGAGAAACTTTCTGACATCCATTAAGTGTAGGGGAGACTCTTCAACTCCCCAAACACTTAATTATGCCAAATCCATTTCATTAATTATTTCATCCAACACTTTCAGTTAATTTTGTAACCCATTTAAATTTTGATCCAACAATTAAATTATAGGTAAACAAAATCTATTATTTTGGCTCGAAATATTCATGTTGGTGGAACTTTGGAGAGGAGAGAGCTTAGGATGAAAATCTCTCTCAAATGAAGAATGAAGAACGAGTTCTTCCAATGAATAATGATCGCAAAGAGTGTATTTTAATTTCTTACTCATAACCTCCTTCGACGTAGGACGTCTTCGACTATGACAAGGCAATACACAAACTGATGATCAAGTAGGATTTTAATTGCATTTAAGTGCCATGTTCATCCTATCTTTCAGAATGAAGAATGAGGATGTTTTCCTTTTTGTGGGTGGGGTTTTGTTCTTTGTTCTTATGAACTGATTGTTATCACCATAAACGCGGAGGGTTCATGCCAAACAAACTTGGCCCGTCTCCCTCTGTCGATCTCATTTTTGATGTTTTTCGCCCTAGCGATGAAATGAAGAGGCGACAGAAAATGACCGTGCTACCCACGGTCTCCGCAACCCGAACTGCCCTCAAAACCTGCTCGGCTGGGCCCAGTAGGCTGAGCCGAACCGAATGGACTGGCCTACCCAACTGGCTGGGTTGACCAAGACTAGGATAGGTCGGGTTGGTCCAGACCTGGGCCAACTACTAACCCTTTACATTCTTTTTTTCCAGATCATTGGCAACAGACATCCATTTTAGGAACTGTCAACGGTGATGGTAATATTGGAGCATGGAGTTCCCTTTGAACATACCCCACTGGAGTTTGGGGTATAATTAATATACGGTCAGGTTGGATCATGTAAAAATCCAATGACGTCCCCCGGGACTAAAAGGCTAACAACACACAGACCGGGCATCTGATTGATGTGCCGTCTATTGAGATGAGACCTCTATGAAATGACAGACCATTGAGATACTACATCTCGGGACATCATGATAGATGGAGTTTTGAATAGTAGATTGTAGAGGAGATCCTTCTGGTGATTAGTGAGAAGAGTGTAGAGACATTGTAGCTAGATGTGACATGAAGAAAAAAGACCGATTGACTCGGAGTAACTCAACTAGCTCCGTAAGGAGCACCTTGGAGTCATGGAATACCCACGGTGGAGGAGTGCCTGGTTATGGCGGTAGACCTGTGATAATCTAGAGGAGGAGTACCTCTACAGGCTATTAGGGGGATTGCTTGGTTTTGGTGGTAGACCTTGTAGTGGGGAGTTCCTTAGTGACGTAGCAGACCCACGGTACTCGACAGAAGGAGTACTTCAGCATTCCAAGGTTAGTGGGAAGGAACATGGGGTCATAGAAGGCATTTTGTACTTGACAGAGGATGAGTTTTCTAGTAGCAATGATTTTGAAAATGTGAATAAAAATATGGGTTGAGCTGAGTGAGTAACATTCATGTTTACCTCATGATTGAGATGGATTACTTGATAACTTAGGTATATGTATGAGCATATAACTAAGTGGGGTTAACTATTGTTTTCTTAACTTGTGGTTTATCCTTGTTGGATTTTGTGAGACCTTGGGGGTATCGGGGTCCCTACTAAGTATTGTTATACTCACCCCTGTACGGGCTATGATTACACCTTATTGTGTTGTTTTCAGATGACGGACAGTGATGACTGAGGCTGAGAGTACCCGGACTGGACAATACCTCGAGGTGGACCATACGACGAGTCAGTACACAGAGGAGACTGATAGACATGGATTGATGATGAGGCTATTTGTACCTACCCTTCAGGTAGGAATCCTGGAGGATGACCAAACATCTTTTTTTCCTTTCTTCATTTGTACGTGTATTTCTAGTTCCTTGTAATTTACAATGGGTCTTGTATTTCTATCCACTTTTACTTTTCAGCAATATTTTGTTATACAATTTAATAAGTGTTTTTTATCCAGTTGTGTGCTTTATTGTATGAATTTTGGGTTATAAAAGAAATTCCTTAATAGTTTTAGGGCGTTATTCCTTTGGTTCTAGTCTCCAACCCCTGGAATATGAATGGTGAGCTTAGGGTATTCCTGGAACAGGCCCCGGGGGATGGGTAGTGACAATGATGTACTTCTATGGAAGAATAATTGACCTCTCTGATAACTTTCTCACTCATTTCCAAATTAATGAAAAGAATTCCATAAAAATTTCCAACTGTTGTTCATACATATACCATCAATTAGGGTCCTCGTCATAAATAACCTATCCAATCAAGACATTCAACTCAAGATCTCCTAACTTGGACTCTTCTACATACAACACCATAAGTTACTCCACCATCGTATAAAAATACATAATATTCCCAAAATTCTCCCATATCAAGATGTAATGCTGAATAATCATCCATCAATCTCCAGGAATCCCTTGATTTACCCACTACATCAGAAAAAAACATCCCAGTTGGCACATCGGCTATAGAATTTCCCTTTTCTGGTGTATATGAATTTTTTAAGTTATAATCCTTTAAGAACTCAATCAACTAACACTGTTTCTAGTTTAAGTCATGCTACAAGAAAATGTACCACTGGATTTTATGATTAGTGATAGCCAAAAAGGCACCCCAATGAAAAAATATCTCCAAAACGTTAGGTAAAAAACCACTTCCACCATACCTAATACAAGTCATCTAGCCCATCAACATGAGTTTTGAAGGCTATGAGAACTAGATAAATCTCTACCACAAGTCCCAATGCAAGGAATATGAAATGTGATATGAAAGGGTGTGTGTCCCCAAAATCAAATAGTGCATGAACCCATATTGAAGAAAAGAGAATGGTTCCTTGAATTCCATGTAAATCACCGAGAACTGTAAATTTTAATGTACGAAACTGACCACAACCTACTCTAGGGCCACTTTGACCATGGTTACAACAAAATCCATGGTTGCACTCTTCTCTCTGAGGATGGGGAGTATCTCATGGATATCCTATTTCTTCCATATTTATTATCTCATAATCCAAATCTTCTTTAACCATATGTTTCTACCTCAGCTAGAACCTCCTCAATGGAGGATCATGGATTGGATAAACTGAAACACATTGACTGCTCAGAATGGTCAGACACATTTTCCATAAATGACCTCAACCTCTACATAAGAAATAAGCATTGGATCCATTCACAAATGCCTAAGATCCATCAACCACAGATTAATGATATAATGATGGCTTGGACCAACCCTCGACTGATCAAAATCTATTTTACCCTCAATATTCGAAACTCAAAAACATGATTCTTCTTCAAAAGGATTTCTGATGAATCCCCTATTGTGAGGATCTTGTTTTGGAGAATGTTATCTTGATAATATAACCCCTCTACAACACATATGGATATGTCATCATCCTAAATGGGGTCACGTAGAACATGATCATTTTATTAAAGACTCCTTGAAATTATTTGACTAGGCCTCCTCATTTGGAAATAGGTCAGAAGCATATCACCGAATGTTTCTAAAATGGACATAGAACTCTCAAACATTAGATTTTCCTTGGAAAATGTTAACAAAATCATATATATTATCTACCTTCTTAGTAAAATATGGAAATATGACCTCAAACTACTAGAAAAACATCTCCCATAATGCTGTCAAATCCTCGTGATCCCTGAGGAACATGAACCATCTCTACCTCGCTACACCACACAACATTATCCCAACCAATTATACTTATTCCGCCTTATGAGTATAGATCAATATGAGACCTGTCTGATTTTATTCCTACTAGGCTTCTGTGATGGTATATGAAATTGATCAAACGTACCCTTGTAGACTCTAGTGCATTAATTCATGGAGTGTCCTCCTCCAAGTGTTGGCGTCATCAACCTCAACTCTGTGGTGAACTACTGGCGCAACCTATTTGACACATTCTCTGTTAACCTTATGAGGATGATAACCAGGAGCATTCCTACAAATAAAAAAATAGTTATATCTCTAAAATCTAGAAAATTTCCAATTTTACAATTAATTAATTGTATTCTTCTATTCATTTTAGGTTAACCTATCCAATGTTATATGCATTCAAACAATGTAACCAATAATAATGATTTGGAATCCTTTCCTAGGAATCTTACCAGGAATATGTATCTTATCTTTTAGTATCCACTCTATGCTTGAAGGTTATAACATCAAATCACAAGGGTCCCTAAATACATTTGTCTCATCCGGTCTTCCATGTTTACAACGCCATCTAATCGTAGTAGACACCATTTCCTTACCAACCCATGTAACCTCACAGGTTCCTAACTCTAACGATCTCTTATCCCTCAACAAAATCTCTCATACCACTAGGTCATGACCTTCTCCCCTAAATGTGTACTCCTCTTAGTCCATCAATGGTAGAATAGAGATAGTGACACCTGGGTCCTGCCTTCAGTATACCCCATGTTGGCGACTATCACCAAGGGTTAAGTAAACAAAAATATTGGAGGAATTACACTCTATGATAAAATATGTAAAATATAGATTTATGATTGAATCCATAAAATTCATTAACATTCCACAATGTAAAAGAAAAAAAGAGTACATATTTAATGCCATGTATTAACTACTAAAACTGAAATGGAACAACTGCTATAATACACAAGAATAGTAGTAACCATCCTGACCTCCAAATTTCTCCAAATGACCTGAAAAGTAGATTATATAAATGCAGCATTTGTATAATACTATTCTCCTTGATAGTCACCATTGATCTTCTCGTGAATTATTAATGAGTGAATGCTAAAGAATAGTGAAAAAAGTGAAACATAATTGTCGCCTAAATAGATATATTACATTCATAGCCTCAAAAATGCTAATTTCATCGAGTATCACTTATAATTTCATATTATAATGAAATGATATGTTATCCACATTTTGTTTAAAATATTTTTTTTAATAATATTATAAAGAACTCCATAACTAAGTTTGTATATTCAAATTATTGGATATAAATAAGTTTTATAAAAATTATAGACTAAGATATAATTCTTTATGTTTTATTAAATGAAATATTTTCTACAAAAATTATAGTTAAATTGGATATGGAATTTGGAAAATTATACAAGTTATACAATACATGTATTTAAATATTCTATAAAAAAAATTGTATCATTAAGAGATAATTATTATTTTACTTTATGTTTTATCCTAAGATAAAGTAGAAGAAATGAATCAAAAAGGTATAAACATTTTAAATAGTTTAAAATATCAAACTATAATATAATGTTCTAGTGAATTGATAGATGAAAAAACTATTGATATCATTTTAATGAATAAAATTCTAAAAGGAAAAATATCTTTAACACCATGATTATAACTATGTAAATTATTCATTAATTATTTTCTTCCATTATTCAATATTAGAGTGTCTTAAAAATATATTCCTAAAAAATATTATTCTTTTACATCTATCGTATATGAATTATTAGAAATTGTAAAACATGTTCTTCAATCAAAATATTAGGAATTATAGATATATAATTTTAAAATAAAAATTCTTATTGAGAAACTTAAAATATATTAGGTTTAATGTTTAAATATATTATATTTAGAATTATATATATAAATTATATGAATGAAAATAATTAAACATGAGTGAAAAAATGTTATGAATATGGAATGTAATAAAACAGAAGGCCTAAATATCATTCGATTAAATATAATGAAAAAATAATCTATAAAATATTCTAGAAATATATTTAAGAATATCATGAAACACATTTACACCTAGAGATCTATTGAAAGTTATAATAAGTTAAATATCTCATTTGAAGATAGATATAATAACTGAAAAATCACTAGATTTTTTGTGACTATTTCAAAATCATAGAACATATTATGGAAAGATGAATATATTAAGAAGTAATAAATCATTACCCATATCAAAAATGGATTTTTTCATTATATTGTGAATAATATTCCATATATAATAAATTATATGAATTATATTCTCCTTGGAATGTTTAATAAAAAATTTATTAAATATGTAACAAAAAATCAATAGCTATAAATGATATATGTTAATATCAATGAAGAATACTAGATGAATAACCCCCCGTTTTAAAATATTTAGAACACAATAATTGTGATTAAAAATAAAAATTTAAAAATTGTTTGAAATGGTAAAAAAATGATTCATAACATAGCGATTAACTAAAATCTAAACCCAATGTTTCTGAAGAAACAAAAACATATATTTTAAAAAATAGGACATTCCAAAAAGAATGATTTTTCTTAACATAATTCAGATGTTAAAAACTATAGTCAATGTTATAATGTATAATAAACCTATTCAACGTGTTCAAAACATGAATAATATAATTTTTAAAAATTTATTGTTAGTTTATACCTATTTGAACTTCATTCAGATATGGTGGCAAACAACAAGATGTTTACTCTTCAAAAAAATAAGTTCCAAATCATGATAACTTTGGTACAATGATTTATAAATGAAATGATGTGAGGGGCTATCTTTCTCATAATAGAATTAAATAATTAGGGAAACAATGATGATATATATCTAATGAAATTTCTATATTTGGATAACAAAATTTATTACAAGTATGGGTCCCAAAGATCATATTTTCCAATTCATCTCTACCCAGGAAGGTATATCTACCAAAAATATAATTTAAATTATTATGTTTCTATGCATCTTCTACTGAATTATTATTTTTTATTCCCACTTTATGTCCTATTTAAATTAATTTCAATACATCACATTGAATTTCCTAATTTTCATTGCAATTAATTTTAATTTTGTTGTGATTATTTTTATAATCATTATACCAAGAATTAAATAATATATTATTTACCTATAGAAAAATATTATGGAATTTATTAGGAAATATCATTTAATGAAGAATTATAATCCTTTAATGAAGAGAACTTAACTTATAAATCTATTTAGACAACTTTTTTAGTTAATTATATTTAGAAAATGATATTCATATTATCATATTTTCAAATATTGTCAGTTTACAATTTTTGAACAATTTATATATTGTAAATTCTAATTTAGATTTATAAATATTAATATATGATTTATATTTTATTTCTATAATTAAAAATTATATTAGTTTAATATTTTATCATAAAAATTATTTAATTTCACTGAAAATAATGTTTTCTTAATCGGGTTTAATATTTTGAAAACTAATAAAATAATTTATAACATTAAATAAATCATTCAAATTATTAATGAAATAGTTTTCTTTTAGATATAATTTATCTATATCACTAGATAATATTAATATACACTAAAATTTATCCTTATAAATAAACCCACTTTAATGGACTGTACCTTAATTTTTTGATGCATTCACTAAAAATAGAAGTTCAGATGTTTAAATTTTTCGAGAGAGAATATTTATATCTTTAAAAGAATCCAATATTCTAATAAATATCATATTGTATATATAAAAATAATAATAAATATTTTTTAGGAGGGCTTGTATTGTTGATTCAATGTGTTTTAAAAAGATTGAGTTTTAGCTAATACATCTTCATGACTGTTATGGATGTAGAAAGATGGGATCAACTTTGTATGAGTATGAACAGTAATTCCATGTTTGAGTAATGAAATTATAAGGATCATCTAAATTCTCGGTGGAAGATTTTTTTTGTGGATTTATAATTTATGATCTTTATATATTAATTATTTTAAGACATTAGAAATATTTAGAAAAAAATTAAAACTACAATTCATGGTAGATACCCTCTTTTTCAATATCAAACTAGTAACCAATAAATTCAATTATTCAAATAATTGTGTATAAGAAAATATTATTAATGTTTATAATAATTTTAATAAACAATTATATTTAAATACTAATGTAAATTACTATTTTTAGTTTATTATGGTTTCCCATCTTCATTGAAATGGAAACGAGTACATGATCATGTTTTAGGACATCTACCTTGTGTTCCACACAGTGAATCCTTGATTGAATAATTTCCTCTTGTTTTTATTTTCCAATATAGAATCAATCATTAATGGAGAAGTAAAATTTGAAGTTATTTTTTAAATAAAAATAATGAATTAGTTTATGGTATTGATTTTGAATGAAGAGGACATTGAAAATAATGATTGTCGAGAATGAAAAAAATGAAAATCTGATAAATGGATAGATAATATATATTATAAGAATTTTCTTTATATTTCCACAAAATATGATCGTTGACACATGTCTGGTGGTTATTTCATCTAAAAATCAAAAAAAAATTAGTAGAATTTTTTTTGTTCAAATATGTAATACATGAACTTCTTGCTTCATATAAGGATTTTATGCAGAAAATTTTTTTTTTGATAAGACGAAACAATTAAAAACAATGTTAACAAAGAAAGATAAATATAGTGAAGCAATATATAACTTCCACTATATTTAAGATTATTTTTTGAATATGATACATTTGAATGATCAGATAAAGTGTTTGATCAAAACATGTAGAATATTTTTCAAAGAAAAACAAGTGGAAGGAAAATTGATGATATAAGAGAGGGAGTATAAAAAACAATTTATTTCTACATATAAATAAGTGGACGAGGATATTAATATTAAATATGGTGATAAGTTAGCTGAGGAAAAATTGAAAATTAAATAATCCCATGAAAATTAAAATGTATCAAATTTCCAAATAAATTATTCCATGTATTTAAATAAAAGAAAATTTGGTTCCAAAATTTCCATTGATAATAAAACTGATCTTTGATTGTTTTGGTAATAGATTAGACTTGTATTTCATTAATCAACATTTATCAATTTCATCCACAACAATGTTCATTGGAAACCTATTTAAAAATTCTAAAAGATTTTATATATCTAAAGATATTGATTTCCCTCAAATAGACCATCTGAATCAAAAAATTTAAGAGTTGGTTTATCATCATGTTGATGTTCAAAAAAATGCTTGAATGTAATATGTTTATTAAAATTGTTTTACATAAGTTTATGATGAAAAAATATTAGGACCTGACCATAATCATTATGTAATCTAGATATTTCAACTAAATTTCACATATTAATATAAGAAAATATCGCATTGGTTTATATTTTTAGAATTTTAAGACATAAGTCTTACATATATACCCATAATAATATAATGTGCGTACTCTTAATGTGATATCCATTTCTTTCCCAACATAATATTTTTAACACACAAGAAAACCTAATTTCATTGATAAATCTTCATAACATCCAATGTGACTTACATCTTTATCTTACACATCCTTATAGTCCATTAAAAAAATTAAAAAACATATGATGATCATGAAATGTTCTGTAAGGGTTATTAAAATATTGGATGAAACCATTAGTCAATGAGTACTTATTAACATATAAAATCATTTCACTAATATATAATTCTCACCCATATATACGTACATTATGAAACATTATATGTACATAAAAAAATAAGGAAAAATATATAAAAAAATAGGAATTATAGGTAATAAAATACTTATATTTCATCCCTCTCTTATACATTATGATTTTTAACCCTCGTAGCTAGCTTACAATGTAACCCATAGGAAAAACATATGGTGTAAACATCACAATTACACTTGCAGTTACAATATGGCATTCTTTTAACATAGACAGTATTAATGCATTAGAGGGAGATATTAATTCCATCATTCAGTATATATAAATCACAAGAACCGTAACATAATCATAAAATACGAATACTTTCATGAAAACATTTATTTTGAATTTCGTAAAATAGAATTTTAAAAAAGGATTTTTTTAAAAAAGATCCTCACAAATATTATATAATTGAAGTGATAATTTAATATAAGGAATTGAATATTTGCATAGACCATAAATACATGTAATAATACATGATATAAAAAATATTATCACTCAAATAATCTTAGTACCATAAAATTAATGTATTTGATGCTTAACCCAAAGAATGGAAATTAGATTATAAATTATTTTACCTTAGAGTTTCCTTACCTAAAATGTGCATAAACATCATGAATAATGGTTTATAGAGTGTTATTAAATTTTTACAAGAACATATTCATTTCTTTAACACCATATGTGACCATTTTATAACAAAATTTCACCCATTCATTAATAATATTTTGTTATATACATTGTTTCAGGTGTGTTCTTTTCACTGTTTCCATGGTTGGTACGTAACGTATTTTCTTATCGAAAGGAAGTGAAAGACAAAAAATGGAAACAGATGGTGTAAATAAATTTCTATAATATGACATTATTCAATAAATATTTTTGTTCATATGGTATTAGGATTAATAATTTGTTAATTCATTAGGGATTTTTGTTTAGATCATTTTGGCGGTTCATCGATAATCACAATCTCGCTTCAGTATATAACTTCAATGTTATCCATATTATTTAATCCCAAAAAATAGAGGTAATATAATACGCATTTAAAACATTTTAAACATTTAAATTTTTTCACATCCACATTCAATGTAATAATAGTATATTTGAGACACGTCATCTACAATGTCGGTCAATCGGCACATCACAAATGATGTTGTTATTTTTAAAAGAATAGTAAGAGTATAAGAAGAATGATGATGAATTTTTACAAAAACAAGAAAAAAAACTAGAATATATATAATACTAGGGATATCATGAATCATGGATATGGTGAAGATATGATAGTATAAGAAAAGAAAAAAATTGAAAATAAAAACAAGAAACTGAAAGAGGATATTTACCTCTTGATCTCTTCTAATTCAGATCATCTTTATGGCCCTTGGTTTTGGCCTTTTGGTGAGACCATCAAGTCATGGACATGGGTATGTTACATGAATATGTGATTTGGAATAATTTATAAAATTCCAAATGAATTAAATTTGTTATTAGAAGAGGGGTGATGGTCCTATTTAGAGTGTAAGTGACGGGTTTTTTTATTATTTTCAAAAGAACCCTCATTGGTGGAATTTGAAAACCCATGGGCTTGCCCCAGATTTTTTCCCATGGTATTGGAAACTTGGGAAACCTAATAGAATATTTAAATCATAATAAAGTTGACCATAAATATTACAATATCATTTCATTATTATAATGTCATTAGACACATGAAAACATTATATATGTATTTTTAGTAATCATAGAAAATTCATCAAACACAAAAAAAATCAAAAAATACCCTTACCATTTTTCAACAAGTATAATTCAAAAAAAT
Source organism: Viscum album (assembly GCA_963277665.1). Lineage (NCBI taxonomy): Eukaryota > Viridiplantae > Streptophyta > Magnoliopsida > Santalales > Viscaceae > Viscum > Viscum album. The sequence continues at coordinate 1,550,189,897 of OY728131.1, forward strand.
ACTATTTTTTAAATAAATATCTAAATATGATTAATTTATTTATTATTCAAAGTCAAAATTTATTCTAGAAAAATAATTTTTAAAACCATAACTCATTTTATATCCCCTTGAAAAATTGATGAATATCACATTAACATATATTCTTAAGAAAATAAAACAATAATATGATTTAATATTCATAGGGGTCATATTACTATTCAAATAATTATTCAGAAGGGTTATGTTACTATTCCCTAACAAAAATAAGTTGGTTCTTTATAAATCCATATAACTTACCGTTCACAATAATAGATTTTCATTACTAGAAATGCATATCATAGAAGTGGAAATATTATTTTAATGTATTTTTTATAAATATATCCTTAAAACTAAGTATCTGACATTCAGGAATTCCAATTTATTTATAAAAATATTGAGGTGTTTCATTCTCCCCACCATCTGGAAATTGTGTTCTAAAATTTTTTACATATTAAACAATTTATGGTACCCTTCCCTCATAAAATTTTCCAATTCCTAGGTTTCTTCTTCAATAATGTGGTTTCTTCATAGAGTCATTACCCAGTGGATTACATTATTCATTAATACTTGTTTTTACCAATCAATAATATAGGCATGTTTCTCTTTATAAGTGTAATTCATTTCAAACTCAATTGCTACTATGCTTGAAATATGACATGAATCTAAATAATTCATAATCAGCATCAAATCATGAAAAAAAAAATTCCTATGATAATCATAGAATAAAATATACTTGGTAGGAAACTAGTCCAAATTTCTCCAAGAATTCATAAGATCCAATGATCCATGGACCTATCATTCAATTCGTACCCAAACACATAACACTTTTTCATGGTTATATTCTAAGAAAAACATGACAACCAAACTCCAAATAATAGTATTTCCTTCATTTATATGAATAACCATTATGCCTACTCTGATCTATCCTTATGTGTTGTGCGATCATCTTCACTTTTTAAGCCACTTACTATTTTGATTTTGATCCCATTAACATCATTTTCATGGCTTCATCCCAAAACTCTATAATCGAATTAATCTTTTTGTTATAAAAGAATTAAAATAAACAAATATGATGATCCCAAATTCCTCAGTAATCCATTAAAAAAGATAGAAACCTATTCTCCAATGTTTGAATCGTCTATTATGATATCCCATATAATTGAGTGTGAAAATATGTATAGAAATTTAATTTTGTTTCCAATGAATTCTAAAGGCCATTCCAAAAATTAAAAGTGCACCTAGGATCATAGTCAGATTCAATGGATATAAGAACTCTATGTATCCTGACAATCTCTTCGAGGTATATTAATGAAAGCTGATCCCTGGAGATAATATCTTGAATATAAAGTAAATCACATGATTTAGTCAGTCGGTTATTAATAACTAATATTTCATTATTACCTAGAGAAATTTTTGGTAGTCCTGCATTAATTCCATGTATATGTTTCCCATTTCCACTATGACACTTGTAAATGCTAAACATCCTCTTTGGTAAATGCCTCTCTACATTATCATATTTTCATTTCAAAAAAAATCTCGGTAAAATATGGAATATCTCTTTTGATTCCATTCTACCAATGGTACCCCTGAAGGTCGATGTACATATTTGTACTGCCAGGATGACCTGAATGTGGAGAACTATGAGTATCACACAATAATTATTTTTTCACCAGAGAATAAAAATTCACACTCAATATGATTCTGAATCTAATATAACAAACTTTATCAGGTGTAAATTATTGTAATATACCCAATTTAAACAATTATAGCATTTTCTATAGCTCCATGACTTCTTTCTATGAATTCATATTTATGTTGGACAAAGATGAATACACTAAAACATCAAAAAGTTAGTGAAATATACTGCTCCAACAACATCCAAAAATATTCATCAAATCATTAATCAAAGAGTTTTATTCAATAATTATCATAGATAATGATGCATGATTATTTCGACTCAAGGCATCTTCAACATTGTTTTCATTTCTAGGATTGTAATAGATCGTGAAATAATAAACTATTACTAAGTAAATCCATATTCTCTTACTCATATTTAATTCCTTCTGTGTGAATATTTATATTTCACATTTGTGATCCATATATATTTCCCATTTGGGTCTGTATAAAATATTCACCATAATTTTTAATGAAAAAATAACGAATACTAATTCAAAATAATGGGTGGGATAATTTAACTAATGAGGTTTACATTTTCATGATTTAGAAGAAATTACCTGATCATTCAACATCATGACACAACCATATCCTTTTAATAACGAATCAATATAGGTGAGAAAATCCCAATTTATTAAAGGCAGTGTAAAAATAAGTGAATTCACCCAACATATTTTAAATTCTTAAAAAAATCATTTAATTCTTTTGAATAGAAGATTTTAAATACTTTTGGAGTTATCATAGTAAGTGTACTACATATCTCTATGATGTTTTCAATAAACCTCTAGTAATATCCCACCAAGCCAAGAAAACTACAAATATACGTTATATTTTTGGGACTAGGTCATTATTCAACCACACTAATTTTAGCAGGATCAATAGTTATTTCATCTTTAGAAAAAATGTTACCAAGGAAAGAAATTTGTTGCAACCAAAATTGTAACTTAATGAAAATTCAATACAATTTATTTCCTATTATATTTATAAAAACACCACTTAGATTATTATTCTCCTCTTATCATCTAGAATATAATATAATTTCATCATTAAAAAATAGTATAATTTTATTCAAGGACACATGAAATATTATATTCAAAATATCCATGAATATTAATGGTGAATTTTTTAACCCAAATGACATAAAAAATTCATAATGATTATATATAGTTCAAAAATCATTTTTTAGAATTTTATCCTTCATCACCATTAGCTGATGGTACCCATTTCTTAAGCCAATCTTAGAATTGTAATGAGCTCTATTGATCTGTTCATAGAAGTCCTCAATATGAGGAAAAGGATACTTATTCTTAATTGTAATTTTATTAAAATATCTATAATAAATTTAAAGACTAATTGAACAACATTTATTTTTAAAAACAAAAAATGAGGTTCCCATGGTAATCTGTAATGATGAATGATTAATTTATTAAGAAAATAATACAACATTTTTTTTAAATTCATGATATTCCATTTGATCCATTCGAACAAGGGGACTTAATGTTGTCTTAGCATTAGAAACTAGCTCAATTTTTAAATAAACATTATTATTTTGGTATAACATTGAGTAACCCATCAGTGAAAACATCATGGTATTCAATTACCACTGGGGAATATTTAATCTAAATATTTTACATGTTTTCAACAATATGATAACGATAACATTCATTTCCATAATTCAAATGATCATGAGGTTCCTCATATTTTATCAATTATATGGGTTCAATATTCTATATAAAATGAAAAAATTTCTAAAAATATCTTTTTATCTCTAAAATCAATCATATTATGAAAAAAAAATCCATTCCATACCTAGATTGACATAAAAATATACGATGGAAAAAATTGCAATGATTGAATGTATTTTCATTCACAAAATAACAACAATACTAGTCTTAAAAAGCATTTTCCCTATATAATTTATCCCTTTTGTTTAAACAATAAATTCTGGTCTCACTTTTTGAAGTGATATTTCCAATTTACCCAAATATTTCTCAGAAATAAAAAATTTTGTAAACCATGTTTCAAAAAATAATTTTTGAAAAGATAAATAAAAAACACAATATCGGATACCACTTCAATGGATGAACTGACAATAAATAAGGTATTTTTAAAGGATATTAATACACTTTTCTAGTTATTGTCTAGATACCTTTCATCATTCATATCTTTCTTTGGGAATGAATTTTCATAATGACCCATCACACAACATTTAAAACTCTTTACTATTTTGCTATCAGAATTGATATGAAGATCATTTTAAATATAATATTATCCCATATTTAAAAAAATCCTACATCAAAAACACTTCTCTATATTAGTAATACATTCCTCGTGGTTATTTTTACAACAATTTTCTAAAAGTAGAAACTGAGCATTCTTACAATTAGATTTCATTTATTTATTATTAACCATCACTTTCCATCATGAACTATCCTTATCATTGATTTCAAATTACAATTGATCATCAAAAAACTATATTTATACCCTATCAGCACATCAGAGATGGTTTTGATAACATTTGAAATCTTGGGAATCCAATTCACTTCTATATTAGGGCTTCAATCCTTAGTAAAAATGTGTTGTTTTTCTATCATGATCCAGAATATGATTTGGATAATACCTATAAATTTGAAGAATATTTATTCTTAAAAAACTAAGAAATATTAATCCTTTTTCCTATATTAAATGAATTTCTTCACCATACAAATTACAACAACCTTATTAATATATTTTTCATGGAAAATACTATTAGATTCATCCTACTCTAAGGATTCAATATCCTCTCTATCCTTGATAATCATGACCACTGACCACCAGTGACATGTTTCACCTTATAATTATAAATTAAATGACAAAAAAATTTGATTATCTCAAGATAACCTAACATTGAATATCATTACAAGGTATTTAATCCATCCTTTAGCGGCTATTGTGTCAGATGAACTACTAAAAGTAGGAGGGTGTTACCTCATAAAATTTTCCACTATCATCAGGTTTTGATGTGGTATCTCTGTTTGTAATCATTCAGGTATTTCACCCCCATTTTTTTCTACACCATCATATCCATTATGATCACAAACTTCTTGGTTATAATTCCCACAACTATTCGTTACAAATTCGAAAAGATACCATCCTCTCTATTCTTTCCATATTCAACTTCCCTATTTATTTTATTAATAACCCATTATTAACCGACATATCATAGTTGAATCAACATGGTAATGATTTATTTCTATACAATTTCAATATAAAAATGAAGTAAAAATCATTTATAATGTTATTTTAAGAGCATACTAAATCCTAAAGTTATATAAATTGCGATCTGATACAAACTATAAGGGCCTGACCTTAAACATTTATTAATATTGCTATTTCAATTATATTTCACTTATTTACATTATCAATGATATATTTTTCTTTATATTTTTATAACTTTTAGACATTACTCATACATATAAACCCACAATTAAATAATGTGGGTACCATTAAAATGAGATCTATTTATTCCAAAACATAAATTGTTAATCACATAAATAAAAAACACTATTTTTTAAAAATCTATGTATCTTTTAAATTAGCATTATTATTTCCCTTTCACAATCTTATTATCTATTAAAAACATTTAATAATAAGGATTGCTCATAAAAATATCAATATAGGATATAAAAAGAAGTAATTAAACCATTATTCCATAATTACTCATAAACATATGAAATCATTTCACTAAGACGTACTTCTCACCTATATATACTTAATTTTTGAAAGCTGTGATTTCCATAACATATTAATGAAATATATATATATATATATAGCCATTATGGTTTCTTATATAAATACCTACATATATTAAAACCCTCGTGGCTAACTTTTGATTTGTAACCCTCACTGAAACATTACAATGTAACCCCTGTGAATACCTTCTAATTTAACCATTGTAGTTACACTTGGGTTAACCATACAAACACACTCTATCATACACATACCCAATTCATTTTAGGGATACATTGGTTATACCCTTTGTTATAATGAATTCCAAAAATTTATAAAATATTCATAAAATTGGAATATTATTATAAAAACAATGATTTCAAATTTTTTAAAATAGATTTTAAAAGAGTTTTTTAAATTGTAAGTCCCTTAAAAATATCGTATAATTGAAGGAGAAATTAATATAATGAACGGAATATGATTATACACTGTAAATACATATAATACCACATAATATAAATAAAAATTCATTACAAATATAATCTTCATTCCATATAAGTAATGATGTAAAAGATTATCCTATAAAATGGAAATTAGGGTAGGAAATCCCTTACAATGGGTACATCTTAAATCAAATGTTCATATCCCACATATATGACTGTTTGAAGAGTTTTACTTATATTTTAAAAAATATTCATGTTTATAACACCTTAAATGATCATTTTATGTCATAATTCCTCCCATTCAATAATAATATATTTTTTATTTAAATTGTTTCAAGTTTTTTATTAACATGGATTATGAGGTTTCCCAGCAACGTATATTCTTGGAGAAAGGAAGTGAAACTAAAAAATTGGAATGAATTGGTGTTAATCTGATTCCATTATTTTAAATTATACCATAAATTATTTTTGTATTATATTATGGGGATAAAACCTTAGACAAATCAATAGTGATTTTCATTGAGATCATTTTCTAAGTTATATGATAATGACGAACTTTTTTCATCATATACCTTTAATATTATTCATATAACATATTTACCGAATATTAGAGATGTAATATAATACAAATTAAATACATTTTTAACCATAAAATTTATTTTACAGTAGGATTTGAAGGAATTAATGTGAATTGAGGACACATCTTCCATTATGTCTTTAAATCAACACTTCATAGACATTGTGTTTATTTTTATAATGAGAGGAAGAAGTGGAAATGAATGAAGATAAAGTATTACATAAACATGATAAAAATAATTAATTTATATAATAATATATCCTTTATCCTTTTCTGATGTGGATAGGAGAATATATTATAATAATATAAATAAATTAAAAATAAACATATGAAAATGAAAGAGGATCATTACATGCTGATCTCTTCACCATAAGATCCACCTTATGGACTTTGGTTTTGGACATTAAATGAGACCAGTTGGTCCTGGAAATTAGGAAAATATTATGTAATGGGATTGAAATTATTGTATACAATTATGAAATCTTGTGAGGTGTGATAGGAAGAGTGGATTGATGGTGGTAATTATAGTGGAAGTGAGGGTGTTTTTAATTATTTAAAAAGGATACCTCATTAGTAGTAATGGAAAAACATAAGGGAATTATTTTAGATTATTCCCATTTTAATTGAATATTGGGGAACATCATATAAAATTTCAATCCTCAATAGTCTACAAGAATTATTACATTATTATTTCATCATTATGATGTCATTAAACACAAGAAATCATTAAAACTTTTTTTTTTACAATTCACTAAATATTCATCTATATTGGAAAATTACCATAAAAACCCTCATACCAATTTTCTATGTATATAAATCAAAAAATTAAGTCCATTTCCGAAATAAAATTTTTCTAAATAGGATTTATTTTATTTTTAAATAAAATCATAATTTTTTCAAAAAATTCGAATTTTAAAACTATAACTCATTTTATATTATCTTGAATATATAAACAAGAACCCATTATCTTATAAACATAATAAAATAAAATCCTAATATGATTTAATATATAAAAATTTCATGTTACTTTTCATATTAATATTCATAATATTATGTTACATTTGACTAAAAAACCATTCTGTTTTATCTGACACCAAATAACTTACCGATCACAACAATAGATGTTTTTTTTTCAAAATTCAAATCATAGAAGTGAAAAAATTATGTTTAATGACATGTTTATAAATATATTATTAAAAAATTGTCATTTTTTCAAGAAATATTATTTATTTTTAAAATTGATGGGTTGTTACATAAAAAAATTGGAGATAAGTAATGTGAGACTCAATCCAGAAGAATAGAAGTGCATCATTTTTCTCTAGTGCATCCTTCTATCTACACACATACTGTGTTTACTTCATAACTATCTGAAATCACATTTCTAAATAAGATCATGATGTTGACTACATCTCATTAATTTCTCCTTATTCTTATATATCAATGTCACTAAAATATGAAAAATGATATGAATAATGAAAATACATATTTTGAAGAATCATCATTAGAAAATTGAAGATATAAGATGATCATCATGTAATATTTAATGTACATAAAAATAAAAAATTAAATCACACCTAAGACATATTATACTCCAAATTGTAGATATTTTGATTGAACGTTTAGTATTATTATGATTATTTAAAAGACATTCAACAAAAATAAATCTTATATATATGTTATGTAAAATATTGAATGTACATGAAACTAATATATGTTACTTTCAATACCCCAAAATCAAAAATTATAAAATTATATTCAATTAATATAGTAAATGAATAATTGAATGATGTTTAAATAGAAATATAAAATTTTTATCAAAATTTTAAAAAAACATTAAATAAATTTAATATCTCATGTGAATAATGTGTATACTATTTTAAATATTACAATTTATCACTATAAAAACTATGACCTTCATCATTATAATTATGTTTTAAATTATGATGTCATGAAATACATAAAAATAATATTATAAAGAATTACATTATCTCTTGAATATTTATAATAATACATTTTTATTTTAGGTTATAAGGTAATTTTTTATAATAATAAATTTAAAATCTCGATAAAAAATTTCTTCCATGGAAGAAAAAAATGTATAGAATTATCATACGTTTATGTATCAGGAAACAAATTTCATTATAATATCAAGTGTTTATTTTTTAATCAAAATAAATGTAGTGGTGTTGTACTAAAATATCATTAAATATGGAATTATGTTACACCCATTGGAAGATGAATAATGATTAGTTCCAAATACTCATGACACCTGAAAATTAATTTTTCAATATGAATTTTTGAGAAATTTTGATAAATGAACCTTCACCAAATATATTATTAGACAGATATAATAATGAACTATGATCATTCTTAATGATATTTATTATCTTTATCATTTTCAATCCCTTATTCCTTGATCAAATCCAATCAATATATTTTTATTTATGTGTATTTTAGTTAATTGATATCAAGGTAGGGTTTTTTAATGATCTTGTTATTTCATTTTATTTGTTTCCTCATGCTACCAGTTATGTAAATAAAATAAAGATACCAATTATGTTGTTGAATCACAAAGATACAAGTTATATATATGAGGTAAATTTTCCTATATATTAGGTAATAGGGTAAAATCGAGCTAATGATTTTAGAAGATTATGACATATATATTTGGCTAATTGTTGGCCTACATGGTTAGGAATACAAAGTCAAGATTATTTCAATTAATAAAAAAACAAAATTTATTTGATTAATATTCCAGGAAACCTTAGATAATTTCTTTGTATCTTATAATCAATTATTTTTTTATTTTATGTAATGATATGCTTGATTTATTTTTTAATTATAAATTATATTTTATACTTTAGTTTAATTTTATATAGGTTAGTTTATACTTCCATAGTTTATGTTTAATTTGACTAATAACCTAAAATATTAATATATTTAAATAGATAAATTGATTTTATTTAGTGTGAATATATTTAGTTCAATAAAAACAAACATTTATGTTGTTAAAATCATATTTGTATAATTGTTATACATTTATCCCTTCTTGAGGAATGCAATATGTTTTTTATAAAGAAAAATACACCCCATATTCTAGTATAATTACTATATTTAAAACATTTAGTATCTTATACTAGGGAGTTTCAATCAAAAAATATTACAATTTAGAAATTCTATAATTCCTCTTTTCCCATTTTTTTTAAAAAAAATTAACAATTGTTAGACTCTCACATCATTACTTATTTTCCATATAAGTATGAATATTTGTAAATTATTTCTCAGACTTCATGGATTATAATACTATATCCTTATACTTGGAAAATATTTGAGGGACTAGTTCCATAATAAGATTATGATATATCCCATAAAAGATATATTCAATCCATCTACCTTTATTATGTATATAATCGGTATAATGAGCATCTGACATTGTACGTTTGGCATAATATTCAAAAATATTTTTTCATATATTTTTCCTTTTGTTGAAAAAGTTACTCTTCATGTTAGATCTTTCATCTATAAAAAATTATTTTTCAATTATTACATCATTTATATTCACACACGTTATACTATTTGGTTACACCAAATTCATATTTTTCAATATTAATGACCAACATTGATCAAAATCTCCCTTATGATGATAAATTTCCCGAATAAATTCCCCACATTCACTACTTATAGAATGAATAAATATATTCTCAAAATTCATGATCCTATTAAGTTATACATATAGAAATTAAATCCCATTTAATGATTTAGTTTTGTCTCATGTAGATCTCCAACATTCTTGCACCATGTTTGGGATCAACTAGACACTCCATGCGATAAATTGTTTTAGTTATAACCTATTTAATCTACCCAAATATTCTTATAATTTGTTATGTTGTAGCTCATATTTTAGTTTCAATTCCATGGAAGGAAATACCTAGACATACTATGTCATTTAATAGGGTTACATTCCTTCCTCTATGATCCAATTATATTTAAGGTAATTTTCTAAATTACCTCATTACATTATGAATTTGAAATAATTTTTTATATTTTTATATCATGTGTAATACATAAAATAAATTAATAATTTTTATATAGTCATGTAATTATAATCCTAGAATCTTTGGGAAAAACATAAAATTAAAAAAATTCAAATGTTTCATAAAATTTTGTATCGTCTGTAAAAATTGACCAAATCAAATTCACCATGAATGCCTTTCTAGGTGTGAAATATAAGAAATACCAATTTTACCTAGTGATTATCTAGTTAAAAATCAACATCCAACATTTATAATTGGGAATCCTAATTGCATCTACTTCACATTCACATCCACATCATATTACAATAGAAACATAATCATTGACAATACTAAGTATGGTTGTGAATGAAAAATAGAACATTATTGCAAATCCATCAAACATCATAAACACCATAAAGACATTAATATTAAGTGTATATTTAGCCTAAATATATACTAATTAATTCTAAATACTTATTATAATTTATAATATTCAATTATAACATTTCGTCACCAATTTAAAAATAATTCATTCTTACAATCACAATTTCTGAGTGTGAACAATTTTGTAGTTAATATATGGATGGATTTTGTACTTTTAAACATACAAATTCATAATTTTTTTAAAAAAAATATATATATCATGAGTATCATATTTAATTATTATATACACCAATATTACCATTCATATTAATTTAATATGAAAATTAAATTACATAAATTCATGGTGATGTTGATATGTTTGAATGCATCTGTGATGATTCCACTTCTCAATGGGTAGAATGCTAAAATATAAATTACATTTTATTGTATAAGAGTCAATATTATATAATAAATATTATATATATTCCTTAAATCTATCATTATAACTATCCAATTTAAATATAAATGAAAAAATAATCACATCACATCTTCGAGGTGTTTGGTATGCATGAGCATCATTATTGATTCCCAGTGAAAGGAAATTTAATATTCAAATATAATATTTATATTTTATTTTACATATAAATATATAATTGTTTCTATATAATAATTAAAATAAAAAATCAATACATCATTCATTATTTCATTAATTTATAACCTTACATTGATAAATTGAATCAAACTATAGAATTGAAACACGTAAAATTGTAAAAACTCACAAAAAAATTATAAAAGCTAGAACAAGAAAAATATATATTAGGTATATATCCTAGAATTATCACTCTTGAGAAAAGTAATGTAAACCCATGGGGAGACATTAGTTATGGAATCATTATGCTACAAATAATGAAAATAGAACCTCGAGGTAAATTTATTTTGATGATTACTAGAAAAATTAATATGTTTTTACAGCACATAATATGATCATAAAAGTATTAATGCGATTGGGAGTTGTAAGAAAACTTTTATGAATAGTATCCTTACTATTAGTTCATTTAATTAGACCATCTAGAATAATAACATTTACATTACAATATTAATTTGACATAAAAACAAAAAATTATAATATAAATAATATATATCAGGAGTGATTTATAAAATTATAAATATATTAATTTTGGAAAATAAATTATAGTATTAATAAATTAAAGTACTTAATTTATTTTATTTTATATATAGTATTTTAATGTGTTTCTATAAAATCCTAATTTTTATTATAATATTTATTGTTACATATGACAGAAAATTATTATAATCAAATGAATTTAATTATTTGAATCAATATATAAAAATTACGTGTGGTTTTGTATTTGGTAGTTTTCGTATAATCATATATTTTAGCAGAGTAGTCAAATAAAATTTTTTCATAATTGTTATTTTTAAAAATAGATTAGTCAATATTTAATAATTATTTAATAAATGAAATAATTTGAAACTATATAATAATAGTCATTTATATGTAAAATAATTTTGAATGTTTATATTTTTAAAATAATTTTTTCTAGAAGCCTATAATGTTACAATATTACACAAGAATAATAATTTTTCATTTTTACAATTTTCATTTTAATATAATAATGTATTCGGTTATAAAAAGTATAATAATTCATAAAATTGTTTTTTATTTAAATATGAATTACAAATTTTAGTATGTAATATATATTTCAATCAATATTTTATGTTAAAAATACTCCTCTCCTATTAGTATAAAACCCCCTATCACACCATTTAGAAACACCCAAATCTCACACTTATCACAGATTATGCTCTTCCATAAATCCCATATTAGTCCTCTTAAAATCCTTTGGTATATTTTGTAAGTACCCATCTCAAAAAATTCAGGTATATTAGTTTCATATGAAATTAGAAACACTAATAATGGGGGATGTTTTATCCATGTTTCTTCCCATTAGCCTCTTCTATTCTAGTTTTTTCATTATTCCATTTTTTCCATAATATGAAAATTTATTATTTTTTACTAATACATTTTATTAATTATTTCATCTATCTAAAATTATTATATTTATTATATATTTTACTTCTATTACACTTTTTTTAAATGTCCCTTCAATATACTATTAACAACACGTGAGGAAATTGATAACTCATTACTTATCACAACCTTCATGGATTGTAAATATTGACATTATATGATATATAAATTTTAATTGAAATATATTTTAAAAGTTCATAATTAATTATTAATTCATATAAATTTCCTTCATAAAAATTATAGAGAGTAATATTAGATAGGATAATTTAATGAAAATATTACAGTAAAAAAAATTTTATATTCCACATAATATTATATAATAAAATAAAATAATTATAATTGTTAAATAGAGACATGAATAAATATAATTCACATATGTTTCTATGTGATGAAATATATTATTTTATTATACATAGTGGGTTAGTGATACAAACCAATGCCGAATTTAAGGTATTAGGAATATTATGCCCAACAACTTTATTTTAAGTGTATCTCCTCTTTAAAATAAATTTCACAGTGGATATTACATTAATGTGAATAAAATAACATTATATTATTATTATAAATTGAAATATATATAGATAAAGATGATTTTATATTGTATAAATGATTTTTATGTCAATATCAATGATCATTCAAAATGAAAATATTTTTATCAAAATCACATTATCCACTAATCAGGTGTTTCTTCTCCACTCATGAATGGTAATATGGGATGAGATAATTTTGTATCCAACTGATTTTTTAATTATTATAATGACTATTAAATCTTTATGAAAACCCGTTATTTTTTGTGATATTATTCCATAACTACAACTATTATATTTTAATGAGTCATGTATGATTTTAAGAAATTTATGACGGGAATGGTGTGCCTTAATTATATAATCGACCAATGAATTTGAAAATATGATACTGTTGGACTCCTCATGTGTTAATCATGTTTTAATGATCACAAATCTTATTACTGTTAATTAATCTCAATCTTCATTGCACATCTTGCTAATTCTCTTCAATCTCAATAATAACTACACATCATGTTTTAATGATAACAAATATTATGGATGTTAATTACTCTCTTTATTATTAACAAGTCTAATGCATGATCACAAATCTCACATATATTATCAAGTCTTTATATTTATGATTGAAGCTCTCTTACTCTCTAATGATTAAACATAATTTATATGCTGCATATTAATATCTAAGACCAAATGCAGATATTTGTCTAAGTATGGACACACCGTGAGGGACTCATAGTAACCCAGACACTGTGACCTAGACACCGTGACCCAGACATCGTGAACTAGACACCGTGAAGGACAAACCGTGATCCAGACACCGTGAGCTACATACCATGACATGGACATACCGTGAACCTCATACCTTGAAGACTATACAGTCACCAAGACACCGTTTACTTAATCACTATGACACCATTTCACCTTTTTTCAATATTATTTAAATAATGCTAGTGGTCATAATTGATGTTTTTAATGCAATTAATGTTATTTAATGATAGTTATTGGTATGTCAGGAAACTGTATCTCATACTATGAAAAGGGAATCATTCATACTGCTAGAACTCATGGAATATAATGAAGTTTGAGGTGCAGTACACGTGTAACATGCATGTGTGAATATAGAATAATAAGAACTTACATAAACCAAAGAGCACTGTGCTGAACAAGAAGAACAATACTGAGCCAGAAAAAGATTGCAATACTTTCAAGGAACTCTTATGAATACAATCCAGCAACACTGAAGAACACACGACAAATCAAGAGATCATTCTCAATCCTGTAGAAGTCAAGCTAAACTACGACACTCTGTTTTTGAACATAAAAACCAAAGAAGACTCAGAAGCATTCATGCTGAATCCAAAGAGTCCGGAGCTGCATTGATAATCAATATAGCTTTCTAAACTCTTAGTTATCTTCTCTAAGGGATTTATTTATTAACTTTCGAGAAGTGTGGTGTACTCTGTATATCTTATACACACACTATATCCTACACTGAACTGGAGGATATCAAAATCCTCTCTCCAAATCTCTTAAATCATGTTCACCCACATCAACTATGGAAGAGGTCCTTGTGTGGCCTAGTATTTGTTTATGTCTCCCACGAAGAACAGTGGTAGAGGTCCCTCTGTGGCCTGGACAGTTTTGTAAACTTTTGTTAACCCTGATCCAGGGTGTGGATCAAGTTTATATAAATTTGAGAGGACTATGTCTCGACTTGAGACTGAACCTCTTATTTTATCTGTTGTGAATCTTTATTTAATGTTCAACGTATACTACATATATCTTATTTATTCCGCTACTATTACATTGAAATAAAAAACTATTTTAAGGAAACATTGATAGTTAAATTAGAAAGTGTTTACACTTATTGTAAATTAGTATGTTAATTTAAAAAGTTAGTTTGATCTTGTGGTTACATTAATTGAGACCTAATCAATCTTTCAGAAGCTAAGAGAACATTTACAATCTGTATAAATTCACTACAATTTAACTTATTTTATAAATCGGGGGATTTTAAATAGACAATATTTTAACAGAAATTTTAATTGGAACTCAATTCACCCCCTATTGAGTATCCACTCCGACCAACATTTGGTATCAGAGGTTTTTGTTTTTGATTAAGGACATTTGAAGTTCTCTATTTTTCAACTGTGATATTAGTTGCGTCTTTAATGATCTTAAATATCTGTTAGTTCTTAATTTTATCTCTTTAAATTATTTTTCTAAAAACTAGTTATGGATAATAGACTAGAGGGTGATGCTACTAACATGACACCTTTCTTCAATGGTACAAACTATTCTCAGTGGAATCTTAAAATGAAAATTCATTTAGAAACATGGATTTTGATATCTGGACCGCTATAGAGTCACAATATAAAATTCCAAAAACTGAAAGAGTAACTTGGGATGAACCTACAAAGACTGCCTACAATAATAATTGTAAAGCCATGAATTCCATGTACTGTGCTCTAGGAGATGAGGAGTTTAACAAAATTTCTTCTTGCAAAACTGCCTTGGAAATTTGGGATACTTTGGTTGTATCTCATGAAGGAACAACCAATATTAAAGAAATGAGATTATTTACTTATACTATTAAATATGAAAATTTTAAACTGAAGACTGATGAACCAATTTCTGATATGTATCTCAGGTTTAATGAGATAGTCAATACAATGAATTCACTAGGAAAGGCATTTCTAGTAAAGTAATAGATTACGAGAATCTTGAGATGTTTACCAGATCGATGGAGAGGCACATCTATTTCAATCAGAGAGTCATGTGACATTGATTCTCTACTAACCAAAGAATTAATTGATAATTTTATGATGTATGAGGAAGAACTCAAGGTTAATAAAGAGGAAGATGATGAAACTAAGAGAAAATCTGTGGCTTTCAATACTACTACTTCAAAGAATAAGGACAAAGAAAAATCTCAAATACAAACTGACAGTTCAACCAGTGAAAATTCGGATTCTGATAGTTATACTGAAACGGCTCAGATAGCCAAAAGGTATAAGAAATTTTATTGGAAGAAGAAAATTTTCAGAAAATCAAATTACAAAGAAAAGTATGACAATAAGGTACATAGGAAGAAGGATTGGAAAAAGACAGATAAAAGTGATGAAGTTGTTTTCTATGAGTGCAAAACGAAAGGAAACATTAAAGCAGACTGCCCAAAGCTAACATTGAAGAAGAAATATGATTACAAGGAAGTTAAGTACAAAAAGGCTATGAAGGCTACCAGGAGTGCTTCTCAAGACAACACTAGTGAATTTGAATTGTCTGATTCTGAAAAGCATCATGCCAACATGTGTTTCATTACACACACATCTGAGGTAACCTGAGATAATCCTGTTTTAAATTCTTATTATTTGGGAGATGATGCATAATCTGATTCTGATTCTGAAAACATTACTACTGAAGAATTATTTGAATACTGTAATATGTTGGAGGAGACATGCAATTAACTTAAGGACAAATAAAAATCATTAATGAAACAACATGATCTCACTACTACTGTTAAAACCAAACTTATTATTCAAAAAAGAGAAAAATGCTCAACTATTAAAGGAGAACACTGAACATAAAATGTCTAATGAGAAACATAGAAAAGGCTTAGAGAAGATAAAAAATGGAAAAGATACACTAACTCAAATTCTAGGAAAGCAGCTTGTGCCAACATAGACTACTGAAATAGGCCACAAACCAGGATAGAGACAGATTACTACGAATCGATTTATTCCTAAATCTAGACAGAATACTGGTAGTTCTAGTTCTGGTCATTCCTATGCTTCAATTAGTTACTCACATTGTTATAAATCAAATAGATTTTATCATTAAAAATCATTTGATTCTCTAAATTATATAAGTCCCATAAGACAAATGTGGGTACCAAAAACATTGATGGCTAACCTGTCTGGACCCAAGAAGATCTGGGTACCAAAATCGTTTCCTATCTAAATCTGTATTGTAGGAAACCTACTTGAAGAGTTCCCACAAGAAGACTTGGTATTTAGGAAATGGATTTTCAAGGAATATGTCTAGGAATTACTCATGCTTCGGGATTTTAATAAATGTTGATAGAGGTCATGTCACCTTTGGTGATAATTCTAAAGGAAAGATCATCGGCCTAGGCCAAATTGGTAACACTGATACAATTTTAATGTCTAATGTTTTATTTGTTGATGGAATTAAATATAATTTTTATGTATTTCTAAATTGTGTGATGATGGTTTTAATGTCAAATTTGAAAATTATTCTTCTAATGTTTTTAATTCTAAAAATGATTTAGTATTCTCTGCTCTATGAAATGAAAATATTTATGATGTTGATTTAAATTCCTTAGCTAAGAAAAATATTACCTGTTTAAATTCTTTTAATAAAGAGTCCTAGTTATGGCATAGAAGATAAGGAAACTGCAATATACACTCACTTAGAAAAGTAACTAGGAAGAACATAGTTAGAGACTTACCCAAACTTGAGTTTCCCAATGATAATGTTTGTAATCCCTGTCAAAAGGGAAAGTAACATAAGGTTTCTTCTAAATCAAAGAAAGAAGCTTCAACTTCTCAACCTCTTGAGTTGGTTCACATGGATTTGGTTGGACCATCTAGAGTTTCTAGATTAAATGGGAAGCACTATGTCTATGTCCTAGTAGATGACTTTTCTAGATATACTTGGGTATACTTCTTAGCTCACAAAACTGAAGATTGCTCTTACTTTGTTATGTATTCAAAGACTGTAGAAAACCTTAGTGGACTTATGATTAAAACTCTAAGAATTGATCATGGCTGTGAGTTTGAGAATCATGAGTTTGAATCCTACTGCTTGCATAATGGATATTTTCATAACTTTTCTGCTCCTAGGACACCTCGGAAAAATGGTGTAGTAGAAAGAAGAAATAGAACCCTGCAAGAAATTTCTAGAACTATTCTTAATGAATACGACTTACCTATTTACATTTGGGATGAATCTTTGAATAAAGCTTGTTATATTATCAATAGAGTCTTAATTTGACCTGTTGTTAAGAAGACCCCATATGAGTTGTGGAACAATAGAAAACCTAAAGTCAATTACTTTAGTGTCTTTGGCTGCAGAGTTTTTATTCTCAATACAAAAGATAATCTTGATAAGTTCTCTTCTAGGAGTGATGAAGGAATATTTTTAGGATATTCTTTAACCAGAAAGACTTATTGAGTTTTCAATAAAATAACCAAGTGTGTGGAATAATTTCTTCATATCAAATTTGATGAAACAAATCCACATGAGCCTAAAACCTCGTTTGAAAATCTTGAAAGAAGATTTATCTATTCTGGACCTTAATGAAAAATCTTATGAACCTCCTATAAAGACAACCAGTTCTGGACTTATTCCAGAATCTGATCCTAATGAACCTGAACATAGAGAAGAACCTGAAATTTCTAGTCATACCTTTACTAGATCAACTATAATTCTAAAGAATCGTCTTTTAGATGCTGTTGTAGGAAATCTTGATAGAGGGACACAGACTAGAGCTTATCTTATAAATCAGGTTGAACATCAAGCCTTCTTGTCATACCTTGAACCTATAAAACATTGTTGATGCTATTAATGATGAATTTTGGGTAATTTCTATTCAAGAAGAACTTAATCAATTTGATGGAAATAAAGATTGGAATCTTGTTGAAAGGCCTAAGGAAAATTTCACAAAAGGTACTAAATGGGTGTTTAGAAATAAAGTAGATGAGTCTGAAAACATAGTTTGATATAAAGCATGGCTAATTGCACAAGGCAATAGTCAAGAAAATGGTATTGACTATGAGGATACTTTTTCTCCAGTTTCCAGATTAGAACCTATTAGGATTTTACTTGGTTATGCTGCACATCTAAATTTCAATCTATATCAAATGGATGTCAAGAGTGCATTCATAAATAGATATATTGCTGTGGATGTTTTTGATGAAAACCCACCTAGATTTTCAAACCCTCATTTCCCAAATCATATTTTCAAATTATCAAAAGATTTATATGGTTTAATGCAAGCTCCAAGAGCTTGGTATGATAGAATAAGTACTTTTATAATTTCCAAATGTTTCAAAAAAGGAATAGATGATCCTACTCTGTTTATAAAACGAATTTCTAAAGATGTTTTAGTAGTAAAAATTTATGTAGTTGATATTATTTTTGGATCTTCAAGAAATTCCCTATGTACTAATTTTTCTAAATTGATGCAAAATGAATTTGAAATGAGATTAATGGGCGAACTTAAATTCTTTCCTGGATTTCAAATATTTCAAAATGATGATGGAATTATTTTAACTCAATGTAAATATACTAGAGAACTTTTAAAAAAAATTGGATTGGATGGCACAAAAGGTAGTGACACTCCCATGAGTAGCACTTGTAAGTTGGATCTTGATGAAAATGATAAAATCTATTGATCAAACCACTTATAGGAGAATTATTGGAAGTCCACTCTACCTGATTGTTAATCATCCATATATTATGTTTAGTGTGTGTATGTGTGCTCATTTTCAAAAAAAACCCTAAAGAGTCACATTTAAATGCTATGAAGAGAATATTAAAATACCTTAACCATACTCCCAATTTAGGAATGTTCTATCCCAAAGGACAATCATTTAAATTACATAGTTATTCTGATGCTGATTTTGCTGGATGTAAGTTAGAAAGAAAACACACCTCTAGAACATGTCATCTTTTAGGAAAGTCACTAGTATCACGGTGTAGTAAGATTTTTTTTTCATTATCCACTGTAGAGTTGAATACATAGCTGCTGGAAGTTGTTGTGCACAAATTTTTTCGATGAAACACACATTACTAGATTATGGATATCAATTCAGACATGTCGCAATAAATTGTGACAACACAAGTGCTATTAATATTTATAAAAATCTTGTTTCTCATTCTAGGACAAAACATATTGATGTAAGACATCAATTTTTGCGGGATTATTATCAAAAAGGTGATATCACTTTGGAATTCATTGGTATTGAATATCAACTTGCTGATATATTCACTAAACCATTAAATTCTGGGATATTAGACTACATCATACATAATATTGGTATGATTAATCATTAGTAAATAACTTACTGATGTTAATGTTTAATACTTTACTATATTTTACTTTACAGTTTCATGGTCACTATTTCTAAGTTACTATTTTATGGTCACGGTCTTTCAACTCACTGTCTCACCGTGACTACATAGAATGCTCATTGTTTCACTGTGACGACTACCAACAGTCTCACCGTGATAAATACCAAGTATCACACATTGATGACTAGTTTTCATCACACCGTAATGCCTACTTACGGACTCACCAGGAAGATTTTTTTATATTTTTATTTTAACCCGTATTGCTGTAATTTTTTTTTCATCGCTATTTGATTTCCCGCGTATTTGTTTTTATGACATTTGACATTCCCAAATGATAAAACATAAGGGTTTCATTCGATTCCTTACCAGAACTCTCTCATGAGCCTTCCCTTCCCTCTCGCCCGAACCATTAGTGAATGCCAAGGATGAAGTATCCATCTTCACCCTCGTCTGATAGGAACAGCTCCAGGAAACAGAAGAGGATACCGAGGATAGCTCCCGAAGGACCTCTAAAACCAAACCTAGTAAGACGTATAGTTGTACCTGAAAAAGAGGTTTTCCCAGAGTGGTTCCTGTCTAACAGATCATTAGTTTTGAATGTTTTAAGAGAACAAGGATGGATTGAATGGTTCACTGGACAGAATAGACTGATTTACCTGAGATTGGTATGTCAATTCTATCAATATGTAAGGTTTTCCTTTGAGTTTGGTGAAAGATTTATGGTGATAAGCTGGATAAATGGCCAGAAGTTCTCTTTATCTTCGAGGTTGTGGGCTGCATGCCTAAGGATTCCACACGAAGGATTTTGAGAGGATTACCAAAGAGACCCTCCTCCAACAACCGACATATTTGACCTGTAGAATGCTTTAGAAATCCTGAATGGAAATGGAACAAAGCGAAGGGCCATAACTGCTGAATTAGATGGGGAGACTAGACTTCTGTTCAAGTTTGTTTAGAATTTGATTAGTCCGAGAAAATGAGATTTTTCTGTGATGAAGTATCAGGATGTGTTACTGATTCACCTATTGATGAATGGCCATAAGATCATCCTTTGTATGTATGTTATTAACCATATCTGTGAGCTGATCAACATCACTTCCAAATCTACCTCCTTGTTTTACTCAAGGATGATTTCAGCTATGTTAGTTGCAAAAGGCTTGGTTAGACCAAATGAAGAAAAGTTGTAGGACATCAATTTATTCCTATCATTGCATATCATCAGAAGGATGAAGATTAGCTAGAACCCCTGGAAGAAGTAGTGGGTTGAGGATAATGATTAACTCTACAAAAAGTTTAATCATGTTGACTTTCGAAGAAGGCCTAAAAATCTATATGATCCTGGATTGGAACTAGATGAAGTGGTTGAGTATTCAGAAGAATAAGAGGAGGAGGAAGTAGCAGCTGAAGTATCTCATTCAGATGAAGCTGGAATACCTCCAATGGAAAAAGTTCCGGTTGAAAAGGAAAGGGTTGATGTCCCTGCTGTTATCTCTGCTGAAATACCTCAAGGAGAGGAAGTTGTTGTTGGTTTTAGAGTAGAATAAGCTCATCCAAATGTAGCAACAAAGTTAGTTTTTCCTAATTTAGAACAGCAAGAAACCTTAGAGGCATATAATGTTGAAGAGGATCTTTCTGTTGAGAAAAAAACATGTCTGGAAGATCAACCAGTGGAACAATCGGTTCCTTAGTTTTTCCCCTCTACTGAAGAGAGGATGGAAATTTCCATTTAGATGGCAAGGAAAGTGTTTGCTGAAGAGATTACGGATGATCATGTGGATCATGATCATGGTGAGCCTATTGTCTCCGAAATGGAAGCACAATTTTAGGGGGAGGAACCTAAAAACCATTTGATTATAGAAGCTGGATCTACTAAATCTTCTAAACCTACAGTCACATATTCTGTGCACACTTGGTATGAGTTCCCATGATTTTATGACGTGAATGAGACACAACATGTGACTACAACTGGAATGGATCATTCTTCTCTGTATCAACTGAAGTCTATAGCTCATCCAAAACCAGAATCAGAGACCCTACCTCAATCTGAATATGAATCTGAGTCTGAAGATGAATCTGAACCTCAACCAAAATCTGAACCTTTGTCTTTACCTACACCCTTACTCGAGCATCCCTCCTTTGTGAACAAAGATGATCTAAAATTTTTTGGAGAGACTTTGTTCGCTGGAGATGAGAAAATTTTCTCCACTCAACCTCGTCCAGTGACTTAGTTATGTCATGAAGATGCATCAATTCTCTTGGAAAATATTATCTTTCATATTCAACAGAGGATGATTTTGAAAAGGCTATGCAATATGGTCATGAAATCAATAATTATTTCATCAATCTTTTGAAGCTATATAATCATGTACAGAGTACTGATATAGCTGCTCTTGCTAAGGCACCCCTTCGATCTGGTCTACCTACCTCATCCTCACCTTCCATGACAGCTATCCATGCACTTTCTCATATCCGACCAATCATTCTTGAAAAACCATAGCCTAGATCTTCTACTGCTCCTACATTGGCTCCATCTGTTTTTGAAGGTCTACCCTTACCCTCTATGTCTACCACATCTATGCCTTCTTCTACTTCAGCACCAGCTCTTGCTGCTGATATAGGAAAAGACAAAGTGGATCCCTGAAGAGTCTTAGGACTGTTTTCTTTTTGATGGGATGTCATTTGTTGTTTCATGTTTTTATTGTATTCTGGACCCTTTGTTTAATGAAAAATGACGTGTTTATTTTCATTTCATTTTCTCGACTTTTTTATAATCCCAACAGGGGGAGGAAAACTACATTTATAAAAGGGGGAGAAACAAGTGTCAATACTATACTGGGGAGAAACAAGTGTCAGTACTATACTGAGATAAGCTCTTCTAATATGCTAGTTTATGTAATATTTCATTTCATTTATATTTTGCCTACATGATTTGTGATAATCAAAAAGTGGGAGATTGTTGGACTCCTCATGTGTTAATCATGTTT
Source organism: Viscum album (assembly GCA_963277665.1). Taxonomy (NCBI): domain Eukaryota; kingdom Viridiplantae; phylum Streptophyta; class Magnoliopsida; order Santalales; family Viscaceae; genus Viscum; species Viscum album. Next base: position 1,550,213,352 of record OY728131.1, read on the forward strand.
TAATGATCACAAATCCTATTACTCTTAATTAATCTCAATCTTCATTGCACATCTTTCTAATGCTCTTCAATCTCAATAATAACTACACATCATGTTTTAATGATAACAAATCTTATGGATGTTAATTACTCTCTTTATTATTTACAAGTCTTATGCATGATCACAAATCTCACATATATTATCAAGCCTTTATATTTATGATTCATGTTCTCTTACTCTCTAATGATAAAACATAATCAATATTCTGCATATTACTATCTAAGTCCAAATGCAGATATTTGTCTAAGTATGGACACACCGTGAAGGACTCACCGTGACCTAGACACCGTGACCCAGACACCGTGACCCAGACATCGTGACCCAGACACCGTGACCCAGACACCGTGAACTAGACACCGTGAATGAAAAATCATGATCCAGACACCGTGAGCTTCATACCGTGACATGGACATACCATGAACCTCATACCGTGAACCTCATACAGTGAAGACTATACTGTGACCAAGACACCGTTTACATAATCACTATGACATCGTTTCTTTATATTTTTTCCATATTATTTAAATAATGCTAATGGTCATATTTGATGTTTTTAATGCAATTAATGTTATTTAATGATTGTTGTTGGCATGTAAAGAAACTGTATCTCATACCTATGAAAATTTAATCATTCCTAATGCTAGAACATGTGGAATATAAGGAAGTTTGAGATGCAGTACACGTGTAGCATGCACGTTTGAATATACAATGAGAAGAACTTACATACACCAGAGGGCACTATGCTGAACGAGAAGAACAATACTGAGCAAGAAAGAGATTGAAAGACTTTCAAATAACACTTATGAACGAAATCCAACACCATTGGAGAACACACGACTAATCAAGAGATCATTATCACTCCTGTAGAAGACAAGCTGAAATACGACACTCTGTTTTTCAACTGAAAAACCAGAGAACGACTCAGATGCATTCTTGCTGAATCCAACGAGTCCAGAGCTGCATTGATAATCACTATAGCTTTCTAAACTCTTATCTATCTTCTCTAAGTGATGTATTTATCATCTTTCGAGCAGTTTGGTTTACTCTGTATATCTTATACACACACTGTCTCCTGTACTGAACTGGATGATATCAAAATCCTCACTCCAAATATCTTAACTCTTGTTTACCCACGTCAACTATGGAACAGGTCCTTGTATGGTATGGTCTTTGTTTTTGTCTCCCACGAAGAACAGTGGTAGAGGGCCCTGCGTGGCCTGGACAATTTTGTAAACTGTTGTTAACCCTGATCCATGGTGTGGATCAAATTTATATAAATTTGAGTAGAGTAAGTCTCGGCTTGAGACTGAACCTCTTCTTATATATGATGTGCATCTTTAGTTTAAGTTCATAGTATACTAAAAATATATTATTTATTCCATTTCTATTACACTGAAATACAAAACAATTTTAAAGATACTTTTATAGTTAAATTAGAATGTGTTTACAGTTATTGTAAATCTATAGGTTAATTTCAAAAGTTAGTTTGATATTGTGGTTAAATTAACTGAGACCTAATGAATCTTTGAGAAGATAAGAGAACATTTACAATCTGTTTAAATTCACTATAGTTTAACTTATTTTATAAATCGGGGATTTTAAATAGACAATATTTTAATAGAAATTTTAATTGAAACTCAATTCACCCCTCTTGAGTATCCACTCTGACCAACAGATACATCTATGGTTATTTTTTCTAATATTAATAAATATGAGTCTATATTTTTATCAAAATTATCATTTTATATTTTATTCATATATTATTATTCATTAACATTGTGCTATCTAGTTTAAAAATATTTTATTAATTCATCATTCTGTTAGGATGAGTCATTAATTTGAATATGACACATTCCATGACTTTTTCAAATAATTCCATGATAAATATTATTATTATCATTTTCATCTTAAATGAAATTTACTATTATTCTAACCTTTTAATATTTTCATTTTTCTCTTATTAAATCTATTTCATTTCACTCATTGCTATGATTTTATATCATCCATATATATGATGTATATCTTATGGTTGTAGCACGTACTAAGGTGACTTTTTTAGTTTTAAGAGGTTAAAGATGAATAATATAAATGATGATTATTTTTCTATATGTTTTAGTGATTTATGGTTATAATAAACATTAATCAATAATCCTTTCGATACATAAATTTATTACTAAAATTTCATTTATTGTAAATAAAAATTAATAGCCATGTAAGAAGTAGTTGCATCTCTTTTGGGATGTTTATAATTTAGATAATATATTTTATTAAAAATATCATAATAATGATATAAATATCATATATATATAAATAAAGTCCATAATAATAATTATAAATGAGATTTAGTTGTGGAAAATATAACATATCGTTCCGTGAATGTGGTAGTCCACATATATACATGAGTGTTACATTCATATCCCATATTATGTAATGTAAATGTAAAATGGTTTTTCCATTATGATAAAAACATATTATTAAATATATGATACCATTTTGAAAATATAATTAGTGTTTCATCAAATCTATATGAAGTAACATAATAAATAAATAGAAAAAGAGTCTGTAATAATGATTACTTATTCATTAGAATATCTCTTTTAGCTTATATAGTAAGCCGTTTTAGGATATCCATAAGAGAATACCATAACAATATGAAATAAGGGTGGTATCTTGGAAATTTTTATTAGGAATTATCTAGGGTGGATTACTCAATATTTTTGGATAAGGGGTGAAAATTGGCGCCCTTATATAATTGAGGGGAGGGATGTAAAATAATTTGTTAAAATATTTCCAAAAATTAATATCATTTTAATAAGAAAAATATACCAAATTTCTATAAATTATATATCAATATAATATGATGATGAAAAATCAATTAAAAATCATATTTAGAATACTTCAAGTTAAATTATTGACTTATAACTTAGTTTAACACATACTAAATCATTTTTACCATAACATTGTAAATGAATTATTAATTTTTTTACTATTTTTTATAATAAATTAATATAGAAGTGTTATAAAATATAAATTATTTTTATAAAAAATATGGATTCCATTCTAAAATGTTCTATTTTTTTAATTGAAATAATTTCATTGAAATATAATTTCACAATACCCAATGAAACCAATTTTTAAAAAACTGTTCATTCCTTAAAAATACTCTTTTAGAAAAATAATTTATAAATTATGTTGCTTGGAATTAATTAGATTATTTTATAAAAAATGGAGACTTATTTTTATTTCATACAAAACTAAAATCTAAAATAATAATTTATATAATTGATTATGAGATAATACTAGAAACAATTTTATTTGAAAAAATTAACATATAATTCTATATGTTATGAATATATTTTTAAATGCATCATTATATTTTTATATAGATTATATTACTTTTTAAATATATAATTATACTTGATAAAAGGTTTTTAATAATCATATTATTCTTATATAATTATAATTTCATAAAATGAAATCATTTTATAGTATAAATATTTTTCACTATTCATAAGAAAATAACCTTATTTTTTGAAATAAAAAAAATTCACCATGCCGTAATTTTGACATGAAGAATTCAATAATTAAATTCAAATAATATAATTAAATTCAATAATTTGGGAGTTTTTTTGTAATGACATTCATAAAAAAATGATATATTCATGATCTTGTTGTTTCTATATTAATAAAATCATATTATAATTGATGATATGGTGTTATAGTACATTCTGTCAAGTTTCATATTAGAGGAAGTATTGAGGGGAAATCCCCAAATTAATTATGTATCTTGGATGGGTTCGAGTAGACAGAGTGTTTTGATAATGTTTTATAAGATATAACTATTGATAAATATGTTGTATTTTGATGATTGGAATAATTGAGGACCAGCTGGTTTGGTGAGTAAATAATATTAATAAAATATTGTAGATGAAATGAAAAAAAATAGTGGATATGAAAATTTATTTAGGCCTCTTTGTGATATTACATAGAGACCATAAACATTACAGAACATGATAAGATATGGGATGCCACATTCTAGGTATAGACCCATGTAAGCATCATGCAACATGATTGACTATGCCTATTTTTTAGATTATAATAAATAAGAATTTAAATTAATTTATATTAATGAATAATAATTTAATATTCCATATTATTGGATAAGAATCTGTAATAATTCTTATTTTACAAAATTGTATCTATGATGATGTCCTAATGGGGTGCACTCACAATATATTATATAGGATAAAAAATGATATTATTTGGATGTATTATTAAAATTGAATGACTCATATCAGAGGACTATCTAGGATTTTCATTTCGATAGTTTGAAAAATTATGTGGGCTATGTTTTAAATCTGATGGCTCAATCACAGTTTGAGGATGAATATGGTTCCTTCCATTATATCTATTCTCATAGAGAGTAATATGTTTTATTATATGTGATTATGTAACATAGATCATTTCATCAATTGTGGTTCATATTCTGTAATGATCATGAGGATTCTATTGTTATGTGGGGGAAGCTCTGTGATTAGTTTCAACAGGATTTTATTTCTTCAATTATGATTGTAGATTTTCAGAAAATAATACATAATATGCACTAGATAAATTACTATATGTAAAATTTTATTATAATGTATAATAACCTCTTGTGTAATTCGACTAGTAAATAACTTGATGAATTGGATTTAGATTGAAATTTTGTTGAGGATTTTTATCCAACGATCACCAACATAGTCACCAATTTTATTCTATTCAATGCATCTCAAGACACTAGTGGGGGAAATGGTTGTTGAGTTGGTTCTGTATAGGATAATATAATCAAAATATGAGTGTATAAAAGAATATCTACAGAGTATATCTATGTAATAATGTTCATCATTTTTATTCAAAAATATATACAGATAGTGGGGAGTCAGCTCCAGCCTTTATCTTCTTATTTCAATGTAGATGGTTGTCCTCATACCACATATAGTCTACCGGTAATATTTATTTTAATGTAATGGTAATGGAAATTGGTTTATTAATTATTTGGTATTTCTCATTAGTTAACAGGTAATTGTAATCCTTTTTTAGGCTCATCAATTTTCATTGTACCATCCATGGTAGAAGAGGAAAGAAGTTTCTGAAGCTATTGTTTAGTGGATAGGGTATATGGTAGAAATAGGACAAGGAAATGATTAAATTCATCCTCAATGACCATGAGTAGAGGACAACCATGTCTGGTTTTTCCAACAGGTCCAGTTAGGTCATGGATATATACATCATGTGATGTAATAAATATTTATTCGATATGATTAAATCGATTTTTTATATTTTGTAGTAATAAACTCTTTTATTTAACTGATATAATTATATTTATAGATAATTGAGGTGGAGGGGCTTTCAATTTCCACCTAATTGAATATTATAGTCACAATTCAAGACAACACAAATTATTTATGTGTGTATTATTAGATTTTTTAGGAGTAACATCATTATTTAGAAGATTTCATAATCTTTATGATAGAACCGTATAATTTTATCCATAGTATAGATCAGTTTTACTTAGTAAAGTGTATTATGGATTTTTATTAGAGGATATTTATATTCAATGAAAATAATATAGTGAAATATTTTTTTGGGAAAGAGAACCTCATTTGTTTTAGAGGTGTATTGATTACCTATCATCCATTATGACTAAACTGATGTTTAGTTTGATGGATATCTAGACAGTCGTGTTTCTTATGGTTATAGAATACAACACTAATTTCATTCCAAATATTTATGAAAGAACCACCTCAAAATTTTATTTTTTTCAAATATTTATTTACCTAGTATTTCGATCGATGTCAATTAATTCGTATAGGATTATTCATTCTATCTTATAAGTGCTAAAAATTGAGATTACTAGTATTCTATAGAGCGGAATCATTCATCTCAATGTGTTTACATTGTGTGAGAAAATACTATTTTCCAAAATGTTATATTGTTTTTATATTCATGTATTGATTAATATCAGTTGAATTAGTTTATAATGAATAAATTATTTCCTGAAATATAGATTTATGTTTTTATGATCAATTGACTAATGATATATTGTTCTCAGATAGAAATTTTTAATTTTAGTGTCATTATAAGTGACTGAGAGACAAGAATATCTAGCAGGATATATTTATATGCATTTATGAAAATTATTTGTACATTATAATGTTTTCTAGTGTCATGAACTTTCTATATTTGGTCATGGTACTGCTGAATATGGAATTCCATGAGTTTTTTTAATGTCTCAAGTTTGTTTTTTTCAAAAACATTCTTCGGTTATATTTTATTGGGAGGATCATGTTGTGAATCTGTGATCAATTTTTGGTGTTATAAATCATCAAACACTATTTGTAAATAAATATTAATGTTTGTTCTATTATATTGATATAAAATTTTTGGGGAAAAAATATTATCACAATGATTATGTGTCTTTCTTTCAACTATTGAGGTTGTTTTTTCTTCGGTAGTCCCAAAAAATCATTCTAGTTGAAGAGTTTTCTTTATCCAGTGGGTTGTTACAAGAGTATTATACCTTAATTATCAAGGATTGTATGGACTATTATATATCTACCAAAAAATTATTATTCATTAATGAGTACATATATATTAAAAATAACTTTTTATTATTTTAATTAGATTCTTGTTAGTTATCTAGGTCTTTAATTGATCATGGAGGGAACTTCATTCCTAGTTTATTATGAAACATAATGTAGTGGATTTATTTGTGTTTTAGTGTATATGACATTGGTTATCTCCTATATATATTGGTATTTACAAACATTTGAATTTAATTATTAATCCCAATATCATAATCCCATTATATTTTTGTTTTCAATGTTTTCTTATGAAATTACCACATGAGTGTGCATTTTGTTAACATTAAAAACAATAAGATCCTAATTTTGTAATCTACAATTCTGATTTAATCCTTTTTCAGTAGTTCAGTATTGAATTTTTATCGGATAATGAATCCAACCATTTTTTTATATTAGAAATATGAAATGTTGTGGTTGATTCAATATCTAGTATGTCACATGGATATACATTAGAGGAGTTTTCTGATGACTGTACGTCAATGAAGTATCATTAAATGACTAACCTTGTCACTGAGTTTTTCATTATTATAGGGAATTTATAAAAATATTGTGAAGTCAAATCTGGTTTAGTAGGTGAAGGAGTCCCTTATTAGGGATTCTAAGGTTCATTTTCGAAAAGTTTATGTTTTCCTTGGAAATGTTCCTTGGGGATGGTCTTAGGATTTACATCATTGGATGTTATTTCAAGGGATTATTTTAATTGGTTAAATACTTTTTTATATGTTTATCCATAACATATAATGGTTTCATATGTAATTACATCAAACTATGACTACAATATATTATTCTTTGATAGTTTAGTTTATTAAAGCTCTATGAGGAGATTATATGGGGTTTTTTCTCACTATTTGTTTTTCAATATGGTGGAGGACGATCAATATGTTTATAATGGTTTTATTTACCAAGATTGTATTCCCTTGTTAATGTAGGATGAAATATCAGTAGAATTCATCAATGAGTTGACTGAATCACTTGAAGGATGTGATGTTATATGTGTGATCATGGATCACTTAATGAATTCATTTGACTTCATAGTGGGAAAGGAGTTGATAAGAGTAATTTTTTCATTGAGTTAGTACCTTCATGATGTGGTGAGGATTAATGGGGTTCCAAAAATGGAAAACATTTATTGGTATAACAATTTCTATTGAAGGATTTGGTGAGGTCTCCAATATAATTTATTAACCCTTCTTTACTATTGCACATCTTTTTATCATTAGATGGATGGATAGATGATGTGAATAATCAATAATTTTGAGGAAATGTTGTAAACAATAGATATTGTTTTAAGAGGTTCAGTTGTGAACACCAACCATTGGTAGTGAATTTGTATGAATTAATATATAAAACTAAAATTATTTAGAACCCATTTTGATATTTGTAAGTTTTAAAATTTTGATCACAGTTATATTGGATTATTGTTGGTGGTTCACCAATCTTTGGGCCATAATTGGTTTAGAGAATCACTAAGAATGTATAAGTTTACCATGAGTTAATAAAGGTATATCTGGATAATAAAAAGTTCTATGATAATCATAATAGGAGGCCTCTATATATTAGAATTTGAGACAATTTATTTTTGAATATATCCCTTCATTTTAAACTATGGAGGTTCAGTTTTGGGAGAATGATTTGTCCCTAAATTTATAGATAATTCATGTAGTTGAAATGTATATGAGTTATGGAATATTACTAGTAATATCCTCTGTAAATGATATGAATTAAATATTTCTCCCATGTCTCTAATATTTTATGGTATATTAATAAATAATACAACATAACACACTAGGGAGATCATAATGATTAATATGATGTGACCTTATAGGAGATAACTATTTAGATTTTGAACAAAAAGTAGAATGTTTTGTGTGTTGTTGATATTCGATGAGTTCATGAGTATTGGACACATGACGGAGTATAATATCTCACAAGGGTGTATTCATTGTGTATTCAAAATACATATCATTATTTGTTTTATGTTTTGTTTATTTTGAGATTCTATATTTGAATCAATATTTGGATTATGTGATAAGTTATTTTGTATGATGATGAACACTTACCCTAGTATGAATGGTATGTATTACTATTGATATAGAATCAACTATAGCTATCTTTTGATGTTGATATTCAATATTTGTTTTCCTTACAATATTTTCCATAATTTCATAAAGATATTTTTTTTTGGATTATATGATGTATGTGAATTATTTATTTGATCCTTTCATTTATTTGTTTCGATATGAAAGGCATCAGGGAAGGATGGGTGATAATGTGTGTTGATTGAAAAAAATATTAATTTGTAGGGGATAGATTATAGATTTAGAAAAAAAATTATAGATTTAAGATTGATATTTAGATTATATGTTGTGTTATAAACATGTTCCATAGTGTTACTAGGTTATTTGATGATAATGTACTTCTAGAAAGACGTGATGTTTTTCCACTGAGAAGATTTGTGGAGTGGCCGTTCCTTATACAATATAGAGGTTCAAGAATTTATTCTATGAATCTCAATCTCATTTATTTTTGGAGAAGACATTATAAATCACCATGTGACTCTCTATTTCTAGAATATTTATGATTGTTTATCTAGGCCTTCAATAGGAATGGATGGGGGATTTTTCCTCAAAAAAGTGGATCTATGTTGTATTAAGACCACTTCTCATGTAATGATGTGTTTTAATGATGTTATTCCAAAATTTTCCATGATGATCACAATGTGATGATGATTTACATTTTTTACATCTATGATTTAATATGGTTGTTCCCTCAATGTTCATCATGATCCATTGTATCATCTCAAATTGAGAGTATCTTGTTGTGCATTTTTGGGGTCTTCTAAGCCCCAATTAGTGGTCTATAATCCCAAATTTTTTAGTTTGTAGAATTATTTATTCCGAGTTGAGATTAAATTTATTCCCATAGATTTTCTCAAGATTCTAGTTGATGGATGTGTATGATATTGGATTTAACTGATCGGTATTATAATATTGGGATATGAAATTAATGAGGTCTGATTTTTTATAGTTTATTATGGATTTTTTTAGTGATCCATACTTATAGATCATCTCTTCTTCATGTTTTTCTTCCCAGTAATCATTGATGCATTGGTTGAGGTAATTGATTTATTAAATTTCCACAATTTTTTTGTAGGAGTTTGGTTTTCTTGCTTGAGATCATTTTATGATGGTGGGATACTTATAATAATGACAATACTATATATTTTATTCTTTATTGAAATAGTGGAATGGGATGTCGTGATCCCATCCATTTTTTTAAAAAAATTGATTACAATATATATTTTATAAATTAAAATATATCTATTACTATGATTAGTTTATATATTTATCAGCACTATTCTTCTTGTTATTAATTTAAAATTTTAATTATGGTAATCACAATGTGTATAAATAAATAGGACTATGAATATAATTATTATTCTTCAATGAAAATTTATGAATGTGGAATTGTTAAATTATCATGCATTTTTTTATTCATATAAATTAATTTGATGTGAATGATTTGTTTTTTGTTGTTGAAAAATATTCATAATAAATTAATTGATTCAATAAACTAATAATTATGTTTACTATTTGAGATAAATTATTTGGGTTTGAGTGAGCCAGTTTTTTCTGTTATAGGATTGTATGACTTGGTGATATAAAAATTGTTTAAAATTTATTTTTTGTGAAAAAAATAAAAAGTATTGATAAAAGTGTGTTACAACTGATAATATGTACTTTCTATGATTTTATATGTGAGTTTATTTTGGTGGGATACAATGTTAGCATAAGAAAACAATGATTGGAAGATGGGATTTGTGTTTTCCCCTTTTATAAAATGATGTTGATATTGGGAATATATAGTGTTGGTTAAGATATGGGATTTCCTATTTTTTATATAGTTATGTGAGTATTTTTTATGGTTTTATTGGTAACGAGTTGATATTTTGTACTTCTATATTACATACTTTTTTACTTCATGGCTATTTTCCATATGGTTATATGTTTTATGGTTTTCAATTTTTTATTGTTGTTTTTTATGCACTCTGATTGAATCTCAATGTTTTATCATTGGAATAATCCTACAGTAACTATAAATAGTCAATAGTAATAATATTAATAATGAAATCATGGGGTGGGTGTTGATTCTGAAAATGTTAATAATTAATACCATGATATGGTTGGAAGAATTTATCCAAATAAAATAGATTGGGAAATATAGAATTTTTTATGTGATTTTTTTGACGCATGATGTCTTATAATGAAAATATCCATTTAAATAGGATATGTAATGTCGTATAGTGAGTGTATAGTAATTTATAATTACCAATTAATATAGATAATGATATAGAGTCCTGATGCATTTGTGTTGGTATAAAATTTTATTTCCTAAGACTTAGTAGATATATTTTGGTCACATGTGGGATAATAGCTACAGTCCACTGTAAGGTTAGATAGATATATATATATAGGTTTTCTGATATAACTAATATTTAATTCTATATTTTACAAGCTCCAATACTCGAGTCAGGTGGTTTTTCAACCCCTATGTGTCTTGGGTATGGGAATTGTCCATCAAAATAGGGTTTTTTAGAAATGAATTACTATGTTCTCCCTCATCCCCATGGTTCAGTCAACATTTCATGAAGAGTGATGGAATATTCACTATGATGGACTGTGTTATAAAAAATATCTCAACCCAAGTTGTGGTGGATCATGATTTACTATAAATATATGTGTACGATATAACAACATTGGGTTATAGAACATACATATATCCATTTAGAGTGACTATTATTTCTAATAAGTGTGCGTGCATAGGATTTAGTGGATTCAGATATACATAATGACACAGGGATTATAATGGACTTCCTGTTTACTATTGTTTATGGATAGAATTATGATGATGATGATGTGGTTGTAATGAGTTTTATATGATACTAATAGATATGAGATATGTTTGAACATGGTGCAATGTGACTTAATTAAGAGATGAGAATTTATGATCATTGACATTATGTTGGGATATGAAAAAAATATAATAGATTTGGATGAGGGACATCGTCCAATGTGTATTATTTTATAAGGATACAATAATTTAAATATATCACATTTTTGGAGATTATCGTGAGGAATGTTTATAGAACCTCTAATATGGTAATTTAATGTTTTTATTTATTCATTAAATAACGTTTTATTTTGGAATTAATTTCCCAAGAGATAAATTTTATGACAAATTACTCCTCTTACATGCCATTGTAATCCAATGTGAATCATATTACCCTTTATTAAGATATATTTTATGTATTTAATTTAACCACGTTTATATAACCATTTAATTAGTTGATATATATATAATTAACTATTTTAAATAAATATTTATAGTTTGGGGATTAAATTTAAATATGTATTGAAAATGTCCTTTATTTGGATCCTTTATATGATCTCGGAAGTGAGTAACATCACTAGGTTTTCCATATAAAAAATCTGAAGCCAAACTCCAATATGTGTGGATTGAGTGAAATCGTTTTTGAGATAATAACATGACCATGGGAATCACTACAAGATCCATACTAACTATTTCACTACCAATTATAACCTATAATTCTTATAAGATTATTATATCATACATGAATATTTCTAAGTGATTTATAATAGATATTAGGACAATAAAAATATGTTATGTACAAATTTTAGTTTTTAAATAATATATTATTTATAAAAAATATATAAATAACTAAGAAAGTTTTCAATTAATACATATTTGGGGATGAAATAATGTTTATATATATTAAAAACATACATAAATCTTAGTGAATTGGGAATAAAATCATTTAAAACTCATATTAAAATGAATAATATTTTTATATATATTATGTGGAACAACCCCAGACATTAAAAAAGTTTTATAATAGAATAAATATTATTTTTTCATGCTTTATATGAAATCCCAATTTATTTATATGCTACACATCACTCTAATTTAGCACGTGTTACATGTATAACTGGGTCTTACAACCATTTAAAAGAGCACATATTTTTAAAAAAATATTGGATGTTTTATAAATTTTATTCTTCCAAAATAAACATTAATTTTAAACTCATAATATTATAATTATTTTATAGTTATTTTTTCTATTTATCTATGATATTTCATGTTTTGATGAGTACTGTAAAATAAATAATTTTAATTAAAAACAACGTTTTTAATTAAAATATTTAGTACTGTTAAATTTAAATGTAAATTTATTTTTCAATTCACAATGGATAAATTGAAAACATATTAATCAAATTTATTTAATTGGGATCATTTGTTATTATAATTAGATACGAATACAAATTTGACTAATGATTGTTTTAATTTTAAAACCCTTCTATCTTATCACGTTATAAGGATAAGTGTTAATCATAATTATCCCAATTATTTGATTTCAATTTTTAAAATGGAAAAAATATGTTGTAATAATAAAAATATATTATTTTCTAAAATGATCAACATAATTTTTTAGGAAAATAATTATTGAAAATGATAAAAATTAATTATCCTGATTATTGTAAAATAAATATTATTAATGGTCTAAACCCTAATATTAAGTTCTGAAATGACGTGGAAACATGTAAAAAACATATTATCTACCTATAGTTCTAGCACATCTTATATTGGGAATAATATTGTTGGTTTTTGGGATATTATTAATTAGAATTCCTCTATATAAATTGTTAAATAAAAAAAGAAAAAGGGAACTTCTCTTGCCTTTAACAATTACAAAACATTGAGATAAGTAAAAAATATAAAATTTCTTATTATGTGTATAGTTTTTGAAGATATATATGATTTTATTATAGTAATTTATCAATAATTATTAGAGTTGTTTTATTTTATTAAAATACAGATGAAACACGAATATAATGGTTATTTATATAATAAATAACTAAAATAAATGAAACATTAAATATTAAATGTTATGGTAATTGAATGAATTGTTGTATTTATTTATTTATTTAGATGAATTTATAATTTTACATATTTTTAATATTATCATATTCTAAATACATTATTGTGTTGATATTTTGAAATTAACATCAAGAAAAATTGTCAAAATTGTTATTATTTTTTTCAATAAAATATATTTTATTAAATGATTTATATTTTGTGAAAAAATATTATAATAAACTAAGTGATTTTAATGTGTCAATAAATATTAAATATGGTCTATTATTTGATCATATTATCTTTTTTACTTTTCTTATATAACCACATATTGAAAAACTTTTGATAAAAAAGTTCGGGTTTAAGTAGTGTTTTAGCGCATCATAGGAGCTTGTTTTAAATTTAATTTCCAAAACACATATTATATATATTTTAAATACTATAAATCAAATAAATAAATAATTACATCTATATTTTATAATAAATATCACCTTATATATGTTTTTATGGTTAAATTACTTAGGTTATAAAACTAAATGCAATAATAAAAACCCAATTGATAGAATTTGTTAAAAATAGATGTTAAGGAACCAATTTATAGAAATAAAAATATTATTTTGTGTTAGTGGTTTTTATAAAATATTAATCCTATTAAATCCATAAATTTTTCATTTTTATAGATATTAGGAAATTTAGATGTCTTATTAATGAATACCTTTTGTTATTTATAAGTGCACCACATCCCCTCCACTATAAAAGAAAGCACTCTACCATTTCCCCAAACCACTAATGCATCTTTGGGTAATCATTAATATGAAATAAATTGAATGTGAAAATACATATTCTCAACCTATAACAATTGCATTGGGCATAGATGGACCAAATAAATCTGTTTTTTACAAACAAAATGGATTTAACTGATTATGATGTAATGCCTTCTCTGAAGCACACTAGTTTCATTTAAATTCTCCACCAAATCAAATCTCCATATTATATTCTTATTTAATTACACCAGTATACTCAATATACTTATAATTATTTAATATAATCATTAAACCTACATTTATATAACACATTATCTACATGATAATCAACATATTATTTACGTGCACCACCTTCCAAAATTATAAGAGGTTATTTCTCATTTAATGCCTATCATGGTGGAAATTGTGATGGAAACTATATTTATTTATTATATATATATATGATATTGTTAAATTCATTATATTAAATTATTTGTTTTAAAAATCATACCGTTATACATTACATTTTGAGTAAATACGATAAAATCACTTGTGGAAATGTGGGTTACCTCCCATCAATGTGATATGATTTGTTCACACTATACATGTGACATAATAATGATTATATTACTAAAAATATATGAAGTAGATTACATATATATATTTTAGTGTACTAATAATAAATATTTATATACATATAATTTTCCTTTCATTCTTCTAATTGAACAATTAAATGAATGTCGCATTCATGCGTACATACGACTTACCATCTCTCTGAATGGTTAACTAAATATATTATCTCCAAATATTATGGAAATTTATAAATACATATATACTGAATGTATATATAAAAATTATATCATTTTTATATTATTATTTAGTCAAAATCACCATATATATATTAAAAAATATAAATAAAAACTGAAGACATACTTGAAAAAACTGAGAAATTAACATAAGAAAATACTACGAATAATGAATGACTGTTAAAAACTATAATTAGTTATTATAGGAAGAGGATATATGATAACATAAAATTTATAATTCTTATAGTATAAAATTTTAACTTATTTTAAAAATATATATAGCTGGATAAAGATCACTCAACAAAAGGAAGGCTATGTTTAGGAAGTATTGTCTCACTTTTCATTGTGTGGGGAAAATGCCATTAACACCCCTTCAACCATTTATGTAGTCTACATAATTCTCCTTTTCATATACTAAATAATGATTTATTTTATTATTGTTGTATTTAAATGGTAAATTTTTTATCATTTCTTTTGGGTACTCCAATTCATATGTAACAACGTTGTTAAGGGATTCTATCTCAATTTACATTCCATTAAGACTTTTTTCTTATTATGAACCACTTCAATATTATATGATGTGTACACAATCCTTTAACATTTAGTATAATTAAAATACTTTTTCTCATAATATTATATCTGAAATTTAATTAATCGGTAATTATGGTTTAAGTTATTCAATGTGGTATAAGACACTTTGGAAGAATTAATGACAATTTTACATACTAATTATTTAATTGTTCATAAATTGTATTTCTATTTATTTAAATAAAAAAAGCTAGTTTTTATGAATCCTCCCCTAAGGTATTATTGATTGAAACAAATTATTCATTTAATATTGATATTTTCTAATAAGTAACATTTTTTATTACCTACATCAATTATTCCACATATAATGAAAGCATAGGCTTTATTATGTGATGGGAATGGCCTACTATTGACCATATATGCATAGATATATTTGTGGGAAATAATCGACATGTTTTCTTATGAGGCCTTATTAATTTTTTAAATTATTATAATGTGGCCTTCATTTTAATAGTTTTTCATAATGAATCCCTAAAAATATTATATTAATTACATGATTCCTTGAAGGTTTTATATTCATAAAATGAATCCTAGATAATATTTTTTAGATATCCATAATTATGAATTAAATCATGATATATTAAGTTATTTTGATTCCATTTTATTATAAATTTATATATAATATCCATGGCCTTTTTTCAATCTATAATTATTGATTAAATGCTATGTGTTTCAATTATCAACATTTCATGTTGATTTATTCTCATTTTAAAATATTTTTCATGTTTTGTATACCATTACAGTTAATTTGAAAACCTTTATTTCGTTTTATTTAGGAATTTAATGAAGAGGAATCTATTGAATGAGATTCATGGATGCAATGTATTTCAATTTAGTAGACATCTTGTTATTATTTTCTATTTCCCAATATATTATGGGTATCATGTCTGTAATCTGGAATCCCATTTATAATTAACTGATCGTTCCTTTAGTATTTTATTCCTTGTAATCATGTGAAATTAATAAATTAATACACTGACTCAATTATTTGGGGTCTGGGAATTATAGTTGGTAACGAAGGAATTTTAGTATCAACATTGGAATAAAGATCTATAAAACATAGATTTTGAAACATAACCCTAATGTAGAATTTTTTGATATATATAAAAGATCATCCTAGATACATTATTATGTAAATATAATATCATTATTACAAGAAATACATCATTTTATAGATACTACAAATGGACATCGTTATGGATCAAATGCAACTAGGTGTAAGAACTCCAATAAGGTATGTCATGCCTAACTCGGTGTAACCTAGTACATGAAAATGATCCTTAATATAAACATGGATTCACACTCATGGAGGATAAACATAGAATAGTTCACATTTTATTTTCCATCCATTATGATGGATTTTGATGTAATGAATTACCAAATGAATCCATGTTTATGATTATGATATTATATTTCCATAAATTTCCTTACTTATATTACACCATAATTATAGTTTTTAATGTTCATAATTTTATTAGATAATTTAGTATTTTCCATTTATTATAAATGGAACATATTTGTAATAATGGTATCATTACTAATTGAAAATATTGATACTTCCCTATTGAAGAATCTGACACAAATCATATTAGAACTAAGAACCTCACGGAAATATTAGGAAATATAGTCATATTATGACAAGTAACCTTTCCTAGATGAAGAAACCTGTTAAAAACTCCCAAATATTTGATCTCATTAAGCAATAGAGGCCCCCATCCATTAGTTGTTCAACTGATCCAATTACAACTAAGAAATGGATTATGTCTTTAGAGAAGGTTTTTGTGAAATTGGAAAATGGGGAAAAGGAATACGTTACACATATAGTGTATTATCTAAGAAACTATATCTGTCAATGGTATTCGTTGATTCAAAATACTAGGTTTGATAAAGATATATAACTCATGGAATGGAATCCTTTTTATGAGGCATTCTCCGGTATATAATTCTGATGCGAGCCAAAAATTTAGATGAAGAATAATTTCCTCAGTCTAAAGAAAAAAGAAGGAATAATTAGTTGCCAATAACAAAGATACCATTACAATGATTTCAAGGTATGATACAGATTTCATCAACAACACAAAAAAAAATTCGGTTAATTATTTTAGGTACTTATACCATGTCTAAAAAGAGAACTATTATATCAAACCATATCTCCACAAGATGAATTATTATTATGTACTATTAAGAAAGAGAAATAATTCTCCTTATCTTATGAATTGAAATTGAAATTAGAAGAGAATAATAAAATAATGAATGGTGTGGATAAATGAAAAGAAAAATAAGGATTTTATTACATGTGATACTTTTATAAGGAAACACCATGTATAATGTTGAAATGTTATTTGAGTTTTCATCATGTGTGGTGAAAAAGGCCACCATTCTCTGTATTTGAAGGGGAATAAAAAAACTCAAATTTGAAATGCTTCAACAGTAAGATTATTGGTCATAATAAAAATGAATTCCCTATGTTACAAGAGAATATAACTTATAGAAAGATAATGGATGATGGTCAAGAATATTATATTAACACAAAAAAAGTAGAATGATTAATTTACTATTGTATTTTGATCTAGAAAATATGTTGTAACCTTTTTGGGTGGAATAAGTTCTCATTATATGATTTATAAAATATATAAGGATTATATATTAGTACATTTTCACTAATTATTTGACATCCTATATTGAATTGATCCATAAAAACTGGTTAAATATAATATAATTTTTGTGGAAAACAAATGGTTGGAGAAGTGATAAGCCTTAATATATCTCTAATATTGGATAAATTATAGGAAAATGGATCGTTGATATGGATAATGTAAAATATACACTAATAACTACTGTGGAAATGATTTTAAAGTGTTGGATAATAATATTTTGAAATTGTTAACCATTTAGGAAATAGTTTATTTTGTACTTTGTATATGGATTTAGATATATATATATATATATATATATATATATATATTATAACTATATGATAAATATTTCCTATAAAAGATGATGTATATATAGTTCATGGTATAACCATGTGATGTGATTGTGATTAAGGAAGTAAACCATGTATGTATATTTACATATATTCTAAGAGAGTGAAATAATTCCTCAACTCAGGGAAATATGAACAGTAAACCAAATATTTTGTCCTCCTACCTTCATTTCTGATTAATCAAATAGAATCGTGAATCATCATGGATTTATGGCCTTCTAGTTATTAATATTTTCATAGCCTTGTTCTCTTTTACTCACCCTCATAACTTGATTGTATGATATATCTTTCATATCCATGTTTTCTTTTCTCACATGTGTTATCCTACTATGGATCCTGGTAACATAAATATTGTAAATTCATTTCCCTCTTATTATTATGATGTGGTATTAACCCTATTTATGATGTGGGTATTTCAATATTATTTAATTTTTAAATATCTATCCCTTGGTTAATGAGAAAAACAATATATTGTGAGGATGGAATTTAAATAATGTTGGGATAATGTAACAACCAAATACAATGAAATATTTTCATGTTTTAATAAATATTATTTTCTAACTCATTATACACAACACCATGTTACACTAACTCTAGACAACACACTATGTGAGATAGTGTGTCATTCATGACCGTGTCTTACCTCATTTTAATGGTGAACCTATATTAAATATACATTCAATAAATTTGATAATTTTTTTTTATTGTATTGGAATTCATTATTAAATAAAAATATAAAATATATCTTAAGGTGAGTTATTTTAATTTTTTTAGAGGTTCTATTTTTAAGAAAATGGTAAAATACTACATTTTAAATTAAAATTGACATTCTATTTAATTAATATTTATTGTTAAATTATATATTAAATTGATTATTGATGTAAAAATAAGTACATTACACATATATTAATCCAATTTTCGTTATTTGAATCAATTTTAATAAAAAAATGATATAAATAATTATTAAAATTTTGAATGACTTTACATTAAAAACATGGTTTCTTCCCACATCTATGGGATTAACAGTAGTCTTCATTTTCCCACTTTTGTTAGTTGAATTTTTAAAAAAGGAAATTCAAGGTTTTAATTAGAATAATATTTTTTTCTAATAATATCGAAATTATTTTTGACTATAATGATTAGTGAATGTGGTTAAAATTAATTTTGGTGATTAACGTAAAAGTAATCATACTAGAGGAATAAACCATAATAATAAATGAAAAAATGACCTGAAAAAATGTACCGAAGTAATTGGATGTCATTATTTTTTCCCCATATATCCTCTTGGTTTTAATTATAATAGATATTGGGATATTATTAAATGTAAGAACCCTATATAAAATTTTTTGTAAGCGAAATGACAAAAAGGGAACATCCATTACCTTTAACATTTATAAAACATTGTGATGTGTACAAATATATAATATTTTGGTTTATACATATCATATTTGAAGATATTTTTTTTATTTTAATTAAAAAAATCATAAAAATTATTGATTATTTCATTATATAAATTTCTTAAGAAACACTAATGTATTTATTATTTAGTTAATATTTAACTAAAATAAATGATACTATAAATATTGAATATGAAGAAAATTGATTAATTTATTGGCATTATTTTTTGTAGAAGAATATATAATGTTACACTTCTATAAACATAATATATTTTAATTCCTACATTATATTGATATATTAATATTATAATTAAATAAATAATGTAAAATTTAATATTATTAGTATTTTACAATATATTATTCATTATTAAATAATTTAAATTTATTAAAATATAGATATTATTCCGAGCGATTTTTATTTTTTAAAAAATATTAAATATTTTATATTAAAAGACTAATTTATCTTTTATAATTATCATATAGACTGATATATTGTAAATAAATTATAAACATGGTTCAGGTTTAAGAAGTTCTTTAGCACAGCACATGCCCTTGTTCTGAAATTAATTTCAAAAAACAAGGTATTTCTATTTTAAAAATTATTTATACTATTTATAGATATGTATATATATATTTTATAACAAATATCTTTTTATTTTATTCTTAATTGTTGAATAACATAGGTCTGAAAACAATATGCTTTAAAAAAATAGAAATAATAAAGTTGGGGAATCATAGATGTTAAGTATATTTTTAAATCTCATGTTATTGTTTATTTATTGCTTTTATAGGCAATTATTCCCCTTCAATACCTTATATTTTAATTATAATTTCAAATTAGTTAATTTACACCTTTAATTAATGAATTCTTTTTTGTATTTTCCATATTGTTGCTCCCCCATCCTTATAAAATGGAATTCACTCAACCCATTCCAGAAACATTCAAAGCCAATTTGGATTGTCCATCATATGAAAAAAAATAGTCTCCTAACCTCCCCCCCTAATATAGAATAATCCATTTATGAAGAAATTTTCTTTTGGAATCCATTTGGTACAAACCAAGCATTTTTATCCTATTAAAATGTCATATCTTGTACCAAGTTACCTAGTTTCATTTCCATTATCCCCCCTAATATATCAATATTAAATGATTAGGTAACAAAAAATATATATGTATTGTACTGGGTCTTTTTATGCATGGTTTTGTTACAAAAAAATTACTTAAACCTCTATCTAATGGATAACGTACATATTTTTTACATGTTCGGTGAATTATCACCTCATGATGTTATGTTTATTTATTTCTCAATTACCACCTATTTTAGTGGCCATTATGATACATAGTACATTTATATATCATATATATTATTTTTATAATGTTTTTTTACATATTTAATTCTTTTATAAAACATACGTCTTCATATTCCAATTTCTAAAAATATGTTAACATCGCTTTTAATGTGTGGACTACCGCCCCCTCAATGTGATGTGATAATTCATTATATGTATGGAACAAATTATGGATAATATTAATAAATTTATATGAAATGTATTAAATATATTTGTCACTAGAATTATAATATATATATTTATTCTTATTAATTACATTTTATTTTTTTAATACCACAACAAAATGAATGTACCATCCATTCGTATGTAAGTCCTTCTATGTCCATGTTTGGTGCACTTTATTTTTTATCTCCAAATATTATGGACTATTAAAAATACATATGTGATAAATATATAAATGATAATTCAATCATTCTTCACATTAATTATATTATTAAATAATGATATATGTAATATGAACAATAAATAACAACTCAAAACACACATAGCATATATAGGCAGTAAACACACAAAATTGAAAGAATAATGAAAGGTTGTAAACAAATGGGTAATCATATATTATAAGAATATGGTATATGATAATATAAATCTAAGTATATTGTTATTTTAAGTTAGTAACATATATTTATCCACTACAATTTAATATTAATTCCATACATAGAAAATAATTTTATGGCAATTTATTCTTGTCTCACAATTCTTCCCATGACGCGGACACTATTAACACCACTTACTTCACTTGTGTAGTGTGCCTCTTGGCCCATTTATAATAATAAATCAGGAATTGTTATTTTTATTTGTATTTAAATGTTTAATTTCACGATCATTACAATAGGGTCCTCTAATTCATATGTTACTATAGTTGTAAGGGTTTTCTCCTTAACATTCATTCCATTGAAAATTATTCGTTTTTATTCACCACTAAACTTTTATATGGTCTATATACTACCCATTGGAATGTTATTTCTTTAATCTATATATTATCATGATATTAAATGAATTTATTATTTTATCTCAAATATTTATTTAATTTATTTAACATATTATTAAACACTTTTTAATAGTTAAAAATTATTTTCTTAAATAATGTTTTTATGATCATTAAATGGTACTTCCATTCATTAACATAAACAACCTCCATTGTTACATTTCATACAATGTGAACTTATTTATAAAAAATATATTATTTTTTAAATATGAATATTTTATTTTATCACATTATTTATTTATTAAATCAATTATTCTTATATATGACGAATGTATTTGATTTAGAATATTATAGGAGGGTCCTGCTATAACCCCTCGATTAATCAATAGGATTCCTGAGACAAGCAAGATATGCCTCTCAATGAGCCCTTACCTATTTATTATCTTATTTTCATGAATCCTTGGTATTAAATGATTATAAGGATAAATCATTGACAATATTATATTCTTGGAATGAAGACTTGAAATTTTAAGATTATTGTTGTTAAGCCTTGATGATATAATTTAGATATCTATATTTAATAATTCTATAATTATATATTTTTATATTTTTATATTTTTATTACATGCGAACATTTAATTAGTTATAATATATTGGGTTATTGTTCAATACCATGTTATTACCCAAATTAAATTTGTTTTGATAATCTATCTTATGTAGTTGATTTATTATCATTGTTTTTTTGTTGATTCCAATTTATATTCCCTTACTGATTTTTTGATCTCACCCTAATTTTGATCTATTTCCCCTGGTTATAAAGAGGAATATTTTGAAAGAGTTTTTATGAAACAATTTATTTTATTTTAAATTTCCCAATGTATTATGGGTATATGTTATGTATTTTGTCATTCCATGACTGTTAAACTAATTAGTCCATTTAGATTTGATTCATTGTAGTAATGCCAATGTAATAAAACATTGCACCAGCTCTGGGCTTATACGGTCTGGGAATTTTATTTAGAATCATAGAATGTTTTTTTAAAAAATGGAAAACTATATTCAGAAAACATATATTATGTGTAACCCCATAAGATTTTTTGATTTATTTTTTTTATAATAAATTCAACATTTTTGTTATTTTTTATTTCACACAACATTAAAAATAGTTTATTTTATATCAAATAAATATGTTTAGATTGCCGTATACAAAAAAAATTATCATGAAAAAAAGAAAATATAATTTTTAACATTCTATAAAAATACAACCGATGTTAACATACATTACACACATAGTTAAATTTCCTAAATGGCTTGTGTAACACGCAATACTGAGTTTTACTGAACTATAATATATTATTTAAATGATATCATAATAAGATATAACATATTTTTTAAATTATAAGTTATTGAATCTATTAAATAATTTATAAAAATAATTTATTACAAAAATATAAGCTTAATTTATATCATTCCAAGTAATTATAAATAAATATGAAAATCAATTGAATATAATAGAAAATATTATTATATTGCTGGTCACAATGATGATTCAATTTGATAAAATAAATTAATTACAATTACTGAATGAAATCAATGTAATATGTATTTTATATATTCATTCAAACATTTTTTAATCTCCATAATATTTATTTGATATACATATGATTAGAAAAATGTATCATTTTATGGTTAATAACCTTTATTTTAATAAATGTATTTTTATGACATTTTAATGGAAAACTAATTTTAAATCTCAATTTTAGAACTTTTATTGATTTAATATTTTAATATAACCTTCATATTTTAAATAGAATCACAAGAGTTAGGTTTGGAATTTTTTTTTAAAATTTTTCTGTGAAGGATTTTTTTTAATGGGCTGTGAAAAATACTATATTTTATTTCAAGTAGAAATCTTGATATTTTTTATTTACAATGGTAAATTACTTATTAAATTAGCTTAATATTTTCAATATATAATATTTGTTTATATTAATTTAATGTAGTTCAATAGAACCAATATTACATTGAAATTAGATATAAAAATATAGAAAACTATTAATTTTTTTATATAAAAAACCAAAAGTATCATCCCTTAAGTGGGAAAATATTTAAATTATATTTAGCTAGTTATGTGACTAGAATTTAGAAACTTTTTTAAATATTTTTAATTTTTACAATTTTTTATTTCTAATATGTTCAACATATTTTTTTAAAAAATATTACTGTTTGTAATTAATATCAATTACATCGATTAACTGAAAATAATGCAAAATTAAGGACTAATATTTATATTTATGATCCAACATGACTTAAAAACAAGTCCTAACCCAATTTAATAGCCAATTTTCAGTATATAAACATCTATGGTTCTATATTAGTCTATTAAACAAGTTTTTACAAAGTAAATATTTAACAACTATTAATTCTATTACAAAATACCAAGGGCATCATTTTCTTCACATATAAAAATGCATAATCTACTAAGTCTTCATTACAACTCATAATCCACATTGGATCAACCAATATCAACAGAAAATCCCTAACTTACTAATTTAATCCTACAATTGGGAAGAAATCATTCCATAGAAGCCTTCTGGTCCAGAACAATAGGAGGTATAGAATTAAAAGGTAACATATTCTGTCAAACTCCATTATTTTATTCTATTTATCCACCCCATACACAATCTATATTAAATTTTTTATTAAAATAAATTATATTGAATACAATAGGATTTTTTTTCAGATAATGGTTTTTCGAAATATTACATTCACTTCCATTTAATGCGTAACGAACTAACTATTTTGGTAAATAGCGAACTACCTCCTCACATAATGATAATTGTTCATTATACCATTACTGCAACTAATGATAAGAATTATGAAATAAAATTGGTTTACATATTTCATAAAATGTATATATTATTTAATTAATCTTCTTTATTTCTTTTAATACACTTTACTTTTGACCGTCCATTTTTAGTAATGATGATAATTTCGTTTGAGAAAGAATATACAACGGCCCACTCAAAGCAATGTTATTTGATTACACACTACAAAGAATGTATTGTGTATGAGTTTAGTAAAAATAAATGATATATATAACATTATAATGCTAATTTAATGATATTACATACATATATAAATATTCTTCATTTTCATTATTTCATTAACACGTAGTGTAAAAAATTAAAAAATTGTTCATCTGAATGTATGACAAACTATCTCTTTGAACATTGTATTCCATTTCAAATGTTTATATTCCATAGATTGTGATAATACACATATACTGAATACACATGATATATACATCTTATATATACATTTTCTAAATCATTATATAAGTATAAGCAAATAATATAAAACATATTATGACACATGTCAAGAACAAAACAGATATTTCCTGAAGTAAAGCCTTATCATAAGATTATTAACAAGAGAATAATATAAGGTCATAATTAAACCATATATGGTATTTTATAAATTAATAATTTTTTTAAAATATTTATAATAATTTTATATTTTTTATATAGGTGGTTTGATAATGTTCAATGATAGTCAAGACACAATGTAAGGTAAATTTCATCTCACTTTTATTTTTGTGGGATACATTCCTTATGCATCACAAACGAAAATTCTGTGGTGTATGTAATGACCATGAATGTATTATATATCACATGTAATTAGAATTATGGGAATTTAAATTTCCATTTTTTTGTCTTTCTTTATTAAGGTATATGTTTCAAAACATACCAATCGGTATGATTATTTTGTCTCACTTTGCCTTTATTGAAACTCTTATTTTGTAATGAAGAAAATTTATTTTTTTAGCTTCATATAATTTAATATTACATGTTATATCATTAATATCATTATTTTAATTATATTATATTCATTATGTGAAATTCCTTTTCTTGTATGGATATGGTTATCCAATGATTCCAAGTATTAATATTTTATTGAAACATTCTCAACATGTTTCGAGATTATTAAATATTATGATGAAATTGTTGAAATAATATGATCCATCTTTAATGTAATCTAAAAAGTTTCCATATTATCTATTATTTCATGATATATTAATTTATTGTTTGCATTATTCTACTCTTTTTTACATATGATATTTAAGATTGTGTTTTTAAGAATGCTCGACTTTATAATTGCAATGTGATTGTAAGTAAAAAACAGGCTTTCAAAATATAATTGCAAAAAATAATAATGTATTATCCAATAATAATTAAAATAAAATTTTCTGTCTATTATATATTACAAATTTTTTTAAATGAATCTTCTTCTCTCTCTCCAAAGATTTCATTTTTTACCCATCATAACATGCAAAAGGAATATTCTTTTTACATCATGTGTCTTGTACATATTTTTATGTTATCATTTCTATGAAGATTAATTTTCATGTATAAATATTAATCTTCATGAAATTGTTTTTAAATGTATTTTCAATGAACGGTTTTCCAAAAAAAATCAGTATACCTTTATAAATATTCATGTTAAAATTATTTCAAATAATTTGTAATATATAATTATATGATTTAAAAAAATACAATGAAATGGGTTTTAAAATATTTGTAATCTAATGTTATATGATTAAATGAAAAAATGATTCCAATACGTACCCATTATGATTATATAAATTTTCATTGAAAATGTTTTTCAAACAACTTTTATGATTCTTTTATAATATTTCAAGGAATAATTTATCATAATTATTTCAAGTATTCTTTGTATGATTTCAAGGTATTTTATAAAAAAAAATTCGAATTTTTTTATGTATTAAAAATAATATTCTAATAAAAAATGATATATTCTTAAGAGAAATTTTCCAAATATGTTTCAAAATTATGTTCTATATTAGATGAAATATTTTTATTTTACTCATTCCCTTAGATGAAATAGACAAAATGATCCATTAATATTAATTATATGAATTGGATATGCTTATTGTAATGGTATTTATGAAACCTATAATTCATTCAATAGTTATAAGTTTATGAAGTCCATTTCTCTTTCTAGGATTATTATTTTGATGAAATGATTTTGAAACCTATAAATGTTTTCATTGGTTATGATATTTTTACAAGTATATGAGTCTCATTTCATTACATGGATGAGTATATGGTTTTCTATTATTATCTGGAATATGTATGTATAAATACATTATGAGATGTGTGGGACCTTTATCTCCCTGATATAATTTAAGGGAAGATTATATCTATTCATATAGACATGGATAAAA
Source organism: Viscum album (assembly GCA_963277665.1). Taxonomy (NCBI): domain Eukaryota; kingdom Viridiplantae; phylum Streptophyta; class Magnoliopsida; order Santalales; family Viscaceae; genus Viscum; species Viscum album. The sequence continues at coordinate 1,550,240,993 of OY728131.1, forward strand.
ACTGAAATTAACCCTATTGCATAGTACATGATTAAATGTGAAATAAACTCATCTTAGTATTACAAGAATGTAATGAGGAGTGAACATGGTTCAATAATATAGGGTTTTAATGGGGTGTGAACCTGGTTCACTAATGGAATTTCTCTATAATGATGGTCTCCTTAAAAAAACATTGAATTATATGAAAATCAATATTATCTTACAATGTGTTATCCATAATTCCATGTTTTATTATAATATTATGATTTCACATATTATTTTCTTTTTTTAATTATTATTAATGTCTTATAATCTACCAAAATATTTCCCATGATTCAGGTATAGGATCATTCATATGTAAGGAATGACCTAATATTTTGATGGTCATGTTATCATACCATTACAATCATTAGTATTCTTTCATATCTATATTGATTAAAATTACATAGAATTTGACCTCACCCCTTTTTATGTTTTCATCCCCTCATTATGGAGATATTTATTATGTTTAATGGGGATAATAAGGGTCATAGTCATGAATAAAATAGTAGGATATAATTATCTCATTTACGTACATGTTTTTATGTTTCTATGTTTCCAACGAAAATATACTTATGTAGTCTTTGAGTATCTATTTGCTTAATGTTTGAAGTATTTCAAAAATGTTATTTAAGTATAATGTATCAAACTATCTCTTGCTATATTATGGAACATTATAATAATGTATAATTTGATGAATAGTATAGAAGGAATTACATAAATTTTAGAAAGGTATAGATTATGATTGTATTCCATTAAATGAAACCCTATAGGGATACTAAATGTGAGTGTGGTTTTGGATTAGGAATTCCAAAGAGTAATAACTACAACATGGTTTGTCAGGCCAAAAATGTTGTAACCATGAACACGAAAACATTCCTTACTATGCACCATGTTTGAATGTATGGGGGAGATGGTTTGACTAATTTAGATTTTATTTACCTAACAATATGATGCATTTAAAAGTAATGATATATCCAATGAATCCATGTTTATAATTTTGATATTCTGTATGTGTAAACGAATTAATTAATATTAAGTCATTTATATTTTTTATAGTGTTCATAAATTGATGTGAAAATAAAATATATGTATTTTTTTAGAAAAATCATGTGGAAGGAAAATGGTATCAGTATATGGTGAAAATGTTGAGAATGATCAATTAATGAAACTGATAGAACTTTTATAGGAACTTAAAATTTTATGTTTGTATTCGAGAAACATATTCACATTATGACACATAACCTATCCAAGAAAGGGAATCCTATTACACAATGTGACTCCACTGTGTTGGATCTCTTTATCTGAATAAAGTTCTCATCTATTCTTTGGACTACTGATCTAATTCAATTTGAGAAATGTATTACATATTTGGATAAGATATTTTTGGAATTGGGATGTGGGGGAATGGAAAAGGTTACATTTCAGTGTATTTCCTTAGATACAATGTCGAAATATATTGGTCATTCACCCCAAATATCAGGGATGAAAATGAGATAGAACTCGTGTAATAATAATATTTTAGGCAGATATTTTTCAATAAATACATCCCTCATGTAAAAAAATTGATATAAAGAGAAAAATACCTAGTTTAAAGAAAAATAAATAATGAAATATTGTATAGTATGATGATACATTTCCCATGTTATCCAGTTATGCTACAAATTTTATATGCATCACATAATGTAATACTGATAACTTCATTGATGGACAAAATTCATGTCTTTAAATGTTACTAGTGTCTCAATACTTTTCGTAATATTAAGATATAGTTTTATCTACTATCATGTAAGAGAAAAACTATCGAAGTCTTAAAAACTCAAAGGGAAAAACATAATAATAGAAAAATAGAGATATATATAGAAAAATAGAAAAAGGAAATGAAATATATTCTAATATGTGATAGTTATGGAAGTAAACATTATCTAGAATTATTAAAGGGGAAAATAGATTTCTTCATGTGTGGAAAGGAAGACCACAATGATTCAGAATTCAAGGGCAAGAAAAAATTTATAATGTTCAATGCTTTAATTATAAGTATATGTGGTACTATGAAAATAAATTCCCCAATATATAATAGAATATACCCCATAAAATTGTAATTGAACCATGAAAAGAATATATTATTAACACAACTAATGTTAGATGATTAATGTACTCTTGTATTTTGATATATTAAATATGTTGTAACTAGATTTTTTGATGATCTTCCAATCATATTATTTATAAAATATATAAATATTGTACAGTATTATTATTCCATAAATGATTAGAGTTCATATGTTTAATGAATCTATAATAATTGATTAAGTAAAAAAATAAAATATTTAGAAAACATGTGGTTTAGGGATTCATAAACTATAATATGTCCCTAATGTTGATTTAATTTTAGACAAATTTTTTATCCTTAAGGATAATGTAAATATGATACTACTAACTATCATAGAGATGATTCCAAAGAATTGGATCATAATATTTTATACAGGATTCCCATTTAGTTAATTGTTTAATGTTTTTACATTAGATGTGGTTTTAGATACTGATATATTAAATCACTATATGATTATACATGTTCTAAGAGATGATGTTGAAATATGTCAATGGAACCCCAATTGATAATATTATGAATATAGAAAACTACGATATAACTATATTTAATTATATTCTCAGTGATTGAAATTCTTTCATAACTCTAAGAAAAAATTTCCAAAAAAATAACGGTTTCCTTAGTTCCATTATTTCTAATGACTCGAAAGACCTATTAGATCATCGTGGATTTTTGTCCTTGTGATTTTTATCATCCCCCTAACCATGTTGTCTATCTATCTCCATCCAAACATAATTGTTAAATTTTTCTCCCATATCCATGTTTTCATTTACCAACTATATTTTAATACTAGGGAACCTTGTTACATTGCCATTGTAAATTTATTTTTCCCATACTAATTTGATGTGTTATTTACCCTATTAACGATGTGGGGTTTTCAATAATAGTTTATATTCAAATATAAATTCCTTGATAACTGAGATCATGTTTAAATTTTGAGGATAGATATTAGATAAGATATAAAGAATGTAATATTCCAAGACACAACATCATTTTCATATTCGAATAAATATTATTTCGTTTTTTTTTCATCACCATGTTAATCTTATGCTAAAAACAAGTAAATTTAGATTGTGTTACATGAATGTTTGGGTATTTCCACCTTTTAATGGAACACCTATTTTAATAATATTTTTTTTAAATTTTTAATAAATTTTATTATTTATAATAAACATTATTAATGAGTTCAAATATATTAATTAGATTATGTTTATTTTTTAGTATTCCAATGAGATGTTTTTTTGATGAATAGTAATAAATAATGCATTTAAATAAAATTTACATTTTATTTTAAATAATTAATATTGTTAAATTATTTTTTAAATAGGTTTTTTAAGACAAAAAATATCAATTACATAGATATTAATCAAAATTAGTAAATTATAGTCAATTTTATATTGAAATTAGATATAAAAAATTGTTGAAAAAATGAATGTTTTTTCTTTAAAAATATGCTTTCTCACCACATATGTCTAATTATGTTTGCCATAATTTTTCCATTTATGTGATTTGAATATGTATAATTGGAAGTAGATGGATATAATCAGTATAATATTTGGGGTATAATAATATCAACTTAATTTTTTTCTTAATATATTAGTGAATGTTATTAAATAAAATTATTGTGATTAATTTAAAATTAAACATAACAGGGGAATAAACCATAATATTAATGTCCAAAATAACCATTACACTTTTCCAAGGATCATTGGCTCCATATAGTTAGACAATATCCCCTTTTCGATATAATTTTATTTGTTATTGGGATATTATTAAATTGATGTTCTCTATATAAGAGGTTATGTAATGCACATGGAAAAAGGGATGTTTCCTTGCATTTAACATTTAAAAAATATTGAGAGAAGTTTAAAATTATATTGAATTATACAAAAATACATATGATTAATAATTTTATTATTTATATCATAATAATATATCAATATTTTTTAGAGATGGTTTAGTTACATAAAATACTTATGAAATTCCAATGTAGTGACCATCCAGTTACTATTTAACTAAAATAAATGATAATATAAATTTATAAACAATATTAAAATTGATCAATTTATTGAATTTTTTTATTTATTTAGAATAATATATAAATTTAAACAACTATAAACCAAATATATCTCAATTCAAATTATATTTTTATATTTTAAAATAACAATTAAATAGAAAATGTCAGAATTGATATTATTGTCATTTTATAATAGTTGATTTTATAAAAAATTGTTCAAATTAAATACAAATATCATTCTTCAAGAAACTCATTTTTATCTTTTAATAAATATTAAATACATTTTATTAATGTATCATTTTATCTTTTATAATTTACAAATTGACCTATGTATTGTAAAAACGATGTTAACATTTTCTAGGTTTAGGTATATTTTTACCGCCACACATGCTCTTTTTTAAAATTATTTTCCAAAACACATTGCATTTTGTTATAAATTATATATAATCTTTATTATTCATTATCTATATATTTTATAAAATATATATATGTTTTTTTATTCCTAATGGTTAAATTACATATTATATAAAACTAGATTCATAATTAAAACCATAATTATAAAATTATGGAATCGTAGATGTTATGAAACCAAATTACAAAAACTAACTTTTATCTATCTTGTGAAGGTTATTTTCTACCATTATTCCCCATTAATTCATTTTTCACATTTTTTTGATCATTATGTATGTTAGACCTCTCATTAATGATTATGTTTTTGTATTTCTAGAAGTGCCACTCCCCATCCACAATAAAAAGTCAAGCACTCTACTACTTTCTCACAACTCTCTAGAAACATTGGAATATCTAACCTTTTCAAAACAATTCCACTAACATCCCAACACACAACCTATAAGTGTAACATTTTTAAGAAACCCACCTAGGAAATCCCTATGGTAAAAACCAAAACATGTTACTCAATTAATATATAATGTATTATATTAGGCTCTCTATACATGGAACATAATAGGGATAATAATAATAAAAATTTATCAAATATATTAAATATATATGATAATCTAAATAAAATATATATATATATACATATAATTTCCTATTCAAATTTTAATACAAAAAGGTAATGAATATAGAGTTCAGGCATACATACAACCTACCATCTCTATGAATGGTGGACTTCATTTTTTGTCTATAAATATTATGGATAAGTATAAATAAATATATACTGAATATATATGATAATTACCTCATGTATTAAATTTAGTAGGCGATTAAATATTTAAATATGTAAATGGAACCACAAATAATAAGAAAAAACATTCTTTGTAATCTAGGCAAATAAAAACTAAAAAGTGAGAATAATGAATGATTGTTAAAAAATTGTTATAAGATATTATAGGAATATGATATATGATAATATAAATGTGATTATGGAATTGAATAAGTTAGTATCATATTTTATTCCAATATAAAATAGGATAAATACTAAAGAACAAAAAGAAGGTTAACATAAGGGACTCTTGTCTCACATTTTTGCCACGAGGCATATTTCTTTAACACTAATTACTTAATTTGTTTAGTGTAACTACTTCTATTTTTTTATAAAATAAATCATGAATGGTATTTAAATATTTCTATGATCATTAATTTTGGATCCTCCAATTCTTATGTAAATACAATTGTAAGAGATTTCGTAAGAATTTACAGTCCATTGAGACTTATTTGTTTTTATGAAACACTACAATTTTAAGTGGGGTATATACAAACATATGAACTTTTATATAATAAATCACATGTTTCTCATTATATTATATTTTTAATATAATATATGTGATATTTTGATTTATATGTATCAAATTGTTATGGGACACTTTGGAATGTTTAACGAATTTTTTCCTCAAAAATGTTTTAATGATCATTAAATATTATCAACATTCATCAACATCAACAACCCTTATTGTTACTTATATTACACTGTGTAATTATTTATATAACATTATTATTTATTAAATGTGTGTATTAGATGATAAGGAAAAATATTTATTAAAGAACTCAATTATTCTACACCTGATGAATGCATTGGATTTGGTATGTGGCGGGCATGGACTATTATATCACCTATGATTAATAGTAGGATTCCTGAGAAAAACATGATATTTTTTTGGATGAGGAGTTACCCATTTATTATATTCATGAAATGAAACCATAATTTTAATAAATTCATGGCATGAAGACTTGACAATATTATATTCATTTCCTGAAGCATTTAATGTATTATATTCTTTGCAACAATCCTCAAAAATATACTTTATATATCAATCGTTATACTTTCCAAAATTATATATTCAGTTATTGTTATTCCATGTTATTATTTAATTACTTATAATATCAATAGTTTAGTTTCATTATCACAATAGTTATAAAATGAATTCTATTTCAACACTCGGCCTTTCTATATTAATTTATTCCCACTGTTTCATTATTTATTTTGCTTCACATGACCTTAAAAATAATTTTACATCACCCTTATTATGTTTTATTTCCTCGGTTTATTAAGGTAAATCCATTGAATGAGTTTTATGGATGTTTTTTATTTCATTTAATTAAGATTCTAATTTTTATTCTTTTATTTCCCAATGTATTATGTATATCGTGTATGTAATCTAGCATTTCATGTCTACAAAAATGATCAATCCTTTAGGATTTGATTTTTTGTAGTTATAAAATTGTTACAAAATAATGCACCAACACATCTATTATGGGATTGGCATATAACATTATAAAATTTTATCATAATAATATAAATTGAGATTTTTTAAATCATTATCCTAAATTTTCAATTGTTTAAAAAAATTATACACACTTATTTTAAATTTTATATAGATAATATAATATTATGGTCAATTAATAATTAAATTATAGATATCAATTTTATAGAAAAACAATTAGTCACCATATAAATTAGTAATTCATTTAAAAGAAAAAACTTTCCTATAAAAAATTAAAATTCAAAATTTGGGATTAATTTTTGTATTTTGTATCAAAATTAAATCAATTTGGTTTTTTGGGTTTTTCTAAAAAGTATTATTTTTACATGATTTAAAATAATCAATTTTCTATATTTCCACACAATTATGAGATCACATTGATATAAGAATTAATTATATATTATTGAAACATTTTTATATTAAAATATATATATATATTATGTAAAATAATACTTTTATAATTTTTTTTATTTAGAAAACTATGATTAAAAAGTTTCAACCTGAATATTATTTCTTTAACAAATTATTTTATGCATTATTCAATTATTACTTATAATTAATTGTTAACAACATTATAAATTTATTTTCTAATTTTTAAAATTTATAATAAAATTATATATTTATGTTCATTTTATTATTGATAATAAAAATATATTTCCAAGGAAAAAATCATGTTACCAAATGAAATTTAATATATTATAAAAAGCCAAATATGGTGGAAAATTTCTAATATATCACAAATAAAATTCCTTATTTCTGTAAATGGGAGGTGCACAAACTTGTTTTCCAACATATACATTATTTTACACTTATGGATCAACATTCCATTGAACATGAAATGTATTTTCCAAAAAAATTATCATAAATTAAAATATTTCCACCAATCTCACATATAAAATGTTCCATTCACTATATCACTTCTAATTATATATTAAGCCTCTTGGAATAACCAAAATATATAAAAATACATCCCTAAATTAATTTTCAACATATCAAGTGATAATATATAAATAGATAAACATTATAGGCTCATGGATTTATCCTATGGAGGATATATTATAATGTGATTACATGGATGTTAGAAGTAAAAAGAAATTTCTTTATATCTAAATTTTGATTCCATTAGAAATATTCAATTTTCACTAATTTTCATATTTTTCCTGTTTAATATTCTTATATATATATTTATTTAGTCATAAATTTTATTGAATTCAATTTACATAAAAATCCATCAAAATATATATTTTTAATAGGATTCAATTAATGTGTTACTAAAATCATTAGGGATTTTTTGGTCTCAAATTTACGTCCTAAGGAATGATTGTTATTATGAAAATATTTATAATTATATTTTGAATATATTACCCCATTTATGGATTTTAACATTAATATATATATTAATTATATTTAAAGGTATATTTCATGTTTTCTCATTAAATGTATTTTTATTCAATAGTTAACAAAGTTGTATGTTTTTTTGAGTATCAACCTTTTTGTCCGAGAATTATTCTCTTTTTTGTCTATATTATTCATTACATATGTGATCCAAATTTAATTTTTAAATCCAAATATTCATTATTTCTTATGACCATGAAATTTATCTTAAATAATTTTCAAGAGGATAATTAATTACACCTTTAATAATATGTGTTTACATAATGACATATTTAAATATTAGTCATGTTTTTTCTACTGTATTCTAGTCAATAGTTATTGAATTTTAATTTATTTACATTCAAAATTACAAATTTTATAAAAATATATTTTGAATTTAATTTTTAAAAAATATAATATTAATCTTATTGAAAATGAGATTTAATAATGATCGGTGTCTTAATGATCAATAAATTTTGACATTATTTGAAAATTGTGAAAATAATTGTTTTAAATAGTTTATTATACTAATGGATTTTCTTGTTTCCTTCAAAATTTTTATTTATGTGACATATAATCAACGTTTTTAGTATTTTTAAATTATATTTATATTACACATTATTTATATAATATTTTTTAAAATGAATATCAAAATTTACAATGGTATTTCTTATTATTTATATAAGTTAATTTTTAAATATATTGTATTGTTTTTTCATCTATATAAATTGCATTTTAATGATTCTTATAATTCCCTAATGAAATAATCTAATGATACCATCCACGATATTTCATTGATAACTTTTGATCATATATTTATATTTATTGACTAGTTGATGTTTTGACATTCCATTTTTTTAAATTTCAATATAGATATTTATTTATCAATAAGGATAGATAATTAGGAATTAAAATATTAAAAATTAATTTAAAATGGTTAGTTAATTTTACAAAATTATGATATGGATGGGGCCTATAATTATATAGAACCATCATGAATGAAAAGGGATCATGATACAAATAGTGTTTGAATATGATGCATGACTATCCAAATATTCATATTTCATTCCCAAAATGTATAAATAGTTTGATTATAATGTATTCAAATTATGCCTTGAAGGTTAGATCACCATGCCCTTACCCAAAAACACGATGATAAGAACATGATAACCTATAATATATAATTGTTTATAAGATCCTAATAGATTGATATAAGGTATTTGAAGTATAATTTACATGTGAGACATTATTTATTCCTCCAATATTAAATATATTTTGATTATCCAAGTGATTTGTGTCTTATTATTCTTATTTTATCAAGTTATACATTATACAGTTAGTTTAATTTTAGTTTGTGATTATTTTAAATATTTACTTTTATATAAAATTTTCTCTTGGTTTTTGTAAATATAACCTCTATTGTATGCTATCCCTGATTGAGTGTATGATGTCACCGCTTTATTTATTCCATTCTAAGGGACACCAAGAAGTGATCATTGATTGGATTCTAATATGATCTAAAATTAAGAGTAATTTGTTTACAAAATGTTTAAAATGATATATTTATATGATTCTAATGTAATAATGAAAATATATATGTATATAGTTTCCAAATATAATCCACTATAATGAAATCCCTTGTATATTATACCAACGTAATGAAGTAATATTTTACATTTGGTTAGTAGAGTTAGTGACGTCAGAACTATTCATTAATAATGAGTATTTTTATTTCACATATTAACAATAGGTTTTGACGATGACCCTAACAGTTATACCAACACACTAAACTTCTGTATATATAAAGTATTATTCATGACAACATGATATATTTGGTGATTGATAAGGGTGTTATTAATCCATATTTTTTTATTATTCTAGAAGTATCTTAGTATTTTTGTTGTTATTTTACTTGGGTTTCAATATTAGATTCATCACATTCATTTATTATATGTATTTATATTTTATATCTTCTATGGACTTATTTTGTGGATATTTTCTTTTCTCTTGTAATTAAATATATATAAATTGGGAAATTTCTCCCATTTATATGCATTATATAAAATCAATTTTAGTCTCCCGTGCATGTCCTTTTAGATTAAGGATTATACGGCCATATCCTTTTTATATATTGGTCCAAGATGGGAACTTGAGGGGGGGGGATAATTACATTTACTCATTCCCAATATGGTGAGGTTTTTATCTCAATAAAAAATATACCTTGAATCATGTTTATCATATGAATATACATAAAATTTTCATCATTGGGAGATATTATGAATTTTTAGAAAAAACATTAATTGGTTTGGGGATGTAACATCACATATTCATGAATTCATATTGTTACCCAAACCGAATTTTTTGACATAATAATAAATGAATTTTAGTATAGAAGAACTATCATTCTAGAAATGTATCTAAATAATCACATTATATACACTGATAATATTTCATTAAAAAAATGGATATGACAACATATTTTACATACAATCAATTTTTACAAATGATCAATGACCATATCCCTTAAAAGTGTATCAAATAATGATAATAAATAAAAACTAATAATATATTTTTAGGAATGAAATCACGTAGATCATTTTCAGATTTTATGGTAAATTTTAGTATAACAAAATAAATAATGATAAAATAATAATGAATATATAAATATTTTTTAAAATTATAATTTAAAACTATAAGATTGAGAATCATGATTTTTGGTGATATAATTGGATGAGTTTATAAAATTTAATTGGGGAAATATAAATTTAATTTAACTATTATTAAAGGTTGTATAATCATTGGGCATGATACAAATAAAAATAATACCATATCAGAATTACTTATCTATTGGTAATATAAATAAATTTTATTTCAAAGATAAAAAATATACATTTAATTTATAAATTATTTGTTTTAAATTAAGTCAGTTATTTTTTATTCGAAATAAAACATACAAATTGAATTCGAAAATTTTCATTGATTATAATGTTATATTATTGTTGAAATTTTTATTTTTATTAAATTTATTATGTAAAAATAAAAATAATAATGAAACGGATAGAAAAAATTATGAAATTTTACTAGAATTAATAAGTAATGTCAAATAAATAATTATGAAAATATAAGGATTGATATTTTTATTATTCCTGCCAAGGGAATTTTGTTTTAACAATAAACATTATTTTAGAAAGTTTCATTTTTTATTGTTAATATTATCAGTTTTGGATTAAGAAATTTTATTAAATGTGTTATTAAAGTATATAAAAATATTAATAAACCTATATAAATTGATTATTAATTTTTTAGGAATAAATATAAAATATTTTATTGTTTAGATTATATATTTTTCAATGTATAGATTATTAAAATATGTTATTTATTTTAATCTTATGAATTTCATTTCATATCTATTACATAATGATATTTATTAATATTACATAATTTTAAATATAGTCATTTATATTATTTAAAACAATAGAATACATGGGTTGGAATCCCAACTAATTATCCAGTTATTTAAATAAATAGAAGGGGGTATATTAGAAACTGTTTCCTTAAAGATAATACACCACCAATGAATTTTAGAATATAACCTATGGAATCAATGAAATAATACATGTTATATGAACCCATAACCATATACATTTTACATTAGTAAATTTATATATAAAAATTTAACCATGAAACTACAATTGAATCATCAAAAAAATCTAAATATCATTATAAACATCTATAATCATCAAACAAGTATTAAAAACCCCAACATGGTAGATGATATAATAGTTATTTTCATTCATTTGATTAAAAAATAATTTTATTTTTTTCAATTATCTGTGTACATCATTCAATAAAATATGAGATCCCCAAGAAATATCAACATCATAAATGAATATCTTCCAATTATAATCATTTTCATTTCATCAGTTAAAAATAAATTAAACACATCATAATGTTCATTATAAAATTTAGGATAAAAAATCACTATACATTATATGTGTAAGTAATTATCCATTAATATTTTTCATCTATGAAAGATGGATGAGATATTTACATGATTCCAAACATAATTACACCCATAAGAGAAACACCTCTATTTTAGTCATTCCACAATGAAATGATCAAATCTAATAATTTAATGGTAATATATAAAAACATAATACATGAATATTAAAAAATATTACCATTTTTCTTTCATTAGTATATAAAATGAAGAAATCCATTTTTATGCATTAAAATACATTTTACTAAACATTAGTTTTATTATGTTATTATTGATCATTTTAGAATAAATTTGAATCACTTTAAAATGTAAAATTTCAGAAAATTATTTTTTATTTTTTAATCGTCATAAAAAAATTATAGAATGAGAAAAATTGCATATCTATTAAAAATAATTTATCTAGTTAAACCGTAGTTACCATGGTAAAGTGGAAAATGAGTTATATGGTTAATCTATAATATTTAAAATCATTCTCTATATAGTTACATATAAATTTATGTATGTGGGAATTAACCTCTTATATTTATTCATTTACAAAATTTTATTACATGCAAAGAGGTAATATATATTTTACAGAATAAGGAATCTTTAAATGTAAATATGACCCCTCTCCTCAATTATAAATAAACCCCACTACCAAAATTTCTATAAAATCCCCAATATTATAATATCTCCATATAAATTGAAACATTTCATTTTCTAATACTACTATCTATTTTCTTATTCCACTATATCAATAGTATTCCCTAGTTATATTAAAAGTTTTATAGCTTTTGAGAGATTATATAATTTATTTTTTGAAAAATTATAACATCTTATCATTAAATTTTATTTATATTTTTCAAATAACCTATTAAATAATACATGTCATATTAGTATCATATAAATGTGAATATTATACTTTTCATAATGATATTGTAAAAAAACACATTATAATCATACTCGTCCTTTCTTTAGATCACGTTCAAATTTCGGTTTGTTTTACCACATGCGTGGACGACGCTGGGAAAATGTATCATGGATGTTTGTGATTACATGTTTACAATAAATATATTATATTCATTAATATATATTATATTGTTTATCGGTATAAAATAAGGATTTTTATATTGTACATAATTTTAATAAAATTCTTCATATTTATTTAAAATTTCTAAAATAAGCTCGTTATGAATTTCATATTTACAAATAATTCCTGAAGCATCTATGGAATGAATCTAAAACTTCATAACTAATTATGGAAATACTATTATAGTTCCTCTACAGTTATAAATATGTTACAAATATAAAAATTTTATGGTTCTTGGAACAACCATACCAAAATTGTCATGGAATATTTGAAAAAAAATGACAACTCATGATTGATATAAACTAAAACTATATAATAAGTTTTCAATAAATAAAAATAAGTATCATATAAAAATTAATATATAATAATGAGTTTATGAAATATATTTTTATTGATTTTATGTTTAACGGATCTTATTTAGAGTATGTTTAACCAAATGGGAATATAATGTGGGTTTTTTTGTTAACTCAACCATCAATCATGGAAACAAGTAATTTTTCCATATAACTTTATCATATATTTTTTTACTCTATTCTATGAATAAAATATTTTTTATGTTATGTTTTCTTACAATGCTCGACGAGTGTGGTATGGGTGGCAAGAGGATTGGGACATGGATTTTAGGGAAAGTCCATATGCCATCAATTTATATTTATTTTCTTCCCTACGTTTGTACTGCTTTTATGGTGATACCAAAATTTTCTATATTTTATTTCATGTTTAATTTTTACACTCAAATATTTTTCTCATGAAATCATTTTTATGTTATTCTTATTCTATAAATTATGATGTTCATAATGTTTTTACATTATCAATTATCAATACTTGAGAAATTTCTCATATTATGAAATGATTATAATTTTCATGGAAAATGTACTAATAAAATAAAATATTTGACTATAATTTACATATAATTCAATGAATTTAAATTTTTATTTATTAATTTACATTATTATATTCTATTTCATAAATTACTAAATTCATTAGGTTTTAGTGTGGCTCGATTTTTTTTATATATGACATAATCTTTCATCACTCACTAAATTATGAGATATTGGATATATTTAAAAAAATTCCGTTATTGTGTGGATTATTATTTACCCATTTAGTAAATTATATTATAATGTGAAAATTATTATCATATAATGAATTATTTCATCGTAAATTTATAACCAAGTTAATAATGATTTCATTTATCTCCATTATCTTTTATATCTTCCGTGTTTATAATCATTAATTCCATGATTTTAAATATTTTAAATATTTTAATTAATATATTTATTATCTATTTGACCTTTCATAGTACCATTTATCTCCATTCAAAAATAAATATTTAAAATCATTTTTGATGTGGGTTTCATTAAGAGTGTATAGTGAAATTAGAATGATACTTGTTTATACTTTATTTTATTTTATATATTCTAAAAAAATTTAATTATATTTTAACATAATTTATTTTTCTAAATTTAATTTTTGAAAATTAACTTCAACATTATTTTTTTAATTTCCTTCTGATCAAATTTTCAAAAAAAATTAAATTAGTGTATAAATGTTTTTATAAAAATGATACAAAAACATAAATAAAAATTTACTCATTCCTTCTATTTCATTTCATTGTATTTTATATCTGAGATCAATTTTATGAAAAAATATTATTTTTATTATTCATAAAATTATTTAATCTTGAGAGGGTATGGGATGAATGATTCCGAAAAGTTAAAAAATCATAACTAAATATATATGGTGGAATTTGGTGGTCTAAAATAGTAAATAAATCATTATTAAAATAAAAATAATATTTGACGTGTGAATAGTGTATACATGAAATCAAATATAGGTATATCATGAATATTTATAGAAATACATATCTAAATGACCCTACTATAATCTTTGCTCTACAATAAATGGATATCGTAACCACTACATAATAACGAGAGGGTTATTTACAATGGAGAAACATAAATCTATTATTTTAAAATGGTATAAATACCAACCCATAACATTGTGAGGATAATCCCCAATCATCAAAATATTCCTTTTTGGGACTACATAGAAGCCTAATAATTTTATAATCATATGTCTTATGCATTTTTCTTGCTAAGGATAACCAGGGTATTGCCTTTGGGTAATGTAGAAACACCATTGAATGCTTGTTATAGGTGGTATAATAAGTTATGTGAAAGATATAATCAAAAAATATATAAATTTACTAAAATAACTAAAAATAACACGTATATAATTTTTGGTGTGTTATAGAAATAATTTTGTATACGACATAGTTCTTTTAGGCCCTTTGAATGAATTTTAATGATTATGTATTGGAATTATATAAATAATTCAATATGAATTTTCAATTTTAATGAAGTCGTATAACATTTTTTTTCCTCTCTTAATAGTTTTTCAATAACAATTTAAATAGTCATCAAATGATCAGTTGGTTTTTATAACAACATTAATGTATGTGATCTCTTTTAGTGATTTTGAACTATTTTAACTATTCCTAGAATCATTGTTCCCATTAATATTAATATAATTATATTACACACTCAGTTTCTCGATTAGAGAAATTCAAAAAAAATAATAACATATAGAAAGATATATTATGATGAAATAAAACATTTTCAGCAAGAATGAATGTATTTAACCTAATTTAAACACAATATTAATATAATTTCAAGAGATTTAAATATTTTAAGGAAAATAGTCGATGTAATTATAGAAAAATTTGACAATGATAACCATGTAAATAAGAAGATAGAATTTGAAATATAAAATTTCAAAATGTTATTCTTAAGACATGTACTTAATATGTGGATAATATCATATAATTAATAAGACAATGATAAAAATAGTAAAATAAGATTTAATGAGTTAAATATCAAATAATATATTAATTTAGATAAAATATATTCATTGAAAACAATATAAAATAAGTAAAATTGTCATTAGAGTATCTAACCACACTTTTAAAGCATGGAAATATAATGGATTTTTATCATCAACAAATATTTCTAAAATAAAACTAAACATTAATAAGGGTTAAAAATTATCATTAGGAATTTATAAATAATTTCAAAAAATTATAAATATGATATATCAATTAAGTAAATAGATATACGAATTCCAACCTAAAACTAAGAATTTCTCCTCTAGGGTTCCAAATAAAAATGTTACAAAATTAATGGGAGATAATTTCACATTGGAAATCTTCTCAACATATCAACATGAACCACATCATGATCTACATAAGGAATTTATGTAATATAATTCCTCATATAATAAATTATAAAATCTATCTGAATTTCATACATTGATGATTTGTATATGGGAATTTTTGAAAAATTGAAAAAACATTAACTTCTAAACGTTAAGTGCTAAAATAGAATAAGATTAAAATGAAAATATTATTTTCACGAAATTATGTATTAAAATTTTATTATATTTATAAATATTTGGTAGTAAATTTGATAGGGTTAATGAAACTAAACTTTTCATAAAAAATAGAACTTAACTATTTATAAATAAACTATAAGACAGATTGAAAATATATAGTGACATAGAACAAAATTTTAGACAATAATTTAATTGAATCCAAATATGATTGATTATAAATATATGTATGATATACTTAATGAGCTTAAAAACTAATCACTCTGTTATGAGTCTTGTATCTCATGATATAGTCTATATATAAAGGGTAACTAAATCAAGAAAATTGTCTACGTGAATTCAAAATCGGCAATGTGAGTCCCAAATTGGATATATGGTCAAGGAATTGGATACAATGTTTAAAGTGGTTTTTAGGTGTTATAAAACTATAAAAACTTTATATATGATATATATAGGTCTAAAATTGCTAATTTATCCATGTAACATAGTATTAAACTTAAATGGCCATGTAATGAAAAATAAAAACATGAAATAAAAAGATATTTTAAGCAATGAATAAAATTATATGATAAATATTAAATATACATAATATAATAATAAATTCAAATTATTAGGAAATTTAGTGTAAATAAAATAATTGAATAATTAAATTTATCAAAACATAAATATTTTCAAGGATAAACTCATCATTCTCTCCCATTATTATAATTACATAATAAATTATAATTGAAAAAACATCTCTACATTTTTTAAATTTTCATAAAAATAAGTTTTAATGATTATTTATTTTATGATAAAAGTTAATAACATGATGATAAATAAAATTATTTTAAATGTTTCTTATAAAATATAGATTTTTTATCTTGTATCAATGATCCAAGTTAAAATCGTCAACTATAAGAATGTAGAGGTAAAAGTAGTAAAAGTAATTTATTAACGTTATTTTATCGAAATAATGATTAATATTTTAAAAAATGATTTTATTAAAATTAAATGTTTAAACAGTAAGTCAGCATCATCATTAATAAATTATGGGTTTTAAAATTTTCATATTTTAAATAAATTATTATTGAAATTTAATAATAGAATTTTGAAAAACATATTCTAGATTTCATAGATTTCAGATAAATATGAATGTTTTATAAGATTAACATATTCAAACGTCACCTAAAAATGTCATAAAAAATTAGACAACAAATTATATAAATAACTAATAAATATTATATATACACTCTTAGAAGAATACAAAAATATTTGGTTCAATATAATTCAAAAATATATGCTTTATTTTAAAGTGACGAACCAATATAAAATGGTCAGTAAAAAAATTTCAACATTTTCACATAGATCCTCTATGTAAATGAGTTAAATAAATATATGTATAGTAGATTCAATTTCAATAATATATTATTTAAATGTATAAATTCCAATAAAAATTAAACCCAATTACTATTTTTTCCCATGCTAATTTTTTTATCAAATTCAGTTAGTAACAAAAAATTTCGACACACTGTCAAAATAATATCAGTAATTTTGGGTTTCATGAAATGATAAATTCCTAGAGGAAGAAACTAATTTAATACCATGATATTGAGTGAGCCTGAGATAACATTTATGAGCATAATTTCATTACAACATACAATCAATGTATATTGTAAAATAATAATCAACCTTTCACTTACAATAAAACATTTGAAATGATCAAGATGGTCATGTATGGATTTCGAACTATGTATAGTGTTTTTCAAATATTTTCATCATTTCATAAAAATAATCACGAAATATTTTATTTTTATATCATAAAATTAATGATAATTCCTTAAATAACAATAATATATTGCCTTTTCAGTTTTTATATAATCTAATACCATTTTAATCATTTGGATATAATGAATTTTGTAAAATATTTAATTTCATTTATAATTCTTCATTATTTTTAGAATTAAAATACATAAATATATAATTATTTCATTTAAAAATAAATATTTCAAAATCATAATTTCATAACCTTATACCATCACATGATACTATTATATTTTCTACAAGAAACTTATTATATTTTTATTGAAGATATAAATGTAAATCCCTAATTTTATAAAGTTTATCATGACACTTATCATGAATCTCATATAATTTTATACTATTAAAAATATATAATTAATATTGAAACAAAATCAATAATTGAAATTTCATCGTTAAACAAAATAATCCTTTACTTCAGTCCATTTTTTCTCACATGCATGATTGAATTACATTATATGGAAATGATTATTCTTATTTATTAATGTTACTTAGAGATCATTCCCTAATATTATTAAGTAATTTGATACAAGTTAGCAGAGATAAATAAATAATAAATTGTCTATGTATCATTTTGTAAAAAACAACATTTTTTTATAAATTATCTCACATAAATAAATAAAATAATTTAGGTAAAATAATCGTTAGCCTGATATATGTTGGATACTAATTATTGGGTCTGATATGATTATGATAGAAGGCCTCGAGGGGTGATTATACAATAATTAAAATTATCAGATATATTAAATATAAATTTTTTAATTTATTGTTTTATAATTATTATAATGTTTTTTCTTAAAATAAAAAAAATACCGTATGTTTGAATCGATTATGTAGAAAACTGTATAATATAATATAGTGAATTTTTATAGTATCATAGATCAAAATGATCATACTATACTCCTCACAACCAAATGGATGGAGTGTAAACCCCCTAATAAAGAGATACATACTTAAACATGAAGGAAATATAATCCTTGATGTTTTAAAATAGGATAAATCCAAACATATGAATTTATGAACAGAAACCCCAATTCAATAAACACCACCATTTGAGACCCTATGTTTGATGTTAGGTAGATCTGATGGCGAGGAGATGCTGATGCCATATCTATTGACTGATAATGGATTCCCCCCTTCCAAGCGGTGGTAGGGGGAGGATGGGTTGGTTTCACCGCATCTAGGGGCGCGGAGTCCCTTTGTACCCTTTTCAAACCCTAGTTTCCTTCTTGATTTCCCGTTGATTTCCATAAGCCCGAATATCCCAGATCTTCACCTTGGGGAACCTCACCTCTAGATCACATTATTGGAATTCTATACATCTTCGAGCTTATTGGATCTGACCATGATTTCCCTGTTCTCACTTCGACGGCCTTCGGTTGATGATTTCGACCGTTTTGGGTTCAGTAAATGGGATCTAAAGGACAACATAGTGATATGGTTAATTGATAATCATCACATGATGATACAATTCACTTCAGAGGATGATTTAATTCATTCTTGGTCCAACGCTCCACACATATGAAATGGATGCAAATTAATTCTTCTTCGATGGTCATTCGAACTTTGCAAGAACTGGGACCCTCCTGTAGTAGCGACATGGGTAAGTATGCCGCATCTCCCTTTTCCCTTTCAAAATCCCTCTATAATTCATATGATAGGAATCCTTTTTGGTTGATTTTTATTCCCAAATGCTTGCACATCCTCTGTGAGACATTGGGTTAATCCACGCCTTTTGTTGAAGTGGATGCTTCGAGCCACCAGTCGATTAGATATAGATTACTATAGATAAAAAGTTCTGATGGAGGCAGGATGATGTTTTGAGGATTGGGTTGATTTCTACATGAGTTGTTGCTCCCTAGGTCATTTGGCCAGTCATTGTCTTGGTAGATCAAGGAGACGAAGGTCGGCTACTGTGTTGAAAAGGCCTGGTTGGTCATATGGTCAGTGGCCGAGATGTACAGATGCTGGCAAGCATCGAAATGTTGTTGAGCTGGGTGGTTTAGCATTGGGAAAGCATGTGGGGGCACACATTAACATGTATGTTGATATGGTTTTTGATAGATTGAATCAAGACCTTTAATTGAATAATTGTGTGAATGGTCTTGGTAATGGTGTTGGAGGCAGCTCGGGAGTGTTTGACTCCTTCAGGGCTGCATTGCATCATGTGCATCGACTGAGTCAGGATGATGCTGGTGACAGAAGTGGGCTGTTTTTTCTAGTGATGATAAAAAGAAGGAGGGAGTGTTTCTATTGAGTCCAGTCATTGATGGGCCAGTACTTGATGAAATTACCCTTTGTCTGGCTATTCGGGAGGAGGTGCAGCCGGCATCTGATGGTGTTTTTCAGATCACAATTGACACTTGTAATCAATTCCAGGAGTTGTCTCATTATGAAGTAGAGGGGAGATCATCAATGAGGAATAAAATCTTGCAGGTTTCCATTATGGATGGAATAGGGAAAGAGGTTGATGCTGGTCATGCATTTATGGAGCCTCCACAATGTTTGGTTTTGATTGATCGTAATGGACGATATGAGTAGGTCCAAGCTGCTTTCTAAGATGATCCTGTCACGGGAAAATGTGGGGATGTGTCGGAGAGTGAAAAAGAAAACCTGAATGGTTTAGTTAAGCCCTCATATATTGACTATGTCAGGGATAGGAAAAAGAAATCTGGATTGGAGAAACCCCATCTAGTTAAGAGATGGACGAGAGAGGATTATTCTTCTTTGACAAAGCCAGTGGAAACTAGGTCCTCTATCAAGAAATCCTCTATGTAATTGATATCTCTGGAGAAACTGAATCTCAGAAGGAAGTATGCAAAGATCCTCAAGCACAATGAGAGCTTGGAAAGGGAATCAGTCATTGCAGAGAATTTTCATGGGTGTGGAGACATGTATGACTTTTATGACATGTAATCGGTACCTTCTATTTTTTTTTGTTCACATGACATTTCCTTTCATAATAAATGTTATGAGGCTTTACCACAGACTGATATTAATAGGTAATAAACACCACCATTTGTGGGAGAGAACCGAAACATATGTTTTTTTCAATGATCAGAACCAATAAATGTACACTAACATTCATTCGGGTAATCATAGACATGGAATTTCTATCAGTTATGGTAGAACAACTATACTCTATTTTATATTATTGTTTTTTTCATGTTGTTTGAATGTTATAAGTGAATAGAAACATACCAATCCAAGGAAAAATAAAAAACAATTACAAAATATCTAGAGATATTTATAATGAATGATATAGATTATAAGTTGATTTAAGACATTTGAATAGATTTTAATGGTATAGTAAATGAGAGAGATAAAATGTAAAGTACATCTATAGAAGGTGAATGAAGTTACTGAATATATCATCCTTCCTTGATATTTCATTATAATGGATGTAAACACTATTATATGGGTCATAAGATAGTCATAAGAGTATTAATGTATGATAACATCTATTATTATTCTGATCCATTGTATATATTCACTGAATCCTCAAGTACATAAAATATAATTATATTTGGAAAGAACACATTATTAATTTATAAGAACAATTAAATATAATAAAACATTATCATCAATAAATCTCACAATCATAAAAATGTATCCTGAAAATTTTTTGTATTCAAACCGAATTTAAAAAAATAATTTGAATAATATTAATATATTAAGACATAATTAATAAGTTTTTCAAACTATTAATATAATAACCAGTCAATTATTCCATCAAAAATAGATATTTTAATTTGAAATAAAAAACCATGAAACATTCCATGTAATACATGTAGTAATAATGTAGAGATTATCATAGATTTATTAACACCACAATAAATATAATAAAACATGATTGAATGAGTTTAATATAAAATAATATTAATTCATTTGGAGTTAGTTCTAGGATGATGTTAAAATAACGTATCTCATTTATTAAAAAGAAAAAAAATTATTGTAAATGGGTATGATAGGATACAACAACCAAAAAAATGGAGAAGTGTCATATGACACAATCCACTGATAAAAATCAAATTCATCTAGACAGGAAAGGTTGGGACCCCTCCAAGTCATACCACATGAGGATCTTCCCAATGGATGTGTGTATTAAATTCAAGTATTATATCACTTAAATTTGTTATGATATTTATTTGAAGAATGTTCAACAGTGTTTGAAACACCAGTATCTTTGTATGCCACCTCAAGCAACTATTTTCGTATCATCCATCTGCATTTAATACATTAAAACTCATTAGATTTGATTAATTAATTTCAAAATAATTTTAAGTTTATTATTATGAATTATCATATTTTTATTTTTTGAATCATAACACCATGAATTATTGTTACACATTATGATTCTACGATACACTTCTTCATTATAATAAAACAGCTTTCGCTACACACAACATAGAGTTCGAGTGTACCATGACCTATCAATCTAGCCATTTAAAACATGTTATGAATAGTATTAACTAAATATTTAATTTTTTATATATACCATATTAATTTATTATTCATCTTATGTGTTTCATAAACATGATATAAAGACAAATTCATTTTTTTCATAAAAAAGATGTATTAAATAAAATGTATTTTTTCTTCCATTTAATGTAGAATCATTATTAAATAAAATATTTGATATACTTTTATATATTCAATTTGACTAAAGTAAATTCTTATTTAATTGTGGGTGATAAATATTTAGTTTTGATGAAATTTTGGTACATTTTGGACAACATACATATCTTGATAAATAGGAAAAAATAATAGAATTTAATAGAAAAAATTATTTTCTAATTGATATAATTAATAGTGATAAATTAATAATTTGAAAAGATTTAAAGTAATTTTATTTTTTATTTTTTATCATTTAATGTAATTTAGGTCATTTGATGTAATTTGAAATTAAAATTTAACATAATCACAAATCAATCTTTTGATAGTTTTTAATTATTAAAAAACTGCATTCTGGTTTTGACAAGAAGAATTATTTATAAATTATTTTCTGAAAATTATTTGTTTTGAATTTGGAATAATGGATTCCATATATGTCATCATTGGGTCCAAATTGTGTAAAAATTTACTTTTTTGAATATTTGAAAAATATCTTTAGTAATTATTTTTATTTACCATGGTTAAATGTTAAATTATGTAAATAAGGGTAAACAATAATATTATAATAATTTATTCAAAAAAATTGAATTTATATATAATAATATAAATTTAATTTTAACATTTTAATTCCTTCAAAAACTATCTAAATTACATTGATATATTAGGGATTCTATAATTCCTATCATCTAAGGAATCATATTTTTATCTCTTTAACAATGATAAATTACAATGTAGTGTCAAAATAGATGTAAATGAGTTTATAATAAAAATAAAATTTTATTAAATGATATAAAACCATAAAACTATAAAAATAAACCAACTGACATATATAATGTATCAAATTTATTTAGTGATCCTCTTCTGGTTCTATTGAAATTTTATAGTGACTAAAATTACCCTATAATATAAAAATACAGTAAGACAAGGTTACTGTTAGAAGTATAACAAAAGGTTAATCACAAAAGATATAATTAATTTCAAGAATTAAAGATGTCTAAAAATATTTTTATTAGGGAATATAGACCCATACTCATCATATCATTAAAATTTATTACTTTTTATCTACTAGAATACAAAAAATAAATTTATTAAAAATAATATTTCATGTTTTTTTATAGTTCCCCAAACATCACTTATAAATGGAAACTCCCTTTTACCATTAATTCACACCTCAAAATCTATTTGTATCATTCAAAACAAACACATTTTTCCTCCCAACATCCATAACATCGTTCTAGTGGCTACACATTGGTCATAAATCCATCCTATAGAGTTCTTTTTAAAAATCTTAAAAAAATACATGAAAAGACGTAATTGCTTTATCATCTCTTTCAATGTTCATTTCATATTCTAATTACTATTTAATTATTGGTTATATACTAAAATGATAAATAAAATACCTTAAAGAATATTATATGTTCATATAATTATGATACAACCATATTTTTCTTTTTATGAATCCTACAAAAAACAATATCACCATGTGTGCATACATATGGCTTACCATCCCACGTTGTGGTGTAAATTGATTTTTAGGTAATGATTATTGATATGGGTTTAAAGTTGAGTATAATTAATTTTTATAGTAAATATAACTTGATATTATTTATTTAAAGTTAATATTCAATCCATTTTCATACCCTTAACCATTACGTAAATGATATCATCGCTTGTGAGTACGGACGGACTATCATCTTCTCGACCTGAGAAGGCTCATCCTCCATGTTCACCATCCAAGAATGATTATAAGAATTAATAATCTTAAAAATTATTAAATGTGTTACATAATAATACTACTAGGGTAATATATATATATATATATTCTATTCACTTACTTCAGTTCAATATTATAAGCAAAAGGAAATAGAATTTCTGTAAATGTATGGCCTACCATCTTCATGAACATTTTGTTCCATTTCTTATATATATTATATATATTTATATATATAATATATAAGATATATAAATTCTATTTTAAATTCTATAAGTACTAAAATTATGATCTATGTAATAGGATCAAAAATAACAAGTGAAAACATGTATGATAAAGAAAGTGTTTATTACCCAAAACATTTCATTATCATGAAAATTATTAATAAGAATTTAATATAAAGCCCAAAAATGAATCATACATGATTTGATAAATATTAATTTGGTCCTACTAAAATATAATAAAATGTTTTTAACAATTATACAGGCGGAAAAATCTCTATCGACTAAAGTAATTTATAAGGAATGGGTTAATTTCACAATCCAGTAATTATTCGTGGTTATCATTTCCTATGTATCTACAAGACAATTATTACCATCCAAGTCCAAATTACTAAAAATTATTTCATAAATTTTTTTTCTAAAATCCTATATATATTTTTAATACATTTTTATCAATTTTTGAAATTTCATAATTTTAGTTGAAATGAATCATTCATTCTTTTTCCAAACATGCTAATTTATGACCGTTGTGGCAAATTAAGAAAATAATATATCATAACACATTATAAGGGAGTGGATATTTTCTATAGCTATGATTCCTTAATATTTTTAATCTTCCCTTAATTCATACGTGGTTATTTTCAAAAGAAATGTTTTATATTAAAATTTCATGACTTTTAACCATTTTAATGTAAAAAAGGGATATTTTACTCAATGAGTATTAATGGATTTATTAAATTATTTTAATCCATTTCAACATCCTTTATTTTATTTTATTATTGTATGTAGTTTATTTCTTATGATATAATATTGCATATCATATTAATGGTTTGGTGATATTTATGTATTTGGATGTGCTATTTTTATACCATTCATGGTTTACAGTTAAAGTATTAACATTTTGTAAGATTTTTTTAATACGAATGATTATGTTATGCTTCATACTTTTTAAATGAGTGAGAAATTGGACTTAGTATGTTATGGGAGTGGCCCTCTATAGCCCCTCGGTATATCAGAAGGTCTCATTAGACAAACAAGTGTCTTAACATAATTCCTTGAAATATTATTTCTGTCTTGTCTTGGCACAAGACCTTGACATAGTGGTTGTGATGTTCGAAATCATGCAATCCATCATCATGAGATTATTTATTGATTTTACATGTGATTATTCGACTTGTAGAATATCTCTACGAATGCTTAAATGTATAAATTTTTTTATTATTTCCATATTATTCTGAATATTATGTTCAAATGTCGTCTGTTTTAGGTACATACATTTCCTTAAAAGTATATGATTATTTATGATATCCTCTTCTATATTTTTTATCCTTACTAAGCATCTAATCCCATCCCATAATTATGATTTATTTTACCAGGATTCCGCAAAGTGTATTATGATTGATTAGTATGGTTAAGCTACGGGAATAATGGATTACTAAAATGATAATCAATGTTATAGTGTATGTTTGGAATTATTATGTAATTTTGATGTATGTAATCTATATTCCATGATTTCTAAATGGATGTTTGCTTCTTGAAATGATACCCTGTATCCCACCAATGTATTAATATAATCCACTTTCTATTGTATTCTGGGGTGAGGGCATTACAGTTTGTATCAGAGGATGATTAGAAACAACATTAGATATGGATTTTGAAAACATAGATTAGATATCATCAAACTAATATTCACTTTGAGGATAAGTATAGAGGAACCCCCTTGATTTTTTTATTGATCACAAATAACATATCATAAATCCTATGATATAGATATATTGTATATACTTTCCCTTGATTATGTGATTTTCATCCATAATATTTGTTTCCCAACTATTTCTTTCTGGTATTACATAATAGAGGAAACAATAATGAATTTTATAAACTTTTAGTTTGATGGAAAATCTAGTGAATTTGAGAATCAAAATTGGAAAATGACAGGAGATAAAGATATTATGATTATTCTAAAATAGGAAACATGCTATATGATTAAAAATTTGATCTTTTATGACATTCCAAAAAAATTGTGTAAGTGGATGATAAATGTTTATTTATGTTGTAATTTTAAGAACTATACAAGAAAGAAGATTCAGATTCCTATAGGACAAGAGGAATATAAGAATAACATTAAGGAATACCTAAAATTGAGGGGAAGATTTTATAACTATTGGAAAAAGGGTCATAGAGTCACAAATTGTAATGGTTTTCTGTTTATCCTCATTATAAATCATTAGTATTACCCAAATCAATGAGAAGACATAAGAATATACCTCTAAACTAAAGAATGACATATTCCATTACAATCATAAAATTGGATGGATTGATGTATTTATGTATTTGGATCATGGAATTTTGAATATTGAATTATATAAGGAGTATTCAATTTATGTTCTTTTTAAATGATTTTTAGGCATATGGGGAATAGTTATAATAGAAAATAGAATCTATTAAAGAGTAATATTATAATCTCAGTATATATAATTATGGTAAAAATAACCCTTAATATGTTCCTTATGTTAGGATAATGATGATTTGGATAAAGATGAGTTAGATTTGAATAATTAAATTGGACGATGCTTGATTCTTGATAAATAATTATTGATTTGTCTATATCAGGGTTATGCTATCATGTATTATGTGTACACCTTTTGGGACTTAAGAAATAATCCACTATGATTTGGACCAATGAAAAAAGAATGTTCAAAATAAGGATATCTATTAATTCAGGTTTTCACCATGAATCAAGAGAATACATGATGACGGTGTTCATATGTTTGGAATGTGACAACTATGAACTGTCATAAGTTATATAAGGGAAACATTCTAATTCGATTTGGTTCACCTCATCCTAAATATGTAGATTTTTAGTTTATGGAAGAATTGTAAGTTTATCTATTTATAGATATTATATGTATGGATCAAATTTTTGTTTTTTATATTAATGAATTATATATCTATAGGTGTATTTATGAATATGTGATAACCTATTATAATACATTTTTTGAGACACATAGAATGAATTATCATTATATTAAAGGATTGCATGATCTTTCAAAACTTTAGGAAGGACACATTAATCTTCATTTCCATGAATAAGAGGTGAAGTGGAAATTATTCAAGGAATTACCAATGGTTATATTTTACTGAAATAATATAAGTATTTAAAAAAATGTTCTTCAATTTTAAGGAATGTATCTTGAAAACCAATAAAAAATTCCTAGTATATTATTTTTGTTATGAATCAAATAGTCCCTTGGATCATAAAAGATTTATAGCTTTCAGATTATTACCATTGTCATAATAATATTCTCCAATACTCTCCATCAGAAAATGAAGGTTAGATTTTTCTTTCATGTACATTTTTCCTACATGGAACGCTAGTAGGTGTTATTTATGGTATCCTTTATATTTACCATTCTTAATTTTAAAATAGATGTCTCATTAATCCATTATTAAATGTTAGATTTCCATTGAGATATATTAAAATTTCAAAAACGTAGTTTTCAATACTGATTTTAAATTTTGAGAAGTAATATATTGATGTGGTGGATAATTTGACACCCCTATATTCCACAATACACGTATTCTTAATAATCCATAGATTTTTCTACACGCTACACCGAGTTTGAGTGCACGATGACCTATTAAACATACCCTTTAAAAAGAGATTATGAATTGTCTTACCTCAATATTAAATTTTTTATGTATAACATATAAATTAAACTATAATATAACCTGTTTTTTATACATTATGTACGAAAAAATTCAAATTTTCAGGTAAAAGATGTGATTTTTTAAAAATGTTATTTTTCCTAATTTTAATGGAAAAACCTTTTTAAATCAAATACTTGACACATAAATATATTAAATTTTATGAAATTAAATTCTTATTTATAAAAAGGAAAGAAAAATTTAGTTTGAATGAATTTTTTTCACTTTTATACTAACATTCATATTTTGATAAATAGAGAAAAATACTTAATTTGAATTTCAAAAAACTTTTTTAATAAATATAATTTATTTTTTAAAATAATATATTTTAAAGGATTTAATGTTTAATTATATTTAATTTTTATCATTTAATATATTTTAGGTCATTTGAAGTAATTTCACATTTAAATTGATCAAAAACACATGCTAGTCTTTAGATAGTTTTTACTTCTTATAAATATGCCTTTTAGTTTTGACAATGAGAATTAATTTTATAATACTATCTTCCAATTATATTTTTTGAATTTAAAAAAATGGATTCCATATTTTAAATTATAATGCCCAATTTTTTTAAATTTGAACCATTTATTTTTTAACATTATGAATAGTAATTTTATTAATTATTTTTACTTACGATAATTATAATAAATAAGGGTAATAAAAGTAATAACTAATATTATAATAATATATAACTACCCTAAAACGTGTTCTATTCCTATTGGATGAGATATATTCGACCATCACCATCCTTTGATTTAAATTTTGGAATTTGGGAGCCACCTGTGTTTGAAAATGACATATTAGAACATTTAATTTAAAGAAAAGGGAAATATAAGATAATCATGCATCTTTTACTAAATTAATTTTTAATATACCATTATATAATTCATGTAAAAGAATGAGAATATTAGTTTTAAAGATAATAATATTTATTATATCATGTTATTTTATTTAATAAATTTAAAAAATTTATAAATATATTATTTGTGGCACAATAATGAAACAGTGATGACCCTATTAATGAATATTTTAAATAAATTAATTTATAAATATTACAATAAATACAATTTTAAGAATTTTACATCATACCAAATCATTTTAGTTGATATTGACATATGAGGGGTCAGTTAATTACTTTGTTTCAAATAAATCATGTTGTTATGACTTTAACAAATATCAATTTCTAAATCATGTCAAAATTGACAAAAATGTGTTTTTTTAAAAAATTATTATATTTATAAATTATATAAAAATCCAAAATATCTATAATTATTCCAAATAAGTTATAAAAAGTTATAAATTTCATTAATTATTCCATTGACATTATTTTTTTATTAATTAGTAACTAATATAACCATATACATTAAAAATACAAGAAGGGAAAATAAGAGTTAAACTAATTAACTAAGGGTTAATGCAAAAATATATGGAGAATTTCATGAACTAATGTTGAATAAAAATCATTGGAAGAAATTATTTATACTAATACATATATTTTTTTGAAATAAATTACATTAGATTTATTATAAACTGAAAATATATTTATCATAAATTAATATTTCATTCCATTCCTAAAATACCTCTCACTCTCTTATAAAAGGGAATATTTATTTCTCATTAAATCACACCTGAAATTCCCTTGGTCTCATCCATACCCTACCCATTTATTCTCAAAATATCCCAAATATAATTATATTGGTTGTACATTTGGAATAAACCCATCCTATAATGTTATTTTGTTGAAATCAAAAAGTGGCACCTGAAAAGTTGTAATTATTTTATCACATATTTCATAGTTTTTATTCTTCTTCTACTTCCTCTTTTTCTATTGTTTATATACTAAAGAAATATCTCCAGAAAATTTCACATTCTTATATGTTATTATAAATATTCTATAACCATATTCCTTAGTTTACCCATCCTATGAAAAACAATATCACCATGCCTGAGTATGTACGACTTACTGTCTTCACAATGTGGTCATAATTTTGTTTCATGTCTGCGTTATTTATATGGATATAACTAATAATATAATTGATGTAAATAATAAATATAACATGCTATTTATTCCTTAAATTTTATATTTATTCCAATTTCAAACCATTTAACAATTTAGGAAATGATATTATTGTCAATGCGTACGTACATCTTACCATGTCGACTACATGATAACACACATCTTTAATGGTCCCATCCAATAATGATTATAAAGATAATTTAATTAATATGTGTGACTTAAATTACATAATAATGATAATTTTATAATATATATACATATATTTCATTCACCTACATCCATTTAACACGATAGGAAAATGGAATCATAATTCATGCGTACGTACGGCTTATTGTATCCATGAACAGTGTGTTCAATTTTATTTATATATCTATTATATATATTTATATATAGAATATATAAGATATATGAATTATAATTTACTTTCTCTATGTTAATAAAAAAAATTAATTAATAAAATCACTAATATCAAGTAAAAATTGTTTGATAAAGAAAGTGATTATTACCAAAATCATTTCTTAACATATAAATTATTAATAAATGTTTAATATAAAAGAAAAAATTAATATTATATGATATTATAAATAATGATATGGTCATGGTATATTGTAATTATATTTTCTAAACATTATATATGAGGATAACTCAACCTCAAACATAAGAGTTTATAAGGTAAGAGTTAATTTCACAATCTCATTATTATTCTGGGTAGTTAATATGTAAGAATCTATTAGGACAACATTATCATCCATGTCCATGTTTCTAAAAATGTTTTCAAAAAATGTTTTAATATAATACTGTGGGTTTTAATGTAATTTTTACTATTTATTGACTATTATAAAAATGTTTTTAAAGGGATCATTGAATCATTTCCCAAACGAGGTAGTTTTTAACATTTTTGGAAAATAAAGGATAGAATGATTTTTGAACTTATACACAATGAGAGGCTAATTTTTGTAATTATGTCGCCTTAACATTTTTAACCATACCTTAAAATAGTAATATGATATTTTAAAAAGAAATGTTTTATTTTAAAATTTCACGTCTCTTTAAATTTTTAATGTAAAAAAGGTATATTTCTATCAATGAGTTTTAACGATTTTATTAAATCAGTTTCATCGATGTCGACGTCCAATATTATAGTTTAGGATTATTTGAAGTTGATTTGTTATGATAAACTATTCTATATGTCTTGAATGTTTTTTGATATGTATGACTTTTGATGTTCTATTTTTATAACCCTAATGGTTTATTATTAATGTATTAACATTTCGTTTGTATGTTTTATTAGGAATGTTTATGTTATGTTTCAACCTTTTAATATGAGGAATGCATTTGAGATTATAAGTGACGGGCGGGTCATGCATAGACCCTCAGTGAATTTGTAGGCCTCATGAGAAAAACTATTGTCTTGGAACAAGTACATGATATAATTTTTGTGTATGGTCATGGGACAAGTAATTGATGTAGTGGTTATGATGTTTGTTATTATGAATTCCTTCATTATACGAGTAGTTATTTATTTTACATGTGATAATTCAACTTTTATAAAATCTATCTGAATTTTAAAATGTAATTATATTACTTATTCTTTCCATTTTATAATGAATATTATGTTTAAGAGGCTTTTGTTTCATTTTATTACCTTTCATTAAAATTTTAGGTTTATTGATGATAGCTTCCACTATATTGTTTATCCATACTAATCATATGATATCACCCATTTCATATGTTTTATTTTTTTCCGGATGTGAAGACTTTTTTAATGATTGATATTTAGGGTGAATTTAGTGGAATAATGGTGTCCTAAAAAGGGTTATATATGTTGATATTTATGTTTTGAATTGTAATTTAAGGTTGAAAAATGTAATCTATTTTCCAAGGATGCTAAACAGATCGGTCCTTTGGGACATGATTCCTTGTATCATTACAATGTATTAAAATAATACCCATGTTCCATGCTTTTGTGGTTTGGTGTAACCTTTTTCTAATCTCACTACATGAATTCAAGAGAGGACCTGCGATTTATAAAAATTCTCTTGGTGTCAATGCACATATATTCTAAAAGAGTATATTTACCGTTGGATCTTGACCAAGATCAATCACCAGAAACTATTTCTATGGTCCCTAATACCTATATTGTTATAAAACCAAAAAATCATTCTTCAAAATTAGAGTACAAGATCGCCTTGCTTAAAATAGAAGCTTCCATTCATTGGACATTATCACTAGTCATAGACAGTTCATCAACATCACTATTCGTATGAATATTTTCCCATCTATTCTTGGTAAATGTAATTCATTTCCTATGGATTAAATCAACATGGGATAAAAAATATTATTAGTATTATGGGGAAGCTACCAAAAATAGGTATAAATATAACATATTAACATCCTTAAAAATTGTAATTACATATATATATTGTGTATTGAACTCATCATCCTAATTTTTTACCATATATAGCCATTGAAATTATAATCCACTCTTGTAATATCTATTGTTATTCAAAATCCTGTTTCATTTCATCATTATATAATCCTTTATACAATTATTTCACAATCTCTACCAAATACATGGAGACCCAATGTCCTTTTTTTTCTAATTCTAGGACAAATACATAGGAATATTAGACTAGAGTCAACCAAATACACATCATCGTCCTTCTCATAAGAGATAGTCTCCATAGGTATTTCTTGATGAGTAAATGTACATTATTATTCCCATCATTAAATAAATCATTTAGAGATGAAATAATCCCATCCATACAAGTATTACAGTCATTCACCCCATCCATTGAGACTACATGACCTCTAGATTGAGGCTGAGTATTCAAAAAAACTTTAGGAAAACCATGAACCAAATATTTAAATTATCTTATTTCATTAAAACATGAATTTTAATCTTTAACACATTAAAAAAATATAAAAACAATCGGTTACATGTAACTCAAAACATAATTTTATATGTCATTACAATAGTTACAAAATTTGGAGACCTTTTGAAACTCAATTATCATGTCTTTCAAATAATCATCAATTTAATGAAAAATTATGTTGAGTATAGTAGATCAAAAATCTAATTTAAATAAAACATACACAAGTGGAAAAATTTTGTAACT
This sequence comes from Viscum album, assembly GCA_963277665.1. Taxonomy (NCBI): domain Eukaryota; kingdom Viridiplantae; phylum Streptophyta; class Magnoliopsida; order Santalales; family Viscaceae; genus Viscum; species Viscum album. The sequence continues at coordinate 1,550,274,881 of OY728131.1, forward strand.
CTGGTTTCGTTAACAGTTTTAATTAGATCCCCAAACACCAATAAAGATTATTATGTTTTCATTGGGAGTGAAAGTGTCCAACTAATTCCATATAACATGACCCACAACTACAAATATGAGTTTCTAACTAGTAGAAAATTGAACTTTTTATCCCATTCCTTAGAGTGAGAAAAACGTGGATTAAGGGAAATTGACCCAAAACCATAAGATAGTGTTTTCAAATCAGCCAAATGTAAATGAATATTGCAAAAAATGACCTAGTGAGGCACTTCTAAAATATTTTGAAAACGGATATAACCAAAATATTCCCAACACAGTCCATAGTATTCCATAATATATATGTAACATCCCTGGTAAATAAAGAATATAAAATTTTCATATTTAGTAATATTTTTGAATTAATTATTAATTTTACAATAATATATATCCTATGTTTAATGGCATACCTGATACATAAAAACTGGTTTCTTTGAAATCATACATTGTACACAACGTAGATTTATACACAAAAATAATATAATATTATTATTATTTTAAATGGCAGTTAACACCTATCCGTTGTAATAGAGGTAATGAACATAACTAACTAAAAAATTATTATACAAGTTTTTTAATTGTTTTTTAAATTTAGCTAATACATTTTAGAGGCTTAATGTAGGAATGAATCTAATTTTGAGCATAGATACTCTAATATTCATTAAAAGGTAATTTTCCCTCCTTCTGATGGGGAAGACTTTTTAAATATATTTTTTGTCACATTTATATGCCATAATTGACAAAATAATATTTTTATTTAGAATCGGGTCATCAAAATTTACATTGGATGAAATTTTGGAAAATTTCTAATAATGTTCAATTTTAATGAATGGTGAAAAATATTGTATTTTAATTCAAATATGCCTTTTAATATAATTAATTTATAAGGTTATATTAACTTTATAATTGGTTTTTATGTCCAATTAGATTATTATTTTACCATTTAATCCAAGTTTGGTCATTGGAAGAAATTTCACGTGAAAATTGTACATAAACAACTATCAATATTTTGATAGTTATTATTTCATAAAAACATGCTCTGTGTATTGGAATTGAGAATTAATTATAAATATAAATAATCCAATACAATGTTTTAAATTTAGAAAAATGGATTCCATATTTGGAATCACGAGGTCTAAATTTTTGTAAATAGGTATATTTTATTTTAGACATTATGAATATTTACATTAGTAAATATTTTATTTTCCATGGTTAAAGGGTAAATCCGGTAAATAAGTGTATAAGATATATATTATAATAATATTAAATTTACAATAAAATGTGTCATAATCCCATTGGATCATACATTTCTGACCATGTAAATCTTTGGGTCGATTTTGGGACGACATGGAGCCACATAATAGTGGTAATGACACTTTATATTAATTAATTTAAATTAAAGATAAAAATGACCTAAACATATATGTTATTGAAAATTACTTTTTCCGTAGGGAAATATATGTTATCTCTTCAACAATAAATATTCATATGAAATATAAAAAGATATGTTACATCATAGTATTTCTGTTTATAATTTTTAGACTTAAAATAAATAAAATTATTTTGACACAATAATGATATAGTGTTTACCTCATTAATGTATGATTTAGATAAATATGATTATAACAATTTAAACAATATAAAAAACTATCTAATTATTTTTGGATTATTATATTTCTAACATGGGTCATATTTTCATCTATATTAAGGATTATTGGACATTTATAAATAGAAAATCATTATATAATTATATAATATTTTTAAACATTCTTAAAGAGCCCCTCCCCATTATAAAAAGTCATCAACTCTAAGCCATTACCCAAACCTGTCAAGAACATTGGATCATACAAACTCTACCCATTTAAGATACTTACATCCCTATAATCCTCTTATAATCCTAAACATAGGCATAAGGCACATCATTATATCCTTTTTTTTCAACCCAATGGGAGTTTCCTTATTTAAAGGTATCGTCTTCTCTTAAGTTCATTTCTTTTATTTTACTTCCCTAACCCCATAACCACTATTAATTTCTTTATTTTATAAAAACATCAGTATCCTAAATATTCTATGATGTTCTGATGAAATGGATTTGTACCAATCATCTAGATACATCCATATTATTGATACGAATATACTGTTTCTCTGGACGGAAAATTGATGTCTCACAAAACAATGATTGTTCAAATATCTACAACCACCTCTCAAACAGGCCATTAGGATGGAACTGTATTCATATATGATATATATAATGTTTATGTTTCCTATATTACAATTTTTATTTTATTGACAATCATACATTTATGTTTTCTAATATCTGTAAACATGATGAATTTTTTTTTGACGAATTGCAGACTTCCGCCTCCTCATGGGGAAATGATTTTGTCATGAAATACAAGGAAAGTATAAAATACGGCTTTATGAAATTATGTTTCATATATATCATATTATAATGGAATTATAATATCCCTATGTATTATTATGTTTTCATTCCATTAAATATGAAATAGAAATTAATGTACGATTCATGGGTTTGTACGGCTTACCGTCTCCGTGAACTGGGAATTACAATTATTATCTCAAAATGTCAGGTACTATTATAGTTATATATAAATAGTAGTTATATATTATATATATTATATCTAAATAATTAATATATTTTTTTATATAATGTAATTTTTATCATAGAGACAACTTGTAATTAAAAGATGTTCATTTATTACTCATGTTCCGAACATCAAAATAATGTATTATATGAACTCAAATAATTAACTAATATTTATTGAAAATTAATAAGTGATATAAAAGAATGAATAAAATTTAAAATTATTCTTATGAAATTATAAATTAACATATTTTTTTTATCCAATAATAACAAGGAAAATACATGACAAGTCAGACTAGAGGTAAGGGGTTTCTTTTCTCTCATTTAATTTCATGAAATTTTCATTATTCACCACTTATTTATTGCTTGTGGTGTTTTTTGTACTAACATTTGAAATATATTATAATGATTATATTTATATTCATCGCATTTTAGTATTCATTTGGTGGTTGGTAACTTTTGTTCTTACAACCCGATTGATTACAATGTCGTAAGGGGTTTTCATCCCACTTTTTATTTGAGTGAGATTCATGTTGTATTTGACACTGTTTTCTTTAGTATGGTGTATGTATTGCCCATGATTTTATTCATTGTGTAATATATTTTCATTTATGGGTTTTAAAATCTTCATTTAATGATACATATTTTATCGGGAGTATGTTTCATAAGATACCAAATCTGTAAGGGAACCATTCACTCTACTCTTCAAATCAATGACTTCTTATTTGTTATGTCTTTTAAATTTCAATTTTATTATGTTGGGATATGTTCTTCTATATCATTATTTATGAAAATTTAATTTCCATTTAATGAGATACCTTTTTCACTCTCATTAACTCTTTTTTCTAATTTTAAAGTGACACAGTTAGGCTGTCAATTTTCCGTAAAAGAACATCTCAACCCAATTTCAATTATTTGGGTTAAACTTCGGCTTCATGATTATGACATGCAATAAATATGTGCGAATGACAATTGATTGTTTTAAACATTATATCCACTTATATTGGTTGTATTGTTATTTTTCACACATAAATATGTCATTGATTTGTCTTTAAATTAAGGATATGATTTTTTAAGGGATTTTGTCTCAATTTACAATCCATTGAGACTTATTTGTTGTTATACACAAATTCACTAACATATGGAATATATACATCCCTTTGACATATTATATCATGAATCAACTTATTATAAGGATATTATATTCTTTTATTAATTATATTCCTCAATTATATGTATTAAAGTGTCTCACATTTTGTTAAGAACTCCTTAACTAAAGTATTGTTTTAATGATTCATTCTTATAAATCATTATAATTAATGTTCATGTTTTAAAATTAGTTAATTATTGATTTATTTATATGGACATTATGTTTTTGGAATTAAAAGTTCATTCAAAAGAATCAATGTTTTATGAGACACTTTGATTCAAAAATCACTTTATTAAATGTTTTAAAAGGTTTTGGAAATGGTTTGAAAAAGAATTGATTATGTATATATCTTTAAATGATATATTGTAATTGCAATGTGGAGATTTTATCTTTAAATTATTATTATTTTGTGTTTTATAAATATGTTAATGTTATTGGCTATTTTTTATGTATAAGGGTGGTTTTGTAAAAAAACAAGTGCGGGTGAGCCTGATATAGCTCTCCAATGATTAGGTAATGTGACAGAGGTAAGAATTAATGTTTCTCATAAGAGATTTGCAGAATATACTCTGATGGGTGTTCCAATGTAACTCCCTGTATATATATTATAACTACAATGTATATATGAGATAGATTCCATAATATATCTTTATGACTTATGAATTTTGTGTGTTATTCATAAATAATATGATTTCATAAGGTACATTATTATTTAATAGTATTGTTTCATTTATTGGTATTTGTTGATGATCTAATGTTTTCCTTCTTTATTTTATAACCCTTACTATGCTTTTTATTCTCATACAATGTTTTTTTGAAATTTTTTCTACAATACATAAATATGAATAAGGTTATGTATAGGATCAATGAAAAAGTCATGCTTTCTAAAACAGGGAACTAGACATGTTTCTTTTTATGAGAATTTATTTTATGAAAAATGGTTTCTGAGTAATAGTCTCTGAATTTTATATTCATGTTCTTATTTAATAGTAATGGGGTAATTCAATAAAACTCATAAGCTGAAAGGATCATAAATGTATATTTTTACATAATTCATGATTATGTAAAGATTAATGTAGGGTCTTGTAGCTAGTATCAAATGTCAGTATTGTAAAATTTTGGGATTAAGAGTTTTAGTTAAAGACATTTTTAGTCCCTATATCTATTATTCCAGTAAAATCCATGTTTTTTTAACATTTTTAGGTCATGGAATGTCTGTTAGAAATTTAAGTAGAGGGATCTCAAACAACATTCATATCTCTTCATAATGTCATGCTTATAATAATTTTTTCAAAGTCATGTTCAGATGATTGTGAATCTTTTTCTACAATACAAATCACATGAAATAATTTTTTTCAGATAACAAACACCTCTACTATACAATGATATCATTGTGGATCATGGTTTGTATTTAATCAAATCTTATTTCCAAAATATTCTCATATTTTATAGAAATTTTAATTTTATCAAGGAATTTTAAATATTTTACCATGTTTAATGACTTGGAAGCATTTTATGATTTTGAAAAAGGTGTTGAAGAAGGAGAACATTGAACGATCGATTTATATATGCTCTTACAATATAGTATATCACACATGCTTATGATATTTTAAAATTACCATTAATTAAATTATTCTACTCAAATTAGTTCTGAATATTTTATAAAAAACATGTTTTGTCAGATGTTTTGAAATTATATGTCATACTTGATTATTTTCCAAAAATAATTTTCTGAAAACCCCCATATGACTCATGTTGAAAATGGTGTGTTAGGATGGAGGAATTAAATGGTATTTATGGATCTCTAATTCATTTTTGCTATGCATTGACATTCTACCTACGTGATCAAGATGACGATGAAACTATATGGACACAGTGATTAAGGTATGTTGTTCTTTCTATTATGAATAGTTGTATTTATCATATAGAGGTGAAATAATAAAAATAATATATATAGGGATTACTGAATTTAGATATCATGGTTTTAATGTTTTTGGATGAAAATGAATGTTATATGAAAACCTATGAGGTTAAAACATGTTAGGGATATTTTTTTGTTTCATAAATTGGGAAAAAATATATGATGGGTGATGATACATCACGTCCGGCAAGGCCATAGGAATCAAACCCACAACCAAATGGTGACAAGGGCTCGTATCCTTCCACCATCCTATGGGATGTCCCTGGATACCGGGACATGTAATTTGTTTTAGTTAATAAATTTTATGGATCAAGAATCTGTTCATTTTGGGAACATATGTTTTATCAAATGAATATAATTAATATAGGAAAATCATTTGATGATTATGTGATAATGGTTATTTTAGAATATGTTCTCTCTTTTGGGGAACATTATATGCTTAAGAGTAATAGAATACTATGGGATATTATTTGTGGAGTATTTGTTGAAATTTTATATCGTAAGAAACTATGTTTTCATTGTCTACATATATAGATTTTGGTTATTTATAGAAATTATTAACATTTAATAGAAAATATGTTATTCGGTTAATTTCACTTTAGTATGATACTTTATGAGTGGTCGATGTTATTTGAAGATAAATTTTATGATTTATCAGGGAAGGCTATATGATCAAATTCTTTGGAGTTTTGGGATTCAATCTTAATTTGGATCATGTTGAAAATATTAAGGAAAATTGGGTATTCTATGGAATTTTTTTGAACTTTGGGTACTATTTTTTGAATATTTGAGATTAAGAGTAGTATTTATTTTGATAATAGATAATCCTTTTTTGTGGATTATCTAATATCGTACTGACTATTTAGGTTTTGGTTGATGTTTATGACCGGGGAAATATATAGTTTATTTTTTGTGGATTATGTGATACTCTTGATGTTGATTCTAAAGCTTGTAATGTGACCATGTCTGTTTGAATACTCATCTTTGGGAGAAAAAATATGAGTTTTTGGTAGAAATGTTGTAATGTATGGAATTCAAGATGACAAGTAAGTATGTTTCCTTATGTTTTTAGTTAAGCTCATAAATAAATTCCTCAACATTATAAAAGGTTACATTCAAAAACATTTTCTATTATATTTTTCTTTTGGGGAATAAAAAACTATATAACCCATCACAAGTTAGTGATTTATTTGTGGTCATCTTTCTTTTAACCATGTTTTCAATCACACTCTATCAGAACGTGATAGTTTTCTTTCTCCTCTACATCCATGTTTTCATGGAATCCAAGTATATGTTGTCTATGGTAACCATTTTACATCTCTTCGTTTAATTTCTTTCCATATTTATATTGATTTGTTTTCCGATTTGGGACATTGATGGAATATTCTGAGCCCAATTTTATTATTGTGATGACACAATTCTCAAAATTGGGGAAGGATGTAACATCCCAAGATAATAAAGAATATGAATATTTTATATTTTTTTGTATTTGTGAATTAATTATTAATTTTAATTTAAAGTGGGTGCAATGTTCGATGGTGTACCCATTACACAACATTGAGGTTCTTTGAAATCTTATATTTCACACAATATAGAGTTATACCTTAAATTAATATAATAATAATATTATTTTAAATTGTAGTTAATGCATAATCATTGTAATTGCGGGAATGATCAAAAATAACTACAAAATTATTATAAGTGATTTTAATTTTTTTTCATTTATCCATTAAATTTTAGAGGATTAAAATAATAAGGAATCTAATTTTAAGTATAAATACTATAATATTTTTTAAGAGGTAGTTTTACCACCATTTGATGGTGAACCCTTTTTGAATCTATTTTTTTCACATTTATATATTCTATTTCAAAAAATAATATTCTTATTCAGAATCAGGACATCAAAATTTACATCTAATTAATTTTTGGTATTTTTCTAATAATGTTCAATTTTTTAATGAATAGTGAAAAATAATGTATCTTAATTCAAAACTGCCTTTAAATATAATTTATTTATATGGATAGATTATATATTAAATTTATTTAATGTTTAATTATTTTATGTTTTTATCATTTAATCCAATTTGGGTAATTTGATGTAATTTCACATTGAAATTTGACATAAACTAGTGTCAATCATGTGATAGTTATTATTTTTAAATACACAAATTTGTTTTGAAAATAGTTATTAAATTTCTATAAATTTCAGTCAGTTCTTTGTTATTAATTCAGAAAAATGGATTCCATATTTGGAATTAGGATCTTCAAATAGTGTAAATATATATATTTTATTTTTATACATTATGAATATTTACTTCAGTAAATATTTTATTTACCATTGTTAAAATATAAATCAGGTAAATAAGGGTAAAAAATAATCTTGTTATTATATTATATTTACCCTAACATGTTTCCTAATTATATGGACTGAAACATTTTCCGACCATGGGAATCCTTGGGTCGATTTTGGGACTCTATAGAGCCACTTAAGAGATATAATGAAACTTTCTATTAATTTATTTATCGTAAAGAATAAAATGACATAAACATATATCTTTTAGAATATTAATTTTTACATATGGTTATTTAAGTTATCTCATCGAACATAAAAATTAATTGGAAATATAAAAAGTCTTCATACATCATGGTGTTTTGTTTTTTATAATTTTCTATAAAATAAATAAAATTATTTATGACACAACAATGATGTAGTGTTTACCTCATTAATGAATGATTTAAATAAATAAGATCATAAAAATTGCAAAAATATCCCAAATCATTCCAAATATTATTAGATGATTTTATATCAAACATGAGTGATTTTATAATATACTTTAATGAGTGTTGGATATTTAGAAGAAAAAAAATCATTATATAATAAAATAATATTTCCAAACATTCCTAAAGTTCCCCTCCTCAAACATATAAAAATACATCACCTCTATCCCATTACTCACACCTCTTAAGCCTCATGGATCATACAAACTCTACCAAGTTAAGATCCCTCCATACATCTATTAGAACTATAATCCATACTTTAAGAAGAAGGAACTTCATGAAATCCTTTTGGTTCAATCCAAAAGAAGGTACCAGAGTTAAAGGTATCATTTTTTTAAGTTATTTTTTTATTTTACATCTCCTTCACCCTATGCTTTCATTATTAAATATTTTATAACAACAAAAGTATACTTAATACACAAGGTTGTTTTTATGATATGTATTATAACTTCACTTCCACACACCTACATCTAATGGATATGAACATACTGTTTCGGTGGACGGTAAACTATTGCCTCAGGAAACGATGATTTTTCAAATATCTCCAACCACATATTATGGTGTCTATTATAATGGCACTATATTTATATATGATATATTTTTTTCTTTTTTATTATGTATTTTTATTTACAAACTACCTTTATGCTTTCCAATATGTGTAAAAAAGATAATTTCATTTGAGGAAGTGCAAACTATCGCTCCCTCAAGGTGATATGATTCATTATTGATATAAATGGAACATATAAATGATGGTGTTATGAAATTATGTATGATATATATCATATTATACTGTAATTAAAATATTATTATGTTTTATTATGTTTTCATTTGATTAAAAATTACATAGAAATGAAAGTATTGTGCATGTGTACATACGGCTTACCGTCTCCATGAACGGTTCATTTCATATTTTATCTCCAAATGTCTATTATTATTATAAATATGTAAATATATATATACTGTATATATATTATATATATTATATCAATATCATGAATATCATTCTGGAGATAATGTAATTTTTAACAGAGGGATAACTTCTAATTAATGATCTTCATCTTTTATTCAAGTTCCGAACATCAAACAAATGTCTGATATGAAGTCAAATAATTAAGTAGATTTTATATAATGTTAATAAGTGATATAAATGGAATAATAAACATGAAAATGTTCTTAATAATGTATAAATGAACTTATTGATTTTATTCAGGACAAACAAGAAACATATAAGACAAGTCGGACATGATGTAAGGTGTTTCTTACCTCACTTTTAATTTCACAACATTTCCAATTTTCACCACTTATTTATTGCATGTAGATTATTTTGTACTTAAATTTGATAAATATTATCATTATTATATTTATATTCATGATATAATGTGATTAATTTAATCTTTATTAACTTTTGGTCTTATAACATGATTGATTAGAACGTGGTTAGGGGTTTTCATCTCACTTATTATTCTCATTAGATTCATGATATATTTTCCATTATTTCATTTATTGTGGTGTATGTACTACCCATTATTTTATTCATTGTGTAATATACTTTAATTTATTTGTATTTACATCTTCATTGTATGATACAACTTTTATAGGGTGTATGTTTTGAATGTTACCAAATCGGTAAGGGAACCTTTCACTCTCATCTCTAAATCAAATACTTCTTTTATCTTATGTCTTATAAATTTCCATTTTCTTATGTTCGGATATGCTCTTATAAAAACTTATTTCTATAAAACATATGTCCATATTATTTTTTTCCCCTTTCTCTCTCATCAACTAATTTTTTTAATTTTAAAGCGGCGTGGTAAAGATTTGGAACTTCTATAAGATGACTTCTTAACCCAATTACAATTATTGGGGTTAAACGTGAACATCTTGATTATGTTGTGATATAAAAATTTGTGATAGTGCACTGATTGTTTTACACTTAATATATACCTTTATTGGGGGTATTATTTTTTTCACACATAAATATTTCATCTATTTATATTTAATCTAAGGATATGATATTTGCAAGAGACATTGTCTAAACTTACATTCCACTGAGACTTATTTGTTGTTGCAAAAAATTTCAACATTACATAGTTTATATAAATACCTTTGAGTTATTATATCATTATTTTCATTATTCTAATTATATTATAGTATTTGATTGATATTATTCCTCAGTTATTTGTATACAAGAGTCTCTCATTTGGTTAATAACACCTTAACTAATGTATTATTTTAATGATTTATTATTCGAAATCATTCTCATTAGTGTCCAAGTTTTAAATATGTTTTTAAGGACTTATTTATATGTACATGAATGTTTTGAAATTAAAATTTCATTCAAAATATTCAAAATGGAATGAGAGACATTGATTTATACATCTCTTTATTAAATGTTTTAAATGGTTTTGAAAATAGTTTAATAATGTGTTGATTATGTCAAAATCTTGAAATGATATATTGTGATTATAATATTGAAATACTATCTTTCATTTATGATTTTTTTGTGTGATATGATTATTTTATGGTTATTGGTATTTATTTATTTATACATGTAGTTTTGTGATAAAACTAGGGCGGGTGTGCCAGTGATAGCTCTCCAATGCCTTGGTTAAAGTGACAGAGGTAATCATTTATATTTCTCCTCAGAGATTACGAGAATATAATGTGTTAGGAAGTCAAAATAATTCCCTATGTAGTTGTGATATATGCAATGTTTTTATTATATAGATTCCATAAGTAACCATTATGATTTATGATTTCTATGTGTTATTCATAAATAAAATTATTTAATATGGTATGCTATGAATGAAAAGTATGGTTTCATTGGATTGAATTTATTGATGGACTAAGGTTTACCTTCCTTATTTTATAAGACATAATGATTTTTTTATGATCATATCAATTTTTTGAGATGTTTTACATAGTAAATAACGATGGTTAGGGTCAAGGATGGGATAAGGAAAAGTCATGCAGTCTAAAACATGGAACTAGACATGTTTCTTTTTATGAGATATTATTTTCTAAAAAATGGATACTATGTAGTACTGTCTACATATAATATTAATGTTGTTATGTAATAGTTATGGATTAATTCTCTAAAACTATATACCTTCGAATATCCTCAATGTGAATTATTGATATAATTAATGATTATGTAATGATTATGGTCGGGTCCTTATAATAGACCCCTTCAAAAATTATGAAAATCAATTATAGCATGATCACCAATTTCTAAGAATTATAATTCCACCACTAGATCAATATTAACATGAAAAACATATCTATAATAATAAATTTCACACACCATTGAACCCATTAGAATAAAGAAATTTCAAATTTCATTGAAATAACCTACCATTGTAGTCCCTCCTTAGATGATTTACCAAATACTATATCGAGATCATACATTATTGTGGGAGTTAAATCATACCTATTTGAGGAAGAGATCAACCAAATATTTCAATGTTCAAATGTATATATATATAGTCTTAAACATTATAATATGATATAGATAGGTTCTCTCAATAATAAAAACTTATATCTAACCATCAAATAAAATTAATTTATAAATAATAAAATACATCAAATCAACATAAAATATTAAAAAAATGTTTTTTCATGGTTTAGGTTTCAAATGATAAAATATAATAACCGTTAATATTTATTAAAACATGACTAAATTAATTAAAAACAAATTTAATGGGTTAAATATAATAAATAATAATTTATAAATTAATTAAAAATTCTAAACATAAAAAATAGACATTTAGTAAATAAATTTATGAAACTAAATATAAAACACATCATTTTTCCTATTAGATTAGTAATGATCCATTTAGGAATTTAAAATATAGAGATTTCATATTTCTATTTGTCTATATAAGTATGAATTATCTACATAAGGGAATCAATAAAGGGATTCTTGTAGGTGAATTTTGTAAATTAATTTATCAAATTTGATATTTTCTCTCATATCTAATATTTTCATCTCCATAATTTGTTTAACTGAATTTTTAAAAAACTGAAAAATTGAAAATATTTTTATTATTCAGATAACAATCCATCCTTGATAAAGTTATGATCACATTCTCTTCCATTCAAATTATATTTGTAATATTTTAGTAGTTTCTAAATAAAAAATATTCACATTAATTGGATTTACAAAATTGAAGTTATCATCCCAAAATAAAAGCAAATTTTTTTTTACAAAACACAAAACAAAATTAATATATAACGTCACTTAATATCTAATTTCATAGATAAATGGTAATAATTGAATTTTTAATGAATTTTAATGAAATATTTAATTTTTTATAATTAATCTATAAAAGATTCACTCAATTTGGATTTTAATAATTAATATAAGGTAAAATTATAATGGGAAACAAAATCTTGTCAATTAGATACATAGATTCAAAATTTACTAATTGAATTCCAAATTTGTTGAGTAGTTAATGAAATGGATACATGGTGAACACTGATATTAAAATTTTGTAATAGAATAAAACATGTTTAAATTATACAATAATGTCCCAAATGACTCAATTAACCTATGGATAAAAAGTCAATATTATGAAAAATGTTATGACCAGTTAAAACATAAATTATTACGATATTTTATGCAATAATTAAAATGGTGAGATCCAAATTAAATAGTCCTTAAGAAATACAAAATTAAATTTCTGAAGGCATAATTATGAATAAATAAAATTGATCCTTTAGGTTATATATGTAAAAATTGGGTCTAAGGGTCAGTGAACATATAAACTATATTTTGAAAAACATTTTCTAAAAATATAAATTTTTTTGTAATTTTTTTATATTATTTTATTGATTATTTAAAATTATTTCCACATTCAATACAATTTATAAATTTACCTTATAAAATATTAAATTATTTAATATCGTCCTCTAAAGGATTTTAAACATATTTTGATGCACTTTTATATTCCATACATATAATGTTCCATATATTATTTCCACCTAATTATTATTTTTCAAGAATCTACTAATTTGATATAATATTTAGATTTATCATCAAAACATCCATATATATTTTGTGATCTCTTGGGGAGGTTTGATCCCACATTTATATTATCACAAAATATTTATATCATTATGTGATTATAAATCCATCTAAATTACATTCCATTATGAGAAAAATATAAATCATTTTTATATAAATGAATAATATTGAGTAGATAATAATACATTTTTTATTATTTATTAACTCAAACCTAACCAGCTATTTTATACTCATTTAATAAATATTTATCACAATTTAAATCATAAATAACTAATGGTATAGAGATTTAGAGGATTAGAAGACAAATTATGTTAAAATTTTCACACCTCCAATTCATATAATTTTTGTCTATGAAAAATCCTTTTTGAAGTATACCGTTTATTTATTCATAGAAAGACTCACCAACTAGACACTCTGTAATATTTTTTTTATTTTCATCCCAAAACCAATAAAAATATTAAAAAAAACAGATTAATTTTTTTTAATTAATTGGTGTAAAAGTAGAGTAAAACATTTAGTCCTTTAAAGAATATGAATCCCATTTAAATTTTCATCCTTTAATTTATATTCATTAAGATCATTAAATACAAAAACACCTAGAAATAAAATATTCTATAAAAAATTAGATATCCATAACTAAACATATAGAAAACCGCATATTAATGAACATTACATAGAATATAATACTCATTTTACCCATAATCACTCGTAATCCCACACAATTTAATATCTTATAAGTCGTTAAATACTTTTTCATTTTCATTTATGTAAATAATTATAAAATTATTTTTGGGTTCATATACTGGAAAAACCAACACTAATATATATTTTAAAAGAAATATATAATTACTAAAAAAACAAGACCTCGTATATCATTGAAAATATATATATAAAAATATATATCAATCCATGATCACAAACGTATAATTTTAACCATAAAACATATTGTTTTAATAGAGTTGGTTAACACTATTGTTTTAGTGGGAAATGAATTAAAAAATATTATATAGTAAAAATTCATTAATATGATAAAAATAATATTTACCATAAACAATTACCGAGAATTTTATAAGAAAAAGACTTCCAAATGCTTAATATTAAGGTATAAATGAATACTCCTTACCTCAGGTCTTAAATCACGCTATACATATTAAAAACCAAAAAAAATATAAATAAAGTTGTTATTAAATTCATTCAAGACCTATTTTATGTTATTTTATTTATTATTATTAAATTTATTGTACTTATATTTATATTTAATTTAATTTCTAAATTGGAATTGTTTATGTTGTCCCTTTTTAGGTTTCTCATTTCATAGACTCTAATAATGTTTTTCTATAAGAGTAGAAATACAATTTTTTATCAATTGATTGAATAATATCTATAGGTGTCATGGAATATGTTTTATTTCATTATAGAAAATTTTTTTTTCAATTGGTTATTATGCAGTTACTATTCATACAGTCAGCCATGATTATATTTTTTGGGTAAACAATAATGCGTTTTTTACATTTAATTTAATTATTATGGTGGATAGTTTACCTTCTAAAATAAAAACAATTCAATGAAGTGGATATTAAATTATTTATTAAATACAGAGTTAATTTTTTATGCATATACATGAAAGATGTATGTTGATGAAAACACCATCATTGACAGAAGTAACATGAAACCAATAGAGTGAGAATTATTTATCAAAATTTTATTTGAAAGAAATAAACGGGAAAAATATTTTTTTAATATTATATTATAGTTAAAATACCATTATTAGTTGCATTTTTATGAATTAACATTTCATTTAAAACAGCAACAAGATGTTCTAATCGATGCAATACAATGTTGTAAAAACCCATATATTGATCTTGTAACTACATAAGAAAAGATTTTATGAGAGGTTATGGGGGATCATTCAACATTTAAGACTAAAATGATTATAATATGATGTTATTTTAATAATTATAGTAAAATATGATAATGGAAAAAAATTTGGTGGAATGATTTTATATTAGAATGGGATGATTTAGTATGGAATTATTACTTTCCTCATGAATCGCCTCTTTCAAATTGAATCTTATGTATTATAAAAACAGTATATTTTATAAAACGTATACTTTTGAAAATTGAAATGAATTTTTAGATATGTATTATAGTATAACTTATATATAAAATAGAACATAATTATTGTTTTGATGAGGTTATAATGGGTAACGTTTTGATGACAAAATTTAATGGATTTTACATAAATATTTGTTATCTAGGGTTCATGAATGTATATTTAAAATGAAAAATTGCGCATTAATAGAAGAAATATGATATTCAAGAAAATTAATTATCCATAATTGATTATATTTTAATATTGTTTTTTAATGTTGATATTTTATATTTTACCATTAAATACACATTGACGTTATTTTTATGTTTAATTATGTTATTTTTCATAATAAATATATACATAACAACTGAATTTAGAATTAAAAATATGTATCATTTAATTCCTTATATTTTTATACCTCAAAATGTGAAATTCCATATGTAATGGCCCAGACCTCTCCGGTCCATTACTTTGTGAAATTTTGGTGTTGGAGGTATTCCGGGAGGTCAAGGGGACTTATCCCCAACACTTTTCCAATTTTCCAGTTATGTGAATAGTGTTTCCAGTTTTATGAACAGTAACAGATCGGTCTCACCGATCGGTCTAACAGATCAGTCTCACAGATCAGTTTCACATATCGGTGTGACAGATCGGTTTCACAGATCAGTCTGACAAATCGGTTTCACAGATCGGTCTGACAGATCGGTTTCACAGATCGGTGTGACAGATCAGTTTCACAGATCGGTCTGACAGATCAGTTTCACAGATCGGTGGAGAGATCAGTTTCACAGATCGGTGCGACAGATCAGTTTCACAGATCGGTCTGACAGATCAGTTTCACAGATCGGTGGAGAGATCAGTTTCACAGATCGGTGCGACAGATCAGTCTGACAGATCGGTTTCAAAGATCGGTCTGACAGATCGGTTTCAGAGATCGGTCTGAGAGATCTGTTTCACAGATCGGTGTGACAGATCGGTTTCACAGATCGGTGTGACAGATCGGTTTCACAGATCGGTCTGACAGATCGGTTTCACAGATCGGTGTGATAGATCAGTTTCACAGATCGGTGTGACAGATCGGTTTCACAGATCGGTCTGACAGATCGGTTTCACATATTGGTGTGAAAAATCGGTTTCACAGATCGGTTTCACAGATCGGTTTCATGTATAGTAACAGTGGGTGAACAGTGTTTCCAGACTCCTACAGTTTTGCCCCTTTTGACGTTTCCTTTGACGTAAAATACATTTAAAGCCTTATTTTAAGGGCTCTTAAGGCCATTTAAAATGCCATAAATCCTATATTAATTATTCCTATGGCGTGGAATGTTTTACTTGGTCAAACCGCGTGGGTTAATGCGATCGGTTTTTAATGGAGAATTAACCGGATCCTAAACCGTCGCCCCATTAAATCTTAAAAAGGGACGAGATATCATTCTTCCTTGTTCTTTCCCTTTTTTTCTCGATTAAGAGGCAGTAGAACCTTTCAATCCTTTCCGTAGGAGTTTCACAATCAATCTTTACTCCTAGGATTGGTTTTGCTCTGTTTTGGATTCAATTGAGCTGCGTCAATCATTCTTCGATATAAGGTATGTTGTATCATCGTCCATTTGGGGTTCATCTTCTCCTATCCTCTTTTCCATAATTATACCATGTATTCTCCAAGATTCTAAAGCGTTTTTCTTGGGATTGGTTGGTACTGTCGTACCGTGGCATCCTCCGGTGGATGTAGTTGTCGTGAGAGGAGGATTGTGACCCGTTGTGTAGATAAAGGACGTCAAGAACTCTTCGAGGTAGGGGATTCATGGCTTCTCTAATTGTATATGTGCAATCGTAGAATTATCATGATTTATCCCTTTGGATCACAATGAGATTGACCTAATTAAATACTTGAACCGGATTAAGAGAATTGGTTGATCGCATGTTGTTTATTTATACTGTGATAACGGTTGCCTCATGTTTTGCTAGATCAGAGTGTTATCTATATTTCTTTGATTTGTTATTCATTCATGATAGAAATTGATAATGAATGTAAAGATGGAATTAATTTTTATTTAGTTGGCTGAAGATAAAGAGGCATATAAATTAATATGGTTATTTCTGTTGTTGTAGTCATTCTAATTTGAGGATAATCAAATTATGGGAGTAAGCATGGTTATTTATTTGTGATATCTTACCGATTAGGTATCCCGTAATTGGAACCTAC
Source organism: Viscum album (assembly GCA_963277665.1). Taxonomy (NCBI): domain Eukaryota; kingdom Viridiplantae; phylum Streptophyta; class Magnoliopsida; order Santalales; family Viscaceae; genus Viscum; species Viscum album. Next base: position 1,550,292,692 of record OY728131.1, read on the forward strand.
GAATAACAAATCTGTTAATTCAATATGGATTAGAGAACAGATTATGTGGGAATTTCTAAAAGGGTTCTAAGTAACCCTCTTGTTTGTTAAAGGGTCAAGTGCCCATGATGTGATGTTTGTTTTCCTGCTGCTTGTGCTGTGATGTGATCCTGGATGGTTGTTGTGATACGTGGAGGCATGGAGGCCTTGTGGTTATGGAAGTAGATGATGCCTAGAGTGGAGAGATGCATCAGTTTATGTATGTGGGTGTCGGGGAGGACACTAGGGGTGATGGAATGGGATGGATGTGGTTGCTGGTTGCTTTCGGTTTTCTAGAATGTTAATCTGCTTTGCTTTTCCCCACTGCTCAATGCAGCTGGTCTTGCTACCCTTCTTCCGAAGGAGGCAAAGATGTGCGGGGTATGCCATGTGCTTTCCGTGTTTAGCCTCTCGAGGGAGAATGGGTATATTCTCTTTCTATAGGCGGCAAATACTTGACGGGTAGTATATCGACTCATCGTGTTGAGCCTCCTTTGTGTTTAGAAGCATAGGATTATTTTCTAGAATGCCTGGGAATGTGGAAAAGTAATTATGTAATGAATGTTTGATTAAATGGTGAAAATCCACGGGGATGGAGATTCTGGATTTTAAAGGTGACGTGAATCTTAAAAAGGAGCAGTTGTTTTTTAATGTGATGCCAATTCAGTTTAATGTGGAATTGTTCATTCTTAAATAATGTTTAAAGAATTAATTCATTTACAGTGGAACTGATAAAATGAGAACAGAGTAATCCAATAAATCTCTTCAAATGTTTGTGTGCTTATAGGATACCTAGTCTTAGAAGTACCATCCTGGAGTCTGAGAGATGTTAGTTGTAGTTGTATCTAAGACTATGTAATGCCCATAGTGTGGATGTGAGTTACATATATATATTCTGTACCTTTTGTGTTTCTATATGCTACTCCACCATGTCGGTAAGGGAAACTGACACCCCGGGGATTTTGAGCCCTGGGGGTGTTTTTTCCAACATTCTGATGGGAGGTCGAATGGCTGGCTACCCCCTTCGGCCCCGCGCTCTTCTCTTGGTAGATACATGTGCCATGAGGCACAGCAGTTAGTTACCCCCAATATGTGTGTAGAGGGCTGTAATGGGTTGTGGTTATTCACACGCATATATTCTGGATATAGTATCCTATGGACTACTATAGGTGTAACGTGTATAGGCTATGATGGCTTGAGGATCCTTACTCGGAGTATGGGCTGTAACGGCTTGAGGTATTATACCCGATGTATGATACACGTTATGCGAGCTGTGGTGGCTCCCGGAAACTACCTGGTTACCGTTGGTTGCGAGGACGGTGTGGTGCTTCGCCCAGGTGTCTGCGGGCAAGCCTATGTGGTGCACGAGGTGCAGATTGTGGAGCTTAGCCCAGGTGACTGCGGGCAAGCCTTTGGAGAGAGATGCACAAGACGTATGTCGTTGGGGAAAAGAGGCAAACCAGTGGGGAAGTAGTAGCGGGGTACCCTTGATATTCTTTACAATATGCTATTTTCTTGTATGTGTTACTTGGTGAGAGTAGCCATGGTAATGTTGGGAACATAGTATACCTGTTTAGGTGAAGAGTTAGTTTCACTTGTTGTTCACTGGGCTTTAGCATGCTTTCTTTACTTTTGCACAAGAGACTTGGGGAGGATCCTACTGAGTATACGGTAATACTCACCCTATGTATATATAAACTGTATTTCAGGGCACTTAGAGCAGGTTGGAGATCAAGCGGGTTACTACTAGCTTGTGGTTGGAGGAGCTGTTCGGGCTTGTGGTCGCTGCCGTTTTACTTTCTTTTGGGTACTTTTAGTTTTCCCTTTCAGTTGTAGTACTTTTTCATGACAATTCATATATGAACTTGGGTTTCTTTTATATTTCAGTTATGATTTGGAGTTGGTTGGACTCTATTCTATCTCTCTCTTCCCCATGTGTTATCTTAGAGGGTAATGCCTCCCATTTGTATGTTTATTATACCCTCGGTGCTAGTCGCCAACCCGGGGCCTACTGGAGGCGGGACTCGGTGGTCATTATCTCTCTTCTCACATTGCCGACCTAGGAGGGGTACACTTTGTGGGGAAGGGGTCGTGACAGAGTGGTATCAGAGGTGTGGTTGAGGGATAGGATGGAGTCTGTAGTTAGTCACAGGTGATGATGCATGGGATGGTAGGTCAACAGTGTCATTCATGTTTAGAAAGTGGGGTAAACACTGGAGACCGACAGAGACATAGGCATTTAGGGCCCCCTATTATCTGTTGCACGGACCTTTAATTTTAGGATGGCTACTAAACAAAGTGATACTGGTTGTAGGGTAGAGACCTAAGAAAGGATCATGCATCATTATTCTTTGCGCCTGTGTTTGAATGGGTAGACCTTGGGATAGGTAGCCTAAAATTAATACAACAAAATAATTAATTAATTAATGTTGAGTCTTCCATATTCCAGGATTAGGAGCTCTAACGGTTGTTATTTTACAGGTATAGCTCCAGGTCGACGTCCTCGTCAGGTTTGCGCAGAAGGTGCCCAGCAGGCTGTTCCAGCAGATCGCCACCGGGTAGAGGTTGACGACGATGACACTTGGAGGAAGTCACTCCGAGAGTTTCAGCGCCAGAGTCTACAGAAGTACGAGGGATCCATTTCAGATGCAGTCACAGAAGACTGGTTGGAGGAGGTCGAGATAGGCTTCAATTTGATTCGTGCTCGGAAGGAACACTGGGTGTCCTTGGTTGTGACGATGTTGCATGGAGTAGAGAGACAGTGGTGGTTCTTGTTCCTCGGGGATCGTGAGGAGTCAGCAATCTCATGGGAGGAGTTTCGAGACAGGTTTAGAGTCTAGTTTCTTTCATCGATTGTGAAGGAGTACAGTCGCAAGGAGCTTCACACCCTTCTAAAGGGGAGCTCCAGTGTTCGAGAGTTTGGAATCCATTTCAGGAACCTTCTACAATATGATTCAGACCTGTTACCAGATGATGAGGCCAGGGCGAGGCATTTCGAGGAGGCTTTGCGTCCAGAGATCCATCGCCTGGTCACCCCATTTATGCTGAAGACATATCTTGAGGTGTTGGCAAGGACAGAGGTTGTTGAGAGGACTTTGTCTAGGACCGGATCATCACGAGGGGAATTGTCATGATTTCTCATGATGCAGAGCTGTGGTCCGGGGTTCCTGTTTTCTGGGTAGATGATTTTCTGTTCACCTGGGGGTAGGTCCCAGCCCTTTCCATCTCGTTTCTCAGGAGGCAGCAACTCTCAGGCCTATGCCAAAGGATCAGGCGCTTTTTTTTCTTGTGGTGGTCGTGGTCATCAGCAGCGAGAGTGCCCGACTTTTCAGAGCAGTCATCATCCACCGGGCGCTCCACTCTAGGTTCCTCCATTGAGGCAGTTTCAGACGAGGCAGTAGCAGCAGGTTGCACCAGCTTTAGATCACCCGAGGGTAGATGGAGCAGGCAGAGGACAGCCCCATGACGCTCCCCGTCCTTAGAGAGTAGAGCGTGGCCGTTGTGGTGGTCGTCATCAGGGTCAGAGTGTCCGTGGAGGTGGTCATGGTCAGCTTCATGCTCTAGCGTTGTCAGCCCTAGGCGAGCCAGATGTCGTTCGAGGTACCCTTTGCTTGTTTTCTACCTTGGTATATTCCTTGTTTGATTCAAGAGCAACACACTCGTTCATATCACCTACCCCCGTCCACGCTTTGGGACTTGAGGTAGAGAGACTTCCAGTTTCCTTGGCGTTGACTACGCCAGTTGGAGGTCGAACTGACTTCTTTGAAGTATGTAGAGACTGTGAGCTAGTGTTGGGGAAACACCGCTCTTGGGGAGACTTCCTATGTTTACGAATACAACCATATGATGTCATACTCGGCATGTATTGGTTGTATTCGGTGCAGGCTATTGTGGATTGCTACAGGAAGAAGGTTGTTTTCTTTGATGCAGATGGAGAGAAAGTAGTGTTTGTTGGTGAGAGAGATCCTCAGATGAGTCATAGACGAGTTTCATCCTTATCATCCATGATGGATGGGATGATGCTGAGTTCTTTAACGGCTCAACAGTTGGCGTTTCCTAGGGTCATAGAAGAGTACCCTGACGTCTTTCCAGAAGAGGTTATATCCTTACCCCCTCGACGAGAGATCGAGTTTGGGATCGAGCTACAGTCGGGAGCGTCTCTTATCTCTTTGTCTCCGTATAGGATGGCCCCTTCTGAGTTACGAGAGCAACGTATACAGCTCGATGGTCTATTGCAGTGTGGTTTCGTTCGGCCAAGTGTGTCACCGTGGGGTGCACCAGTTTTGTTTGTGAAAAAGGCTGACGACAGTTTGCAGTTGTGCGTCGATTATCGTCGATTAAACAAAGTGACAATAAAGAACCGCTATCCTCTTCCACAGATTGATGACCTATTCGATCAACTGAAGGGTGAAAGTTGGTTCTCAAAGATTGACTTGCGGTCAGGATATCATCAGATGCGTGTAAAGGATGAGGATATCCCGAAAACTACTTTACGTTGTCGTCATGGACATTATGAGTTTGTTGTAATGCCATTCGGCATGACGAATGCTCCTGCTATTTTCATGGGGTTGATGAATGATGTGTTCCGTGAATTCTTGGACATATTTGTTGTGGTTTTCATCGATGACATCCTTGTGTACTCCACATCTGAAGTGGAGCATGCAGAGCATCTACGAGCCGTTTTGGGTGTTCATCACCAACATCAGTTGTTTGGTAAGTTGTCCAAGTGTGAGTTTTGGGCTCGAGAAGTTCATTTCATGGGTCATGTTGTGTCCCAACAGGGAGTTGCTGTGGATCCTTTGAAGATAGAAGCAGTGGTGTCATGGGAATCCCCCTAGACCGTGTCAGAGGTGCGAAGTTTCCTTGGTCTTGCAGGCTATTATAGGAGGTTTGTAGCCAATTTCTCCCGAGTTGCAACTCCTCTGACAGCTTTGACCAAGAAGGATCAAGCGTTCATATGGACTGATCAGTGTCAGGAAGCTTTCGAATATATAAAGGAGAAGTTGGTAAGTGCTCCAGTCCTGTGTCTTCCAGCGGCGGGAGTCCAGTTTGATGTTTTCTGTGATTCTTCACATCTAGGGATAGGCTGTGTTCTCTTACAGCAGAGGTCAGTTGTTTCTTATGGGTCTCGGAAGTTGCATCCACATGAATGCAACTACGCCACCCTTGATCTTGAGTTGGTTGCCGTGGTGTTTGCTCTGAAGTTGTGGAGACATTACCTCATTGGTGATCACTTTGTGGTTTTCACCGATCATAAGAGTTTGAGGTATGTTTTCTCCCAACGTGACTTGAACTTGAGGCAGCGTCGGTGGATGGAGTTCTTGCAGGAATACGACTTTGAAATATCGTATACACCTGGAAAAGGGAACGTTGTAGCTGATGCACTAAGCTGAAAGTCACGTAATGATGTTGTGTGTGAATCTGGTGATTCCTGGAGAGTGATGGAAGAGCTAGCAGCTTTTCATCTTGATATGGGCGAAGTTGGGGGTAGAGGTTGTCTTTTCCAGATGACGGTGCAGTCATCCCTGATGCAGAAGGTGGAAGAGTCTTATTTGGGTGATCTAGAGGTGGAAGTTTGGAGAGACAGAGTTGTTTGTGGTGAGGCCCCTGATGGTTGGTCGGAGGACGAACAACACCGAGTGTTGTATCATGGAAGGCTTTTTGTTCCCTTGGTGATGCGCGAGACGGTTCTCCGAGAGTTCCATAGTTCACCCTTGGGAGTACATCCTGGTGTGACGAAGATGTACCGATCCTTAAGGAGTCAATTCTGGTGGCTTGGGCTGAAACGTATGGTTGCAGAGTGTGTGTCTCGATGTTTAGTCTGCCAGAAGGTGAAGGCCAAACACCGTGTTCCTGGTGGTCTTCTCCAGGAATTAGAGATTCCTCAGTGGAAGTGGGAGGACATCTCAATGGACTTTGTTACATGTTTACCTTCGAACTCTGGGAGGACATGATGCTATATGGGTTGTAGTGGATCGTTTGACAAATCCGTCCCACTTTATAGCGATCAAGGAGTCGAGCTCATTGGATGTTTTGTCGAGGCAGTATCTAGAGGAGGTGGTGAGACTTCATGGAGTACCTAGGACGATCATTTCTGATCTAGATCCTCGTTTTACCTCTAGGGTGTGGAGAGGTCTCAAGCATGCTTTTGTCTCTCAACTGTGCCTTAGCACTGCTTTTCATCCTCAAACGGATGGTCAGACAGTGCGAACCATCCAGACTCTTGAAGACATGTTGCGCTCTTGTGTTCTTGATTTTTATGGTTCGTGGATGATGCGCTTACCCTTGGTAGAGTTCGCTTACAATAATAATTTTCACTCTACCATCGGTATGGCGCCGTTTGAATCCTTGTATGGCTGGACATGCCATTCTCCGTTGTGCTGGACTGGGGTCGGAGAGTCAGCAATTCTCAGACCAGAACTAGTGCAGAATACAACAGAGATGGGTTAGGTAATTCGTGAGAGGATGAAGGCAGTACAGGATCGTCAGAAATCATATGCTAATCAAAGAAGGATACCCTTAGAGTTTAATGTTGGGGATCATGTGTTTCTGAAGGTGACTCCCCATCGTGGGCAGCAAAGGTTTGGTCGTGGAAGTAAGCTTTCTCCCCGGTTTGTTGGGCCTTTCCAGGTGTTAGCTCGTGTTGGAGTTGTGGTGTATCGAGTAGCACTTCCCCCTCATATGAGTCGGATACATGATGTTTTCCATGTATCACAGCTCTGTCGTTATCTTCATGATGAATCTCATGTTATCGATTTGGGAGAGATCGATATTGATGATGATGCAACCTTCGAGGAGCGACCTGTGGAGATCCAAGACCACAAGGAGAAGGTGTTTCGTGGGTATTCTATCCCCTTAGTTCGTGTCTGGTGGCTACACGGTGGCATGTAGGAGAGTACCTGGGAGCGTGAGTCACAGATACGTGCTCAGTACCCAGAGTTGTTCAATGTTTAACTCCTTTCATGTAATGATGTTTCCTCTCTGGTTAGACCTTTCATGTTTTATTTATGTACTTTTCATGTGATGTTATGAATGAATTGTTTGGGTATGGATTGTTTGTTCCCATACTCCCGGATGTCGTAGTTTTGTTCTAGATTTCGAAAAACTCATGGTGGTTTTCCCCTGAGAGGTATCTTATGGGGTGGTGTTCGGACCCCTCTTTTCTTCTGGGTTGGTTTTAAATTCTCGAGGATGAGAATGTTTTGAGAGGTATCTAATGTAATGGCCCAGACCTCTCTGGTCCATTAATTTGTGGAATTTTGGTGTTTGAGGTGTTCTGGGAGGTCAAGGGGACTTATCCCCAACACTTTTCCATTTTTTCAGTTCTGTGAATAGTGTTTCCAGTTTTATGAATAGTAAAAGATCGGTCTCACTGATCGGTCTGACAGATCGGTCTCACAGATCAGTTTCACAGATCGGTGTGACAGATCGGTTTCACAGATCATTCTGACAGATCGGTTTCACAGATCGGTCTGACAGATCGGTTTCACAGATCGGTGTGACAGATCGGTTTCACAGATCGGTCTGACAGATCGGTTTCACAGATCGGTGTGACATATCGGTTTCACATATCGGTGTGACATATCGGTTTCACAGATCGGTCTGACAGATCAGTTTCACAGATCGGTGGGACAGATCAGTTTCACAGATCGGTGCGACAGATCGGTTTCACAGATCAGTCTGACAGATCGGTTTCACAGATCGGTCTGATAGATCGGTTTCACAGATCGGTGTGACAGATCGGTTTAACAGATCGGTCTCAGAGATCGGTTTCACAGATCGGTGTGACAGATTGGTTTCACAGAGCGGTCTGACAGATCGGTTTCACAGATCGGTGTGACAGATCAGTTTCACAGACCGGTGTGACAGATCGGTTTCACAGATCGGTCTAACAGATCCGTTTCACAGATCGGTGTGACAAATCGGTTTCACAGATCGGTTGCATGTACAGTAACAGTGGGTGAATAGTGTTTCCAGACTCCTACATTTTTGCCCCTTTTGACGTTTCCTTTGACATAAAATACATTTAAAGCCTTATTTTAAGGGCTCTTAAGGCCGTTTAAAATTCCATAAATCCTATATTAATTATTCCTAAGGCTTGGAATGTTTTACTTGGTCATACCGCGTGGGTTAATGCGATCCGTTTTTAATGGAGAATTAATCGGATCTTAAACCGTCGCCCCATTAAATCATAAAAAGGGATGAGATATCATTCTTCCTTGTCCTTTCCATTTTTTCTCGATTAAGAGGCACTAGAACCTTTCAATCCTCTCCGTAGGAGTTGCACAATCAATCTTTAATCCTAGGATTGGTTCAGCTCTCTTTTGGATGCAACTGAGCTGTGTCGATCAATCATCGATATAAGGTATGTTGTATCGTCGTTCTTTTGGGGTTCATCATCTCCTATCCTCTTTTCCATAACTATGACATGTATTCTCCAAGATTCTAATGGGTTTTTCTTGGGTTTGTTTGGTACTGTCGTACCGTGGCATCATCCGGTGGATGCAGTTGTCGTGAGAGGAGGATTGTGACCCGTTGTGTGGATAAAGGATGTCAAGAACTCTTCAAGGTAGGGGATTCATGGATTCTCTAATTGTATATGTGCAATCGTAGAATTATAATGATTTATCCCTTCGGATCACAACGATATTGACCTAATTAAATACTTGAACCGGATTACGAGAATTGGTTGATCGCATGTTGTTTCTTTATACTGTGATAATGGTTGCCTCATGTTTTGCTAGATATAGTGTTATCTATGTTTCTTGGATTTGTTATTCGTTCATGATAGAAATTTATAATGAACGTAAAGCCGGAATTAATTGTTAATTAATTGGCTAAAGATAAAGAGGCATATAAATTAATCTGGTTATTGGCATTGTTGTAGTCGTTCTAATTTGAGGATAATCAAATTAGGGAAGTAAGCATGGTTATTTATTTGTGATAGCTTACTGAGTAGGTATCACGTAATTGGAACCTACGAATAACAAATCTGTTAATTCAATATGGATTAGAGAACAGATTATGTGGAAATTTTTAAAAGGGTTCTAAGTTACCCTCTTGTTTGTTAAAGGGTTAAGTGCCCTTGATGTGATGTTTGTTTTCCTGCTGCTTGTGCTGTGATGTGAGCCTGGATGGCTGTTGTGATATGTAGAGGCATGGAGGCCTTGTGGTTATGGTAGCAGATGACGCCTAGAGTGGTGAGATACATCAGTTTATGCATGTGGGTGTCGGGGAGGACACCAGGGGTGATGGAATGGGATGGATGTGGTTGCTGGTTGCTTGCGGTTTTCTTGAATGTTAATCTGCATTGCTTTTCCCCACTGCTCAAGGCAGCTGGTCTTGCTACCCTTCTTCTGAAGGAGGAAAAGACGCGCGGGGTATGCCACGTGCTTTCTATGTTTAGCCTCTCGAGGGAGAATGGGTATATGCTCTTTCTATAGGCGGCAAAGACTCGACGTGTACTATATCTACTCACCGTGTTGATCCTCCTTTGTGTTTAGAAGCATATGATACTTTTCTAGAATGCCTGGGAATGTGGAAAAGTAATTCTGTAATGAATGTTTGATTAAATGGTGATAATCCACGGGGATGGAGATGCTGGAATATAAAGGTGATGTGAATCTTAAAAAGGAGCAGTTGTTTTTTGAATGTGATGCCAATTTAGTTTAATGTGGAATTGTTCATTATTAATTAATGTTTAAAGAATTAATTAATGTACAGTGGAACTGATAAAATGAAAACGGAGTAATCTAATAAATCTCTTCAAATGTTTGTGTGCTTATAGGATACCTAGTCTTAGAAGTAGCAGCCTGGAGTCTGAGAGATGTTAGCTGCAGTTGTATATAAGACTAGGTAATGCCCATAGTGTGGATGTGAGTTACATATATTTATTCTGTACTTTTTGTTTTTCTATACGCTACTCCACCCTGTCGGTAAGGGCAACTGACACCCCGGGGATTTTGATCCCTAGGGGGTGTTTTTCACAACATTCTGATGGGAGGTCGAATGGCTGAGTACCCCCTTTGGCCCCCGCTCTCTTCTCTTGGTGGATACTTGTGCCATGAGGCACAGCAGTTAGTTACCCCATATATGTGTGTAGAGGGCTGCAATGGCTTGTGGTTATTCACACACATATATTCTGGATATAGTATCCTATGGACTACTATAGGTGTAACATGTATAGGCTATGATGGCTTGAGGATCCTTACTCGGAGTATGGGTTGTAATGGCTTGAGGTATTATACCCGAAGTATGATACACGTTATGCGAGCTGTGGTGGCTCCCGGAAACTACCTGGTTACCTTTGGTTGTGAGGACGGTGTGGTGCTTCGCCCATGTGTCTGTGGGCAAGCCAATGTGGTGCACGAGGTGCAGATTGTGGAGCTTAGCCCAGGTGTCTGCGGACAAGCCTTTGGAGAGAGATGCACATGACGTATGTCGTTGGGACAAAGCGGAAAACCAGTGGGGAAGTAGTAGCGGGGTACCCTTGATATTCTTTACTATATGCTATTTTCTTGTATGTGTTACTTGGTGAGAGTAGCCATGGTGAGGTTGGGAACATAGTATACCTGTTTAGGTGATGAGTTAGTTTCACCTGTTGTTCACTAGGCTTTAGCATGCTTTCTTTACTGTTGCACAAGAGGCATGGGGAGGATCCTACTGAGTATACGGTTATACTCACCCTATGTATATATAAACTATTTTTCAGGTCACATGTAGCAGGTTGGAGATCAAGCGGGTTACTACTAGCTTGTGGTTGGAGGAGGAGCTGTTCGGGCTCGTGGTCGCTGCCGTTTTACTTTCTTTTGGGTACTTTTAGTTTTCCCATTCAATTGTAGTAATTTACATGAAATTTCATATCTGTACTTGGGTTTCTTTTATATTTCAGTTATGAGTTGGAGTTGGTTAAAGTATATTCTATCTCTCTCTTCCCCATGTGTTCTTTTAGAGGGTAATGCCTCCCATTTGTATTTTTATTATACCTTCAGTGCTATTCGCCAACCCGGGGCCTACTGGAGGCGGGACTCGGGGGTCATTATCTCTCTTCTCACATTGCCGGCCCAGGAGGGGTACACTTTGTGGTGAGGGGGTCATGAAACCATAATTCATAAAATATATGTCTTTCTATATATGTTTAAAATAAAACATTTTGAATTTTTATCTATTTGCATAAACCCTGCATCGATGATATGTAAGAATTTTGTAATATTATTGAATTATTAACTACTAAAACTAAATTCAAAATAAGAATATCATGTATTATTAATAAATATCATCATTCAAAAACATTTATAGAATTATTTATTACCTTTTATATCATTATATCATTTATTATATAATAATTTTAACTTTTCTTTTCTTTCAAACATGATGGTTATGAATTTGGTTAATTATATTGTTATATAAACATATAATACATAAAAAATGTAACAAAAGTAATTATTTGTCATTATATTTATATTTTTGTTTGATAATATCCATATCCCTATTAAATATTATTCCAGATAAACCAAATTTTATTTTTTAATGTTTTAAAAGAATTATATCATCCTCAATTATAATATTCATATTTACCATGGAATAAAAGATAATTTAAATAAATTCATTCTTATTTATTTGGAATTTTGAGAATTATATGATGTAATATTAATTTAAAAAGAATCATAAATGGATAATTCATTTTTATATAAGGATGATTTCATAAAAGATATCGTATCTAAAAAACTATATATATATTTTATTCACCAAAAATACATTTATACAAAACCAGAAAAACTATAATGTGAGCATGTCAACATGATTGAACAAAAATTCTAATCCATTTTATCAGATGAAAATTATAAAATTATTATCATTATCATTAAAATAAATCCATATAATAAATTATATAAGAACATATACATGTACAAATTAAATATATAGATTCATAATCATGAATATTAATAAATGATAATAGATATTTATTATTATAAATAATTGGTATTTCAAAATTTCCATCCTTAATTAAATATGATCCCCAAAATTTAAAAGCAATGTAAAATATTGGGTGATAAATTTTCTTCACATCATCATTAGGTTCTCATATTAGTTCATCAATAATATGATTCCACAATAAAATTTGAATGAAACATTTTTTCTTAATTATAGACAAAATCCCTCTATGATCAAGAATTTATATATGTTTTTTCTCTTAATAAATATCCACATCATGATAATCTATTATATGTGTTATTATATAAGATAAAGTAATTATATAATAAATTAATAAATAATCATTAAGAATAATGTGTATTTTACATTTACGGAGAGGTAATGATATCCATTATTCCATAAATCCAATTTTTTACAGGACTACCAATAGACTAATAAATCATTGGCATAATTTTAATTTCTTACCGAAATGTATAAAACCTATCGATAGAGTTATATAATGGAAATCAACCTCTCTTACCTTAAATATAAGAACATTCCTTTGATTATATGAAATGATATTTGACAATATTTGAGCTTACCATTAATGATGTTAAATCATTTTCATGGTTTTATCATCCTTTCCAACTATTTATATCCCAACTACTATTCTCCCTTACATCATGCCGGCAATATGGTGTTTAACATGGTTTCACATACAATAATTTAAATTGGGATATCAATGTACATGAATGAATTATTTTATTATATATAAATTCTATCAAGGAAATGAATCGATCAAAAATTCCTTGAAAATATATTAAACAATCCTAAAAAATATCCATCAAATTAAGAATTATAAAATTTGTTTTTCAATCAGTTTTATAAAGAAATGTTGTACATAAACTTAATTTAATACCAAATAAATTCAAAATTCTATTATAAAAATATGATGTAATCAAAATATCACAATAAAATTAAATAAAAATTGGAACATCATTTATATTGATTATTTATTTAAGATATTGTTATGTAAGATGTTCCAATTACTTTATATCCACAATATGTGAAAATATGTACATTTTTTTTCAAATAGTCAATAATAAAAAATATTTTCATAGTATTATGACACATCATTTGTAATCAATGGTGATGCCAATGGATAAATTCTCCAATATTTTATGTGATTTATAATGGATGAATAATTCAATTTACTTTGTATAATTTATATTTATCCTATTAAAAACAAAGATCTCATTATAAAATAGACAATATCAACCTTCATTCATTCGCTAAAACAATATTATTAGTGTTATATAAAAATATTAATAATACCTAGATAAATATTACATGGAATAATCTATGAATAAATAAATAACTATTTTTTCAATTGAGATTCGATTGTAAAATATAACCTATTTTAAAATATTATAATAATGTTTTCCTTAATATTAAACACTTAAAACTTTTCTTATCAATTTTATCTTCTCTCGTATTACACTATATTTTTAATACATAATTCATCAAAAATGTAATTATTGTAATGATAATTGCGATAAAGGTGATGATGTTTTTATGTGTATAATTCCCAATATAATTTTACGTATGTCATTACCTAATTGATCATTATAAAAATATTTCATGGTTAATTATGCATTGTCCAATTAACCAATGGAATCCACTACTCAGTTTTTTTAACTGGATAATAGTATATTCGGATATTATAATCCATTTTCAGTTCCAACCATTTTATTTTACTCATGATTATCTCTTTATGGGTAATATTAAACAAAATGTAATAATTATCCAAATATATCACAGTCATCTCTATATAATTGATGTCTCAAAATTTTTTAATAAAAAATTATTGATACATAGTCATGGTAATTTATATGATAATTTTTATAATGATGTTTCAACCTTCATGAGACATATGTTATTACATATTAATTTTGCATCAAAACATAACCAAATCCATTTGATAAACCATCTCTATTAACATAAAAATCCTCATTTGTAAATAGATTGGATAATACTGGATCATAAAGGAATTATATTTATAATTCCATGAAACATTCCTCACATTCTTTTATCCAAATTATACATTGGAGTGATCTTGGTCAATGGTTTACCAAAAAAACATTTTTCATAGAAAATGACCAAATATATTAAATGTAATTCTTCATTGTATCCTTCTCAAAAATGTTTTTGTCATCATTCACAAAAACCTAATTATTTATTCACAAATTTTAAATGAATTGTATACATACACCTTCATAAACATTGATTACATCCTATTCAAAATTTATAAATATTACAATCATGGAACAAAATAAAATTATGTGCATACTATTCAAATATAGATAAAATTTCATAATAAGATGAAATTACTTTTCCATTATTTTTCATCAGGTGTATAAATTTAAATTACATTATATTTCAAATCACATTAGGAAAATATTTCTCATGATTAATTTCTATTAACAGTGTCTACTCCATTGTATAAGTATCAATTTTTCATTGGTATTGTTTATTAAATATCTCCATTAGTTAATTTAACCGTTAATATGATTAATTAATGGAGGTACACATTTATTCTAATAAATACCCATTAAAAATATATCATTTTTTAAAATATGCATACATTAAATACAACCATAATAGATTCCTCATTAAATTTTATAGGATGTTACTATATAAAATTCCTAACTATTCCAATATTACATTTTGTTAGTTTTTTTCACCATTTAATGTGTAATTAAATTTATAGAAATGATAAATTCAATTCCAATAAATAAATACTAAATTTCTATAAATCCATATATTACATTTTGATAATATCAATCTATATTATCCCAAAAATTATTTCCTATATTAGCCACCTTTCATCCTATGTGGGATGGATTTATAGAATAAATATATATTTTATGATGAAAATTTATAATCATTAGAATAATTAATATCCAAATCATGATATTATTGAATGGGTTTGAATAAGTCTAATTACACTTATAAGATTAAGAAGAATAAATTAGAAATTTTTTATTGAATTAACATTAATGATTATTGAATTTGAAATAAATATAAATCAACAACATTGGTAAACATGTTTACCTCATAGTGAATATCCCATAAACAATATTTTCTAAATTCAATCAATTATTATTATTAAATATAAATATGAAAAGCCTAAAAATAAAATGTCCCTTATCACAATCCGTGTTGAGGCCCATGGGGTGTGATCCGAGTTGTACCTGCATGTTGTACCCCTTACGCTCCATGGGAAATAGTGAAGGATCAAGTCCCTCAAGACTCATACACTGTGCATATTATCCACAGGGTGATTCAGAGTCATTCCAATGGTTGTAAATGTGGGTAAAAATTGGGCTTGGTTAGTGCCCCACTAGGAGCCACTGTTAGGATAGCCTGATTTTACACATGAGCCTCACCCTAGTCGGTGAGGACTTGAAAAGTTCATCCACGAGACCTGAGAACAAATCCAAGTGTAGACATATTTTTAAGTACTATAGAAGGCCTGTAAAAATTATTGTTCGGTACTATATTAGAAAAAACTATTCATCTATCTGGGCCTCGGGGCCACCAGATTGTTCTTTGGGTCCAAGAAGGCTTTAGGGCCACCCACAGTCAATGGGACTATTTTATATCAAGTCCATCGGTCCAACTCAAGGCCTTTTGTCCATGTGAAAATGCAGATTTCCCAGTATTACTACAAGGGAAAAGCATCTAGATGAGTATTTGGGGAAGGTACATTCCATAGAGTATAGAAAATTATAATTAGTTAAATGAGAGGGTATGGAATTTCCATCGATACTGGACATGTGCATATTTACATAGGGTAACTAGCTGAAAAACCCTATGAAGGTGGAGTTCGGTGATCATGACATATGCTGTGGAGGAGCAGTTCCAAGATGACTTTTTTAGTTGAATCCTTCTATGACCTATGATTCCTCTATTTTTATCTAAGCCTTCATCCCTTTTAAGGGTTCCACCACACCCCATGAATGGTGGTTTATCAATAATGCTAGTCGTAGTGGATACTAAAGAGGGGGTGAGTTGAGTTCCAATTAAATTTACAATTAAAAATATTATGATTAAAACCCCCCAATTAAATAAAGCCAAGTATATTAAGGTAGTACAGATATAAATGTTTAATTTCTCAAAAAGTTTCCCTACGGTTGATTAGTCCTCAGTTGAATCACAGTAATAACTAATTCATCTTTTAAAATAGGTTTACTAAATTAAGCACATATGGACACTAAACAAAACAAACTATTAGAGTGAATGTAAAAATAGTTTTCTGTCATTGAAAAATATAATCAGAGGAAAAAAATTAAATAGAGTACATTAAGATACAAAAATGTTAAAAAGTGGTTCAGTCTCAAGCTGAGACCTAATCCTCTCCACTTGGTGACCACCAACCAACAAAGAGTTTATATAAATAATATTGTTAAACAACTTGTATCAGGATTTACAATATTTTTTACAAACTATCCATGTTCTACAACCTCTACCATAGTTCTATGTGGTAAAACCCAAAACCAATCCATACAAGGCTTCTTCCACAATTATTCCTGGGATACAAGATTTGAGAGAGTTTTGAGTGGGGATTTTATGTATCACCCAGTTAATGAAAATGAGACAGTGTGTGTGTAACAAATAGACACTTCTCAGAAATGTAAAATAACATCACAGTAGAGATAAATAAGTTAGGGTTTAGATTAGAATGACCTATTTATTGTAATATCATCATATGACTTCTTGGAGTTGAGGAAATTAATGTTTCCTTCTTTTGTGAATGTTTACTCCAAAAACAGAGTGTCGAAAATTCCAGGTACATGCTTCCAGGTATTGAGATGTTAAACTTCTTGGTAAAGGGAGTTGATGAAGCACAGTAGGAAAAACTTGATTATGTTCTTCAATATGATCATATTGAGGCCATTGGGTTATTAGAGTGAGAACTTGGTGTGTTCATCTTTCTTCCCTTTATTTTTATTTCGTGTATCATAGCACAATTTTCATCACACCTTGGCATGCTTTCTTTTTGTTTTCTCAGTATTCCTTTTTAATTTCACAGACCCCTCTAGAGAAATAATAACAACACACACAGTCTTCTTTGTTCCTCATATGTTTTCTGACATTTCTGCAAATAATATTAATTATTTTCAAACACATTAAATTATCCAGATGTAACTGTTATAATATTCTTAAGAAAATGGACAATGTTGAGAGTATGATATCAGTATATCAGTAATGGTAGTCTGTAAATCGGAATAATCTTAAACAACAATTTTAATCAGCAGTATAATTCCAACAATAGGCTTATCCTGCAGTAGACTTCACAAATAGTAGACTTGTCATGTGGTAGACTTTACCAATGGTAGACTTTTCCAATGATAGACTTTACCAATTATAGACTTATCCAGTGGAAGACATTAACAACAGTGGACTTGTCCAGTGGTAGACCTTACCACAGAGCTCTTTCATGGTAGATTACTTAACAGTAGACATCCAGTAATATGTATGATAGTGGAATTCTAACAGAAATTCTTTGTAACTGCAACCTGGTCACAACATTGACCTATCACGTTGGCTCAGCATCTGTATGCTTCGGCAGGTACTCCCATGAAGGGCTTTACAACAAGGACCTTCAGCTGGTGACATCCATTAGAATCATTATAACTATAAGTCCTATAAGGTTATCATTCATCAGTATGGTCTTCATTGGTGACCTTTTCACCAATTAATTCAAGCAGTATGGTTCAGCTTAGTATTGGCAATGGTGACCGTGACAGTGGCCTAAAACAATAACCTATTAACAGTAACCTTCAACAGTGAACTTTTATATAATGACTTTTTATACTGTATACTGATTTCAGTAATGTCATGAGAATAAAATTTATTGAAATATATTGTCAAATAAATTATCCATTATAGAATTAATCATTATTTGGGATTATCAAAATAGATGATTCCCACAATCTCCCCCTTTTTGATAATCACATATTATAACATTAATCTATAGAATAATTATATGATTATCAGAGATAACAAAAATCAAAGATAAGTTAATACAATAAATAGGTGTGAAGATAAGCCTATCACACATCTATCACACATATAGTAGCAGAGATTAATGTGTTATGGATATTGAATAACTTTTTTTGTATTTTCTCCCAAATTGTTATAAGAAAAGAGAAATACAATAAGAGATAAATGAGAATATTTTTATTAATGAAATATCATTACATGATTCAAATATTGATATAAAATCGCCATAAAAATATACAACCACACTCAATCTATATCAGAAATAGGTAATGGATCCTTCCCTTTGGAAGAAGAAGAGGGAGGGTCTACAGGTGGTGGTGTATACCATTGGATATCTGTGAGTATAATAGGAGAAGAATCAACAGATTCTTATGTGTTCTTATAATGATTTTGTCTTTGAGGGATCATGTGTTTAGGCTTCTAATGGCCTGAGAAGGAGGTATCATAGAAGGTGAACTGGTGGAGCCTGAAGCAGCGGAGGAAGAAAATAAGGGGGGAGGAACAATAATTGGAGTGCAGTTTACCTGAAGGAAGGGTATGGGATGGTTTCTGAAATCCATGATAATACATCCACCTCTTTCCATGGTTGAGAAAAATTCATATTTATTCTCCATGAATTTTTTCAAAGCAGGGGTCAACTAACCAAACATGCTAACCTGGTTCGTAAAGGCTCCGGTAACTCAATGTATTTTGAGGTCTTCCGACAATATCTTAAAGTGAACATCTTTTGGATTCTTGGTGTAGACCCTCCTGTAATAGTAATAAATTTATGAAATAATTATCATATAGTTTTGGGAAGCTTCCATGATGAATTCACTCTCAAACATCAGAATGCCTCTAGTAGTGCTGACAATCTAAGTCAAGGATTGAGGGTCAACTTCACTGGCACCAGACACCTTTGCCACTTCTTCATTGACCACTGATCGGAATGCTGAAAGATCCACTGGTGTTGAGGATGAGGATGAAGAAGAAGGACTCAAATGTTCCATAGTGAATGTTATTGTCTCCTTGAATGACTTGGTCAGACCACTAATCAAGCTCTTCACATCGGCAACTTGGTTCTTCACATGAGCTATCATGTAATCCTTAATGTATTCAAAGAAGACAACCATCTGTTTCACTACACCTATGAAATATTGAATATCCTACACCACCTGAGCCCTAGAGGTCAGAATAGAATTAATGCTCACCACTCATAGTTTTAGAATCTCCACTCACTCTGAAAATTAAATAATTGTATTATGACCGTTCATTACTTCTTGAAGCATATTATATTGAATACTAGATTGTATTTTGGATAACATGGATGTAGAATGATCATGAACTAGAGCAATATCCTTTTCAATCTTAGAGGACCTCTCCTTAGACATATTATGCATGTTTGATTTCAATGTTTCAATATTAGATTTACAGACTTATTCTTGAGGTAATGAGATTACTGGAGGTACGAAAATGAATTTTGAAGCATATGGCACTGAAGGTCTTACGGTGGGAATTTGGTCTTCTTAGTCATCATAATCCAGACCCAACACCAGATGCCCAGCATCCTCAGACCACCTCTCAATGTCATGAATAATATATACTGACCCCTTTCTATAAGGATTCTCCCCATCACATAGAGCTACTTCATGAATTTTTACCTCTGCTTCTTCTATTCTTGCAACCTCTTCTGTTTCTGCCTGATCTATTCACTCACCAATAGAGTCATCCACTACCTTTATTGAATCATACACAATCAATATTGCATATGCAGAATACACAACCTCTTCTCCTTCACTATCATCATTGGTTTTTTATATTCTTCTTGGTCAGAATGACTAGATTCAATAGTTGCTTCCTCTTCTAAGGTATCTTTAACAGTAATATGAGCCTCATCAAGATCTTCTTCACTAGTTTCTTAATCCTCATTTTCTCTTAAGAGAGATTCTCTCCATGGTAAATATCTTAGAGGGTTGTGCACTCCAAATGATACCATTCCAACTAAGGTATTGGATAGTAGATCAGGACCACTCCTATCATCTATATGAGTACCCTCTTTCTCATATTCCATAACCTTCTATTATTCTTCATCAAAATATACAGGTTCTGCCTCTTCTGGCTTCTGACCGGAATCCCTCTTATCTTTTGTCCTATATGGATTATTTATAGGGTAAAACATCATATAAAGCTCCCCTTTATCATTTACCCATTCTTCTCTATAGGGATTCCATCTCATCTTCATGAACTTCCATATTATATTAGAGATACATAAATTGTTCTTGGATACAATTTTGGTTATCTCCTTCAATTCCTATATCCTTCAGCATCACTGAAATCCATTTTGCATGAAATAGAGCATTTTATTTAGAAACTGGCTTAGTCATGTCTTTTAACTGACCCATCAACATCCTACGCAGTTTTATCTTATATCCATGCTTTAGAC
Source organism: Viscum album (assembly GCA_963277665.1). Classification (NCBI taxonomy): domain Eukaryota; kingdom Viridiplantae; phylum Streptophyta; class Magnoliopsida; order Santalales; family Viscaceae; genus Viscum; species Viscum album. The sequence continues at coordinate 1,550,313,114 of OY728131.1, forward strand.
AATACAATATGAATATGTCCTGATACTTCAACACTGTGAAGTCCCATCTCCAGGGACTTATCACATGTTGGATAAACATGAACATAAGTCTATCATCTCAATTCATTTATGCAGTAATAATATTCATTGAGGTCCCATTTCTAGTATGCTCTTTAAAGGCTTCCTCATAAACAAAAATATCACTGTCATAAGGAATTAATCTAATTTAGTAGTCACATATACCCTCATGAGGTACCCTTAGACATTGAGCCCTCACATCAGATGAAAATCATACCCCAGTTCCATTTACTCTTAACACTAGTCTGTTCTCATCATCTGTCATTTCGAATTTCAGATAATCGTACAATTTATTTAGTATTCTCATGTAATACGACCGATTATTGTTTTCAAATCACTCCACCAAACCTTGAGTCTATAGTGCCTCCAATCCTAAGGATATTTTCACGATAAACCAATATTCTCATAACTATTTTTTAGAAACAATCATTCTCTTGGAATAATGTGGGTTAACATGCTCTGTTGATATATTACTGCCACCACTGAACTCGGCCCGAGGTCCCTTAGGCCTGGGTACATCTCTATCATCAGCCAAAAGTCACATGACTCTTGTCGTTGAGGTTCGAAGCTGTTTGAGGGTTCAAAAAAATAGGCATTAAAGATTTTGAGAGAAGGGTTTTGAGAATTAGGAAGATAGTGGATCAATATGTGTTTGTGATCTAATTTTATCATTTAGAGATTGTAACAAAATCAAATTGAGAAAAATAATATTAATAAAACATTTCCAATTACTGCATAAAATAAAAAGTATGGGTAAATTACAACAGTGAGTTACCTGAGAGTGATGTTCTAACGGTGAGGTCTTAACGGTGAGGTTCAATAGTGTGGTTCAACAGTACGGAGCAACGGTGAGGTTCAACGGTGAGGTTCAACGGTGAGGTTTAATAGTGAGTTTCAATGATGAGGTGCAACGGTGAGGTTCCATACACTGAAATTAATCATCCATTACTCATGTTTGATGTAGTTTAACCTCTTATAATTCAAGAGCTTTGTGAATATATTAGCTAATTGATGTTCAATGCCAAATAATTCAAGAGTATTATCACCAATTTGGAAATGATCTCTCAAAAAGTGATGTCTCACATCAATATGCATTGTCTTATCATTAGATACTAGATTTTAAGATATTTTAATAGCACTTGTATTATCAAAATTTATTGATACATGTTTGAATTGATATCCATAGTCTAGTAAATTGTCTTTCATCCACATAATTTGAGCACAAAAACTACAAGAAGCTATATATTCTGATTTGGTAGTAGATAATGAAACCGAATTTTATTTCTTACTACACCATGATACTTGTGACTTTCCTAAAATGTGACATGTTCCATATGTTCTTTTTTTTCTATCTTGCAACCAGCAATATCATCATCTAAATAACATAACAAATCTACTGATTGTTATTTTGGATAAAATAGTCCTACGTTGGGAGTATACATAAGATATCGAAAAATACATTTAACAGTAGTTAAATGAGATTCTTTGGGATAATGTTGAAAATAATAACACATGAATACACTGAACATAATATCTGGTCTACTAGATTTAAGGTAGAGCATACTCTCTATCAAACCTCTGTTGTTGGTCTGATGCACTAGTTCACCAGTTTCATCAGCATCCAACTTAAATTTGGTACACAACATTCAATCACTACCTTTAATACTACCCAAACCAAAACTTTTTAGATGCTCTTTAATGCATTTAAATGGATTCAAAACAATGAAATTTTTATTTTCAAATATATGAAATACAAGGAAATATTTATGTTCACCCACTAAACTCATTTCAATTTCATTTGGCATTATCACTGAAAAATCAGTACATAATGATTTTTTAGAGGATCCAAAAATAATGTCATATACATAAATTTATAGTATTAAAACATATTTGGAAATTATTTTAATAAAAATATTAGGATCTGCTATTCATTTTGTAAAATTTTTCTAAATATGAAAAGATCTGAGCCTTAAGAGATTGTTTTAACCCATATAAGGCTTTAGAATGTTTAAAAACATTATTTGAAAAATGGGGATTTGTAAATCCGGGGTTTGATAAAAAACACATCCTCAACTATATACCCATCTAGAAAACGACTTTTAACATCCCTTTGATAATGTTTAAAATCCAGATGAGATGCATAAGCAAGTTGAATCCCAATAGCCACAAAACCTATCTATAGATCCAAAGCTCTCCTAATATTCTATTCTTTTCACTTGACTATTCCCTTGTGAAACTAACCTATCATTGATTCTAACTATATTTCCAGACTCATAAACTTTGTTCCTAAATACCCATTTACTGCCTATTCTCAAAGTATCTTTAAGACATTCATCTAATTCCTAGAATTTTTTACTATCAAACTGATTTAATTGTTCGCTCATATCCATAATTCAAAATTCATCATTTATAGCATCATAAATATTTTTGGGCTCAATATATGTAGGAAAAACTTTATGATAAACCTGGATTCTTAGAGAAGATCTAGATTCTGTTTCCCTATTTTTATCACCTAGAAAAACATCTAATGGATTACTCTTAAGAGTATCAATGCCTTTATACAGGGATGAACTAGATTCCTAAAGGTATTATGATGGTTCAAACTCAATAATAGTGGATTTTGTAATAATCATAGAACTATTTACTTTTTTATATTTTGTTAACTATCTTTTTCATTATGTTCCAGAACTGATATTTCATCCTCAAGATATTCATCAGAGGTTTTAGTTTCATGTGTATTTGTCTAATAAAATTTAAAATAAACTTACTCTTCCACTCATTTGATCTTCTTAGTGAATACTCTATAGGCATTACTCGAGATTGAGTAACATAAGAAAATTCCCCCGTCTCTTTTGGTATAAAATTTGACAATATAATCTGTAGTGTTAAGTATAAATACATTGAAACCAAAAACTCAAACGTAATTAACCTTAGGCTTCCCATTATTTCAAAGCTCATAAGAGGTCTTCATAAGAACATGTCTAATAAATAATATATTTATGGTATATCAAGCTGTATTTACTTCTTCATCCCAAAAATAAATTTGTAAATCAATCTCATTGAGCGTTTTCGTAGAAATTTCATAAAGGTTAAAATTTCTTCTTACCACGAATCCATTCTATTGAGGTGTTCTATGAGTATTAAAATTGATCCTATAGCCATTATGTGAGAAATAAGATTCCAAATCAAAAATTTTAAACTTTTTGCCATGATCTCTTCTCAAGGACATAATTCTAAGTCCCCTATGATTTTCTACCGACTTGGAATACTTAATAAAGTTGTAAGAAAACTTATTTTTGTATTCTAGAATGTATACCCAAGAATATCTAGAAAAATCATCTACAAGAACATAAACATAGTGTTTCCCATTTAAACATGAAACATTTGATGGTCAAAAAAAATCCATGTGATCCAACTCAAGTGGTTGAGAAGTAGAGACCACATTCATTGGTTTAAAAGAAACATTGTGTTTTTCCCTTTTGATAGGGATTACACACTTTTTCACGTGGGAATTCAAATTTTGATAAGTAATTAAGATTAATTTTATTAGATTGATTCCTATTTGAGTGAAAATTATAGTGTGATAATCTTCTATACCATAACGTGGATTCCTTATGTAATGAATTTAAGAAAGAATGATTTTTCTTAGCTAAAGAATCTAAATAAAAATCATATACATTCTCATTTCTATGAGAAGAAAATATTATATAATTTTTATAATTAAATAAATTGAATGCATCATTTTAAAATTTAACATTGAATCCATAATCACACAACTGGGAGATACTATGTAAATTGTACTTTAATCCATCAATAAAGTGTACTTTGTAAATTAATATTATATTAGGGTTACCGATCTGGCCTAAGCTGGCAATTTCCTCCACTGCATTTTCACCAAAAGATACATGTCCACCATCAAATTTTAAAAGGCTCTTGAAGAAATAATAATATCTTATCATATGTCTTGAACATCTACTATACATGTACAAAAAATCATTATAGAAACTCTATAGGATTCTTCCCTGCGTAATAGATTATGCAAGGGGTATATTTGGTACAAATATTTTCATGGGTCCAGAGCTGATAACAAGTAAAATATTGGGAACCCAGGTTTGATTTATAGGTTTTATAACATAAAGATTCATATTCGGAGGCATTAATACTTAGTTTGGTCCTTTAGAAAATTTTCTCTCAAATGATTGTACAAAACTGGAAGTAGCAATGAACTGTCATGATTTTGGAACAAATATGGTTTTACTAATTTATCTATGTCCTGGTTGACATCCTAGACATGTTTTTTATTTTTGGGAAATCTGTTTTCCAATAAACTAAGTCATGATATCCCAAATGGAAGTAATTTATTCAAGATCTTTTCTTAATATCTTTTTTGAAAATTTAAATTCTTTATTTTCTTTAAACATCTGGGAAAATTTTTGTTTTTCAATATCTAGATTTGACTTATAATTTTCATTTAATGCATGCTGTCATTTTAATAATTTATATTTTTCCTTGAGCTCATTAAATGTACCCTCAAGCATTTCATTGTATTCACATAATTCATCCTTAGTTATATCTTCTTCATTATGTGACTCAAACTTATTCCTAGAATAATAAGAATTATGTATAGGATAATTATTTGTTACATCAGATGTTTCTATCATGAAAAATAAGTTGGCATGATTGTTCTGTTCACTATCAAAAGCCTCAGATCCACTGGAGATGTCTTCTGATGAATTCAAAGTATCTTTCCCAGAAATTTTATAACCCTTGTCCTTATCTTCAAATTTCTTCTTAAATTTAGCTTGGGACAGTCGGCCTTCACATGACCTTTTTGTTTGCACTCATAGCAGATTATTTAATTTGAGTTGTCATTCCATTTTCTGTCTTTCTTCCATTGTCCTTTACTATTATACATTACCTTGTAGTTTTACTTTCTAATGAATTTCATCTTTTAGATGAACTTTTTGATCCTTCTAGAAAGATGAGCCATCTCCTCAACATCGTCTCAATCTGACTCTTTACTAGTGGAATTGTCTAAAAGAACATTAACGTTTTCATTGTATTTTCTCCTTGAGGATGAAGTCATTAATTCTAATAAATTATTCTTTTTTTTTTATCATACATTGTGATTCACATTAATCTCTTCTTCATACATCATTAGTTTTACAATTATCTATATTACTGGTAGATTTCTTATGTCACACGATTTTAGCATGGAAACAGAAGATCCCCTCTATCTGTCTGGTAGGCATCGATGTAGTTTCATGATTTGGTTCTTCATGTCCACTAGTTTCCCAAGAGGACTCATGGTGTTCACTATTTCATTGAACCTAAGATACATTTTAGAGATTGCTTTATCCGCCTTCATTTTATGATTATCATATTTAATCGTGTATGTATTTTATCTAATTTCTTTAACATTGGTTGTTCCCTCTCAAGAAATAGCTAATGTATCCCAAATTTCATATGCAATTTTACAAGTAGTTATTCTATTGAATTCCACATCACATAGAGATCAGTGCAAATAATTCATTGCTTTATAGTTATTATTATGTGTGTATAATGCCCGGACCCCAGTTTCCCAGAGTCAGTGCATTATTTTAATACATTGGCAAGATTACAAGAAATCAAGTCCCGAAGGAACGATTAGATTAGCAGTCTTGGAAATTAGATTGCATATAAGAATGTTACATTACACTTTATAACATAAAAAACAAAAAAAATAATCCATTATGAATGTCATTATTCCTTTGGCTAACCCTGCATATCAATCACAATACACTTCATGGAATCTTTGAAAAAATAAAACATAGAAAGGGGTGAGCTCAGATGCTCAGTGAGAATAACAATACAGTAGAAACAATTCAAAATAATCATAAACATTTAAGGAAATTTATAACTAAAACAAAAGACTTTTAAAATTTAACTTCAATATAATATGACAACAAATAAAATGAACTATTTCCATTTACTTATTTACATGGATATTCTACTAGTTGAATAATCACATGAAATATCACTCACCACTTTCATATTGATGGAATGCATAATTCCATAATATCATAACCACATAGTCAAGGACTGGTATCAAGACTATAAATGAGATTTTTTCAAGGCCTCGTTTTAAGACACTAGTTTGTCTCATGAGACCTACCGATGCGATTTTTTTAGAAGATACTTACATTTAAAATTTCTCAAATATACTCTAGTGTTTTTTTGATAACATTATGCATGCTTCTGAAAACAAAATAAATAATTATGAGACGCCTCGACTAATTACAGTCCATGATGGGTCCACCCCCAATTCCTTCCTATATACCACACTTGAGAGTCGAGTTTTCTGAAAATATTTTTACACTTGCATTAAATACGTATACATTGGCACTAGAATTTCATATTTTTGAGAGAAAAATCTCTTATTCAGGGAAACATTTAAACTTCACACATTTAGGAAAGTAATATATTTAAATAAATTTTTTAATCAATGTGTCCCATACCACTTTTAAACTTTTTAAAGTAATTAACATTTTAAAAACATTCTTGTCCATATAAATAATTCCTTAAAACCCATTTTGAAGACATGGACATTAATGAGAATGATTTAGAGTAATTAATTTTTAAAACCTTTGAAATGATGTTTTAGTGAAATCTCCCTTAATGGAATCCCATTTAAAACTCATTCTTACAACTTTTACATGGATAATAAATATGTCCCAGTAGATACATACATATAAACAACCTCGGATAATAATGAGATTGTGAAATTAACCCTTACCAATTTGGTAACATACGAATCATACACCCCATAAAAGAAGTATCGTACAATGAATATGTAAATACACGTATATTAAATTTTATTACACATGGAATACTATTATGGGCACTACATACACCAAACAAAAATGTAATAGTGGCAATATGACATGAATCTCATGGGAATAAGGAGTGGGATGAGAACTCGTTACCTTGTACTTTTCCTTGGTTGAGGGTAGTTTAACCTCTTGTATAATTTTGAAATTATTGATATTAAATTATAAAAGAATAATATACGTTAATATGATATCATATATGATAATTTAACATTGATTTGTTAATAATATCTTAGTATTATCATTGTTTCAGGTGTTATCATAGTCATTTTATTTTATATGTTTTGTTACATAAGCCATGTTTGTTATGGATATGTTGTATCTTATTCATATCCATAATGATATCAAGTCCGTAAACATCATTATTAATCAGAAAATTATAATTATACTTGAATGGATATGATGGAGAATGAATCTCATCCCGTTCGTGGAGACGGTAGTCCGTACGTACGCACAAACGCTACTTCAATTTCATTTTTCATTTTAAATGGAATCCAAACCAAATGATACATAGGTATATTATTATTCCCATATAATATAAAATCTTATATGTGTTACTTAAGTCCATTGATACCATCCTTTATACATTCCATGTATGGTATGAACGAGTCATATCACTTTGAGGGGGAGGTAGTCCGCACTTCCTCAAATGAAATTATCGTATATATATGCAACATGAAAAGAATAATGGTATGCTAAAAAATGGAAATAAAGAAGATTATATATATAATAAATATAATAAATATCATATTTAATTATATTTCTATCATAATGGTGACCATGATATGTGGTATGAGATAATTGCACAATCATCTCTTCGTGAGGCGTTTGGTTGCCATCCACATAAACATTATGTTCTTCACCCATTAGATGGAGGTGTGTGTATGTTTAGTTCAAATAATTCTCATAAAAATAAACTATTATATTTAGGATACTATTTTTGTTACAAAAGAAAATAATAAGAATAGTTTAGGGGTTGGATAAGTAAAATAAAAGAAAATATGCGAAGAGGAATCGTTACCTTTAATTTGGGTAACTTCCATTGGTTTGAACCATAAAGTACTCTTGAAGTGCCTTATGCCTATGTTAAGGCTTATAAGAGGAGGATAGAGATGTAGGGAGCTTAATTGGATAGAGTTTTTATGAGCCAAAAGGCTAGAGAGGTGTGAGTAATTGGTTATAAGTGGTGTCCTTTTATAAGTCGGAGGAGGGGCTCTTTAGGAAAAATATAAAGTATTAAATTATAAGAAATTCATATTCGCTATATAATGGCTCCAAATTGGATTATTCAAATTATAATGTTGGTATGGGTTTGAAAACCACTCAACCAACTGATTTTATACAGGTTTGGGCCACTATAGTAACCTTATCTTTTAGATTTGACTCTTAGTTAAATAGTTTGACATTTACCATGTCTCTTTCTATTTTTATATTATATGGTTAATAAATATTCTATAAACTTTCAAACAAACCCTAAGTGGTTAATTAATGACATAAATATAATCATATAATTCCTTTGGTTGAATGTAAAATTTTTAGAAATATTATATCAATTAATAATATAATATTTTTTTAAAAAACTCCATTATGTCAATTTTTTCAGTAATTAATAATTGATTTCTGTTAAAGTATTAAAAACATAATTAATTCGAAAAAAAATAGTTTAATCCATCCTAACATGTCATATTCACCAATAAAATTCTTCTAATTCATTAAAAGTATCAAAGATATTTATTTCGGTATTTATAATATCAATTATTTTAATATTTCATTAATTAGATAATTATTGCATCATCATTGTATCACAAATAAATTTACATATATAATGTCTAAAAATTATAAATAAAATAAAATTATGTAGGAAATATTTTTATCCTTACAATTAATATTTATAATAGAATTTATCTTATGTATAACTATATATAAAAATTGTTTTAGTTATTAAGCATTGATTTTTACTCTTTTATCTCTTCATTAAATTAAATAAAAATAAATGTCCAAATCTAATCCAAGTGGACCAAATTGGTTCATATTTTATTACTAAGGATTTTTTTGTTCAAATTATACTTTGGAAATAGAATTAGGACATCTGTTTGGGTAATAAGAATATAATTTTTACCCTTAATTACCCTATTTAATTATTATTCTGGTAAATAAAAGTAAAAAGTTAATATTCAAGAAAAATTATTTTTACCTTATTGAACTACATTTTACACCTTGATATTAACCGTGTCTCTCAGATTTTCTAAATTCCACTCACAAAATGAGTAATATTATGTTTTATGTAAATTTTCAAATTCTCCTAGGAGATGGGTAAAAGACGGTGAAAAGTTAAATAAAATTTTTATATATCAAAAATTAACATAAAATGATTCCAATGAATTAAATTGAACTTATATATGTATTATATATATATATTGACCTAAAATATATTTAAATAAAATAAATAATTATTTAAAGAAAAATTCGGTTTTAATCTATAACTTAGTGTTTTTCACTATTCATCAAAAATTGAAAGTTTTCAAAAAAATACCAAAAATTCACGCTAAGCTAATTTCGATATTCCGAATTCAAAAATGAGTTATTTTTTACCAAATTAAAAACATATAAGTTTCATTTATTAATTCAAAATTAATTCCCGCTGTCAAAACCAAAAGGCTTATTTTTATGAAATAATAACTATCAATAGTTTGACACTTATTTATGTCCAATTTCAAATTGAAATTACTTATAATGACCAGCATCGGATTAAATGGTAAAAATATAATCTATTTATACTTCCAAACCATTAAAATGTATAATTTATAACTATAAATTATTTTGATTAAAAATTGTTGTTTCTAGTTAAAATATAGTATTTTTCACTATTCACCTAAATATGAAAGTTATCAGAAAAACACCAAAAAATTATTCAAAATAAATAATTATGTCCCGATTCTAACGAAGAAATGTATTTTTTAAAATTTAATATATAAATTTTTCAAATATTTGATTTAAAAAGGCTCCTCCATTAATGGGTGGTAAATTTTCATTTTTTGAAAAATACTTCGTTTATCTAAAAAAAATGTATTAGTTCTAACATTATGTCTAAGAAACTCGTAATATTGATTCTAAAATTATTAGGATTATATAAAATTCAAAAATCAGTTAATAATATTGACAACCGCTTTTGAACGACTAGTTTAGTAAGTCATGGTGCACTAAAACTCGGTGTTACGGGTAGTAAATGTTATTGAATTACTTTGAAGAAATAAAGTACTATGAAATCTTGGGGTGTTACATTCTTCCCTCGATCAATAAATTCCGTCCTCGCAATATGGAATTGATCTTTTAAAATAAAAGGTTGAAAATAGAAAATACCATTGTGGGAAAACCCACATCGGGAATTGGGTTAATAAGGTTTAGACTTAATAAGAGGAAAATGTGAATCAAAAAGTCACCACAAAATTGTGATCTCGATTAGGAGAACATTGGTGGAAATTAGAGACACATAATTGGAAGAAAATGTAAATATTTATCTGGAGTGATTGAGGTCATCAATCACAAACAATTGTAGAATTCTGGTCCTCGAAGCCGCCAATCTATGATGATTTAAAATACTATCGGTTCAACAAAATGTAATTTATTAGGATAACACATTATTGGTTTTAAGATCCCTTCCATAATGTTTAATAATTTATTTATCCGTAAAATAAGAGGGAAATATATATATATGTATGTATGTGTTTATGTGTGTCTATACATTACAAGTAGAGTTTCACCCTTCCGAAAACTCATCTTTCACTCTAAAAGATTTCAATATATATATATATATATATTATTTATCCTAATCATCTAGAGTTTAAAAAATATGGAATTTATAATTCACAAATAATTTCCTTTAAAAAACTAAATTATTCAATCTCGGATATCACGTGGGTCAGTGATAGGTGATACACCCTTACCCCCTTTGGTTGCGGGTTCAAGTCTCGCAGCCTTATCGGACGCGACTTTTTGTCGCCTGACCTCTTGGTAGTCCTTTTTATGACAATAAAAAAATTACCTGAACAATTGTATCCATAATCCATTCCAACATTTAATCTTATCCAAAATACTTCAACACAAACTCACAGTCCAAAATTTATAAGGAATTTAAACATGTCGAATATACTTTTTGCAACGTAATAACTTGTGAACACCTTCATCATGTATTCTTTTAAAACATGGGAACATCCTAAATTACCATAAAAACTTATTGATTAGATTAATGATCCCATATTACTTATAGAATACTGGATATACTCATTCTATCCAAAATTTTGTAAACTCAAACAATGATGGAATATACAAATCATTAATCAATTTCAAGCTAGTCAAGAATATCCAATGTAATTTATCCAAATCAATCATTTATTATTCCAAAGTAACTACCTTAGTATCAGAACCATACCATATATTTTCCAAAAATTTAATCTACTATTGAGTAGCTTTTCTTGGTTCCACACAATCTGAAGTCCTTAATGAAATAGTATTGTAGTACAATCCTTATATTCTCCATAATTATTATAACTAGTACATTGTTGATACAACACTCAAATGACATAATTCAATAATAACAACATAAGAACTCTAATCATTCCACTTTATCTGTGGTAGTTTCATAACTTGATTATTATCCAATAGCATCATTTGCGGTATACTCAGATGACTGGGACATTGATTCGCATAATGTCTCAATGACTTACAGATGAAAAATTTTACATTTGAAAACTTTTTCTTACCCTTGCAATATCGTACATGGTGTCCTTTTTCTCCACACTTAAAAAAACTCTCATTCCCTTCAAGCATTTACCAATGCGATTCACTGCACATTTATCACATATTGTAAAATCCTTATTTCCCTTGTTCCCTTTGTCCATCGTTCTTTATACCATCCTTTACTTCTCTGGCTTCCCTTCAATGCCATAAGATTTAGATAATTCATTAATGATCTTATTTATACAAGATACTATTTATTCATATGATGAGAATATATGGGAGACTATTTCTCTTCTAAATGTTGGCCTAATACCGTCAAACATATGATCCTTCTTACTCTTAAGATCATACGTATTACTAGAGTTCACATTCCGTCTACTGGATGACATTTCTATACAATGGAATACACTACGTCGGTTTATGAATCACAATTCATAATTCAAAAGATGTAAAATACCTAACATAAATTGAATAGTTTACGGATATAATCCATAATCACCAAAATATTTTCTTTAAGAAGGTATATACTCATAAACCCTACATAGTAGTTTGTAAAGAAAATGAGAATTATCATAATCATATCCCCTAGGAGTGCCGTAACCAAGAGTGCAGTAAGGCCTGTTGTCATGCACCAATTCCCCTTCGATTTTAGCTCAAAGCGGTGTTTTCAGGTTTTACCCCTAGGTACATATTTCTCAGAGCCACCTCTAACAGCTCGTATCCATACAGGGATGAATTTTCTTGGAAAAATCACAAAATCTTTACATTACCAAAATTCTAGGATGTTATTCTTTACTAATATTCACACTCTATCTTATGGTAATATGCTTTAATCATAGTTTATCTAAATCTAGTTTACATGGTTATTGCTAAACATCCTCTGATACCAACTACACTGTCCCGACCCTAGTTACCCAGAGTTGGTGCATTATTTTAATACATTTGCATGATTACAAGAAATCATGTCCCGAAGGACAGATTAGTTTAGCAGTCTTGGAAAATAGATTACATATAAGAATGTTAGATTACAATTTATAACATTCAAAACAATATAAATATTCCTTTATGAATTCCATTATTCCCTTGGCTTAACCCCGTATATCAATCACAATACACTTCTTAGAATCCTTTGAAAAATAAAACATAGAAAGGGGTGAGCTCATATGCTCAGTAAGGATAAAAATATAGTGGGAACATTCATAAATAAGCATAAACATTTAAGGAATTTTATAACTAAAACAAAATCCTTTTAAACATAAACATCAACATAATAGGGAACAAATAAAATGAAGTAATGCCATTTACTTATTCACATGGATATTATTCTAGTCGAATAATCACATGCAATATCACTAACCAATTTAATAATGATGGAATGCATAATGCCAGACTATCATAACCACATAGTCAAGGCCTCGTTCCATGACTACAAATAACATTTTGTCGAAGCCACGTGCCAAGAAACTTGTTTGTCTCATGAGACCTACCGATGCAATTTTTTTAGAAGATTCATTCATTTAAAATTTATCAAATATACTCCAGTTTTTTTCTGAAAATATTATGCATGCTTATGAAAAAAAAACTAATTCTGAGACTGCTCGACTAATTACAGGCTATGATGGGTCCACGCCTAATCCCTTCCAGTCAACCACACTCGAGAGTCGGGTTTTCTGAAAACATTTTTATGATTGCGTTAAATATGTATATATTTGCAATGGATTTTCATATTTTTGAGTGAAATATTTCTTATTCATGAAAACATTTAAAATTCACACAATTTGGAAAATAAGTCTTTTAAAGAAATTTTTGAATCAAAGTGTCCCATACCCCTTTGAAACTTTTGAATGGAATTAACATTTTAAAAAATTCATGTCCATATAAATAAATCATTAAAACCATTTTAAAGACATAAACATTAATGAGAATGATTTAGAAGAAAAAATATTTAAAACATTTCAAATGATGTTTTAGTAAAAATTCCATTAAAATAATCCCTTTGAAAACACTTTCATAAAACATGGACATGGATAATAAATATTTCCTCGTAGATACTTACATAAAAACAACCTCGGATAATAATGACATTGTTAAATTAACTGTTACCAATTTGGTAATTTATGAAACATACACCACATCAAAGAAGTATCGTACACTGAATATGTAAATACATATATATTAAAGTGTATAACACAAGGAATACAATTATGGTCAATAAATTCACCACACAAATGGTAATAGTGGCAATATGACAAGAATCTCACGGGAATAAGGAGTGAGTTGAAAATCCCTTAGCTTGAACTTTTCCTTCGATGAGGGTATTTTTAAACTCCAGTATAATTGTGAATTAATTGTTATTAATTTATAAAAGAATAATATACGTTAATATGATATCATATATGATCTTTTAACATTTCTTTGTTAATAATATCTTAGTATTATCATTGTTTCGGGTGTTCACTTACTCATTTTATTTTATATTTTTTGTTACATAAGATGTGTTTTTTTGGGATATTTTGTATCTTATTCATATCCAGAATGATATCAAGTACTTAAACATTATTTTTAATCATAAAAATATAATTAGACTTTAATGGATACGATGGAGAATGAATCTCATCGCGTTCGTGGAGACGGTAGTCCGTACGTACGCACAAACGCTACATCAATTTCATTATTCATTTTAAAAGGAATCAAAACCAAATGATACATAGATATATTATTATTCCAATATAATATAATATATTATATGTGTTAATTATGTTCATTAATACCATCTTTTATATGTTCCCTATGTGGTATAAATGAGTCATATGACTTTGAGGTGGTGATAGTTCGCACTTCTTCAAATGAAATTATCGTATATACATACAACATGAAACAAATAATGGTATTATATAAAATGGAATTGCATAATCTTATATATATAATAAAAATAATAAATATCATTTTTAATTATAGTTCCATCATAATGGTGCCCATTAGAGGTGGTAGGAGATAATTGAACAATTATCCCTTCGTGAGGCGTTTGGATTCCATCCACAGAAACATTATGTTCTTCACACATTAGATGGAGGTGTGTGTAATTTTTGTTCTAATAATTCTCATAAAAATATCCTAGTATATTTAAGATACTGGTTTTGTTATTAAAGAAAATAATAATAATAGTTTAGTGGTTGGAGAAGTAAAATAATAGAAAAGAAGCGAACTGAAATCGTTACCTTTAATTTGGGTAACCCCCTTTGTTTTGAACCAAAAAAAGACTCTTGAAGTGCCTTATGCCTAAGGTAGGGCTTCTAGGAGGAGGATAGAGATGTAAGGAGCTTAAATGGGTAGAGTTTGGAGGATCCAAAATGCTTGATAGGTGTGAGAAATTGGTTATAAGTGGTGTCATTTTATAAAGGGGCGGAGGGGCTCTTTAGAAAAAACATAATGTATTAAAATATAATAAATTCAAATTCAGTTTATAGTGTCTCCAAATTGGATTATTCAAAGTATAATGTGGGGATGAGTTGAAAAAAACTCAACCAAAAGATTTTAGACATGTTTGGGTCACTATATTAACCTTATCCTTTAGATTTAACTCTTAGTTAAATAGTTTGACATTTACCATGTCTCTTTGTATTTCAATATTATATGGTTAATAAACATACTGTAAACTGCCAAGTGAACCCCAAGTGGTTCATTAATTGCATACCTATCATCATATAAGTCCTTTGTAAGATCTTCAGATTTTAGGAATATTATATCAATTAATAATATAATATTTGTTTAAAAAACTCTTTTAATATCAAATTTGACACTAATTAATAATTGATTTTTAAAGTATTAATTACTCAATTTATTCGAACCAAATTCGTTTAATCCATCCTAACATGTCATATTAACCAATAAAATTCTTGGAATTTATTAAAAGTATCAAATTCTATTTATTTGGGTATTTATAATATCAATTATTTTAATATATCACTATTAAGGTAATTATTGCATCATCATTGTGTCATAAATAAATTAACTAATTTAATGTCTAAAAATTATAAATACAATACAATAATGTAGGAAATATTTTTTTCTTTATAATTAATAGTTATAATCTAAATTATCTTATGTATATGCCTATATTAAAAATGTTTTAGTTATTAAACTTTGATTTTAACTCTTTTAACTTTTCATTGAAATAAATAAAAATAAATGTCCTAATCTAATCCAAGTGTACCAAATAGGATCATATTTTTTTTCTAAATTTGTTTTTGGTCGAATTATCCTTAGCCAATAGAATTTGGACATCTTTTAGGGTAATAATAATATCATTTTTACCCTTTATTACCCTATTTACTTTTTACCGTGCTAAATAAATGTAAAAGTTACTATTCTCAAAAAATTATTGTTATCTTATTTAACCACATATTACTAGTTGATATTAACCATGTCTCTTGGATTTTCAAAATTCCACTCACAAAAGTGGTAAAATTATGTTTTATGTGAATTTTCAATTTCTCCTAGGAGATGGGTAAAAGACGGTGAAAAGTTCAATAAAATTTTTATATATCTAAAATTAACATAAAATGTATTCAATGAATTACACTGAACTTATATAGGTATTATGTATCTATTTTGACCAAAAATAAATTTAAATAATATAAATTATTATTTAAATAAAAATTTTGTTTTAATCTATAACTCAGTGTTTTTCACTATTCATAAAAAATTGAATGTTTTTATAAATATACCAAAAATTCACCCTATGATAATATCGATATTCTGAATTAAAAAATGATGTCTATTTTACCAAATTTAAAAAATATATGTTTCATTTATTAATTTAAAATTAATTCTCCATGTCAATACCAAACGGCGTATTTTTAAGAAATAATAACTATCAAAAGATTGACACTTGTTTATGTCCAATTTCAAATTGAAATTACATACAATGAACATCATTTGATTAAAATTTTAAAATATAATCTATTTATACTTCCAAATGATTAAAATTTATAATTTAAAACCATAAAATATTTTGATTAAAAAAAGTTGTTTTAAGTTAAAATATAGTATTTTTCACTATTCACCCAAATATGAACGTTATCAGAAAAACCCCAAAAATTTATTAAAACTAAATACTTATTTCCCGATTCTAAAGAAGATTTTTATTTTGTAAAATTGAATATATGAAAGTTTCTATGATTGGATTTAAAAATGCTTCAAAAATAAATGGTGGTAAAATTTTATGTTTTAAAAAATACTTCTTTTATATTAGAAAAATGTATTTCCTCTTACATTATGTCTAAGAAACTTGTAATATTGATTCTAAAATTATAAGGATTATATAAAGTTAAAAATTCATTTAATACTATTTATAACCACTTTTGAACGAATAGTTTGGTATGTCATGGTGCGCTACAACTCAGCGTTGCATGGAGTGACTGTTATTGAATTACTTTGGAAAAATAACATACTATGAAATATTGGGGTGTTAAAATGTAGATTTATTGAACTGAGACCCTTTTTCTCTAGTATTATTAGGAAATATATGTTGTTCCCCAATTATGTCCCAAATTTCTGGTCCCATGCGCTATAGATACATTTTCATTTTTAATTTCCACTGAGAATAGTTATTACCGTTAAAGAAAGGTGGCATGTTAGTAACATCACCCTTAACTCTATTTTAAATAGTTAATTAGAATTTAGAGAACTGAAAATTCATGTATGAATGAAATTTTAGGATCATTATGATACAAAAAACATCATAGTTGAAAATAATTTTAACACTTGAAAATGAAATCCTTTGACACCAAATGTTGGTCGGAGTGGATACTCAAGTGGGCAGCGAATTGAGTTCCAATTAAAGTTATAGTTAAAATGCTTATGATTAAAATCCCCCAATTAAAAAGTGCCCAGTCCATTATGGATGTAGAGATATAAATGTTAAATTGCTCAACAAGTTTATCTAAGATTTATTAGTCATCAGTTGAATCAATGTAATAACTAATTCATATTTTGAAACAAGTTTACTTAATTGAGAACATATATACATTAATCAAAACTAACTATCATAGTGAATGTAAAAATAGTTATTTGACTTTAAAAAATATAAGTAGTGGATAAAATAAAACCAAATACATGAAGATAATCACAAAACATTAAACAAGATGTTTAGTCTCCTGTCGAAACCTAATCCACTAAACTTTTTTATCACCAACCACAAAGAAGTTTATACAAATAAACATGATACATAACCTTTATTAGGATTTACAATAGTGTTTACAAACTATCAAGGTTATACAACCTCTACCACAATTCTAAATGGGAAAACAAGAAAACAATCCACACAAGGCTTCTTCCATAGTTATTCGTGGGAAACAAGAGTTGAGTGTGTTTTGAGTGGGGATTTTCAGTATCCCCAAGTTAAAGAACAGGAGATAGTGTCTGTATAAAAAACACACACTGTTAAAAATGAAAAATAAGAAACAAAGTACAGATAATGAAATTATGGTTATGTTTATAATGCTCTATGTGTTTAAAGATCAGCCTAGGAATTTATGCAGTTTAGAAAATAAGGTTTTTGTTCTTCTCTGCATGTTGCCTCCAAAAACAGAGTGTCGCAACTTTCCAATACTAGCTTCCATGTACTCAGATGTTAATCATCTAGATTTAGGATGTTGATGAAGAACAACAATAAAGCCCTGAGTGTGTTCTTCAATATGATCTCTATGAGGCCGTTGGACTATCAGAGTAAGCACATAAAGAGTTCTTCTTGCTTCCATTTGTTTTCGTATGGTGTATCATAGCACAATCTTTTCGCACCATGGCATGCTTTATTTTTTTAATATTACTTTTTAATTTCATAGAGCCCTCAAGAGGAATGATCACACCACACACGGTCTTCCTCGTACCACATACAGTTTCTAACTTATCTGTAAATAATATTAATGACTGTCAGATACATTTTCCTTGCAAGCTGTATCCATTAAAGAATTCTTAATACAATGGACAATGTTTTGGGTATGATATCAGTAGACTGGTAATGGTAGCATGTCAATTGGTATCATCTTCAACATCATGCTTAACCCGTTGTTGAAATCCAATAGTAGGCTTATCTAGTGGTAGGTATCACCAACAGTAGACTTGTCTAGCAGTAAACATTACCAACGGTAGAGATGTCCAGTGGTAGACTTTACCGATGGTATACATGTCCAGGGGTATAATTTAACAACGGTAGACTTTTCCATGGTTAGACATAACTTGTAAGCTCTTCCATGGTAGACTACTTAACAGTAGACTTCTAGTAATAATTCTGATAGTGTACTTCTAATAAAAACACATTGTAACAGAAATGTTGTCCCAATAGTGACCCATCACATCGACTCAGCTTATGTATTTTTCTTTAAGTACTTCAATGGTAGGCTTTACAATATGACCTTGTACTGGTGACTTCCAACTGTAACTTTATAATTGTATCTCATATAAAAGTATCCTTCATTTGTAAGGTCCTCAATGGTGACCATTTCATCAATGAATTCATGCGGTAAGGATCAGCTATATGTTTGTCAATGGTGACCGTGATAATGGCTTAAAACAGTGACATCTTACCAGTAACGTTCAACAATGTCCTTTGAAATTGAGACTTTTTATATGGTAAACAGATTTTATTAAAGTCATGAGATTAAAATAGATTGAAATAGATTAGAAAATAACTAACCCATTTTAGAATTAAAAATTATTTGGGATTATTTAAATAGATTTTGTCCAGCAAATGAAACAAAATAAGGCCATCGGGCCATTCCAACCAACTGACCCACCTTTATTTGTTACCATGATCTAATCAAATTCACTTATTATACATCCAGAATTTAACACCCTCAAAAATCATCCAATTATCTAATTCCATGACCTTTTTTACAATATGGTGGTGATTATCCCTTCCCATATACAAGATTGCATTTTCTTGAAGTGATTATCTATAGAGGAAAATGGGGGTTATAAAGCCTAATTAATAGATTGGATCATTATCAGAAATAATGGAAACATCATTAACATAATTTTGAGATAAAGTAAATACCTTCCATCAAAACAAAACATGACTCATGTATTAATATAATAGTGCCTCTTACATATCAATGAATCATACGTATAGTAAGGTCGTCTACAAAAAACATAAAATTATTCAAAATAGAAAATCAAAAACATAACAAAAAACATAAAATTCACAAGATCATTCTAGAATCTCTAATTCTGTTTCATATAGAAAATGAATCCTAATGAATTATTTATAGGTTCCTATCCCTGTTCACATCTTTTTACCATTAATTTAGATTGGGTACATAAAATTATACTACATTAGGTTATAGTGTGACTCAATAGGTCACCACCAATAATGAATAATAAAAATATAGTATTATTGTTAAATCATAAAGGCATGAAATATAAGTGTTAATTAATGACTATAAATTATAAAATATATAATAAAAAAGAAATAAGTCAAGAGATGTATACTACTGGGAATCTCAATCCCCTTTAATTGGTTTTAGACAACATCGGTCTCAAAACATAATGGTGGTGTCATGACCGCAATATAGCTTTAATGTGAATCAATAAGGGAAATATGATCATATAACACATATTACTCAACATGTATCATCTATGTATTTTGTTGAAAGTATTCCCAATATCCTCCAACTTATATGTATGAATTTAAAGGAACACTCTTCGTATTCCGTGGCATAGATTGTTTGAAATCTAAGCTTCACAACTGATGTAATTCACACTAACATATATTGAGAAGAATTTGGGGTGATCCACTAAAATTAAATAACAATATCCCTAGGATGTCGACAATAATCATCTATAAATTTTTACATCTATAGGCATCGACCTAGTCAATGAGGGCGTTTCCCTATTGAAATCCCAGTAACTAAT
The DNA here is from genome assembly GCA_963277665.1 of Viscum album. Lineage (NCBI taxonomy): Eukaryota > Viridiplantae > Streptophyta > Magnoliopsida > Santalales > Viscaceae > Viscum > Viscum album. Next base: position 1,550,333,690 of record OY728131.1, read on the forward strand.
TTTTATAGACTCCACTAACATTCTCATGGAATTAGTAAAACTAGTAATGTAAATGTCTCATCTTTTGAATTCATAAACATAAAATCATAATAACTCCAAGAATATCAACAAGTAATTTTACACTAATAACCATATTCACGATATTCGGAAAATTCATTATTTCAAAATCTGAATATTTATATATTCTATAATCTAAAACAATATTAACATTAGGTTAACATAATATTTAAAAATTATTAATCCATGTCTATAAAAATATATTATTTACTAATGGTCATTATTGAAAAAAATATTATATATTAAATTATTTCGACATTAAGGGAAGCCCTATCTACCAAATATGGTTCACCCACTATCGTTGGAAAGGAAATAACCATCCACAATAATATGTTCGATTAGTGTCTGCCCAAACAAAGATAATTTTATACAAAAAATTAATTCTTAAAGATACAAAAAAAGACTTTGATAATTTATTTTTATTTTTGTACACATTTCTATTGGTTTAGGTGATGGCATAATAAGATAACCCCAAACAAAAACAATACATTTTAGGAAAATAATGTGAATGTATACAAATTAATGTACATGTTCTACTCAATAGATATTAGCATCCAATTCCTAGAATAAATGGATATAATTAGAAAATATAAAAATTATTTAAAAATAGGGTATCAATATTTAACATGGTGTTATATATTTATAAGGAAAAACTGTTATATTAAATGATTATAAAGTTTAGAGACTCAAAATGACTTATAAAAAAATGTGAAAATTTGAAAATGGGGGTTGAATGATGGTGAAATAATAAATAAATCCAGGAGAAATTGGATTCCTACATGTGATCTTGGTTCTACCCAAAATGAAAAAAACATGTTATTAAATGTTAGTATGTGATGAGGTAGCAAACAATTTTTCATATTACAAAAATACATTCTAGAAGCCACCGGTTGGACACTTGGTTTACCCATTTAGATTTTGGGGGTTCTAGTGGATATCTATCCTTCAATAATTCCATTATATAGTTTTTGGACTACTATCCATGACCTAGTGGGAATACATTACATGGAAAAAAAGAAATTTAATACTCTTACTCTTCCTGAACACCGACATAACCCCCTTTACACCATTGGTCATATTTAAGAAGATAAAAATTAGGTTGAATATATTTATGGGTTCCATACCTCCAATGAACAATGGTGTCATAAAATCTCCACACATCAAGATATCTCATCCTTGATCTAATCCTATAAATTTTTATCATTTTTTCTGAATAAAGGTATATTGAAATTTTCCCATTTGTTAGATACCCAGTCTCATGTTTTCTATTTAAGATGTTCGTGTTTCAAAAAAACATACATGAAGAAACGATTTTACAGAAGGCATCATCTCACTATCATCCCCGAAAAGAATCATATTATATTCAAAGGACACATAGAGCATGTAGTGAAAATCTTTAGTATAAAGAGTATGTTATGTATTAAGAATTTATTGTACATCATTTGATATATAAAGGATTCAATGAAAGTACATGAAATATTGTAGAAGAAATACTCAATATTAATCTATGTAGGTCCTCTCAATGATTTTGACATCACCGTGTACTAGAGCACATGATTTACCTACCACAGTATAGGATTAATTCCCAATGTATGTGACTGACAAAAAAATATCTATGAACCTTCATTGGTATACAAATGGTAATTATGTTAGGCCATATATAAGTTTTTCCAAAACAATTATGTGGCTACCCTCTTATTGATAAATTGGTCCTACATTTTTTTCTCATAAATGAGACATAATAAAACAATCATAGTCTCACAAACCTCCATTTAACACATAGGTATATGATATCAGTTCCCATTTATAGCCTTGAAAAGAACCATTTGAATCAGTACATGGTGTATATTAAGATATATATATATATATATATTCTATGTTATCTAATGGGATATCCAAAGAACATAGAAAATCAATTAAACACACCACCAACATGTTATCCAAAACCAAAATATCCTAATATGATATCTCAATGGTCTTTGGTGGGTTTGGTTTACTCAAAATTGTATGATTTCCCAGTGGGTTTTGAAACATCTTCTAGAACCATGTTGTATGATGAACGTCTCTTTCAAAGAAAATTATATGAGGATTTTGATTTAGTTTTATGATATCTTTTATTAAAATATATCCCTGCTCATCCAATGTAATTTTGACTTTGAATGGTAGAAAATAGTAGAAATTCATCAGTCTATCCATAGATAACCATTCATAATCCCCTATTAATATTAGGTAAAAATATAATTAATTCTGTATTGACTTGATCACATTTACACATATATATGATAAAATCATCTTGGTTGTCACTGAGATACTTTTTCATTTCTGTCACCTACTAATAGGTCACGTAATGAACCATGTTACCTTCCTATTTATAAATAGATAAAAATAATTGTGGTATATATCACGATTAAAATTTATCGATCATGGTTGTACCACTACAATAGAATTACTATCCTACCCCATTAGATCCCCTTACACGAAAATAGACCCCAAGAGTTTTTTTGTGAACGTGGTGTATAATTATATGATATATAGTATAGGTTGCTGGTAACTCCCAGCCATTAATGTTATCTATAGGGTGAGAAATATCATATATTCATGCCCTCTTAACATGATTTGATACATAATTTAAGGAAATAAGAAAAATGATGTTAGAACAATTTTATTCAATTCCTCCTAGACATATAGATTCATTTTGTTTAAAAGTTTCAACATTATTTACTGGAAACACAATTTCTAGAAAAATAATTGCTACATCTACCATATTAGAGCCTTGAAAACTATATTTCCCATAACTACTATTTTGTAGAGTTGTTAGTCGATACATTCGAGGCTCCTAGTCAAATATCATTATTAAAACAAGATGTTTATTTGAGGAAAAAAGTTATGTCAAACTCTTATGTTATGTATAGACCATAAACTATTCTCTCATGACATAGATCTTCTAGAATATAATGTCTTGAATAACCACTACAACCTAGAAATTGTTCTTAAGATAAATTTATTCATTGTTTCTGAAGCACATAAATTCATATTTCATGACTCAGTCACCCTATATTAGATCTGCATGGATCCCAATAAAAAATGTGTCATAATATACAACATACTACCAGTGTGGTGAAAAATATTGGTATCAGTTCTATGGTAAATCCCTCTTTGACATATTGAAGGCATTCTCCCAAAAATCTGAACAAAAAACATTACCAACATTTTGGTCAACCTGATGATTGATTCCACAAAATGGTAGAATTCATATATAGATCGTTGGTAATATCATCTCTATCATTTGAATCATTTAACATAAATTATTTTTTTAACATGTCCCAATATACCATTTCTAGCACTATATTAGGGCCAATAGACACAACATCATCCAATATAATATTCCTAATAATGGGAAGCTGGTGGATCCAAAAATCAAAATATGAGATATTTCAATATAACAAATACTCCAAATGTGTTCCTATAATCATGTCTTGGTTTCTTTCATACTTATCCCTCATTTTATAACATAAAATGATATAATATAAAAAACATACCATCATATTATTTTGGTATTAATGAATGAGTCTATTAATTAATGTTATGAACATTGTTTGAACATTTTTTAAGACGAATGTCATCACAAGATTATCCAAGTTTCCATAAATAATTCACAACGCTTTATATGGTATATAAGTGGTTGAACAATAACTCAATGATATCATTATCTCACATTGATCTGAGAAAAAATATGAGAAACACTATAATAAATAAATTGATCAATAATATATTATAGTGGATGTAAACTATTCATAGTCACTTGTTTCAACAAATATTAATCCACATATTCCACTTTGGTGCCATCTTCCATCCCAAAAAGGCTACAGAAGATCCCCAAGGTTGTTTACTAGGGTGGAAAAAACTATTGGTCCCCATGTCCTCAATAATTTTTCTTCATCTCATCATGCTCCTCCAGATCCATCTAAAAGGGAATAATATGAAATAATTTTAGTGGTATGAACAAGATCTATGATGAACTCCACATTCTTATTAGTTATCATTCCTATGATCTATTCAAGGAGAATATCGAGAAACTAGTCCACCAAAGGATGATAAACTATGGGCCTCTTTCTTATATCGTCCAATATTTGGAAAACATTCCATGATAAAATCCCACTAATATTATACTATAATGAATCCACTTGACCAAACATCAATTACCACACACCCTATTATACAAAACTTTTAAATTTACGATTCATGAATTCTACCATCAATAATAGAAATATATTTGACTTTAAAAGGTTTACAAAAAATACATCCATATAATTATGTCAAAATTTATCATTTCAAGCCAAAAATTGTCGCACAGTATTTATTGACCTCTGATATCCAGAGAACACTGTCTACAACTGTAGACTTCAATAAATAAAACACCCAATATGTTTTCAATAGATATAATCCCATATATATTCTCAATAAACATACCTAAACCATCCACTATCATTGTGGACATCAATGTGGGTGAAGCCCCTATGTCTAAAAGAATAGAAGATAAAGTTGACAGTTGTATAATCATATCTATCGTTGTAGTAGTTCCAATATCTAGATATGATGGAGTATCACCCACTAAAAGATCCTAGTATGAACATCATTCATATTTTATATTCCTAATTTCTTACCTGTAGGTGGGTTTGACTCAATCTCGTTACATTCAAAGTATCATTTCCATCACTAAACAATGTATTAATCACAATTTTATATCATTGGATTCCTATGGATTACTAGTAAACATATGGTAATGTCCAATATTCATTTTGGACTGAAACTCTTCTATAGTACAATCAAATTTAAAATTATAGTTACCATGCCACCATACAAGTTATATATGATCGTAATACCTCTAGTACTAGTCCCTCACCCAATTCCCTCACAAGACACATCAAATCATTTTTTCCATCAATCATATCAAACACTATTGATAGGTTCATCTAATCCATGGCCATTGGGACCCTCACATATTCCTCTCATATATTATAGTTTCATTCACTATATTAGAAATGACGGTCAGATGGAAAGCGTTCACCTATTTCATTATCTCATATATTAGGCCATCCTCTATGTTCCTAACCATGGAAAACACATCATTATCCATAAACATAATGAATCCACCACAACAAGGTAAACTGAAAGGAATACTTGATAATAGATAATTTCCAATTATTGATGTGCTTATACAATATATCACGATATGGACATAAGGTCATGGAAATGAAGTGGCCAAAAATCTACTCTAATTATTATTACAAACCATACCCCCATGATGATTATCTTGTATTAGAAAATATCATTGTAACCTATATATTCATTTAATAGTATTGGTAGAAATATTCACCAACTTCTTCATTGGGGTCTAGAGATTCCTAGAATTTATATACATAACCTCAATCCAATGTATTGGTTTTTAGGGGCTATACTCCCTAGAGAATGAGGTCGATTCCACCATTGGAATTCTGAGGCTATTTTATAATTTTTTTTAAAAAACTAATGTTTCATCCTTATCTATATAATAGATGACCAAAATACTGATCTACCTAATATTTTTCTCCATATAATTACTATAAATTTTAAGTGGATCATGTATCGTCACCTCAAGGGAATGCATCGAATTCCTATAACAGTGCATTCATAGTGGTTGAGCAAGAGAAATTTAACTAATATTTTGAAAGAATAACTAAGAATGGATTACTAATGATTTTATTAATATCACTTACAGAGATAGTATTAATATTAATATGCTCATTAAATATTAACTTGGTCATTCTCATGATCTCCATATACTCTATATATGGTAAATTCATATAGAACAAAAATCCCCATGTCACCTATCTTGGATAAATTGTAACATCCCAAGTAAGTAATGAATAATATATATATTTATATATGTCTATTAATGATTAAGATAGTGTTTTAGAGGCTTAAAATGAAAATAAATACAATCTTATGCATGGAATACACTAATATTCTTAAAAGATTGTTTTACTGCCTTTTGATGGGAAACCATTTTTAAATCTAAATTTTGACAATTTTATAAGCAATGTTTGAAAAAATAAACTTATTATTTATTATTGGGACATCAAAATTTACTTTGTGTGAATTTTTGGTATTTTTCCGATAAAGTTCATTATTAATGAATAGTGAAAAATTTTGTATTTTAATTCAAAACCTCTTTTTAATTTGATTTATTTATATGATTAGATTATCTTTTGAATTGGTTTTGAAGTGAAATTAGAATATTTGTTTACCATTTTATCCAATGGTGGTCATTGGAATCAATTTCACTTTGAAATTGGACTTAAACTAGTGTCAATATTTTGATACTTATTGTTTCATAAAAACACGCTATTTATCATGACAGCGGGAATTAGTTATTAAATTAAATAATTCAACTTAAATGTTTTGAATTTTTTAAAACAGACATCATTTTTGAATTCGGAATATCAAATATAGCTTAGGGTGATGTTTTGATATCTTCTTGAAAAACTTCAATTTTTGATGAATAGTGAAACCACTAAGTGGTAGTTAAAGAAACTAATTTTTCGTTTAAATGAAACTTTGTCACTTCTGTGATTTGATTCTCAAAAATCTGACATACATGGTTGTCATTAATAAGTAAAATGTGGTTCAATGAGATTAAAATAATTTTTTTGTGAATAGTAACTTTTAAGTTCTTCATCGCGATTAGTGGTAATTAGTGTAGTTTAAGGTAAAAATAATGTTTTAATAATATGAGATGAGCTTGACACATGTCCTACCCTCATAGGATGTTTCATTTTCGACCATGAAAATCCATGGGTCAACTTGGGGACCCCATGGAGCCACTTTGTATGGGAAATGACATAAATAACTTTTTATTTAATGTTAAAGTAAAAATGACACAAACAAGATATGTTTTACTAAAACAATTTTTATATGGGGTTATAAAAGTCAGATTTTTTATTATAAATATTCATTGGAAAGCTAAAAATATTTACTACATAATAGTATTTGTTTTATAATTTTTAGACTTTAAATAAATTAAATTATTAATGCATCATAATGATGCAGCGATTACCTCATTAATAAAAAATTTAAATAAAATGGAATGATAATGTAAAATCTAAGACCTACACATGTCCAAAACCTATTGGGTGGGTATATTTCGAACACTTATCACCTTAAACACGAATTATATCAATGTGGGACCTCTTAAATCCTAATTCCATTTTAAAATAAAGTGACTTTTCTTTACATTCCAAGAGTCCCCTCCTCTCCTCTTATAAAAGGCCCCCACCTCTACCTCCTTACACACACTTCCAAAGCCTTTGCCTCGGCCAAACCCTGATGATTTTGTCTCTCCACTTCCCTATCTTACTCCTTGATGCCTCACTTTTGGCAGAAGTCTTCCCAAGGAAGCCTTTGAACTCAAATCAAAGGGAGTTACCCGATTTTAAGGTAATGTATTCAAATGAGTCATTTTGTTTTATTTTGCATCTCCAACCACCTAAACTCTTTTTATTCAATTAATTAGTAACAAATCCAGTATTTTAAATATACTAGGATGTTTTTATAATAAGGATTCATGCTACACTTACACACACCTACATATAAGTGTTAAAGGACATACTGTTTCTGTGGATGGTGAATTTATGCATCCCGAAACGATGATTGTTCAACATTCTTTTAAGACCTTAAAAGGTGGCCATTAAGATGTCACGATATTTATATATGATATATAATATGTTTAAATTTTCCTTAAGCTTCTGTATTTTTCACACTGGGCATACCTTTATGGTTTCCATTATGGGTAAACGCAATATCTTCATTTAAGGAAGTGCGGACTACCACCCCCTCAAAGTGATTTGATTCGTTAAATACCATATGTGGGACGTATAAAGGATGGAACTATGATATTATATATGATATTATACTGTAATTATAATATAACTTTATATCATTATGATTCCATTCTATAAAATACGAAATAGAAATGAAAGTAGCCTTCATGCGTACGTACGGCTTACCGTCTCCATGAACGGTGCATTTCATTTCTTACCTCTAAATGATTATGTAATATTATAAATGCATGCATGTACTGGATATATATGACATATATGATATCTAAATCATGAATAACATTATAGATATAATGGATACATGATCAACTTGTAATTATAAAGGGCTTATTTTTTACTCAAGTTCCAATGATAGTTAAAACGACCGTTATTAACTTAAATAATTACATAGTGTTGATGAAATGGAAATAAGTGATATAAAAGGAATAATGTACTTGAAAAAAGTTCTTAAACAATTAAAAATTAACTCAAGTTTATTATTCAGGAGATTAAAAAATGACCGAGTCAAGTCGGACCCAAGGTATGGGACTTCGTCTCAATCTCCTTTCAATGGGGCATATTTTGTTTTATACGCAACCTTATTTTATACGGTGTATAAACCCTTTTGACTTTTACGTTTATTCAAAAGGAATCTTTTTTATACGAAGCGTTCACTAAACGACAATAGGGAATGTTTTTGTCATACTTATGCGGTGACAACGACTTCTCCACCGCCGTGACCATTATTTGAGTTCCGGCTTCCTCTATAAGCCATACCTTTTTTTAAAGAAAAATAAATACCATGTTTTACTTTTATTTTATTTTGGTATTGAAAATTGTTTTCATAATGTTTTGATATCAATGTGTTGTATTGATATCTTGTGATTGAAAGGTGGAAATGTTATGTTTCCTTTATGCATGTTTTATGTGATACGATTATGTTGAGGTTCTTGGGCATTATTATGAAGACGGTTGGTTTCGTGATAGACTAAGGGCGGGTGAGCCCGATATAGCTCTCCAATGCATTGGGTAACGTGAAGGAGTGAAACGTTAAGGTTTCTCCGAAGAGATTTAGGGAATATACTGTGATGGGTATTCCAAACGTAACCAAGAGGTTTACTCCCTACATAAGAATGTTCTGAATGCCTCAAGTTACCTTTATGTATTATGATTTCTATGATTTATTCATGATTTGATGAGGTATGGTAAAGTGCTTATGTTTTATGGGTAACGTATGATTTCATTCTTATGTATATATGTACCCATGATTCCTTTCCGTATTTTTATATCCCTTACTGAGCTTTTTATGCTCATCCCAAGTTTTTTGAAATGTTTTTCACAGGACAAGGGAATGGTACATGATATGATGATAGTGTCAAGGATGTGTCAAGAAAGAATCCACGTTTTATTTTAAATATGTTTCCATTGATAGGAAAAATAAATACTATCATTATGTAACCACTTTGTTTATATGTGGAATGTAATGAAAGTTTTATGAGCTAATTCTCTAAAACTCCAAACCCGAAAAGATCCTCAAGGTGTAATCTTGTAATAACTCAAGATTAAGTAAGGTTTAAGGCATGGGGCCTTATAGTTGGTATCAGAGGTCGGTTTAGATAACATTAGGAGTTAGAATTATATAAAATGATTATCCAAAAATATTTTTTTTATGGTAAAATTGAAGTGATATAGTATTTGAAGATTACCATGTTTCTTCATCTAAGACATGTTCATTCAGAATGGTTTTCCGTAGAGGAAACATGGAAGCAGTGCTAGGAAGGAATACAGAAGGAAATAACCTTCTGAATCAGCATCCTGAGATGGTCGGAATTGGAACTGAACAGTTTGTTGCAGTAATGGCACAGTTGACTCAAGCGATAAATGGTGGTGGTATCCATGCACGAGATCAGCCAGATCAACCGCAGATGAACATGTCATTGGTGGAACATTTCATGAGGCAACATCCCCCATCATTCAGAGGATCATCTGACCCTGTCCTAGCTGAAGGGTGGATTAAAGCACTAGAAAATATTTTCGATGTCATTGGGTGTTCAGACAATCAAGAGGTTAATCTTTCTATTTACCGTTTGGAGGGTGAGGCGGATCAGTGGTGGTCTATGGTTAAAAATATCAGGGACACCGATGAGATTGATGCTCTTGACTGGGATGAATTCAAAGTTATGTTTCATGATAAGTATTTTCCTAAGGCTGTTCGACTTAGTATAGAAAAGAAATTCTTGGAATTGAGGGAAGAGGATGACTCAGTGGCTACCTATGACGAAAGTTTCAATCGATTGGGAAGGTATTCTCCAAATTTTATCCGAGACCTTGATAGTGAAATCAATCGTTTTTACACAGGATTAAAGCCAAAATATAGAAGGTCATTAGCTTCTCGTGAGTTTAAAAGTTATGAAAATCTTGTTCGATGTGATGAGAAGGTGGAAATGGAGTTTTCCGATGATCAAGTGTTCTATAACAACCAACAGAAGAAGAGACCTAGGTGGCAGGAGAAAGGTAAGAATTCTTCAAAAAAGTCTGATGGTAAGAAAACTAAGATTCCAGTTTGTGATAAATGTGGCAAAAGGCATGCTGGGGAATGTCTTCTGAATTCTGGAAAATGCTACCGATGTGGTAAGATGGGACATAGGGCTCGTGATTGCACTGAAAAGGATCAAGGTGAAGGTAAGACCAAATTTGATTTACAGTTAGTGAAATGATATAAGTGAAATAAGATGGGTCACTATGCAAACGAGTGTCCGACAAAGAGGTTGAGTGATGGGAAGAAGTTAGACTACAAGCAGAAAGGGGTGGTGAAATCCTTTTCAAGTAATTCAGCAGATGTCGGGCCATCAAATGAAGTTGTATCACGTACTTTGTTTGTTTTTTCAGATTATGCCAGTGTGTTGTTTGATTTGGGGTCTACACATTCTTTCATCTCTAAAAACTTTTCTAGTAAAATGGGAATACCATCGCAAGAAATGACTCCTGAAATTTTGGTAAAAACACCTGGGGGAAATGTTGAGGCAAAAATAATTTATAAGAATATTCATATCCTTATCTGTGGAAAGAACCTACTTGCAAACCTTATTGTTCTACCTCTAGTATAGTTTGATGTTATCTTGGGTATGGATTGTCTCTCTATTTACCATGCTAAGATTGACTGTAGTGGTAAAGAATTTTCTTTTCCGAAATACTTTTAGTTTGTGTACAAGAATGAACCCTTACTATTGATAACATATCAAGAGGCCGAGAAACTTGTAAAAGATGGAAATGAATGTTTCTTGCACACATCATTGAAAATAAAGTAATTGTTTAGATTATTGATGTGCCAGTGGTAAATGAGTATCCTGATGTTTTTCCTGATGATTTTCCAGGAATAATACCATATAGGGAAGTTGAGTTTACCGTTGACTTAGTTCCTGATGCTAATCCAATTTCAAAACCCCCTTATCGAATGGCTCAAATTGAACTTTTATTGTTGAAGGAGCAATTGAAAAATTTATTAGATAAAGGTTTCATTCAACCTAGCACATCACCAATGGGTGCTCCTGTTTTTTTTTGTTAAAAAGAAAGATGGTTCAATGAGACTTTGCATTGATTATCGAGCCTTGAATAACATCACTACTAAGAACAAATATCCTTTTCCTCATATCGATGATTTGTTTGATCAACTCCAGGGAGCTTAGTATTTTTCAAAGATTGACTTGAGATCAGGGTACCATCAGCTGAAGGTGAAGGAAGCAGATGTTCCGAAGACCACGTTCCGTACAATATATGGCCATTATGAATTTGTAGTAATTCATTTTGGGCTAACCAATGCACCTGCTGTATTGATGGACATAATGAACAGAATTTTCCAAGAGTTCTTGGATAAGATTGTGGTGGTTTTGATTGATGATATTTTGGTGTTTTCTAAAAGTAAAGAGGAGCATGAAAGACATTTAAGGGTTATCTTGCAAACCGTAAAAAAAAAATTGTATGGGAAATTTATCAAGTGTGAGTTTTGGTTGCAACAAATTTCATTCCATGGTCACATTGTTTCTAAAGATGGGATAACTGTTGATCCTTCCAAAACAAAAGTTGTGGAAGACTGGCCAAGACCCACAAATGTAACTGAGATTCGTAGCTTCCTTGGTTTGGCAGGCCATTACCGAAGGTTTGTTAAAAAAAATTCACGGTTATCTATTCCAATGACTAAGCTAACTCAGAAGGGTGTTAAGTTTATCTGGACAAAAGAATGTGATGATTGTTTTCAGGAATTGGAATGAAGATTGGTGAATGCTCCAGTTTTGGCACTACCTTCCAGGAATGGTGAGTTTGTTATCTACAGTGATGCTTCATTGAAAGGACTTCGTTGTTTCCTAATGAAGAATAATCAGGTAATTGCTTATGCTTCACGACAGTTGAAAACTCATTAGGAAAATTACCCTACACATGATTTGGAATTAGCTGCTGTTGTTTTCGCTTTAATAATTTGGAGGCATCATTTTTATGGAGTAAAGTTTGAAATATATACTGATCACAAATTTTTAAAGTATATATTCACTCAGAAAGAGTTAAACATGAGACAGAGGAGACGGCTGGAATTAATCAAGGATTATGATTGTACAATTCATTACCGTCCGGGAAAATCAAATAAAGTGGCTGATGCTTTGAGTCGAAAAAGTAATGCTTCATTAACAATGTTGCGTTTGGAACGTGATCCTTTGGTTAACGATTTGATGAACTTTGGCATAGATGTTTTTGGCGCAGGATGTTCTCCTATTTTGTTTCAGGTATCAGTGAGATCATCTCTATCAGATAGAATCAAGCAAGCACAGAAGCAGTACAGTGAGTTGCAGAAAAAGGTAGAGCTAGTTCAGAAAGGTAAGTTGCCTGAATTCAACAGTGATAATGATTGTGTTTTGAGATTTGGGAAGAGATTGTGTGTGCCTTGTGATTCACTGTTGAAGAGAGAGTTGTTATGTGAAGCTCATAGTTCTCCATTTTCAGTTCATCCTGGCAGTACTAAGATATACAGAGATCTGTGGGAGTATTACTGGTGGGATGGAATGAAAAGAGATATTGCTGATTTTACTATGAAGTGTCTGACATGTCAACAGGTTAAAGCAGAGCGGCAGTTACAGAAAGGGATGCTTCAGCCTTTATTAGTGCCAGAGTGGAAATGGGAGGATATATCCATGGACATTGTTGTGGGATTACCGAAGACATCGCGAGGTAATAATACAATCTGGGTTATTGTTGATCTCTTGACTAAATCTGCTCATTTCCTTGCTATACGAGATACTTTTTCCCTAAATCAGAAGTCATTGGGTACTGAATTAAATTTTAGTACAGGTTTTCATCCTGAATCAGATGGGCAATCAGAACGAACAATTCAGACCTTGGAGGATATGCTACGAGCTTCTTCAATGGATTATCAGGGAAGTTGGGACCAACATCTTTCTTTGGTTGAATTTTCATATAATAACAGTTTTCATTCTAGTATACAGATGGCACCATTTCAGGCATTATATGGGAAGCGATGTCGAACTCCAGCTTTCTGGGATGAAGTGGGTGAAAGGAAGTTGATGGGACCAGAATTGGTAGAAGAGTTGGAAAAAAAAGGTCAGCTGATACAGAAACACATGAGAACAACTCAGAGTAGGCAGAAGAGTTATGTGGACAATAGGAGGAAGGATCTCTCTTTTGAGGTAGGTGATCATGATTTTCTCAAAGTATCACCATGGAAAAGTGTGTTGTGATTTGGTAAGAAAGGAAAGCTGAGTCCAAGGTTCATTGGACCATATGAAATTCTGGAGAGAGTTGGATCCGTTGCTTACCGAGTTGCTTTACCTCCGATTTAATCTCAGGTAAACAATGTTTTTCATGTTTCGATGCTAAGAAAGTACATTCCAGATCCATTTCATGTTTTGAGTCCAGAGGTAGTTCAGCTGGAAGATAACCCATCTTATGAGGAACAACCGGTCCAGATTCTTGACCACAGGGAGCAAGTGTTACGAAATAAGGTTATTAATCAGGTAAAGGTTTTGAGGAAAAACCACATGATGGAAGAGGCAACATGGGAATCTGAAAATGCAATGAGGGATAAATACCCCCATTTATTCGATAAGTAAATAAATTACGGGGATGCAGTTATCTAAAGGGGGAATGATGTAACATCCCATGTAAGTAATGAATAATAGATATTTTTATCTATGTCTATTAATGATTAAGATAGTGTTTTAGAGGCTTAAAATGAAAATAAATACAATCTTATGCATGGAATACACTTATATTCTTAAAAGATTGTTGTACTGCCTTTTGATGGAAAAACCTTTTTAAATCTATCTTTTAAAAATTTTATAAGCTATGTTTGTCAAAAAAAACTTATTATTTATGATTGGGATATCAAAATTTACTTTGTGTGAATATTTGGTATTTTTCCGATAAAGTTCATTTTTTAATGAATAGTGAAAACTGTTGTATTTTAATTCAAAACCTCTTTTTAATCAAATTTATTTATATGATTAGATTATCTTTTGAATTGGTTTTGAAGTGAAATTAGAATATATTTTTACCATTTTATCCAATGGTGGTCATTGGAATCAATTTCACTTTGAAATTGGACTTAAACTAGTGTCAATCTTTTAATACTTATTGTTTCATAAAAACACGCTATTTGTCATGACAGCGGGAATTAGTTATTAAATTAAATAATGCAACTTATATGTTATTAATTTTGTAAAATAGACATCATTTTTTAAATCATAATATCAAATATATCTTAGGGTGAAAAATTGGTATCTTTCTGAAAAACTTCAATTTTTGATGAATAGTGAAACCACTAAGTGGTAGTTAAAGAAACTAATTTTTCATTTAAATGAAACTTTTCCACTTCTGTGATTTGATTTTAAAAAATCCGACTTACATGGTTGTAATTAAGAAGTAAAATGTGGTTCAATGAGATTAAAATAATTTTTTGGTGAATAGTAACTTTTAAGTTCTTAATCGCGATTAGTGGCAATTAATGTAGTTTAAGGTAAAAATAATGTTTTAATAATATGAGATGAGCTTGACACTTATCCTAACCTCATTGGATGTGTCATGGCAGACCAAGAAAATCCATGGGTCAACATGGGGACCCCATGGATCCACATTGGTTGGGAAATTACATAAATAACTTTTTATTTAATGTTAAAGTAAAAATGACACAAACAAGAGATGTTTTAATAAAACAATTTTTACATGGGGTTATACAAGTCAGATTTTTGATTATAAATAGTCATTGGAAAGATAAAAATATTTCATACATCATAGTATTTTTTTTTAATTTTTAGACTTTAAATAAATTAAATTATTTATGACATCATTATGATGCAGCGATTACCTCATTAATAAAGGATTTAAATAAAATGGAAAGATAATGTAAAATATAAGACCTACACATGTCCAAAACCTATTGGGTGGGTATATTTCGAACCCTTATCACCTTAACCTCGAATTATATCAATGTGGGACCTCTTAAATCTGAATTCCATTTTAAAATAAAGTGACTTTTCTTTACATTCCAATAGTGCCCCTCCTCTCCTCTTATAAAAGGCCCCCACCTCTACCTCCTTACCCACACTTCCAAAGCATTTGGCTCGGAAAAACCCTGCTCATTTTGTCTCTCAACTTCCCTCTCTTACTCCTTGAAGCCTCACTTTGGACAGAAGTCTTCCCAAGGAAGCCTTTGAGCTCAAACCAAAGGGAGTTACCCGATTTTAAGATAATGTCTTCACTTGAGTCCTTTTGTTTTATATTGCTTCTCCAACCCCCCTAAACTCTTTTTATTCATTTCTTTTGTAACAACTACAGTATCTTTAATATACTAGGATGTTGTTATAATAAGGATTTGAGCTACACTTACACACACCTACATCTAATGGTTAAAGGACATACTGTTTCCGTGGATGGTGAATTTATGCCTCCTGAAACGATGATTGTTCAACATTCTTTTAACACCTTAAAAGGTGTACATTAAAATTTCACTATATTTATATATGATATATAATATGTTTATGTTTTCCTTATGCTTCTGTATTTTTCATTTTGGGCATACCTTTATGGTTTCCATTATGGGTAAACACGATATCTTCATTTAAGGAAGTGCGGACTACCGCCCCTCAAAGTGATTTGATTCGTTAAATACCATATGTGGGACATATAAAGGATGGAACTATGAAATTATATATGATATTATACAGGAATTATAATATACCTTTATATAATTATGATTCCATTCTATAAAATACGAAATATAAATGAAAGTAGTGTTCACGCGTACGTACGACTTACCGTCTCCATGAACGATGCATTTCATTTCTTACCTCTAAATGATTATGTAATATTATAAATGAATGAATGTACTGGATATATATGACATATATGATATCTACATCATGAATACCATTCTGGATATAATGGATACATGAACAACATGTAATTATAAAGGTCTTATTTTTTAATCAAGTACCAATGATCGTTAAAATGACCGATATTAACTTAAATAATTACATAGTGTTCATGACATGGAAATAAGTGATATTAAAGGAATAATGAACATGAAAAAGGTTCTTAAACAAGTAGAAATGAACTCAAGTTTATTTTTCATGAGATTAAAGAACGACTGAGTCAAGTTGGACCTGTGGTATGGGACTTCATCTCATTCTCCTTTCATTGAGGCGTATTTTGTTTTATACACAACCTTCTTTTATACAGTGTATACACTCCTTTGACTTTTACGTTTATTCAAAAGTAATATTTTTTATACGAAGCGTTTATTAAACGAAAAAATGGAATGTTTTTGTTGTACGTATGCGGCGACAACGACTTCTCTGCCGCCGTGACCATTATTTGAGTTTCGGCTTCCTCTACAAGCCATACCTTTTTTTAAAAAAGAAAAATAAATACCATGTTTTACTTTTCTTTCATTATGGTACTGAAAATTGTTTTCATAATGTTATTATATCAATGTGTTGTATTGATATCTTGTGATTGAATGTTGGAAATGTTATGTTTCCATTATGCATGTTTTATGTGATACGATTATGTTGAGGTTCTTGGGAATTATTATGAAGATGGGTGGTTCCGTGATTGACTAAGGGCGGGTGAGCCCGATATAGCTCTCCAATTCTTTGGGTAACACGAAGGAGTGAAATGTTAAGGTTTATCCAAAGAGATTTAGGGAATATAATATGATGGGTACTCCAAACGTAACCAAGAGGGTTACTCCCTACATAAGAATGTTATGAATGCCTCAAGTTACCTTTATGTCTTATGATTTCTATGATTTATTCATGATTTTATGAGGTATGTTAAAGTGATTATGTTTTATGGGTAAAGTATGATTTCATTCTTATGTATATATGTACCCATGTTTCCTTTCCATATTTTTATATCCCTTACTGAGCTTTTTATGCTCATCCCTAGTTTTTTGAAATGTTTTTTACTGGTCATGGGAAAGGTACATGATATGATGATAGTGTCAAGGAAGTGTCAAGAAAGAGTCCATGTTTTTATTTTAAATATGTTTACATTGATGGTAAAAATGAATACTATCTTTATGTAACCACATTGTTTATATGTGGAATGTAATGCAAGTTTTATGATCTAATTCTCTAAAACTCTAAACCCGAAAAGATCCTCAAGGTGTAATCTTGTAATAACTCAAGATTAAGTAAGGTTTAAGGCATGGGGCCTTATATAAATAATATTCCATTCCTACACTATGATCAAAAACACTATATATGTTTCTCAAAGAAATATTATTTATAAAAAATATTCATTAATTTTATTCTAGAAATGTTATATAAATTTTTGTAAACATTTTATCATTTTATTGATTCCATTAAAACTTTAATTCCCATTAAATTGGTGAATTAATATACAGTATCAAACAAAATATATTAGGGAATTTTTTTTATGTTATTTTTATTACCACATTTAAATTCCAATAATTTCTTTCAAAAAATATTAAATAGTTTTAAACCGTTGTACATATAAGTATTGGTAACATATAATTCATACATTAATCTATATAGATAAAAAAATTCAGCTAATGGTGAAATTTAAAATTATAAATCATTATCATATTAAATATTCCCATAGAAAATATATAAAATAAAGAATATATGGAAGTGACATGTAAATGGATATGATTCATATATGATACATGATAAATGTATCAAAACATATAAATTGAAGATTAAATATCCATTAAATTGTAACCACCAAAATAATTACCACAGTAAAGGTTGAAATAGATCAACATCATCAATACAAACCACAAATGACAATCATATCAATAGAAACATATATTTTCCATCAAATGTGGCTATGATACACTTTGGAACAAGATCATTACAAATTATTGATTCATCCTATTATGCATTATATCTTAATAAATTTTTAAGGAAATAGAGATATGATAACTTTTGTAATTGTCGCGTCTTAGTCAACAATGATCTAGTGCCCAAGTAGGAGTTCTGTATGCATTATTCTCACCTCCCCTTATGTCAAAGGATTCCAACATGTATAATGAGTCAAAGGTAATAAAATGAGGATACATTACCCACATTTCAAATAATAATATTTTTTAAAATAATGATAACCTCAAAATGCAATATAAAAAAATGAACTATTATTTCAGATCATACCACTGTACTATTATACCGATGTTAAATATAGATCATTCAAGAATATATAAATGTAAATTCTAGTGTATCAAATTCCAAAATTAATCAAAATGTAAAAAACAAAATATAACTAGAACCTTTTATGTATTAATTTTGATCCATACCCCCTAATCCAAAATTCACACATATTGAAAATATCGATCATCAACTATAGGTTTATTTCCCTAATCTCATCTTACTTCCACAAAGACTGTCTAAGTTCCAAGTAGTGGGTACAATAGGGTGTGAGTATGACCAAATAGATAATAATAAATGGTTATAATAAAAACTATTATTATGTTTAAATAATTATGCTATGAAATATATAAGTGAAATAGTATGTTTAAAAATTAAACTATTGAAATGAGTACCCCAATTCGGGTCTCAGGTCACAATTGGAATACCCAAGAAGATGTTACATGGTACGCCCAATGAGGATATATGTCCATGGAGAAGGATTCATAGCCCCAAACTTCTTCCATAGTTTTTCATAGAAGAATATATAACTATTTAACACAAATAACTCTATGTGGATCATTTGTTCATTCCCTTCCAATAGTCTTCATGACAATACACTAAATGGGTATGAACTCAAGTGACCACATTACCATCATCATCACAAACTCAATTAGAATCCAAGGATGACATGAGAGAACTTATATACCAAATATTATCTATATAAATATTTGTATATTATATTTTGACCATAAACATGTATTACCCTAATGAATCAATGAAATTATTATATGGAATTTAAAAGGTGAATGTTATACCTAATTCCATGGGGGAGCCATACCATTTCATTTCTAGTAATGAATTTTGTTATAATTCACAATCATAGAAACTAAATTACATAAAATAATAGAATCATACACTGTTGATGGAATTATATTAAATTTTAGTAATATTTAATCCAAGGAAGTTCGTCATGTAATTCTATAATAGTACACATATCCATGAAATTTAAATAATTCATTTTTTAAAAATCTATATATTCAGAAATCCCAAAATCCAATCTGTGCTAACCGTTATGAACTTTTAAATTTCAAATATAATTACCTATATGAATAAAAATTTACTAGGATCCTAAATATCTTACTAGGAATCCAAAATTCCATATTAAATGAATATAACTTTAGGCTAATCCATAACTACAATTTTTTATTCACATTTTATAATTTAATATATGGTATCCCACATTTTTATTAAATAACATTTAATTACATTTTACAATAAAAGGGTCTTTAAAAGTATAGTGTCTTACAAATAAGGTGAATAATACATTAAAATGTAAAACATTTTTCAATTCCAAAATAATTTATTATTAAAGGTTCATCCTATGTAAAAAATTTTCTTCTCATAACCAGGGGACATATTTCAAGTGAAAGTGTGATTAGAAGTCCAAGTAAGTGCAATCAATGGAAATAGTTTACTTATAGTCATGAAGAATATCAAAAAGAAGTTGATGAAATACAAAAAACCATGAGAAAGTGGAATATAATAAATACTATAACATGAACCAAAATTTAGAAATTTATTTGGATCATTTAATTGAGTCATTCATAAACATATGACCACAGTTTATCACCGATGAGCCTTAAAATCACCTAGGTTATTCACTAAGGTACTGTAAAACTTGTCATCCATAGATATTATATTCATTACCTAATGAATCATATCACTATTAGTGTGTGACCGTCATATGTATTAATTAATATGATCCTCATAGATCTTAAAAAGACATATCATATATATAATGGGTAGAATAAATGAAATTAGTTTGATATCGAAATCATGTTTATTTAGAATGTTCAAAAAAACATGATCCTTTTGTCATTTTAAAACCATATAAAATGAATAAGATATTCATATCAGTTAATCCCAAAATTAAATAGATCATATTGGAATATATATGAACTAACCTAGATAATAAATAGTTTCAGGAATTCCAAGGATAAAATTAAATAATATCTGTATTAAAGGATATAAATTTTGATAGAAAATATGGCTGTATAATCGGAATGAAACATTCTTTTAGAAAAAAATTAAAAATATAGGGGAAAATGGTTTGTAATTCATAAATAAAATTTAAAACATTAATGGTATAGTATAAAATGGAAATAAAAATTTGGTATTGAAATTTGAAATGCATATCTCATAAAAGGGAAACATAAATTGAAAAAGAGAAGTTGAGAGTTCCCTTATCTTGAATATTTACTCCTAAAAATCAATGATCAGGAACATTTAGGCTGGAACACACCATGGGAGGACTCTTAGAGAAGAAAAAAATAATTTATTTATTGAGGATAAATTTTTCAATAAATTTAATGATGAAAAGGTTGGGTATCTATAGAAAATTTGAGGGTGGATTTATTAATTTCTTAAGACACCTCAATAGTTGTTTTTGAAAAACTATGCGATTGGATATTTTATAAGGCAACATGGGACACATACAAAGATACCATAACACATATGAGTCGACTAAAATTTTAAATTATCATTAAATAAATATGAGATAGTTATTATTTCATTAAACATACCGAAACACTCAAACTATATTTGTTATTATTCATGAGAAATTATGATTTTTAAAAAATTCCCATAAATTCTCACGAAACTAATATCGAAATTTTGAATTCATAAATGAAATTTTATTTTATTATAATAAATAATTAAATATAAAATATTAATCATTTATCTATAAAAATACTTATTTAATAAAAATAATATTAGATAGAAAATGCATAGTAAAATTCATAATAAATTTTCTCACATATAAATAAAATATATTTATTTTATCATTTGTAAATAAATTAATGTATTTTGATAATAGTTATTAATTATAATAAAAATTATTCTTTTTACATTTGTTTAATACAATAATTAATATCTTGCATAAAAATATAATTTTTATCCCAAAAATCAATTTATGGAATAGGATTTCATATTATAAGAAAAAATATTCTTAAATCCAAAATTATGAAATATAAATTATTATTAAAAAAGGATTACAATTAATGTGACTAAGGAATTTAAAAATAACACCTTAAACACCCTCATACAACCTAAGGGTAACTTTTGCGATGGTGATTAACTATTGGGGTAGTTCATGTAACATCACATAAGTTGTAATATCAACAAACATTAACTTCTCATGTGGGAGATTTTATTCAAGCTTAACATGTTGAAACCTGTAATGGGCATGGTCAAGAGTGAATCCCAGTGATGCTACTTCATTCCCATGGTCTTAAAAATGTACAATTTATGGTATGAATCGACTAGATGAGGCCATCAACTATTTTTTTGAATTAATTAACCATTATTATTTCTATTTATAATACCAATTATAATGATTAAAATATTATTAAGTGTATTGATTCCTATAGTTATATTGACTAATGATCATAATTGACCACCGATAAAATAATGGTCTAAACCCCAATTTCTCTTTTCAATAATACACATTGTAATATTAATGGGATATTATTTTCTTTTATAATTTTATAACATTCTTTTTTTGGAAACAAATATCATTTATTATGTTTTGGTCATTACATTATTACCCCAAAATTAATTTTTTCCCTGAAATTTTAACTCATTTTGTCAATAGATAAAAGGTGAAGGTACTTCTTGCTCAATGTTTCATCTGGTTCCCATGTTTCTTATTCAGAAATGTTGTTCATCAATAACACATTTACAAGGTGGATATTATTGTTTCATAGAACCATGTACCTACAGTCCATGACCTCGACTATTATGTCCTCAAAACATATTGTTTTCTTGTGGTAACACCTATATATTCAGTACATGTAAGTGGTTAGGAATTTTCTTCCGTAAGATAGATACATGGAAAAAATCATTTACTTGAGATTGATTTTGTGTATGTTCTAGTGGATATATCAATCCTCATATATCATCAAAGATTTAATAGGGGCCATTGTACCTATGTCAAGGTTCGTATTTCTTCCCAAATTGGATGACTCTCTTACATGGTGATATTAAAAAGAATAATGTTTTTCCAACATCTAAATCATTGTCCCTTAAATGTTAGTCATCATATATATTTTTTATGATTAGAGAAAGATAAATTTGTTTTTGGTTAGAATAGTCAATTTAGGTCATATCTTTAACAGGATTGATCCCATGATAATTTCTCTCACTAAATTCATCCCTTCAATTATGAGTTCTACAACACATCAAAAAAATTCATAACGATCCATTTGAATACTCAAATGGAAGTCATAGTTGTATGAGAACTCTACTAATTGGAGATATTTGTCCCATCCACATTAAAATTCCATTTATCATGTACTCTGCAAGTTCTTAAGTGTTATATTAATCAATTTAGATTGGTCATCTTTTATATGGTGATAGGCCATACTGAATTTAAATTTGGTAACCAGTGAATGTTGAAGACTTTGCCAGAATATTGATGGGAACCATGGGACATGATAAGATACAATAGAAGGTGGAACTCCATGAAGCCTTTACAAATCACTCATTTCTAGCTTGGCATATTGGCCAAGATAGAAATGATCTCTAATATATATAAAATGGGATGTCTTGGTGATACAGTAAACTAAATCTCGTATCGCATTATTTCCTTGGGTTGTTCATGGGAGACTAGTGACAAAATCAATACAGATGTTGTCCAACATTATTTCTTATATGGATTGTTCTTTTAAAATTCATTAAGTGATGTTTCAATTTTCATTCACTTACTGAAGAACTAGGCACCTTGTAGTGTTTTCAGTAATCTCCCTTTTCTTGTCTTCCCTCCAGTATTGATAATAAAGGTCCCTATACAATTTGGTGCATCTATGATGTATAATGAATGTAGATCTATGAGCTTAATCCATTCTATATTTAGAGATTATATGGAACAAGTAGATATTTAGGAAATTTCCATATGTTGTATTTATCAATATTTAGCTCCAGAAAAGGCTCATCTATCACATCCTAAAACATCTTCGGTAACAAAGTATCATCTCATTGTGGTTTCATTATATAATCTTTTACTGACACTTGAGAAATCATATGGGATAGGGTTGATGATGTCCCCTCACATTCAATTTCCTTGTCTAGTTTTACTAGGACTTTGATCAATGGAGCTCCTTGAATCATTTTTATTTACAGAACAACATGGTCTTCTCTTCTTAATGCATCAAAAAATTTGATTTGGAGCTTATAGTTATAATGTATTGAACAATCATAATCATTAATAAGAATAAACCATCTCCTCTATCTAATGTTCAATTATTTTAGCATGAAATTATACATAAATGATTTTTCATATAAATATATATATATATCACATTTCTCCCTATAAATTTTTTGGCACCATATCATTTGAGAAATAAAAATTGAATCTTTCTCAAGATCATGCATAAGATAATTCTATCAATTATTTATTAACATTCAATATGAATATGAAATAACTTTATCATTTTACACGAGGACACACCTAAGACCTTTTATAGATGGATCGCTAACAAAATTTTTCCCCAGTAAATAGTGAAGTTAACATAGGTGATGTAACCAATCTCTTATTCATCACAAGGAATCATTCTTCAATCTCTTTTTTACAGATGAACATAACCCATTTTTTAGAAAAATTGGTCAGTGGATTTCAAAATCATTAATTGCTTTTCATAAACCTCCTATAGTATACTGGTAGTCTAGGGAAAATATGAATTTATGATATTATTGTACGATAAATACACTCCTATGAAACCTTTATCTTTACAAGATCAAATGTTTTCCATTAACCGGTTGCAATGTTCCCCAAGAAAGAAACATATTTTAATCAAAACACAACATTTTTGATTTTTCCAAATATACACTCATTCCTCAGAGTTTGTAGTATCACCCTTAGTTGATCCTCATGATCCTCATGAATTTTACAATATAATAGAATATGTTTAACTAAAAATACCAAAAATTTATATGGTACACCTTAAAAACTATGTTCAACAAATACATAAAAATAGAATGTGAATTATTAAATATGAAGTGAATAATAAAAAAACATAATTCTCATATCATGATCAATATAAGGCCTTGGAAATATCTTATTTCTTTACTATAAATTTATGATAACCAGATTGATTGTGAATCTTGGAGAATAATTGTGACCCACAAATCATTCCAAATAAATCATCAATTATTAGAAGAGAGTAATTTTTCTTCCTTGTGATCTCTTTATTTTATCTGCAATCATTGAATACCAGCATTGATAGATGATTATTATTCAAAAATATAATATCTTCTCACCTAGGAGTCATGTTTGGGTGGATAATGCCCTTTATCAAAAGATATTTTTGTTTATTCATTAATTCCTCAAGGTCCACATATTTCATTCTATACAGGATTTCTTATAATGTCTTGGAACTGGGAATTATATCAATTGGGAACTCTGCACCATTTTCTAGAGGGAGGTCAAGGAAACTCATCCAGGGATATATAAATATATTACAAAATGATGGGGTAATTATATATTCATACAAATTCATTTCCTTCTATTTCTTCACTGATCACCACAATAAAAATGATATGGGTGGTGATTCAAAAAAATTCCAGGTCTAGATATCATTCCTTTTAAAATAGAAATGATGTACATTCATGAATACAAAGATTTCCTTTATTCTGTATTTGATCATAGAATTTTATTTTGAGAGTCAATCAATCTCTAGTGTAATTTAAAATTCCAATATTGGGTTGAATACTATATTTGTGATGAAATTAAGCTCTCCATGGTGAATATTAGACTTTACAAACAATATTGATTCTTGAATAATCACTCCAGGTATCTTGATTGGTAACTATACATCAATTAGTTCAATGGTTGAGTATATATTCTTTACAAACATGGATGAATTAATGGAATTAATTAAACCAAAATCCATCATTGTACTTTATAGATTTGAGAGAACAATGAGGGTACTTTCTAACACATAATTTAGAGCTCTAAAATTTTACCACATGAAATAAAAATCATGACCTTTCTCCCTTGGCCTATACTGAGGTTGATGGGGAATCCCCTCTACTACCTTTGAATTTAGACCCTCATAGGAAATGTTTCTAAGGAATACATAATTGAATAATTTGAAATTAAGAAGGGAATGGACCATATTCTCTTTTTTGTGTTTATATATAGATTCCTTCCATCACAACGAAAATTCTGATCAATATAGACATCTCTTCCACACATGTAATAATTCGCGTTCCCAAGCATAAAGTTCCCCGAATGCTTCTTCCCAAATTTATTGAATGTGTAAAGATGGAAATCATTTTATCACCATCCTTTTCTAATAGTCCTCTCTATGATTTCTCTAGATATTTATTATTCTCATTTTATTTGTGTGACCAATGCATTTCAAAAAACTCTAGTATCACATTAATAGCACTTCATATGATTTCCTCATAGAATTCATAGTATCGGTTAGTTAAATTAATCTGTAGATGATTTCACAGTCCACTAAAGAATCTGTCAACCTTCCCATTAGTATCCATGGAAAATATATAGTTACAACATTAACGTATTGTGAATTTCATCCCATAACTACCAATATATTAATCTTCCATCATCCTAAGTTCATATAATTCTATAAATATTTTCATTCTTATAAAATGATGAAAATAATTATTAATGAAAATTACCCGGAACTCTTCGAACTCAATAGATAAAAACTCCCCTCTTGGCCTTAGTTTTTTATTCTATTCCCACCACTGACCAGATTCTCCCTCTAAATGGAATATATCCAGAGTTACATTATCTTATAATGAAAAATTATGTATAGAATGGATCATTCTCTAATGAACCTTTCCAATATTCATCAATCAATGGGTCTATAGATCCATTAATCATCGGTGGTCATTGATTCATATAGGGTCTAATGTAAAAATATTCATATCAGTGTAGAAAATGATCTCTCATATTTATTCATGTTTTTCACATAACATTAGTAAATTTATTCATTCTTCTCATCAAGGATTCCATTCCAGATTCCATCATATAGCTATCAACACATTGTCTGTTGACCTAAAAATATATGTGGTTACTCCCATTTCCTTCCATTTTATATAAGAAAAGAAACTTAGTGAGAAATGTGTTTAATTTAATAATCTATTAACTCTAAAAAAATTTATGTTTTAAAAAATAATTTTTCGATTAAGTATTCAAAAATAATAATTACATTTCTATATGTCATTCATTATGGTTCAATAAAGATTCTGATTAACTAAACATATCTATTGAGAGTGTCAAACCAGGAGTTCATAAAGGACCATTTCCATGAACTAGTTCCTATTTGTGTCTATCTCATAGTTATTTTTCCTAGTTTTACCCCAAGATACATATTTCTAGAGCCACATCCACTTATTTTTATACATACTTGGATTAATTTTTTAGAATCAAATAAATCAATATTTCAAAAAATTACCATGATGTTTTTATATTTTTAAATTTATCCCTATGGTTCTTCTTAAATTTTATAATCCGAATTTCCAAAAATAACTAATCCATCCTTTCATACCCACTATGTAATCCCACTTTTTTCATACATAAACTATCATTACATTTAACAAACAGATGATCCTTAAAAGTTTTGTGTCATTGAAATTTGGTAAATAATTAATGAAATCATAAAATATTTTTCAATTCGACATTAAAATATTATTCATTGTTCATGCTAACTACATTTATTTTATTTCTTAATATGGGAACATACTTCAAGGGAATGGGTGAGAAGATGTCCTAATAAGGGTTGAAAAGGGAAAGAATTAACCTATGATCTTGAGAAATATCAGTAGTAACATTATGAAATAAAAAAACACATAAGGAATATTTATATCATAATAATTATAATAACATGAAAAATAATATGGAAATTTTGCTACAATATTTAACTAATTAATTTATAAACATATTACTATGGTTTTTCAACTAAGTGTCATAATGATTTTTAAGAAATTGTAAATTTGTCATATCTTAACATTAAATTCCTTACTAAATGAATCAGAGCTCTATCATAGGGAACACATAATATGCCTAATTTAATGTGACAAACAAATATCATAATAAAAAAACTCATAAATAACCCATATAAAATAAAAAAACACGTTTCACTTCAAAATCATTGTGTTTGACAAAGTGATTAAAAATATCCTTTTTCATTTTAAAACCATCGAAAAAAATGAAAGATTCATGTATGTTACTCCTAGAATTAAATATATTATTTTAAAATGAATTTTAATACATCTTGTGAAAAAATTGTTTCGGTATTAAAAAATAAAATAAAATCAATTTCTTTTAAAAAACAAGAAAATTTGAGATGAAAATGTAAAAACATAATAGTTTTGAAACAAGATTTTAGAAATCAATAAAAAGACAGTAAACAAGGGTGTCCTATTAATAAATGAATCATAAAATACTATTGTTATTTCATTAAATGAATATTAAAATATGGAATTTTAATTTAAAAAACATACCATATAAAAAATGGACCATGAAGGAAAAACAGAAGTTGGGAGTTCTCTATCCTTAAATAGTGACTTGTAAAACTCAATAATCGGGACAATGGGTTCATAAGGACACATTATGAGGACACCATGAGTGGTAAAACAACCATAAGATTGTCTAGGATTAATTTTTTAATTAATGGGAATCATTAAATGGGTGGGTATTTTTAGTAAAAATGAGGGAGTTTTTATTAATTTTTGAAGACAACTTAGTAGTGGTATTTCCCAAACCATGAGCTTGCCCATTGAATACGAACATGGTATTGGACACGTGGGAAAACTATTAAGTTAAATTAACACATAAGAGTCCACAATGGTTTTAAAATAACAATTAAATCATTATGATATAACAATTACGTCATTAAACATACAAAAAAATCATGATCTATATTTTTTTATTTTTCACAAAAAAAACTAATATATTATATACTATTTTCAAAAATCCACCCTAACCACAAATTTATATTCTAAATAAAAAAATAACTTTTTTTATCAAAATAATTCAATAAATATGATAAATTTAACTTTTCAATATAAAAATTCTTACTTATTATAAAAAATAACATACATAAAATGCATAACAAAATGCATAGTAAATTTTTCAACACTTAAAAAAAATTATTTTATTATTTTTAATTAAATTAAATTTTTTTGAAAATAAAATTTCATTACAATAAAAATTATTAATAAAATAATATATTAATATATCAATTTATATTTCTTAAATAAGTACATTTTTTAACCAAAAAATCTATTTATGAAAATCCATTTATAATTTATTAAAAATATGTTTAAAATGGAAATGATGAAATAAATCTTTTTAGTAAAATAAAGGGACGACTATTTAGGTGACTAAGGCCTTTAAAATACCCTTTTAAAACATACACCTAACTAAAGGGTATGTTTGTTATGGTGATTTACTCTTGGGCGGCTTGGATAGAATTGCGTGAGTGGTAATGCTCACTAACTTGGACTTATCCCAAAGGTGATTTCAATCATGTTTATAATGTAGTGTCTTGGTTTGGGATTGGTCAATATATAATCTAAAGGAAGATACCTCCAAACTATACAATGAAGAACGGTATTCACACATCAAAATTCTACTAGATGATCCCATAATCTCTTCTTTCAAAATTAATTAACCATTACCATTTATATTTATCATACCAATTATAATAGAAAATTATTATTAAGAGAATTGTTTTGAATGGTCTTGTTGAAAAATGTTCATATAATGGTCAACACCCAAAGGCCGCATTTTAATTATAATCAATTAATTATTAATAGGATATAGTTTGGTTGTGTAATAATATAACATACATTTTTACGAAACAAATGTCATTTTAAAACTCTTGATCATTAAAGCATATGTCTAAACCCACATAAATAAAGTGCTATTTAAGGGTATACCCAACAAAGGAGATATTTATGAAACTAAACTACCATAAATGATATAAAAATGAATTAATATAAATATATTAATTAATTTTGAAGCATAAAAATGGTCCATGTGATTGTATATGTCAATATCACTATACAATAATATGACATCACATGAAAAAAATGATACCACATTCCTTAGGTTTGATGTGTTCCAATTAATTATAATTTGAAACTAATTGATGGTAAATGTGGATATAATAATAATACATAAAAACCATAAAATTATGCTATTGAAATTGAAAACGGTGGGAGATAATTATAAAGAGATTATATGGTAGTAGGGTGATAGTCTTACAATGATCATTTATACATGATGAATAGAATTGATAATAGATGTGGCATGAGCGGTATATATAGAAGATGTCTATGAAGAAGATGATATCGCAATATAATGATGATTATTCCCAAAAATTGGAAATAATTAGTATAAGGCATATATAGTAGGGGTGAATGAAATTTTTACCCTATTTTTATTAATGTAATGCAGAAACCACTAGATGAAAAGAGTTTCTTATTGGTGATATGTTGGGGCCTATAATGGATTTTTATTATATGAAATCCCACAAACATGTTTTTAGACTACTATTGGATTGTTGGTGGTACTTTAGTCCTTGGGATGCATGCCACACACTCACATTACTCTTCTTGTACATCATAGTTTTTTTAACAACCCACTTAGTATGATATTAAAATATATAAACAAGTGGTTTCATTCGAATTATACAGTTTGTAACTTAAAAAATGTTTGTATGATTACAAATTACTCATTGTCCTCCATGATGTGTTAGCATTACATTATGGAAAGATAATAGGAGAATGAAATCATATGAATCATTGGTTTTACATAATGCATTATTGAATAAATCAAAAAAATCATACATCAATCATATTGATGTATTTATTTTATGGATAAATTAATATCTTTTTTCAATTTCATTTACAAATGAATATATAATTCATGAGTGAATACAAATTCAGACATCTCATCCATCGCATGTGTGAATACAAAACTCCAAATTCATTACACATTTTGAACTCCATTAATAAATGATATCTTTAAGTTAGTTAAGAAATTTTAATTATTAATCCTTTCAATATTACATTTCAAGATTTTGAATATTTATTAGAAATCATTAAATAATATTTTCTTTATTCATCTCTATATGTCCTTAACAATAATAAAAGAATATATATTCTTTATTGTTGTATAAATTCCATGCATATGGCTTTATAAAATATATCTCCTTCACTCCCCAAATTTTTATTAAAACCAAATATAACTTATTCAAATTAACGTATATTATATCATATATATTAACATTATATGTAATCTCCAAAAATAATTTTGATATTTTTCAAAATATTTTTGGAATGATAATAATAAAATCAACAAGGGTCTAATCATTGTATTACCATTGTAAATACCCATCAAAAATAGTTTTAGAGTTGCTCTCGGAGTCAATTTGAATCCCCATTTAGTCAACAACATTGTGGGACCCCACAGACATTTGGAGAGATGATTGAAAATATGAGCTTCCAGATCCCTATATGTAATGAAAGATTGTCCTCTAGAAATGAATAATGCTAATGAAGCTATAAAGTGATATGGAACAATATCCTATAATATATATATATATATATATGTAATGTTCTAATTTTTTTGAAAACATTTATTATCATATTATTATATAATCCAATACATAGTGTGGCAAAGGGAAAAACGAAATTAAATACATTATATAAAACCCACATGTTCTCAAATCATTGAGTGTGGACCTGTCTAATCAATGAATACATCTCATGTTCTTCATCCATGTGGATAATTATATCTCATGTCCTTTATCCTTATTGATTTAAATTATCATTGTCTGAATGCACAACCATGTATTCTATCACATTCAAGGCTCTAGATTCCATAGTCACCATATGGTAGGAAAAAATCACATATCATTTTTGTTCTAGTCAAGGACATGATTGAAAAATTTCCATCAAATATAATATTATCAATGTATACATGTATACTTGTGTATGTATGGTAATAAATCATGATGATTATAATTCTAGATATGTAACTAACCTTTGGTAATGTGGATGTAAATATGGTCTAGGAAAACCAAGCATAACACACATAATTGTATAACACTCCTTGTTGAAAATATAGAAGGCCATCCAGTGCAGACAAATAAGAATATAATTTTATTTTTTTTTCTCATGAGATTACTATACATATATATATAATAAATGTATTCACAATTACATATATATTTGATCATAACCGTTAATAATCCATGATTAATATCAGATTAGAATAAACACGTATTCATACATTGAGTGGTCAATTATAATTACATTTCATGAAATGTATATAAATATATACATTAATACAATAAATGTGAAAAAAAAGATAACGTGTAGATTTAGTTTAAATATTATACTTTTTATACTCTTGTAATAGTTAAACAATATCCTACAAACAAAACAAAAGTACCTGTTTGAAATTTCATATTTGTAAGACTATCATATTAAGCTTTATTTTTTTAGCATTATGGGTTTTTTGGTCATATTATATCAAATTTAATTCATATGAAATCTTTTTCTGACCATTTTATAAAAATCGCCCACTAAAATATTTAGATAATAACATCTAATAAGATATAAAATTTTAATAATGTTTATAATTAAGAAAAAAATAATTAATTTTCCAACTATTATAACACAGTCAATGCTTTTAGGATTACGATGTCAAATGATATAACATCATCTACAATTATCCATTATGAACTCTTTATATGGTCATCTTCATCTTTTTGGGAACCCAATTACTTTTAAATTTCTCGACTATATTACGTTAATATTTAAATTTTTGTATACTAGTTCTCTATAAATATTCATAAAAAGAGACACAAAATTATTAAAATAAAAAATTTATACTCTTATATTTTTCGTTTCCGCTATAGTATAAATTAATTAAGATATATTTTTTAATTGTAATTTATTTTCTAATTATAAAATCCTTTAAGAAATAGTGTTCCTAACTATTAGTGATAATAAAATGTTACCCTTTACATTTTTCGTTAATCTTCAATTATCCTCAAATATATTTGGATATTATGTTAAAAACATTATCCATGCAATGGTATAGTCTTTAATGGAATAATGTTATACACATAGTATATTGAAAACTATATCACATTAATTTTTATATTACCATCACATAGTAAAAATAGAATATTTAATGGAAATCATTTAACAATTTTTTATCAATTTATTTATTTACATTAACCTTATTTATGTCCTATAATATTCCCACTGTCCTCTAAGACATTATATTTTTTTTATAATAACATCATTTGAATCAAAAACCCTTTTGGGTTAAGAAATAACATTTATTACCTTACTAGTTGGTGTATTTTATAATTTAGGTATTATATCCTTATGTTATATTCGATGAGTATGGAACATGTATAATTTTAGAACAAATTATTGTAAAATATATTATTGATTGGTCGTAGTAAAAAATTCATCACAATTAAAAAAAAGTTTTATAAGCCCCTTTACCCTTGATAAATAAATTTCCGTATTTTTTTATTTAAACTTGTCGTAGAACCTGATGAGTCAAAAACAGTATATATATTATTAATCAACACGCATTGTTGGTAATTTTTTACTGATCATCTATTCGCATAACATAAATGACATGAATATAAAAATATTATATGTATATTCATTTAATATTAATTAATTCATGTACATTCATATTTTGATAGAAAAAAAATTTAATTCATTACATGGATTTATACTATCAACTCAATGAATTTCCCCTTTTCATCATAAATATAATATATATATATATATATATGAATCATTTTAAAAAAAATATTCAATATAAAATACCTTTAAAATAATATAATTTATTTCTATGAATTATATACCTTATGTAGACATTCTATAGAGATTTTCAAACACGTTCATTAATTTTTGAATACTATTTTCTTGTGATATTAATACTCTTCCCTCATGAAAACAGAGGATTTGATGATATTAATTATATTCTTGTAGAAACATTATTTAAATTTTCATCCAAATTTTCATCTTCCAGTTTACATTTTCCCTATTTGTACTATCGATAAAATTATATTAGATCCGAGAACTTTTATTCCTTGGTTATATATATTCCAAAAAATTTGAAAATATCAGGTAAATGTTCTTTGAACTAGTCACCATTTTGGAACACTTCAATAGATGATAATAATAAAAATTTACTAAGAAAAATATGGAAATTTTAATGTCCCCTTTAATAATGTTATATAATAAAACATATCACACCCAATGTGTAATAACTATTTATGATCCCATGTCTATATAAATTGTAATATTTAGAATGAGTTATTAGTAACAGGCCCTTTGAGAAACATCTCACCCCCACTTCCACACCGCTAGGGTTCCTCGGTGGTTTTGCGGTGGGGGATGCATGTGCACCACACTTTGGCCTCAACCTACCCCCCTTCATCCACTTTCATCCTCAGTACATGACTCCTTTGGTGTTTTCCAATATTCGATAGCTTTTCTATATTTCTATTTTAGGTTGGTCATCATCTCAGTGGTGGTTTCGCTGGAAGGGGTAGGAGTTCAAGTCGAGGACATGCTTTCCCTTGAGATTCTTGGATAGATATAACTGATGTTGTAGAATTCAAAATTTCTGTGCCTCTCCTAGTTGGTTAGTGGAGTTGGATTCTCAGAGGCTTTGGAAAGTGTGTTTGGTCTGTTCATTAGTTCTCTTGAAGGCTGGTGTCTATCAGTTGCTTCCCATTTGATGTCTTTCCTGAACCCCTCGCTTCACTTGCTTTCCACTCATTTCGATGCTCCCCATGTCGGTCGGTTGTGTAGGTTGCAAGGAATCATTTAGAGGTGCTTTAGTTTGTTTAGGGAGTCTCATTTGGTTCCATTACTTGATCTCCTAGTGGGGTTTTTTTTTGTGGGAGATATTTATTAAATATTATTTTTTATGGAATGTGGTGTATTGTGGTTGTTGATTTTGTCTACATAGTGGTAATGCTCGATTGGATATAATACTGGTGGAGGTGAAGCAATGGTGCTGATATGTGGTTTCTTCATCATTTCGTACTACCACTGTATTCTGGTTTCTCTTCTCTAGTTCTAGATTACCTCTAATCTCTCATAGGAAACAAAGCATGGCGGGCTCCACAGTCCTTTGGGACGTGAGTTTGAGCAGCCAGATTCAGGGTGATCGTCGTAGATTCCAAGCTGTTTTAGTGGTGACACACAGACTGTGATGGTGCATGGCTAGTGAAATTGGGATGGATGTGAACTCGTCCTTGATGGTTTTCTATTTCACTTTGATGTCCTTCTATGGTTTTTACGATTTTTATTTTCATGGATCCTTGCCCTATGGTTCGATGGATTTTGGTGGTGGATGAAGACGAAAATGATGGATACTCTGGGGATGACCACAGTGATGATGAAAGTGGTGGTTCCGCGAGTGATGATGCTGAAAATGACTGTATGTTGGATTGATTTATGCCCGAATGAAGGTACGTGTATAGCTTACATGCCTCATGGTGGGTGTTGTTTCAACCATTAATGATGTGTCTAGTATGTGGTCTGAAAAGAAGTTTTATGATTTTAAATTTGAATTTGAATCCATCTTCATGGTGGGGCTCTATGGTTGTGAAGAAGTGGGACGTGATATTTTTTTATTTAATTTGTAATGTGGTGTGTTTTTCTAATATGTTGATGTTTTTGGAATAATGTGATGTACAATTAACATTTACTCTTAAAGTGGTTATTATAAAATATTAAAATATAGATTTGTAGGAGGTTTAGAATGAATTGGTATTTTTCTATTTTGGTGATTTCAAATTTTTATTTGAGATTTCTAATTAAATTATGACTTTTAAATTTTCTCAATGATAGGTTTGGTGATATGAAACAAATAATTAATGTAATATTTCCTGACACAAGATCTTTTTATGTGATTTTGATCCAAAATTCAATGTACTGATAATTTTCAATATTTGGTGCATGGTTTGAACAATGTTGGTGCTAACATTGTGGAATATCCATGTTGCATAGTTTAAAAAGGTACCATGGATAGTAAAAGAATAAATGAGGACCGAGAAGTCATGAAATGCTAGGCAATAAACTATATAAAATTCTCATAGTTAGTTCTTGATCTATTAAATATGAACAATATCCATTAATATTTGGAGTGCCTTTGATAGTGGGGTGCAAGATTGGTTTACTGTTTCTCCAACAGGTTATCAAAATTGCCTGGATCATTAAAACTGATAGTTTCCCCTTTTTACCAAATGGAATTTAAGAAGAAAACCTTAACTTTTCTCCCTCCCTCTCATACACATGACTTGGGAATATCCCTCTTCTCCCTAAATACATCAATCCCATTCATGGGGTTGTTCTCCGATTCTCTTGAAGTCTTTCTTTGATGATTTTCAGTATGTCCTTGAAATTATTGTTCATTGTTGTAATCATCTTGTTCTTCCTATTAATTTAGATTTCAAGGATTTAGGATTTTAATTCCCATTCCACTAATCATTTTTTAATCTAATATTTGGGATGGGGATTTTATTCTACCTAGTATGATCATGTCATGTAAGGTCATCTATGAATTTCTGTATGTCGTTTTGTTGAATTATGTTGATGCATTGGACATCCTAATATATAAATAATAAATTAAATTTGATGTATAATTATAAAAACATAATTTTATATGTATATACATTGTGCAATATATGGGTAGTCCTATTCTTTGGATGACTATTTTTTCAAGGTTCTATTGTAAGATGATTGGAAGGTGAAGCTTTCATCACTGTTCAACTGAATATTATTTTAATAAATGATTCAGAAAAATTAATTTATTATAATTTTATTATAAATAATTGAATTTTTTGTTTATAAATATAATACATTACCCCGTAGGTCTTTGATGAGCTTTGACAGGCCTTGGCATATTCTTTTTTTATTTTAGAAAAATAAAATATTCAAATGGTATGTTGCATATATAACATTTTTTATAGCATTTATCCAAATTATTTGTGTATTGGAATGTTCATGATTGATCCTGAGAATGAATCCCCAATTTTTATTTATTTTTAATGAAATGTTTAATTAAATTAATTTTGTTAATTACTTTAGATAGTCTCCAAGGGTCACTAACAACATATATGCACTAGATAAATGTGTTTTCCCTAATTATTGATACCAAAAACCTTGAGACACTATATATTCTCAAGACCCCTTGTCAGGTGATGCAAAACTTGGTGAAGCATTTCATGGATTATACATGCTTAGTTGGATGGAACATAAGAAAAATAAGAGTTTGTAGGGGTACTGGACTACCTAAGAGAGGCATTGAAAACATAGAGGATTCAGAAGACATATCTTGATGATAATCATAGTAGGAAGACCAAATGAAACTAGAATTCCCAAGACATCCATTTTTTGATGACATAGTGCAGGAGTTATTTTTTCCCTATTTGTTAACCCAAGATTGTTAATATGACTATGAAAACAAAATCATGGAGGAGATTCCCTCACATGTAATGAACTAGTGGACCCCATTGAGTACCCTGGTGACATACCAAACCTATGTGTCCAAATTAGTGATTTAGGTAGTGTGGGTATTTGGTGTCACCTTAGATCCCATTCAGATCATATTTTCTCGATAGGAGTTATAGTTGTAATGGGTTTATGTTGTCATTCAAAACCACCCCCTAATTTATAAATTTAATTAGTTATTATTGATTTAGCTAACAAATATATATGTAATTATAGTAACATAGCATATGGGCATAACTAGATATAAAGGTATAGTGGGGATGCCAATCGGTACTTACGAAGATAAGATATATGAGAATTTTTTGAATTAATGATGATGTTACTGGATGTCCTACTATTATTTGTATTCATATATTTACATGGATTAAATAGTAGGTTTTTTAGTTTATATGAGAGCCCCTCTCACATTTGGTGCTTCTAAAGTTTTCTAACACACTAGGACATTGGTGATTCCATGGGTTTTCAAGTGGCTTCACTTCCCCCCAAGAACTATATTCATGTAACATACTTATGTATTGATGACGATATACTCAAATGATTTGTGGGACACTCATTATGATTTGGTATATTCACCTTATTTTATTGCCCAATAATGTTTTTTAATAGGGCTTTAATCTACTTATTTAAGGATAAAAAGTTATTATTCTGGATCTAGGAGAATAATCCATATAGATTCCATAAGGGTTGTGAGAATTAGGAAGCATCCTACATCCAATGTCATGATTTAATATATACATGGACATAGATATTTAAAAATGTACAAGATTAATGAATAATGAGACATCATTTGGGTTTCACTAGTTACACACTTCTTGATGGGTATGACTTATTTCTTGATGACTTTTTTTGGGACATCCAATTGATTTATGGATACCTATAATATGAATATTATAGGTGAGTAATAGTGATCTCAAGAAAAGTAATATTACCCATTATAGTCGAAAAGCATACTAAAATACATTACAACACTGGATAAGCTAGGTATTATTAGAAAAGTATTGCCATCATGCCCAATTTATGACATTGGTTATTTTTTCCTGTAATTTATTATATACATTATTTTTTAGATAATGAGGACATATAAAAATAAACTACATTTGTTGTTTATGAATGTGACCATGTATTGGATAACTTACTATGTTATTTAATCACCCTACTCGAGCCTAAATTGCATTGGCAAACCTATGAATAAATTCACATTTTTATTAAAATTGGATTCACTAACGCCAAATATTTATCAATTAGAATGGATTAGATATATGTATATGGAATTGGGAGCAAGGTATGGATATTTTTTCATAATTTTTCTGTGTAAAATTTACTTATATTTATTTTATTTTTTTATTGTATATGTGTCCATCAAAATGTTTGATCAACATTTTATTTAAGGAATTGATGTTCAAGCCTTTATTATTGAATTTATTTCCCAAGAACAAAATTAAATGTAATATATTGTTACTTATATTCATTTTTTTAATATAAATAAATTTATTATCAATTTATTATTTATTTATACAAGACAAATAATGTTATAATTCACCAAGATTAGTTGTTTCATTCAATAGTCCTAACTATTATCTTCTATGAAGAGACCCTAGTAGTACCACAACAATAATAATAGATATAAGTTATTTAGCGTGGTGAAATAATTTGACGAACAAAAATGATACATGATGTTAGGGATGTAGACTCATTGGACTCTGAGGAACCTTATATTGGTGTAAGACCTTATTAATTTACAATTTATGAGATTATGAGAACATCACCTACAATTAAAAAATCAAAATTTATATTTTTTATTTGATTTTGCAACATAAATATGTGATTATTTATCAATTGAATTTTATTTTATTATTAATAGATATTATCAGTCACAAACTGTTTTATTATGATGAAAACATTAATAACATATGTTCTCATCAATGTTGGATAAATATGGTTTGTAATAAGAAATAGTCATTAATAAATAATTAAATAATGGATTTATACCTCCTATTTTAAAGAAAAGGTGATATCACATTCCATTTGATTGATGATATTAATACGAAACAAATACTTATAAATTTTGTTCTATGGGAATGTGAAATCTTGGATAATTAAATGATTTATAAGTCGAGAAAGTAGGTTGATAGAACCAAAATTTGACCTTCATGATTAGAGATATAGTAATGAAATTTATTTATAACAATACAAGTTCCTTTATGTTGTGCTCTATTATTGCTACATCCACATTATTCTATATGTGTTCCTTGATGTTTTTATTGATACTAACCTTGGACATTGAGCTACACCGGGTAATGAAATTGAAAATGTGGCGTAGAGGGTCAAACACATAGTTTATCCATGAACATAGTTTATTAATAATATTAAT
Source organism: Viscum album (assembly GCA_963277665.1). Lineage (NCBI taxonomy): Eukaryota > Viridiplantae > Streptophyta > Magnoliopsida > Santalales > Viscaceae > Viscum > Viscum album. The sequence continues at coordinate 1,550,373,229 of OY728131.1, forward strand.
AATTATTTTAAAAAATGAATAAATATTATTCTCATACATTGTTTAATAGTTAATAAAATTTTATTGATCACATATATTCTATCGATAGTTATTTTAGAGAATATTATGTGACAATAACATCTAATGAATTTTTTTCTATTTAGTAGGCATAATATTTATTCATTTTTTGGAAATATATTCAATGATATATAATTATTAATTATTTAGACATTATTCACATCCTGATTAATATAATGGAGGAACGAAAGTTCATGTTTAACTCTTATCTGTGGAAATATATATATATATATATGATTTTATTTTATAAAATAATTATTATTATTGAAAAAATATTAAATATGTTATGAAATAATGAAGTTAGTATTATGAATATATACATAGAATTATATTGGGAATACAGAAAAAATAATGGCACATGTGCAATTATTATTTTGTAACCCTATAACGATTATGAAAAACATTATATTATTTATAACAAGGACTCATTAGTTGGGATGAAAAAAATAACATCAATTGAATTATCAGAAATTTTAATATATATCCCTACCTGAGGATGCTCTTCAGATAAAAGTGTGGTCATCCTCCATCGCAACTATTTATACTAGAGATAATAATTGGAATCCTTCTGTAATTGGTTCTCAGTGTGTGATAATCTGAATGAAAAAATTGTTAATATTTACTACGCTAGAACCTAGTTATTCCAATTTTATCATTAGGAGGTTTAGAGAGTAAGTGTGGGTCATCACTGGATGGAATCTAGTCATCATTTCTATAATTAAATACAATTAACACAAAGAGATATTTATAACTGATAAATAATGAAATAATTTAAAGAGAGGTAATTATTTAATAGATTAAATTACATATAAAACATATCGTGACAATCCTTCTTTTTTTTCTTTTTTTTCCAATTTATTACTATTAAATTTCATTATGTTAGTCATAATGTTTATCATTTATGTAAATCTAAAATTAATCATTGAATACCAAAAAAACTATGAGTATGTCATACCACATTCAATGTTTCCATTGTGCTTGTATTCAACATATTGTATCTAGGGAGTTATATAATTAGATATTGTTTTTAAAATATTATTTACTGAATTATGAATTTATCATTACTTTTTAATTCATGTTTAATTTATCTTTAATTTGAATCATGATATATTTTATTCTTTATATTCTTACAAAAAATTATAATCAAAATCAAATAATTTTACAAAAGAAGAAAGCTTCCAGAGGTGATGAGGACTCTGGATGGGGTTCTTATGATAAGATGTTGCGTAATACATTGGTAAATTCATATAGAACAAAAATCCCCTTGTCACCTATCTTGCATAAATAATATTCCATTCCTAAACTATGATCATAAACACTATATATGTTTCTCGAAGAAATATTATTTATAAAAAAAATTCATTAATTTTATTCTAGAAATGTTATATAAATTTTTGTTAACATTTTATCATTTTATTGATTCCATTAAAACTTTAATTCCCATTAAATTGGTGAATTAATATACAGTATAAAAAAAATTATAGGGGAAAGTTTTTTATGTTATTGTTATTACCACATTTAAATTCCAATAATATCTTTCAAATAATACTAAATAGTTTTAAACCATTATACATATAAGTATTGGTAACATATAATTCATTCATTAATCTATATAGGTAAAACAATTCAGCTAATGGTGAAAATTAAAATTTAAAATCATTATCATAATAAATATTCCCATAAAAAATTAAAAAAAATCAAGAATGTATGGATGTGACATGTAAATTCCTATGATTAATATATGATACATGATATATGTATCAAAACATATAAATTGATGATTAAATATCCAATAAATTGTATCCACCAAAAAAAATTACCACAGAAAAGGTGGAAATAGATCAACTTCATCAATACAAACCACAAATGACAATCATATCCATAGAAACATATATGTTCCATCAAATGTGGCTATGATAATCTTTATAAAAAGATCATTACAAATTATTGATTAATCCTATTATGAATTATATCTTAATAAAAATTTTAAGGAAATAGAGATATAATAACATTTTTAATTGTCGCATCTTAGTCAATAATGATCTAGTGCCCAAGTAGGTGTTCTGTGTGCATTATTCTCACCTCCCCTTATGTCAAAGGAATGAAACATATATAATGAGTCAAAGGTAAGACAATGGGGATACATTACCCAAATTTCAAATAATAATATTTTTTAAAATAATGAAAACCTCAAAATGAAATATAAAAAAATGAACTATTATTTCAAACCATACCAATGTACTATTATACCGGTGTTAAATATAGATCAGTAAAGAATATATAAATGTAATATCTATTGTATCAAATTCCAAAATTATTCAAAAAGTAAAAAACAAAATATAACCAGATTCTTTTATGTGTTAAATTCGATCCATACCCCATAATCCAAACATCAAACATATTGAAAATATAGAGCATCAACTGTAGGTTTATTTCCCTTATCTCGTCATACTTCCACAAATACTATCTAAGTTCCAAGTAGTGGGTATAATAGGGTGTGAGTATGACCAAATAGGTAATAATCAATGGTTATAATAAAAACTATTATTATATTTAAATAATTATATTGTGAAATATATAAGTGAAATAGTAAGTTTAAAAATTAAACTATTGAAATGAATACCCCAATTCAGGTATCATGTCATAATTGGAATACCCAAGAAGATGTGACATGGTACGTCCAATGAGGATATATGACCATGGAGAGTGTTTCACAGCCCCAGTCTTCTTCCATGGTTTTTCATAGAAGAATATATAATTATTTAACACAAATGACTCTATGTGGATCATCTGTTCATTCCCTTCCAATAGTCTTCATGACAATCCACTAAATGGGTATGAACTCAAGTGACAACTTTACCATCATCATCACAACTCAATTAGAATCCAAGGTTGAAATGAGAGAACATATATACCAAATATTATCTATATAAATATTTTTATATTATATTTTGACCATAAACATGTATTACCCTAAAGAATCACTGAAATTATTATATTGAATTTAAAAAGTGAATATTATACCTAATTCCATGGGGGAGCCATCCCATTTCATTTCTAGTAATGAATTTGGTTATAATTCACAATCATAGATACTAAATTACATAAAATAATAGAATCATACACTGTTGATGGAATTATATTAAATTTTAGTAATATTTAATCCAAGGAAGTTCGTCATGTAATTCTATAATAGTACATATATCCATGAAATTTAAATAATTCATTTTTTAAAAATATATATATTAAGAAATCCCATAATCCGATCTATGTTAATCGTTATGAATTTTTAAACGTCAAATATAATTACGTACATGAATAAACATTTTCTAGGATCCTAAATGTCTTACTAGGAATCCAAAATTCCATATTAAATGAATATAACATTAGGCTAATCCATAACTACAATTTTTTATTCACCTTTTAAAATTTAATATATGGTATCCCACATTTTTATTAAATAACATTTAATTACATTTTACAATAAGGGGTCTTTAAAAGTATAGTGTCTTATAGATAAGGTGAATAATACATTAAAATGTAAAACATTTTTCAGTTCCAAAATAATTTATTATTAAAGGTTCATCCTAAGTAATGTTTTTTCATCTCATAACCTGGGGACATATTTCAAGTGAAAGTGTGATTAGATGTCCAAGTAAGCATAATCAATGGAAATAGTTTACTTATAGTCATGAAGAATATCAGAAAGAACTTGATGAAAAACAAAAAACCATGAGAAAGTGGAATATGATAAAAATTATAACATGAACAAAAATTTATAAATTTATTTTGATCATTTAATTGAGTCATTCATAAACATATGACCATGGGTTTTCACGGATGAGCCTTAAAATCACCTAGGTTATTCACTAAGGTACTGTAAAGCTTGCCATCCATATATATTATATTCATTAACCAATGAATCAGATCACTATTAGTGTGTGACCGTCATATGTATTAATTAACATGATCCTCATAGATCATAAAAAGACATATCATATATAAAATGGGTAGAATAAATGAAATTAGTTTGATTTCGAATTCATGGTTATTTAGAATGTTCAAAAAAACATGATCATTTTGTCATTTTAAACCCATAGAAAATGAATGAGAGATTCATATCAGTTAATCCCAAAATTATATAGATCATATTGAAATATATATAAAATAACCTAGATAATAAATAGTTTCATGAATTCCTAGGATAAAATTAAATAATATCTATATTAAAAGATATAAATTTTGATAGAAAATAAGGCTGTATAATCGGAATGAAACATTGTTTCAGAAAAAAAATTAAAAATATAAGGGAAAATGGTTTCTAATTCATAAATAAAATATAAAACATTAATGGTATAGTGTAAAATGGAAATAAAAATTTGGTATTGATATTTGAAATGCATATCTCATAAAAGGGAAACATAAATTGAAAAAGAGAAGTTGAGAGTTCACTTATCTTGAATATTTACTCCTAAAAATCAATGATCAGGGCCATTTAGGCCGGGGGACACCATGGGAGGACTCTTAGAGAAGAAAAAAATAATTTATTTATTGAGGATAAATTTTTCAATAAATTTAATGATGAAATGAGTGGGTGTCTATAGGAAATTTGAGGGTGGATTTATTATTTTCTTAGTACACCTCAATAGTTGTTTTTGAAAAACTATGGGATTGGATATTTTATAAGGAAACATGGGACACATAGAAAGATATCATAACACATATGAGTCGACTAAAATTTTAAATTATCATTAAATAAATATGAGATAGTTATTATTTCATTAAACATATCGAAACACTCAAACTATATTTGTTATTATTCATGAGAAATTATGATTTTTAAAAAATTCCCATAAATTCTCCCGAAACTAATATGAAAATTTTGAATTCATAAATGAAATTTTATTTTATCATAATAAATAAGTAAATATAAAATATTAATCATTTAACTATAAAAATACTTATTTATTCAAAATAATATTGGATAGAAAATGCATAGTAAAATTCATAATAAAGTTTCTGACATATAAATAAGATATATTTATTTTATCATTTGTAAATAAATTAATGTATTTTGATAATACTTTTTAATTATAATAAAAATTATTATTTATAAATTTGTTTAAAACATTAATTTATATCTTGTATAAAAATCTAATTTTTATCCCAAAAACCAATTTATCGAATATGATTTCATATTTTAAGGAAAAATATTCTTAAATCCAAAATTATGAAATATAAATTATTATTAAAAATAGGATTACAATTAATGTGACTAATGAATTTAAAAATAACACCTCAAATACCCTCATACAACCTAAGGGTAACTTGTGTGATGGTGATTGACTCTTGGGGTAGTTCATATAACATCACATAAGTTGTAATATCAACAAACATTAATTTCTCATGTGGGAGATTTCATTCAAGCTTAACATGTTGAAACTTGTAACGGTCATGGTCAAGATTGAATACTAGTGATGCTACTTCATTCCCATGGTCTTAAAAATGTACAATTTATGGTATGAATCTACTAGATGAGGCCATCAACTATTTTTTTGAATTAATAAACCATTATTATTTCTATTTATAATACCAATTATAATGCATAAAATATTTTTAAGTGTATTGATTCCTATGGTTATATTGACTAATGATCATAATTGAACACCGTTAAAGTAATGGTCTAAACCCAAAGTTCTCTTTTCAATAATACACACTGTATTATTAATGGTATATTATTTTCATTTGTAATTATATAACATTCATTTTTCGGAAACAAATATCATTTATAATGTTTTGGTCAATACATTATTACCCCAAAATTAATTTTTTTCCCTAAAATGTTAACTCATTCTATCAATAGATAAAAGGTGAACGTACTTCTTTCTCAATGTTTCATCTGGTTCCCCTGTTTCTTCTTCATAAATGTTGTTCATCAATAACACATTGACATGGTGGATAGTATTGTTGCATAGAACCATGTACCTACAGTCCATGACCTCTACTAGTAGGTCCTCAAAACATATTGTTTTCTTGTGGTAACACCTATATATTAAGTACATGTGAGTGGTTAGGAATGTTCTTCCATAAGATAGATACACGGAAAAAATAATTAACTTGAGATTGATTTTGTGTAAGTTCTAGTGTATATGCCAATCCTCCTTTATCATCAAAAATTTTATAGGGGCCATTGTACCTAGGTCAAGGTTTATATTTCTTCCCAAATAGCATGACTCTCTTACTTGGTAAAATTAAAAAGAATAATTTTTTTTTAAATCTAAATCTTTTTCCCTTAAATGGTAGTCATCATATCTATTTTTTAGGATCAAATAAATATAAATTTGTTATTGGTTAGAATAGTCAATTTATGTCATCTCTTGCACAAGATTGATCCCATGATAATTTCTCTCACTAACTTCATCCCTTCAATTATGAGTTCTACAATACATCTAAAAAAGAGTTTCATAATGATCCATTTGAATACTCAAATGGAAGTCATAGTTGTATGAGAACTCTACTAATTGGAGATGTTGGTCCCATGGACATTAAAATTCCATTGATCATGTACTCTGCAAGTCATCAAGTGTTATATTAATCAATTTAGATTGGTCATATTTTTTATGGTGATAGGCCTTACTGAATTAAAATTTGGTACCCAGAGAATGTCGAAGACTTCGCCAGAATATAGATGGGAACCATGGGACATGATAAGATACAATAAAAGGTGGAACTCCATGAAGCCTTTACAAATCACTCATTTATAGCTTGGCATATTGGTCAAAATTGAAATGATCTCTAATATATATAAAATGGGATGTCTTGGTGAGACAGTAAACTAAATCCCGTATTGCATTATTTCCTTTGGTTGTTCTTGGGAGACTAGTGACAAAATCAATACAGATGTTGTCCAACATTCTTTCTTATATGGTTTGTTCATTTAAAATTCATTAAGTGATGTTTCAATTTTCATTCACATACTAAAAAACTAGGCACCTTGTAGTGTTTTCAGTAATCTCCCTTTTCTTGTCTTCCCTCAAATATTGATCATAAAGGTCCCAATACATTTTGCTGCATCTATGATGTATAATGAATATATATCTATGAGCTTCATCCATTCTATATTTAGAGATTATATGGAACATGTAGATATTTAGGAAATTTCCTTATGTTGTATTTATAAATATTTAGCTCAAGAAAATGCTCATCGATCACATCATAAAACTTATTCGGTAACAAAGTATAATCTCATTGTGGTTTCATGATCTAATCTATTACTGACGCTTGAGAAATCATATGGGATAGGGTTGATGATGTCCCCTCACATAAAATTTCCTTGTCTAGTTTTAATAGGACATTGATCTATGGAGCTCCTTGAATCATTTTTATTTATAGAAAAACATGGTCTTCTCTTCTTAATGAATCAACAAATTTGTTATAGCGTTTATAGTTATAATGTATTGAACAATAATAATCATTAATAAGAATCAAACATCTCCTCTATCTAATGTTCAATAATTTTAGCATGAAATTATACATAAATCATTTGTTATATAAATATATCTATATCACATTTCTTCATAAAAATTTTGTGGCTCCATATAATTTGAGAAAAAAAAATTGAATCTTGCTCTAGATCATGCATAAGATAATTCTATCAATTATTCATTAACATTCAATATGAATATGAAATAACTTTATCATTTTACACAAGGACACACCTAAGACCTTTTATAGATGGATCGCTAAAAAAATTCTTCCCTGGTAAATGGTGAAGTTAATGTAGGTGATGTAACCAATCTCTTATTCATCACAAGGAATCATTCTTCAATCTCCTTTTTACATATGAACATAACCCATTTTTTAGAAAAATTGGTCAGTGGATTTCAAAATCATTAATTGCTTTTCATAAACCTCCTATAGTATACTGGTAGTCCTGGGAAAATATGAATTTAAGATATTATTGCAGGATAAATACACTCCTATGAACCCTTTATCTTTATAAGCTGAAATGTTATCCATTCACTGGTTACAATGTTCCCCAAGAAAGAAACATATTTTAACAAAAACACAACATTTTTTACTTTTCCAAATATACACTCCATCCTCAGAGTTCATAGTATCACCCTTAGTTGATCCACATGATTCTCATGAATTTTTCAATATAACAGAATATGTTTAACTAAAAGTACCAAAAAGTTATAAGGTACACCTTAAAAACTATGTTCAGAAAATACATAAAAATAGAATGTGAATTATAAAATATGTAGTGAATAATAAAAAATCATAATTCTCATATCATGATCAATATAAGGCCTTTGAAATATCTTATTTCTTCACTGTAAATTTATGATAACCAGATTGATGGTGAATCTTGGAGAATAATTGTGACCCCCAAATCATTCCAAATAAATTATCAATTATTGGAAGAGAGTAATTTTTCTTCATTTTGATCTCTTTATTTTATCTACAATCAATGAATAAAAACACCGATAGATGATTATTATTCAAAAATATAATATCTTCTCACCTATGAGACATGTTTGGGTGGATAATCTCCTTCTTTAAAAGATATTGTTGTTTCTTCATTAATTCCTAAAGGTCCACATATTTCATTCTATACAGGATTTTTTATATTGTCTTGGAACATGGAATTATATCAATTGAGAACTATACACCATTTTCTAGAGGGAGGACAAGGAAACTAATCCAGAGATATATAAATATATTACAAAATGATGGGGTAATTATATATTCATACAAATTCATTTCCTTTTTTATTTTCACTAATCACCACAATAAAAAATGATATGTGTGGTGATTCAAAAAAATCCCAGGTCTAGATATCTTTCCTTTTAAAACATAAATGTTGTACATTCATGAAAACAATGATTTCCGTTATTCAGTATTTGATCATTGAATTTTATTTTCAGAGGTAGTGAATTTCTAGTGTAATTTCAAATTCCAATATTGGGTTCAATACTATATTTGTGATGAAATTAAGCTCTCAAAGGTGAATATTAGATTTTACAAACAATATTGATTCTTGAATAATGACTCCGGGTATCTTTATTGGTAACTGTACATCTATTAGTTCAAGGGTTGAGTATATATTATTTACAAACATGGATGAAGTAATGGAATTAATTAAACCACAATACATCATTGTACTTTCTATATTTGAGAGAACAATGAGGGTACTTTCAACCACATAATTTAGAGCTCTAACATTTTACCATATGAAATAAAAAGCATGACCTTTCTCCCTTGGCCTATACTGAGGTTGATGGGGAATACCCTCTACTACCATTGAATTTAGACCCTCATAGGAAATGTTTCTAAAGAATAAAAATTTGAATAATTGGAAATTAAGAAGGGAATTGACCATATTCCCTTTTTTGAGTTTATATGTAGTGGCCTTCCATCACAACGAAAATTCTGATCAATATAGAAATCATTTCCACACATGTAGTAATTTTCTTTCCTAATCATAAAGTTCCCCGAATGCTTCTTCCCAAATTTATTGAATGTGTAAAGATGAAAATAATTTTATCCCCATACTTTTCTAATGGTCCTCTCTATGATTTCTCTAGATATTGGTTATTCTCATTTTATTTGTGTGACCAATGAATTTCAACAAACTCTAGTATCACATTTCTAGAACTTCATATGATTTACTCATAGAATTCATAGTATCAGTTAGTTAAATTAATCTGTAGATGATGTCATAGTCCACTAAAGAATCTACGAACCTTCCCATTAGTATCCATGGAAAATATATATTTACAAAATTAACGTATTGTGAATTTCATCCCATAAATACCAATATATTCCTCTTCCTTCATCCTAAGTTCATATAATTCCATAAATATTTTCATTCTCATCAAATGATGAAAATAATTATTAATGAAAATTACCCAGAACTCTTCTAACTCAATAGATAAAAACTCCCCTCTTGGCCTTAGTTTTTTATTCAATTCCCTCCACTGACCAGATTCTCTCTCTAAATGGTACATATCCAGAGTTACATTATCTTATTATGAAATATTATGTATAGAAAGGATCATTCTCTAAACAAACTATCCTATATTCAACAATCAATGGGTCTATAGATCCATTAATCACTGGTAGTCATTGATTAATAAAGGGTCTAATGTAAAAATATTCACATCAATGTAGAAAACACTAGTGCAGAAAACGTTTTTTACATCGGTTATTTTTTATTATTTACGTCGGTTTTTAGGCGACGTTAATACGGACGACGTTATAAATAACGTTTTTTACGTCGGTTATTTAAAACCGACGTAATATCCCTAACTTCACGGTGGTTATCACGTCGGTTCATATAATAACCGACGTGATAAATATGTGCGGGGGGCTTTATCACGTCGGTTATTCCCTAAACCGACGTGATAAAACGCCTGGGATATCGTTTATCACGTCGGTTATGTCATAACCGACGTGATAAACCCTTCCCCTGGCCTATTACCACGTCGGTTATTTAGGAAACCGACGTGATAAAAAGGCCTGGGAAACGTTTTAGCACGTCGGTTATTCAATAACCGACGTGGTAAATCGATTCCCAGGCCTTTTATCACGTCAGTTATACTAGGAACCGACGTGATAAAATCCCCGGGGAAGGTTTATCACGTCGGTTCTAGAAAAAACCGACGTGATAAACCCCTACCGATTTATTTACCACGTCGGTTATAAAATAACCGACGTGAAAGAAATTTTTTTTTTAAATAATTGCACTGCTCTCACCAAAAAGCAACCAGAAACCAAACAAAAATAACCATGCCAGCCCTCCCCCAAGCCCCAACTGAACCCCACCCTCATCTATACCCACCTAACAACCTGGCCAGCCCTCCCCCACCACATTGGAGCCCCACCACAACCCTTGGACACCCCTCCCATATCCCTTGGACACCCTCCACCCCTTGGACACCCCCCCACCCTCATTTACACCCCCAAGACCCCTAGTACAGCCTCAAACACCCATTGGACACCCCCCCACACCTTGACAGCCCTCCCAGACCCCTTGGACACCCCCCCCCCCTCATTTACACCCAACCTGCCCCTTGGACACCCCCCCACCCCTTCGACAGCCCCCCACCCTCATTTACACCCCCCGAACACTAGGACAGCCCCAAACACCCCTTGGACACCCCTCCCATATCCCTTGGACACCCCCCCACCCCTTGGACACCCCCCCACCCACTGGACAGCCCCCCACCCCCTGGACACCCCCCCGACCCCATGGAAACCCCCCCTACCCCTTGGAAACCCCCCCATCCCCTTGGACAGCCCCAAACACCCCTTGGACACCCCTCCTATATCCCTTGGACACCCCCCACCACTTGGACACCCAACCGACTCCTTGGACAGCCCCAAACACACCTTGGACACCCCTCCCATATCCCTTGGACACCCCCCACCCCTTGGACACCCCCACCCTCATTTACACCCCCCCCCGACCCCTAGGACAGCCCCAAACACACCTTGGACACCCCTCCCATATCCCTTGGACACCCCCCAAACACCCACCCACCCCCTTGGAACCTCTCCCCCCATACCAAAATCCAGACCAGAAAAACCATCAACAGTAGACCAAAACAAGAAGTAGAGAAAAATTAAACATTCACTTATATAACATTCAAAACTTACAATGTCAACTTCAAAAAAAACTAAATCCAACCTAAACGACTACGAAATACACAATTACATTGACAATATTCAAAATTACATTTTACATTACAAACAACTAAAAGTCAATCAAACCTGTAAAATAATTTGACCACTCCACTTGTAAGTGTTTGATATCTTCAGCAGTAAAGGGTTGAGGGTCATCAAAAAGCTACAAAGGAAAAGGATAGTAGTCAACGTGTATAATGAATAAATCAAATTGAAATATTATTAGAAAGAGGAAATCTTACCAGGTCAAAACTCAGAACTGTCCCAGTTGTTATTATTTCATACATAAATCTTAACATGTAATATCCGCATTCGATGATGCCTTGTTGCTCATGACATTTCTGTTTGAATGAGTGTAAATTCAATATATTATTTTTATGTAATAAATCAAAATGTACAAATTATAAATGGATATTTACCTTCGCATGTACATATTTGATCTTGTAATTCCTTTTCTTTGCGCTTTTTCGAAAGTGGACCCATGCCCTGTTAGAAAATAATACGAATGGGGTAAATTTAAAATTCATTATAATATATAAAACTATTGTGAAATTGAAACTTACGTTTCCAATATATTCTTAAAACTTTCTCGCACATCATCATGGAGAGAGCATATCCAATAAAGTGTTTTCTCCCTAGGGAAAAAAACCCCTAACATCCAATGATCCCTGAGAAAAGGAAATTTAACGTTAGTGGTTTTTTATGTTAAAATATAATTAACTCTTTGAGAGGGATGTGTTTCATACCTCTCACAAAAAGGCATCATCCAACACTGTGTGATTACATTCTTTTCAAATCTATCAGCAATATAAAGCATTCTTTGTTCCTCATCCAATGCACATGCTTCAGGGGAAATCAATTGTGGGTCCATGAATCCATATACATCTCTCAGCTCATTCCTCTCGCAAATTTTATACATATACCTAATACAAAGCAGACATAAGTATACATTTTTAATAAATATAACGCAAGGAAAAGGAGTTAAGACTTACATGATAAAAATTTGCACCACGTTGATGCCCATCTTATCTCCAGTGACAAACTCCATGATATCAGTTTTCATAATCCCCACACATAGTTCACGTCCACAGACATGAGCTTCCATTGTAAAGTCATAATGATCCGCCAACAAATTTGAATATCTTGACAATTTGTCAAGACTGCTAGTATCTGCATCTGATGTCATAGCTATCTGTCTTTGTTGTTGTCTATACAGTATTTCTTTACCTTTGAAGTATTCCTGTAAAAATAAATTGAAAAATATATTAGTTTTCAAATGATAAAACATTAATAAAAATATAAAATAAAAGATATAACATCCATACCTCTATGGTAATGAGTCGAAGAAGTCTGGATGGCCAAAGTAAAAAATGGCCGATACTATGTCCAACTGTCGTCACCTCATCTGTAGGTAATGGTATCCGAGCTGATCTATCTATAATATCCTGTACAGTGACCCTCTGATTCTCTACCTCTAACTGTTGATGATGAACTGTATCTCCTATACAATATACCATCCCATATGCAACTATATGATGTTGAGGATCATCAACATACAACTCACAATAAGTAGGTAGCTGCGGCGGAGGAGGAGGATCAAAAATGGGGTCCGCAGGCTGAGGTGGGGGAGTGGGAGCTACTGGGAGAGGTGGAGTGGGAGCTGCACCCTGAAATTGTCTTTGCAAGTCTGCAAACATTAACTGCACCGATGCTCTAATCTTGTCCTCCATTGTCGCATTAATATTATGGACTTCAGCCTCCAACGATTCTATTTTTTTTTATAAACTCCCTCAACGTTAGAAGTTGAGGAACGTGGCAACACTTTTCTTACCGATACACCTGCCGGATATCCTCTTACACGGCCAGGATGTTCGGGCTTTCCCAATGCCACAGATAAAATATCTTCCCTCCCAGATGGTGTAAATGTCCCCTGTGAACTCTGCTCCTCAAGAGAGTCCTGTAATAATTAATTGAACTTTTCTATAATGATTGGAAATATATGACGAAAATAGTAAACTTAAATAAATAAAATAGATATCTTACAATCCTCTCAACTACGAGTCTCGATTCTTCCGAAAGATATTGTCCTTTTTTGCCCTTCCGAGCTCTTTTCCATTTCTCATGTCTAGATGGAGGGGATGGAGGGGCCACCTCTCCAGAGCTTGAAGACTCAGCTCTTAGTTGTTGAAATTTTTCTGCCATCATTTGTTCTTCCAATAATGCATACCCTCCCCGAGATAAACTATGAGGGTATACAATTTTAGATTGGATCTCTTGATGAGCTTTCCTTGTTTGCTGTAAATTAAGAATAAGTAATCATTAACAAAACAATAATAAGATCATTTATATAAGAAAGCTTATAAAAGTTTACATTGCCCTTACCAAAAATGATTCTTTTCTTCTACTTTCAAAAAATTCTCTCCATGTGTCTTCATCTATAAAAGGATATATACGACATGGATTCTCACGACTCCTATGACCATAAATGAAATCAGATGAGAGGGTTGATTTGAAATCCCTCCATCTCCTAGCAGCCAACGATAAGCATTTCTTCCTGACTCCTCCAGTGTCAGGAATATCAAATGTCATCTGATAAAAAAGAGGTTAAAAATATTATATATACTAGAAACATTTAAAGAACAGTCAAACAATAGCAAAAGATCATACCAAAATGGTCTCCCACAGCTGAGAAATTATCGCCTTATCCACACTTCTCCAATCATCATAAAGAATGCTTACTTTGCTCTTAGCCTGAGTTGCTACAAAACCCTTAAAATCTTTAGCATTTGGACCTCTAGGAAGATCATCCTCATCAAACTCCACGACTATCCTCTCCTCCTTCGTACGGGCAAGTGATAATTTTGGTAAACGTGTGCACCCACGCTTACCAACCTTTGAACTCTTTTTCGTAATAGGAGCATGTGAATGTTCCTCCCCAGATGTATGACCAATATGCTCATCTCCAGAATCATGTGGCTGATCAACTGATTGATCTGTCATTTTCCTTCAAATCAAAAAAACAAACATTAGTTCACAAATCGAAAAGTGTACTAAATTACATAATAGTAAACATCGGTAATATGATAAGCATGGTAAACAATGATAAACATGGTAAACACAGGCAAAATGTTGCCAAGGAGTTGGCATAAGAAAGCTGAAAAGTGGACTCACTGATGCCACCGGCCGGCCGCTGGCTCACCACCGGCCGGCCGGTGGAGCAGACAGCCTTCCTCTGTCTGGACCACCGGCCGGCCGCTGGATCACCACCGGCTGGCCGGTGGACCAGACAGAGAGCCTTCCTCTCTGTCTAAACCACCGGCCGGCCGCTGGCTCCTCACCGGTCGGCCGCTGGTGATCCAGACAGAGAGGAAGGCTCTCTGTCTGGTCCACCGGGCGGCCGGTGGTGATCCAGCGGCCGACCGGTGGACCAGACAGAGAGCCTTCCTCTCTGTTTGAACCACCGGCCGGCCGCTGGCTCAACACCGGCCGGACGCTGGTGATCCAGACAGAGAGGCTCTGTCTCTGTCTGGACCACCGGCCGGCCGCTGGCTCAGCACCGGCCGGCCGGTGGACCAGACAGAGAGCCTTCCTCTCTGTCTGAACCACCGGCCGGCCGCTGGCTCAACACCGGCCGGCCTCTGGTGATCCAGACAGAGAGGAAGGCTCTCTGTCTGGTCCACCGGCCGGCCGGTGGTGAGCCAGCGGCCGGCCGGTGGTACAGACAGAGAGGACCGGTTGCCGGTGCGCGCAGGACTTCTCCTCTTTACGGTTTTTATTGTTTTATCGTTTTGGTTTGATACATATTTTAATAAGTAAAAATTTTACAGTATCTAACATTATATGAAAAAACTAAATGTAAACAAGATATATACTTGTGTTACCTGTAATTTTAGGAATGTACAGTTGGATTGTTTTCCCAAATTCCTTCGTCGTGATCGTTCCTAATGGCACAAACCATGTCTTCAACATACTCATCATTATGTTCTGTTAATCTTTCCATGGAAGTAGGGATCTCACATAAATCAGCATCTTCATCAAATTCATCCTCACCAACATATTGGTTTTTCCCTTGTAAAACAACAGCCCACTGCATATCTGATTGATCTACTACATAGAAAATTTGTTTGGCATGTGTTGCCATTATAAAAGAATCAGCTGTGTCTTCCAATCTATTCAGATTAACAAGTGTCATTCCAAATTCATCGTGTCTGACACTGTTGTTACCGATAAACCATTTACAGTTAAAAACGGGAACTTTAATTTTAAAGTAATCAGCCTCCCATATGTCTTCAATCACTCCATAATATGCACTTGATGCCGAAATTGGGTTTCTGTCCTTAGCACTCGAAAAATGCATTGCTTCTGCAAACACCAATACACCACTATTCTGAACTGCACTTCTGTTGTCCTGAGCTTTCGTATGAAATGTATAGCCATTAATGTCATAAGCGGACCATGTTATCACATTTAAAGATGGACCACCCACTATCCATTTTAATGTCTCTGATACATCTGATCTACCAAGCAAGGTCTTTTTAAACCATGGCAAAAAAGTTTTGTTGTGCTCATTCAAAATCCACATTTCTTTCTTCTTTGGATGACATTGTTTCAACTCATTAATATGCAATGTGATATACGGTTGAACATCAGCTATGTTATTCAAGATGTATGATTCTAACTTCTTCATATGTTCAGCTGACAGTGATTTGACTTTCAAGCCACGAATCCCCTTTCCCTCATTATTAACCCGTTCATGGCGAGATGGAGGCAAACCTATGTGTTGCGCCGTAGCCAAGTAACTCGTACAAAACTCTGCTACCTCCTCAGAAATATACTTTTCAATAATGGAGGCTTCAGGTCGATATGGATTTTTAACATATCCCTTTAATATTTTCATATACCTTTCAAAAGGATACATCCAACGAAGATATACAGGTCCACAAAGCCTTATTTCTCGAACCAGATGAATCAGTAAATGCACCATCATATCAAAAAAAGTTGGAGGAAAATACATTTCCAAATGACAAAGTATAATAATTTCATCCTTTTCCAAAATGTTCAAAGCATTCACATCAATCGCCTTGTTGCAAATTGAATTGAAAAAATAACACAACCTCATTATAGTCTTTCTGACACGGATGGGCAATATTCCACGCAGTACAACTGGTAGAATTTGTTGCATCATGACATGACAATCATGTGATTTCATACCTATCAACTTCAAGTCTTTCAATGAGACAAAATTTTTTACATTTGAAGAATAACCTTGAGGCACTTTGATATCATGAAGACACTGACAGAAGTTACTTTTCTCCCTCTTCGATAATGTATGACAAGCCGGGGGAAGAAATGTTCGTCTTCCTTTAGGAGTGGGAGCTAACTCTAAACGTATTCCCATTGACAGTAGGTCTAACCTTGCATTCAACCCATCTTTTGTCTTTCCTTTAATATCTAGCAATGTTCCGATCAAAGAATCACAGATATTCTTCTCCACGTGCATGACATCAATATTATGTTTGACTTCATGATACCTCCAATATGGTAGCTCAAAAAATATTGACCTTTTCTTCCAAATATGTCTATCATTACCAGATTTCTGTGTCTTTCCCAATGTCACATCAAGGTTTTTCACCCTCTCAAAATACAATTCTGGGGATAAAGGTTGAGGTGCAGTATCAAATTCTTGTGAGCCATTGAATGCCTTTTTTAGTCTTCTATAAGGGTGATCCATAGGCAAAAACTTTCGATGACCCATGTACACTGTTTTCCTCCCATGATGCAATTGACAATATGACGTCTGTTGTTCGCAAATTGGACATGCTTTATGCCCTTTAACACTGTATCCAGACAAATTTCCATATGCTGGGAAGTCATTTATAGTGAATAGAAGCACTGCATGCAGTTGAAAATATTCCATTTTATAAGAATCATACACCCTAATACCATCAGCCCATAAAAGTTTCAAATCATCAATCAGCGGTGACAAGTATACATCAATATCATTGCCGGGTTGCTTTGGACCAGAGATCATGATACTCAACATGACATATTTGCGCTTCATACAAACTTCAGGAGAGAGGTTGTAAATTACCAATAAAACAGGCCATGAACTATGTGTGCTACTGAGGGTTCGGTATGGATTCATTCCATCTGTGCACAAGCCTAGTCTCAGATTTCTAATTTCATTTCCAAATGTAGGGTACTGGGCATCAATTTTCTTCCATTGTGGACAATCAGCTGGATGACGTATTTTTCCATCACATACCCGCTCATCAGCATGCCATCTTAACCTTTTTGCATCATGTGAATTAGCAAATAAACGTTTGAAACGAGGAATTATAGAAAGATACCAAAATACCTTTGAAGGGAGCTTTGTAATCTCTACATCAGCTTGTGATTTTTCTTTCACCTTATACCGTGATGTCCCACATTTGGGACACTCTTTCAGAAATTCATATTCCTTCCTATATATAATGCAGTCATTCGGACATGCATGTATTTTCCTGTATCCCAATCCCATCGAGCATAATATTTTTTTGGCCTTATAATGTGAATCTGGAAGATCGTTATCTTTTGGAAGAATGTCTTTCATCAATTGTAGCAGCTCTGTAAAACTTCTGTCACTCCATCCATGTTTCGCCTTCAGGTTAATCAATCTTAACACCGCCGACAAAACCGTAAAATCTGTACAACCAGGATATAATGGTTTTTCGGCATCACCATATAGACGTGCAACTCTCGGTTCTATCTCAATTTGTTCTGCTACAATATCGAGAATCATTTCATCAATTCCATCGGAGTTACCATCTTGCGATTCATTATCATCAGTGACATTCTGTCCAGTTTCGCCATGCCAAATCCAAGGGTTGTAACTCGGATTGAAACCATGACAAATCAGATGATCTTTTATCTCTCTACTTTTCAACTTCTTCATATTCAGACATTTCAGGCATGGACAGAAAAAAATGTCACTACTTGGAACATTTCGTTTAGCAAATTCCAAAAAGGCATCAACACCTTCCTCATATTCATTGCTCATTCGATGTGCCGTAATCCAACTTCGACTCATTATTACCTATAAAAAATAGCAAAAATATATATATTTTTTAGATAAGACAAATATATGTTTATATGAAAAAAAATCATAATTTGAATATAACAATTTTGAAATATAAAACAAATCGATGTGTAAACCCCCCTGGACACCCCCCGACCCCTCTGGACAGCCCCCCACCCCTCCTGGACACAACCCCCCACCCCCGACCTGCTTGGACACCCCCCTGGACACCCCCCAACCCTCTGGACAGCCCCCCCACCCCTCCTAAACACCACCCCCACCCCCTACCCCCTTGGACACCCCCCTGGACACCCCCAACGCCCACCCACACCCTTGGACAGCCCCCCACACCCACCCACCCCCTTGTAAACCCCCCTGGACACCCCCTGACCCCTCTGGACAGCCCCCCACCCCTCCTGGACACCACCCCCCACCCCCAACCCCCTTGGACACCCCCCTAGACATCCCCCAACCCTCTGGGCAGCCCCCCACCCACCCGGACAACCCCAAATACCCTCTGGAGAGGCCGCCACCCACTTGGACAGCCCCCCACACCCATCCACCCCCTTGGACACCCCCCTGGACACCCCACCGACCCCTCTGGACAGGCCGCCACCCCCTTGGACAGCCCCCCACACCCTCCCATCCCCTTGGACACCACCCTGGACACCCCCCGACCCCTCTAGAAAGCACCCCCACCCCTCCTGGACACAACCCCCCACCCCCGACCTGCTTGGACACCCCCCTGGACACCCCCCAACCCTCTGGACAGCCCCCCCACCCCTCCTAAACACCACCACCCACCCCCTACCCCTTGGACACCCCCCTGGACACCCCCCAACACCCACCCACGCCCTTGGACAGCCCCCCACACCCATCCACCCCCTTGGACAGCCCCCCACACCCATCCACCCCCTTGGACACCCCCCTGGACACCCCACCGACCCCTCTGGACAGACCGCCACCCCCTTGGACAGCCCCCCACACCCACCCATCCCCTTGGACACCACCCTGGACACCCCCCGACCCCTCTAGAAAACACCCCCACCCCTCCTGGACACAACCCCCCACCCCCGACCTGCTTGGACACCCCCCTGGACACCCCCCAACCCTCTGGACAGCCCCCCCACCCCTCCTAAACACCACCACCCACCCCCTACCCCCTTGGACACCCCCCTGGACACCCCCCAACACCCACCCACGCCCTTGGACAGCCCCCCACACCCACCCACCCCCTTGTAAACCCCCCTGGACACCCCCGACCCCTCTGGACAGCCCCCCGCCCCTCCTGGACACCACCCCCCACCCCCTACCCCCTTGGACACCCCCCTGGACATCCCCCAACCCTCTGGACAGCCCCCCCACCCACCCGGACAACCCCAAATACCCTCTGGAGAGGCCGCCACCCACGTGGACAGCCCCCCACACCCATCCACCCCCTTGGACACCCCCCTGGACACCCCACCGACCCCTCTGGACAGGCCGCCACCCCCTTGGACAGCCCCCACACCCACCCATCCCCTTGGACACCACCCTGGACACCCCCCGACCCCTCTGGACAGCCCCCGACCCCTCTAGAAAGCACCCCCACCCCTCCTGGACACAACCCCCCACCCCCGACCTGCTTGGACACCCCCCTGGACACCCCCCAACCCTCTGGACAGCCCCCCACCCCTCCTGGACACCACCCCCCACCCCCTACCCCCTTGGACACCCCACTGGACACCCCCCAACACCCACCCACACCCTTGGACAACCCCCCACACCCACCCACCCCCTTGTAAACCCCCCTGGACACCCCCCGACCCCAAATCCATGCACCTATGCCATGGTTGTGTGTGAATAAAGTAGTAACAACTGTAAAAGGGCAACCCATCCAAATGGACACGCCCCAACCCTCTCGGGGATTTATAGAAAACGATGAAAAATTAGTGAAATCATAAAATTACTCAATATTGCAAGTCGAACAAATAGATCTAGGGATGATAATTAAGATTATGGTGCCAAAACGAGTTAAAAGGGTTCGCAATCGAAGAATCTTAGCTAGTTTCAACAAAAAAATCACAACACATATATATTTACTATCCGCGAAAAAAAACGAACGAGTGGGAGGATTACCTGAGTGCTGCGAGTTTAGATGATTGATCCGAGGAGATTAAATATGAGAAACGATGATCGCGAAACGAATCTAAACCAACGAAATGGACGAGCCGATTCGGGTTTACGCGCGAGAGAGACGAGTCGCGACTATCGAAGGTAAACTCGCGAATGACAATCCACGGGTCTGGGTAAATTTTTAATTGAGTTATCACGTCAGTTATTCAATAACCGACGTGATAATTGTTTTAAAAACATTTATAACGTCGGTTATTTCAATAACCGACGTAAAAAACTTCCTCCGATTCATTGTTTACGTCGGTTATATAATAACCGACGTAAAAAATGGCTCAAAATCCGCGTTTTTTTACGTCGGTTATGGAATAACCGACGTCAAAAACATCTGCGGATTCTTTTTTTACGTCGGTTATTTTATAACCGACGTCAAAAAGCCTTCAAAAACCGCATTTGTTACGTCGGTTATTCAATAACCGACATGAAAGGGCCTTCGAAAACCGCGTTTTTTACGTCGGTTATAAAAATAACCGACGTAAAAAACGAAGCCGCGAGATTAATAACGTCGGTTATTTGTATAACCGACGTTAAATGTGTACCGAACACAGGTTTTTACGTCGGTTAAGAAATAACCGACGTAAAAAACCTCGTTTTACATATTATGACGTCGGTTTTATATAACCGACGTAAAAAATGGTGACGTAAAAAACGTTTTCTGCACTAGTGAAATGATCTCTTATATTTATTCATGTTTTTCACATAACATTAGTAAATTTATTCATTCTTCTCATCAAGGATTCCATTCCAGATTCCCTCAGATTGCTATCAACACATTGTCTGTTGAACTCATAATATACATGCTTCCCTCCATTTCCATCCATTTTATATAAGAAAAGAAACTTAGTGAGAAATGTGATTAATTTAATAATCTATTAACTCTAAAAAAATTTATGTCTCAAAAAATAATGTTTAAATTAACTATTCAAAAATAATAATTATATTTCTATATATCCTTCATTATGGTTCAAAAAATATTCTGATTAACTAAACATATATATTGAGAGTGTCAAACCATGATTTCATAAAGGACCATTTCCATGCACTAGTTCCTATTTGTGTCTATCTAATAGGAATTTTTCCTAGTTTTACCCCAAGATACATATTTCTAGATCTGCATGCACTTATTTTTATACATACATGGATTAATTTTTTTTTGAATCAAATTATTCAATATTTCAAAAAAATACCAGGATGTGTTCATATTTTTAAATTTTTCCCAATGGTTCTTCTTAAATTTTATAATCCCAATTTATAGTAATAACTAATCCATCTTTTCATACCCACTATGTAATCCCGCTTTTTCATATATAAACTATCATTACATTTAACAAACAGATGATCCTTAAAAGTTTTGTGTCATAGAAATATGGTAAATAATTAATGAAATCATAAAATATTTTTCAATTCCTCATTAAAATATTATTCATTGTTCATCCTAACAAAAATTTATTTCAATTTTTAATTTGGGAACATAATTCAAGGGAATGGGTGAGAAGATGTCCTAATAAGGGTTGAAAAGGGAAAGAATTAACCTTTGATCTTGAGAAATATCAGTAATGACATTATCAAATAAAAAAACACAAAACGAATATCTATATCATGATAATTATAATAACATGAAAAATAATATTTAAATGTTGCTACAGTATTTAACTAATTCATTTATAAACATATTACTATGGTTTTTCACCAAAGTGTCATAATGATTTTCACAAAATTGTAAATTTATCATATCTTAACATTAAATTCCTTACAAAATGAAGCAGAGCGCTATCATAGGGAACACATAATATGCCTAAATTAATGTGACAAACAAAGATCATAATAAAACATCTCATAAATAACCCATGTAAAATAAAAAACACGTTTCACTTCAAAATCATTGTGTTTGACAAAGTGCTTAAAAATATCCTTTTTTCATTTTAAAACCATCGAAAAAAAATGAAGGATTCATGTATGTTACTCCTATAATTAAATATATAATTTTAAAATGAATGTCAATTCATCTTGTGAAAAAAAATTCCCTTATTCAAAAATAAAATAAAATAATTTTCTTTTAAAAAACGAGATAATTTGAGATGAAAATGTAACAACATAACAGTTTTGAAACAAGATTTTAGAAATCAATAAAAAGATAGTAAAAAAGTGTGTCCTATTAATAAATTAATCATAAAATATTATTTATATTCAATTAAATGGATATAATAATATGGAATTTTAATTCAAAAAAATACCATATAAAAAATGAAACATGAAGGGAAAACAGAAGTTGGGAGTTCCCTATCCTTAAATAGTCACTCGTAAAACTCAATAATCGGGACAATGAGTTCATAAGGACACATTATGAGGACACCATGAGTGGTAAAACAATCATAGTATTGTCTAGGATTAATTTTTTAATTAATGGTAATCATTAAATGGGTGGGTATTTTTAGTAAAAATGAGGGAGTTTTTATTAATTTTTGAAGACACCTTAGTAGTGGTATTTGAAAAACAATGAGCTTGCCCATTGAATATGAACATGGTATTGGACACGTGGGAAAACTATTAAGTTATATTAAAACATAAGAGTCCACAACGGTTTTAAGATAATAATTAAATCATTATGATATAACAATTAGGTCATTAAAGATACAAAAAAATCGGCATCTATATTTTTTTATTTTTCACAAAAAAAACTAATATATTATATACTATTCTCAAAAATCCATCCTAACCACATATTTATATTCTAAATAAAAAAATAACATTATTTTATCAAAATAATTCAATAAATATGATAAATTTAACTTTTCAATATAAAAATTCTTAATTATTATCAAAAATAACTGACATAAAATGCATAACAAAATGCATAGTAAATTGTTCAACACTTAAACAAAATTATTTTATTATTTTTAATTAAATTAAATTTTTTTTGATAATAAAATTTCATTACAATAAAAATTATTAATAAAATAATATATTAATATAGCAATTTATATTTCTTAAATAAGTATACTTTTTACCCAAAAAACTATTTATGAAATTCCAATTTTAATTTATTAAAAAATATGTTTAAAATGGAAATGATATAATAAATATTTTAGTAAAATAAATGGAAGACTATTTTGGTGACTAAGGACTTTAAAATACCCTTTTAACACATACACCTAACTAAAGGGTATGTTTTTTATATGGTGATTTACTCTTGGGCGACTTGGATAGAATTGTGTGTGTGGTAATGCCCACTAACCTGGTCTTATCCCATAGATGATTTCAATCATGTTTATAATGTAGAGGCTTGGTTTGGGATTGTTCAATATATAATCCAAATGAAGATACCTCCAATCCATACAATGAAGAATGGTATTCATAAATCAAAATTCTTCTAGATGATCCCATCATCTCTTCTTTCAACATTAATTAACCATTACCATTAATATTTATCATACCAATTATAATCGAAAATTATTATTAATAGAATTGTTTTGAATTGTCTTGTTGAAAAATGTTCATATAATGGTCAACACCCAAAGGCTGTATTTTAATTATAATCAATTAATTATTAATAGGATATAGTTTGGTTGTGTAATAATATAACAGACATTTTTAGGAAACAAACGTCATTTAAAAACTCTTGGTCATTAAAGCATATGTCTAAACCCACATAAATAAAGTGCTATTTAAGGGTATTGCCAACTAAGGAGATATTTATGAAACTAAAGTACCATAAATAATATAAAAATTAATTAATATAAATATATTAATTTATTGTGAAGCATAAAAATGGTCCATGTGATTGTATATGTCAATATCACTGTACAATAATATGACATCTCATGAAAAAAATGATACCATATTCCTTAGGATTGATGTGTTCCAATTAGTTATAATTTGACACTAATTCATGGTAAATGTGGATATAATAATAATACCTAAAAAACCCTAAAAATATTCTATTGAAATTGAAAATGATGGGAGAGAATTATAAAGAGATTATATGGTAGTAGGGGGATAGTCTTACAAAGATCATTTATACATGATGAATAGAATTGATAATAGATGGGGCATGAGTGGTATATATAGAAGATGTCTATGAAGAAGATGATACCGTAATATAATGAAGATTATTCCCAAAAATTGGAAACAATTATTATAAGGCATATAGAGTAGGGGTGAATGAAATTTTTACCCTATTTTTATTACTGTACTCTAGAAACCACTAGATGAAAAGAGGATCTTATTGGTAATATGATGGGGCCTCTAATGGATTTTTATTATATGAAATCCCACAAACATGTTTTTAGACTACTATTGGAATGTTGGTGGTACTTTAGTCCTTGGGATGCATGCCACACACTCCCATTACACTTCTTGAACATCATAGTGTCTTTAAGAACCCAATTAGTATCATATTAAAATACATAAACAAGAGGTTTCATTCAAATTATACAGTTTGTAACTTAATCAATGTTTGTATGATTACAAAGTACTCACTGTCCTCCATGATGTGTTAGCATTACATTATGGAAAGATAATAGGAGAATGAGATCATATGAATCATTGGTTTTATATAATCAATTATTGAATAAATCAAAAAAAACCAAACATCAATCATATTGATGTATTTATTTTCTGGATAAATTAATATCCTTTTTCAATTTCATTTACAAATGAATATATAATTCATGAGTAAATACAAATTCAGACATCTCATCCATCACATGTGTGAATACAAAACTCCAAATCCATTACACCTTTTGAACTGCATTAATAAATAATAACTTTAAGTTAGTTAAAAAAATTTAATTATTAATCCTTTCAATATTACATTTCCAGATTTTGAATATTTATTAGAAATCATTAAATAATATTTTCTACATTCATCTCTATATGCCTTTAACAATAAAAAAGAATATATATTCTTTATCATTGTATAAATTCCATGCATATGGCTTTATAGAATATATCTCCTTCACCCCCCAATTTTTTATTAAAAACAAATATAACTTATTCTATATCAACGTATATTATATCATATATATTCAAATTATATGTAATCTCCAAAAATAATTTTGATATTTTTCAAAATATTTTTGGAATGATAATAATAAAATCAACAAGTGTCTAATCATATGAATTACCATTGTAAATACCCATCAAAAATAGTTATAGAGTTTCTCTCTAAGTCAATTTGAATCCCCATTTAGTCAACCACATTGTGGGACCCCATGGACATTTGGAGAGATGACTGAAAATACGCGCTTCCAGATCTCTATATGTAATGAAAGATTGTCCTCTACAAATGAATAATGCAAATGAAGCTATAAAGTGATATAGAACAGTATCCTATAATATATATATATTTGTAATGTTCTACATTTTTTGAAAACATTTATTATCATATAATGTTTACATTCAAGGCTCTAGATTCCATAGTCACTATATGGTAAGAAAAAATCGCATATCATTTATGCTCTAGTCAAGTACATGATTGAAAAAATTCCATCAATCATAATATTATCAATGTTTACATGTATACTTGTTTATGTATGGTAATAAATTATGATGATTACAATTCTAGATAATTAACTAACCTTTGGTAATGGGGATGTAAATATGGTCTGGGAAAACCAAGCATAACACAGATAATTGTATAACACTCCTTGTTTAATTTATAGAAGGCCATCCAGTACAGAAAAAGAAGAATATAATTTTATTTTTTTCTCCTGAGATTACTATACATATATATATATAATAAATGTAGTCACAATTAAATTTATATTTCATCATAACATATAATAATCCATGATTAATATCATATTGGAATAAACACCTACACATACATTGAGCGGTCAATTATAATTACATTTCATGAAATGTATATAAATATATACATTAGTACAACTAATGTGAAAAAAAGATAAAGTGTAGATTTAGTTTAAATATTATACTTTTTATACTCTTATAATATTTAAACAATATCCTAAAAACAAAACAAAAGTACCTGTTTGAAATTTCATATTTGTAAGACTATCATATTAAGCTTTATTTTTTAAACATTATGGGTTTTTTGGTCATATTATATCAAATTTAATTCATATGAAATCTTTTTCTGACCATTTTATAAAACTCACCCACTAAAATATTTGGATAGAAACATCTAATAAGATATAAAATATTAATAATGTTTATAATTAAGAAAAATCAATTAATTTTCCAACTATTATAACACAGTCAATGCTTTTATCATTACGATGTCAAATGACATAACATCATCTACCATTATCCATTATGAACTCATTATATAGTCATCATCATCTTTCTAGAAACCCAATTACTTTTAAATTTCTCAACTATATTATGTTAATATTTAAATTATTGTATAGTAGTTCTCTATAAATATTCATAAATAGAGAGAAAAAATTATTATAATGAAAAATATATACTCTTACATTTTTCGTTTCCACCATAGTATAAATTCATTAAGATAAATTTTTTAATTGTAATTTCTTTTCTAATTATACAATCCTTTAAGAAATAGTGTTTCTAACTATTTGTGATAATAAATTATTACCCTTTACATTTTTCGTTAATCTTCACTTATCCTCAAATATATTTGGATATTATGTTAAAAACATTATCCATGCAATGGTATAGTCTTTAATGGAATTATGTTATACACATATTATATTGAAAACTTTATCACATTAATTTTTATATTACCATCGCACAGTAAAAATAGAATATTTAATGGAAATCATTTAAATATTTTTTATCAATTTATTTATTTACATTAACCTTATTTATGTCCAATAATATTCCCACTAAACTCTAATTCATTATATATTTTTTATAATAACATGATGTGAATCAAAAACCCTTTGGGTTAAGAAATAACATTTATTACCTTACTAGTTGGGGTATTTTATAATTCAGGTTTTATATCCTTATGTTATATTCGATGAGTTTGGAACATGTATACTTTTAAAACAAATCATTGTAAAATATATTATTGATTGGACGTAGAAAAAAATTCCTCACAATTAAAAAAAAATTATAAGCCCCTTTACCCTTGATAAAAAAATTTCCATATTTTTTTAAACATGTCGTAGAACCTGATGAGTCAAAAATAGTGTATATATTATTAATTAACATGCGTTGTTGGTATTTTTTTACTGATAATCTATTCGCATAACTGAAATGACATGAATATAAAAATATTATATTTATATTCATTTAATATTAATTAATACATGTACATTCATATTTTGATAGAAAAAAATTTAATTCATTACATGGATTTAGACTATAAACTCAATGAATTTCCCCTTTTCATCATAAATATTATATATATATATATGAATCATTGTAAAAAAATTATTCAATATAAATAACTTTAAAATAATATAATTTATTTCTATGAATTATATACCTTATATAGACATTCTATGGAGATTTTTAAACTCGTTCAAGAATTTGTGAATACTATTTTCATGTGATATTATTACTCTTCCCTCATGAAAACAGAGGATTTGATGACATTAATTATATTCTTATAGTATCATTATTTAAATTTTCATCCAAATTTTCATCTTCCATTTTATATTTTACCTATTTGTACTATCGATAAAAATATATTAGATCTGAGAAATTTTATTCCTTTGTTATATATATTCCAAAAACATTGAACATATCCAGTAAATGTTCTTTGAAATAGTCACCATTTTGGAACATTTCAATAGATGATAATAATAAAAATTTACTAAGCAAAATATGTTAATTTTAATGTCCCCTTTAATAATGTTATATAATAAAACATATCACACCCAATGTGTAATAACTATTTATGATCCCATGTCCATATAAATTGTAATATTTAGAATTAGTTATAAGTAACAGGACCTCTGAGAAACATCTCTCCCCCACTTCCACGCCGCTAGGGTTCCTCGGTGGTTTTGCGGTGGGGGATGCCTATGCACCACACTTTGGCCTCAACCCACCCCCATGTAGGACCCCGGGACACCCTGAGAGGGGAGGGGTGAATCAGGGTGACCACTTTTTCTTTTAAAGTGATGGATCTTGTTCCCACGTTGGTAGGAACATGTTTAACCTGTATGATGATTATGATTAGAAAGAAAACATTCACATGCACAGAGAATACACGACCCTTTTTACTTGGTTCACCACTAAGGGCTACGTCCAAGGAGCATATGCCGACAGGTTTTCGGTCGTACCTAAATCCACTATGCTTCACTAGCTGTAGATTAAAAAGGTTCGGGTACAGTCACTCTGTCCCCGGCTCACTGCCTCTACAATTGTTCAGGGATAGCTCACTGCGTCCCTCAGGTCACTCCTGTTGACTCCCCCTGGCTCACTGCCGTTGGTGAAGTCCCACTCAGTTTATAGACATGAAGGTCTCTTCATCATTTGCATAAGAATGCATCCTTTGTTGTATGTAGATGCTCTATTGATGTCCTATTCTCACCAGAAGAAGAATATCATTTTTCCTCTAATGTATCGAGTAGTCTCTCGGCTTTTGTGCAGCTCCAAACAGGCCGGTGGGTTTCAGCAAAACCAGGCGCGCTTCTCCAAGACAGTCGCGCAAGTCCCACTATGGCGCACAAGTCCAAAATGGCGCGCAAGTGTCATCAACACACCTGCGCGACGCTTCCTTCCCCGACTTCAAACTTGCGCGGTCCACTTCCTTTCTCTTCCAAACCACCTTGGGCTCACATCAAACAACCAGCGCGCAAGCTCTACTTGCGCAACAAAACTACCACCTGCGTGACTCGACCACCTGCGCGACGAGAGCTCGAACAATCTCGAAGTCTTGAGCTCCGTAAAAAATGAGAAGGGGTGGTCCAGTATTTATAGGCACACTGGACCCCCTGCGCGGCGGCGCGCAAGTCCCTCAGCGGCGCGCAAGTTTTGTCTCTAGTAACCTCTGTCGCGCAACTCACTTGCGCGACCCAACCAACACTTGTGCGACCTTCTTTCCTTAGCCAAATTTTGATGTTCTGATCCTCAAAAACATATGGCATACAAGTCTTTTATCCTCCAATAGCTCGACGCGCAAGTACCATTGCCAAAAACACTTTACTACATTGGCCGATTTTCAGGCCCAAAAATTTGGCAAACACTGGGAAACGGCGCCACCTTCACTACTGTTTTCTGCTTGAACAGTATGATCTATTTGTTGGTACACATCCTGAACTTCCACTAAGGATTGACAACAAACACAAAGCATATGCCAAATCATGCTTTGAAGACCCTGGTTCCAACAATCTCCCCCTTTGGGTTTGTTGGCAATCAGAATAAATTCAATAGATCTCCAACCATGAGCAAACCCAAAACGCAAGAATCAACTCATCCAACACTCCAAGTCTACGTGAGCAATGCTCGGTGTAGAAAACAAGAGGGGATGCTTGAATTGGGTTCCAGTGTTGTGAAATTATCCATGACGCCCAATGTTATCCTTCTTAGACTTCTCATCACAATCTTACACTTCTCATCACAGAAGAATTTGTTGCCTTGAATTTATTGCCTTAAATTTATTCCTTTCTCCCCCATTGACAATAACACCAAAGACCGATAAGTTGTTCAACGTTCTGCTCAAGCCATACTCCCCCTGGATAGTATCTCCCCCATAAACCTGCATCACATCCATAAGTAGATAAAAATAGTTAAAACAAATGGGGAGAGGGGATTTTCGGAGCCTCCTTATGCAGTAGGAGGTGGTTGAACACCGAGGTTCAACCGATGCTTCTCAAACACAGCCGCGGGCAATGGCATGGTCAGGATATCAGCCACTTGCTCATCAGTTCCAACATGATCCATTCTAATCATGACTTGTTCAACCTTTTCTTTGATAAAATGATACTGTATTTCAATATGTTTTGTACGATAATGTTGAACCGGATTCTTCGTAAGATCAATTGCACTTTTGTTATCGCAATAAATCACCATTGGTTGCTACACCTTATCACCAATATCTATTAGTTATGGCTTAATCCAAAGCAGTTGAGTGCATGCCTTTGTGGCAGAGATATACTCTGCTTCAGCAGTACTAAGAGAAGTACTTTCTTGTTCATGCTCAACCATCCAACACATTTCTGCCCAATATAGAATGCTCCACCACTAGTGGACTTTCTGTCTACCACATCACCAGCCCAGTCAGCATCAGAAAATGCGGATAATTCACTGTCCCTGCCTGTAGCAAAAAATATCCTGAAATTATGTGTACCTTGAATGTACCTCATGATTCTTTTTACTGCTGCCATATGTTCCTCTTTTGGATTACTCTGAAAGCGGGCTGCAAGGCATGTGGAAAAGACAATATCTGGCCTTGTCGCTGTCAGATACAGTGGGCTTCCAATGATCCTCCTGTACATTGTGGGATCAACAGATTCCCCATCCTCATGCTTTCCATGTTTAGTTCCAACTGCAATTGGAGTTGACATTGGTTTGGAGTCTTGCATATTGAACTTCTTCAGTAGCTCTCTTGAATATTTTTCCTGAGAAATGAAAGTGTATTCCTTCTTTTGAATCACTTGCTGCCCCAAGAAATATGTGATTTCCCCAATCATAGACATTTCAAATTCTGATATCATGTGATTGGCAAATTCATCCACTGATTTCTGCCTACTGCCACCAAATATGATATCATCAACGTAGACAAGAACCATGAATTGATCTTTTGGAGAATTCTTTACATAGAGATTGTGATCAACTCCTCCTCTATTGAATTCCAACTTCTTGAGATATGAATCTAGTCGTGAGTACCACGCCCGTGGTGCCTGCTTTAAACCATATAGAGCATTCTTCAGTTTGCAGACCTTTGTTTCATCAGTATCCAAAACAAAGCCCATTGGTTGTTCAATATAGACTTCCTCTTCGAGTATAGCATTCAAGAATGCTTTCTTGACATCCATTTGATATACTTTATATCTTCTTTAGAGTGCCATGTCAAGGAAAATCCTGATTGACTCTAGTCTATCCACTGGAGCAAGGGTTTCTTCAACATCAATGCCTTCAGCTGAGAGTATACTTTACATACCAGACGTTCCTTGTTTCTGATGACACTTCCATGTTCATCAAACTTATTTTTGAAGATCCATTTGGTACAAATCACATTTTGACCTTCGGGTACCTGGACAAGATCCCATGTCTGATTCTTGTCAATCTGATCTAATTCATCATTCATGGATTTCACCCAAGATTCATCATTAGCAGCTTCTTCGAATGAGTATGGCTCTACAACTGATAGAAATGAAGATTTCGTGTTATTCCTCATTCTCCTTGTTTGAGTTGGTGCACTCCTATCCCTAATTATGTTGGATGGATCAATATCAGCTCTTCGATTTCTCCTGTGAGGTTCAGTAGCATTTTCTTCAGCCATAGTTTCTTCTTCAGATTCTTCTTCTGAGTCAATATCATGATGTGACTGCTGAGTGTTTTGAACAACTTCATCTATTTCTGCATTTGTATTTTATTCACGTTCACATTCTTATTGACTTTCTATCACATCATTATATGAAGTCCTTGATGCAATTGTGGTTTTATCTTAAATTATCTTAACATCACTGCTTTCCACAATTCTTCCCAAATACTTGTTGAAGCATTTGTAGGCTTTTCTGTTCATTGAGTAACCAAGGAAAATTCCTTCATCTGCATTGTCGCCATATTTCCCCTGATTTACTTCTTTGTTCCTGATGAAGCATTTACTTCCAAAGACACGAAAGTATTTTAGAGAAGGCTTCCTTCCATGCCACAATTCATATGGTGTCTTCTTCTCACCCATATAAAGTCATGTTCGATTCTAAATGTACACTGCAGCTTGAACAGCCTCTTTCCAGTAATGTCGTGGAATACGACTCTCAATCAGCATAATTCGTGCCATGTTGTTCACCTGTCGATTCCTACGTTCAACAACTCTATTTTGTTGTGGAGTTCTCACAGCAGCTACCTCATGTTGTATCCCATGCTTCTCTAGATAATTCTCAAATTCAATGGACGTGTATTCTCCTCCGTTGTCAGATCGCAACACTTTGATTGTTCGTCCAGTATCATTCTCGGTGATTCGCCGATATGTTTTCATGCAGTCAAGGACTTGTCATTTCCTGTGAATGACCATCACACATGCCATTCTACTATAATCATCTATGAAATGGACAAAGTACCTATATCCATGTGTTCTGGAAACATTTATTGGACCACAAACATCTGTATGAATCAGATCAAGAAGGTGAGACGCCTTTTTCTTCTTTGGCCGATATGAACTGCAGACCAGCTTCCCACGAATACAAGCATCACAAGATTTTTCACGCTCACGCTTCAGGTTGGGGATGTCCATGACAATTCTCAATTTTGATATTTTCTCCATGTCTTGTTGATTGATGTGTCCCAATCTCCGATGCCACAAATTGTTTTCTTCATCAACAGTCATGTAACATACATTTTCTTCACTATCAACCTGATACAAGTTGCCTTCTGTTCTGCATCCCTTCATAAGAGAATTGCTGGTTTTTCCCTTGATAGTGCAGCCTTTCTGATTAAAAGTAACTATAAGTCCTGGGTCCCAGAGTTGACTCACGCTGAGAATATTATGACATAGGCCATCCACGTAAAGGACTTCAGTCATCTTTAGTTCTCCATTAGCTAATTGGGTACTTCCACTCCCTTTGATTTTCAGAGCCCCATCATTACTGAATCTTACTGTACCATCAACATTCTTTATGATATTCGTTAGTAGGCCGGCATTACCTGTCATATGAGATGAACAACCGCTATCCAGAATCCAGGTAAAGTTGTTCATTGTAGCTTTTAGGGCTACCTCTGCAAGGTTTGATTTCTCAATCTTCTTTCTTTCCTTCCATGAGACATCAGATTGAGTATATAGAACAGATGGCCTTTCAACTATATCTTCCGCATACCCAGGTTCTTCATAGTCAAAGTCTTCTTTGAGAGGTGAGAACCTGTTTGAAAGAGCAACACTGTCTTGCTGACGAGACTTGACTTGTCTTGAACATCGGTATGAGGTGTTTATGTCTCTTCTCTGCCTGCAATTAATGGCCTTATGACCAAAGTTAGAACAATGAAAAAAATATCCATATAAATTATTTCTTCTATAAGAATTAGGATATGAGATTGTTCTCCTTTGTTGAGCATCTATATCTTCTCCATTCAGATAGCTTCTTGCCTCTTCACAATAAGACATGGTATGGCCCAGATAGCCACAGAACTGATACTTCATGAGAGGAAATGTCTTCTAGCTTGAATTTCTCCTTATACCTTCTTCCTTGGGAGAATAGTAAGACTGTCGTTCATTTTTGAAAGTTTGAGGATAATTTTCAGGTCTCCTTTTAGTTTGGATTGAGTGTTCCTTTTTCAGCACTCTAGGTATCATTTCAACATGTTCAACTTTCATCTTATCTTTCTTTTGGATCTTTTCACTTCCAGTAGTTAATGACTCAGCCTCACAGCCAATTCCACTCTTTCCCATGCAAGCGGGTCTTTGATCACTCAAGATTTTTCCAACCCCATCTGAACCACACTTGGCTCTTGCTAGTAATTGTGCATCAGAGAATCTTCCGAACTGTATTTTCTTCCTCGATTCTTTTGGAACTGATTCAGTCTCCAGTTTACTCCTTAGAGTAACTACTTCCTCCTCAAGACCCTCAGCAGTCTTGGATTTTTCATTCAGTCTGGATGTGAGGTCATTGATGACCTTTTCCTGCTCTTCAATTCTCAGCATCAGATCAACTACATCATCATTTCTTTCAATTATTTTAGACTGTACCTTCACAAATTCTTCCATTCGTTCAATTTCAGCTTCAAGTTGATCAATGTATTCAGTTCATTCTTCTACAATTGATTTCCACTTATTGTAGCTCTTACATTTAATTTTATGCTTACTAACCGCATCCTTAAGTTGCACCTCAGGATCTACACAAGTTCTCAGTTGTTTTTCTCCATCAGTATCTTCTGACTTTTCAACAGTGGCCATCATAGAATCATGGTTCCCAGTTTTGGATTCTGGTTCTTCTTCATCACAGAATTCACTATCATCTTCTTCCTCTTCACAGACAAAACTCTTCCTTTGCATTTTCTTACCATATTTGAAGTCTCCCTTTTTGAAGAACCTTCTCTGAGGCTTCTTGAAGTTTTCATCTTCACTGTCATCATCATTGATATTCTTCAAGCACTGAGAGGCAATGTGACCAACCTTTCCACAACGGAAACATGCGAGAGGTAAATTCCCTTTGAATTTCCCTTTCCCCTTCTGGAACTTCTTTGCAATGAGAGAAATAATTTATTTCTCTTCGTCATCATAACCACTACTATGCTTTGAGATTTTCAATTTATCCATGGTCTTGAATGCCATTTCCTTGCTCACCTGAGTCGTAGCATCATTTGGCTTGACTCTCATTTCATATGCTACCAAGCTACTCAGTAGATCATCTAGAGAAAATTTGGAAAGATCTCTTTCCTCAAGGGCTGACACCTTCATATTATATAGAGGTGGAAGTCTTCTTAATATTTGCTTTACAATATAAATGTCGTTGATTTCTTTGCCTAGACCCCGAATTGCACCAACCACTTCAGTAATTCG
Source organism: Viscum album (assembly GCA_963277665.1). Classification (NCBI taxonomy): domain Eukaryota; kingdom Viridiplantae; phylum Streptophyta; class Magnoliopsida; order Santalales; family Viscaceae; genus Viscum; species Viscum album. The sequence continues at coordinate 1,550,408,802 of OY728131.1, forward strand.
ATTGATGAAAGAGTCTGCATTCTCATCTTGATGCATCTTCAGATCATCAAACCGATTGTGTAGCACTTGTAGTTTCGCCTCCTTCACTTTTCTATCTCCTTCATAAATATTCTCAAGTTTATCCCACATGGATTTTTCTGAGGTGAAATTCATAACCTTTAGGTAGATCTGATCAGAAAGGGTTGTAGTGAGAGCATTCTGTGCTTTAGCATCTGCATCAAAACGTTTCCTGCCTGTTTCAGTCATAGTCAGACCTGTTGGATCAGTGACCTGTATTCCTTGCACAGTAGAAAAAAGAACATCCATTCCAAGAGATCGTAGATGAGATCTCATTATTTTCTTCCAAATCTGGAAATTGCTTCCATCGAAGTGAGGGACTCCCCTGACATTGACCGCGTTTTCCATGACGAAGAAGGACAGATTCAACACCAGCAACCTCCCTCTGATACCACTTGTAGGACCCCAGGACACCCTGAGATGGGAGAGGTGAATCAGGGTGACCACTTTTTCTTTTAAAGTGATGGATCTTGTTCCCACATTGGTAATAACTTGTTGAACCTGTATGATGATTATGATTAGAAAGAAAACATTCACATGCACAGAGAAGACACGGCCCTTTTTACTTGGTTCACCACTATGGGCTACGTCCAAGAAGCATACGCCGACAGGTTGTCGATCGTACCTAAATCCACTATGCTTCACTAGCTATAGATTACAAAGGTTCAGGTACAGTCACTCTGTCCCAGGCTCACTGCCTTTACAATTGTTCAGGGATAGCTCACTGCGTCCCTCGGGTCACTCCTGTTGACTCCCCCTGGCTCACTGCCGTTGGTGAAGTCCCACTCAGTTTATAGACGTGAAGGTCTCTTCATCATTTGCATAAGAATGCATCCTTTGTTGTATGTAGATGCTCTATTGAAGTCCGATTCTCACCAGAAGAAGAATATCATTTTTCCTCGAATGTATCGGGTAGTCTCTCGGCTTTTGTGCAGCTCCAAACAGGCCGGTGGGCTTCAGCAAAACCAGGCGCGCTTCTCCAAGACAGTCGCGCAAGTCCCACTACGGTGCACAAGTCCAAAATGGCGCGCAAGTGTCATCAACACACCTGCGTGACACTTCCTTCCATGACTTCAAACTTGTGCGGTCCACTTCCTTTCTATTCCAAACCGCCTTGGGCGCACAGCCAACAACTAGCGCGCAAGCTCTACTTGCGCGACAAAACTACCACCTGCGCGACTCGACCACCTGCGCGACGAGAGCTCGAACAATCTCGAAGTCTTGAGATCCGTAAGAAATGATAAGGGGTGGTCCAGTATTTATAGGAAAAATGGACCCCCTGAGCAGCGGCACGCAAGTCCCTCAACGGCGGGCAAGTCTTGTCTTTAGTAACCTCTGTCGCGCAACTCACTTGCGTGACCCGACCAACACTTGCGCGACCTTCTTTCCTTAGACAAATTTTGATGTTCTAATCCTCAAAAACATATGGAGCGCAAGTCTTTTATCCTCTAAGAGCTCGGCGCGTAAGTACCTTTTCCAAAAACACTTTACTTAATTGGACGATTTTCAGGCCCAAAAATTTGGCAAACACTGGGAAACGACACCACCTTCACTACTGTTTTCTGCTTGAATGGTATGATCTCTTTGTTGGTACACATCCTGAACATCCACTGAGGATTTACAACAAACACACACCATACGCCAAATCATGCTTTGAAGACCCTGGTTCCAACACCCCCCCCCCCCTTCATCCCCTTTCATCCTCAGTACATGACTCCTTTGGGGTTTTCCTATGGTCGATAGCTTTTCTATATTTCTATTTTAGGTTGGCCATCATCTTGGTGGTGGTTTCTCTAGAAGGGGTAGGCAGTCAAGTCGACGACATGCTTTCCCTTGAGATTCCTGGATAGATATAACTGATGTTTTAGAATTCAAACGTTGTGTGCCTCTCCTAGTTGGTTAGTATAGATGGATTCTTAGAGGCTTTGGGAAGTGTGTTTGGTCTGTTCATTAGTTCTCTTGAAGGCTAGTTTCTATCAGTTTCTTCTCATTTGATTCCTTTCCTGAACCCCTCACTGCACTAGCATTCCACTCATTTCGACGCTCCCCATGTCGGTCGGTTGTGTATGTTGCAAGGAATCATTTAGAAGTGATTTAGTTTGTTTAGGGTTTCTTATTTGGTTCCATTATTTGATCCCCTGGTGTGGTTTTTTTGTGGGAGATATTTATTAAGTATGATTTTTGATGGAAGGTGGTGTATTGTGGTTGTTGATTTTTTCTATATAGTGGTAATGCTCGATTGGATGTAATAATGTTGGAGGTGAAGCAATGGTGTTGATATGTGGTTTCTTCAGCATTTCGTACTTCCACTGTCTTCCCGTTTCTCTTATCTAGTTCTAGGTTACCACTAATCTCTCATAGGATACGCAGCATGGTGGTCTCCACAGTACTTTGGGACGTGAGTTTGAGCAGCCAGATTCCGGGTGATCGTCGTAGATGCCAACCAGTTTTAGTGGTGACACGCAGATTGTGATGGTGCACGGCTAGTGATGTTGAGATGGATGTGAATTCGTCCTTGATTGTTTTCTATTTCACTTTGATTCCCTTCTATGTTTTTTTATGATTTTTATTTTCCTGGATCGTTTCCCTATGGTTCGATGGCTTTTGATGGTGGATGAAGATGAAAATGATGGATACTCTGGGGATGACAACGGTGATGATGAAAGTGGTGGTTCCACGGGTGATGATGATGAAAATGACTGTATGCAGGATTGATTTCTGCTCGAATGAAGGTACGTGTACACCATACATGCCTCGAGGTGGGTGTTTTTTCAATAATAAATGTTGTTTCTAGTACGTGGTCTGAAAAGCAGTTTTATGATTTTGAAATTTGAATTTGAATCCATCTTCGTGGTGGGGATCTATGGTTTTGAAGAAGTGGGAAATGATATTTTTCTATTAAATTTTTAATGTGGTGTGTTTATCTAATATGTTGATGTTTTTTAAATAATTTGATGTGCAGTTACAATTTACTCTTAAAGTGGTTATTATAAAATATTAAAATATAGATTTTGAGGAGGTTTAGAATGAATTTGTATTTTTCTATTTTGGTGATTTCAAATTTTTGTTTAAGATTTCTAATTAAATTATGACTATTAAAATTTCTCAATGATAGGTTTGTTTATATGAAACAAATAATTAATTTAATCTTTCCGGACACAAGATCGTTTTATGTGATTTTGATCCTGAATTTAATTTTTTGGAAATTTTCAATATTTGGTGCATGGTTTGAACAATTTTGGTGATAACATTGAGGAATATCCATGTTACATAGTTTAAAAAGGTACAATGGATATTAAAACAATAAATGTGGACTAATAAGTCATGAAATTATATGAAATAAACTATTTACAATTCTCATAGTTAGATATTGATCTATTAAATCTAAACAATATCCATTAATAGTTGGAGTGCCTTTGATAGTGGGGTTCAAGATTGGTTTATTGTTTCTCCAACTGGTTAACAAAACTGCCTGGATCATTAAAAACTGATAGTTTCCCCTTTTTACCCAATGGTATTTAAGTGGAAAACCATAACATTTCTCCCTCCCTCCCATACATATGACTTGGGAATATCCATCTTCTCCCTCTATAATTCGATCCCATTCATGGGGTTGTTATCGAATGCTCTTGAAGTCTTTCTCTGATGATTTTCAGTATGTCCTTGAAATTATTGTTCATTGTTGTACTCATCTTGTTCATCCTATTAATTTACAATTCAATGATTTAGGATTTTAATACCCATTCCACTAATCATTTATTAATCTAATATTGGGGATGGTGATTTTATTCTACCTAGTATGAGCATGTCCCATAAGGTCATCTATGCATTTCTACATGTCGTTTTGTTGAATTATGTTGATGCATTGGAAATTCAAATAAATAAATAATAAATTAAATTTGATGTATAATTATACATACATAATTTTAAATGTATATAAATTGTGCAATCTATGGGTAGTCCTATTCTTTGGATGACTATTTTTTCAAGGTTCTATTGTAAGAAGATTGGAAGGTGATGTTTTCATCACTGTTCAACTGAATATTATTTTATTAAATGATTCAGATAAATTAATTTTTTGATAATTTTATTATAAATAATTGAATTTTAAGTTTATAAATATAATACATTAACCCATAGGTCTTTGATGAGCTTTGACAGGCCTTGGCGTCTTCTTTTGTCATTTTAGAAAAAGGAAATCTTTAAATGGTATGTTGCATATATAACATTTTTATAGCATTTATCCAAATTATTTGTGTATTGGAATGGTCAAGATTGATCCTAAGAATAAATCCCCAATTTTTATTTATTTTTAATGAATTGTTTAATTAAATTAATTTTGTCAATTCCTTTAGACAGACTACAAGGGTCACTAACAACATATATGCACTAGATAAATGTGTTGTCCCTAATTATTGATCCCAAAAACCTTGAGACACTATATATTCTCAAGACCACTTGTCAGGTGATGCAAAACTTGGTGAAGCATTTCATGGATTATACATGCTTAGTTGGATGGAACATAAGAAAAATAAGAGTACGTAGGGGTACTAGACTACCGATGAGAGGCATTGAAAAAATAGATGAATAATAGGACATATCTTGATGATAATAATAGTAGGAAGACCAAATGAAACAAGAATTCCCAAGACATCCATTTTATGATGACATAGTGCAAGAGTTATTTTTTCCCTGTATGTTAACCCAGGATTGTTAATATGACTATGAAAACAAAATCATGGAGGTGGTTCCCTCACATGTAATGACCAAGTGGACCCCATTGGGTACCCTGGTGACATACCAAACCTATGTGTGCAAATTAGTGATTTAGGTAGTGTGGGTACTTGGTGTCACGTTAGATCCCATTCAGATCATATTTTCTCGATATGATTTATAGTAGTAAGGGGTTTATGTTGTCATTCAAACCCACCCCATAATATATAAATTTAATTAGTTATTATTGATTTAGCTAACAAATATAGATGTAATTATAGTAACATAGCATATGGGCATAATTATATATAATGGTATAGTGGGGATGCCAATCGGTACTTACGAGGATATGATAGATGAGAATTTTTTGAATTAATGATGATGTTACTGGATGTCCTACTTTTAGTTGTATTCATATATTTACATGGATTAAATAGTAGGTTTTTTAGTTTGTATGAGAGCCCCTCTCACATTTGGTGCTTCAAATGTTTTCTAACACACTAGGATATTAGTGATACCATGGGTTTTCAAGTGGCTTCACTTCCCCCAAGAATTATATTCATGTAATATACCTATGTATTGATGACGATATACTCAAATGATTTGTGGGACACTCATTATGATTTGGCAGATTAGCCTTATATCGTTTCCCAATAATGTTTTTTAATAGGGTGTTAATATACTTATTTAAGGATAAAAAGTTTTTATTCTGGATCTAGGAGAGTAATCCATATAGATTCCATAAGGGTTGTGAGAATTTGGAAGCATCCTACAACCAATGTCATGATTTACTATAGACATGGACATAGATATTTGAAAACTTACTAGATTAGGGAATAATGAAACATCACTTGGGTTTCACTAGTTGCACACTTCTTGAGGGGTATGACTTATTTCTTCATGTCTTTTTTTGGGACATCCAATCGATTGATGGATACCTATAATATGATTATTATAGGTGAGTATTAGTGATCTCAAGGAAAGTAATTTTAACCATTATAGTGGAAAATCATACTAAAATACATTACAACACTGGATAAGGTTGGTATTATTGGAACATGATTGCCATCAGGCCCAATTTATGACATTGGTTATTTTTTTCTGTAATTTATTATATACATTATTTTTTAGATAATGAGGACACATAAAAATACACTACATTTTTAGTTTATGAATGTAACCTTGTATTGGATACCATACTATGTTATTTAATCACCCTACTCGAGCCTAAACTGCATCGGAAAACCTATGAATAAATTCACATAGTTATTAAAATTGGATTCACTAACGCCAAATATTGATCGATTAGAATGGGTTAGATATATGTATATGGAATTGGGAACAAGGTATGGATATTTTTTTCATAATTGTTCTTTGTAAAATTTACTTATATTTAATTTTTTTTTTCTTGAATATGTGTCCATCAAAATGGTTGATCAACATTTTAAGGAATTGATGTTCAAGATTTTACTATTGAATTCATTTCACAAGAACAAAATTATATGTAATATATTTTTACTTATATTCATTTTCTTGAATATAAATAAATTTATTATCAATTTATTATTTATTTCTACAAGGCAAATAATGTTATAATTCACCAAGATTAGTTGATTCATTCAATAGTCATAACTATTATCTGCTATGAAGAGACCCTAGTAGTACCACAACAATAATAATAGATATAAGTTATTTAGTGTGGTGAAATAATTTGACGAACAAAAATGATACATGATGTTAGGGATGTAGACTTATTGGACTCTAAGGAACCTTATATTTGTGTAAGACTTTATTAATTTAAAATTTATGAGATTATGAGATCAAGACCTACAATTAAAAAATCAAAAGATATATTTTTATTGGATTTTACAACATAAATATGTGATTATTTATCAATTTAATTTTATTTTATTATTAAAAGATATTATCAGTCACAAACATTCTTGTAATGTTGAAAACATTAATAACATATGTTCTCATCAATTTTCGATAAATTTGGTTTGTAATAAGTAATAGTCATTAATAAATAATTAAATAATGTATTTATACTTCCTATTTTAATGAAAAGGTGATATCTCATTCCATTTGATTGATAATATAAATACGAAACAAATACTTATAAATTTTGTCCTATGGGAATGCTAAATCTTGGATAATTAAATGATTTATAAGTCGAGAAAATAGGTTGATAGCACCAAAATTTGACCTTCATGATTAGAGATATAGTAATGAAATTTAGTTATGACAATACAAGTCCCTCTCTGAGGTGCTCTATTATTGCTACATCCACTTTATTCTATATGTGTTCCTTGATGTGTTTATTGATACTAACCTTGGACATTGAGCTACACCGGGTAATGCAATTTAGAATGTGGCCTCGAGGGTCAAACACATAGATTATCCATGATATTTGTTTTTTAATAATATTACTAATTATTTTTAAAAATGAATAAATATTATTCTCGTACATTGTTTAATAGTTAATAATATTTTATTGATCACATATATTCTATCGGTAGTTATTTTAGGGAATATTATGTGACAATAATATCTAATGAATTTTTTTTCTATTTAGTGGGCATAATATTTATTCATTTTTTAGAAATATATTCAATGATATTTAATTATTAATTATGTAGAAATTATTCACATCCTGATTAATATATTGGAGGAACAAAAGATCATGTTTAACTTTTATCTCTGGAAATATATATATATTATTTTATTTTATAAAATAATATTTATTATTTAAAAAATATTAAATATGTTCTGAAATAATGATGTTAGTATAATGAATATATGCATTGAATTATATTGGAAATACAGAAAAAATAATGGCGCATGTGCAATTATTATTTTGTAACCCTATAACGATTATCAATAACATTATATTATTTATAACAAGGACTCATTAGTTGGGATGCGAAAAATAACTTCAATTGAATTATGAGAAATTGTAATACATATCCCTACCTGAGGATGCTCTTAAGAAAAAAGTGTGGTCATCCTTCATCATAACTATTTATACTAGAGATAATAATTGGAATCCTTCTGTAATTGGTTCTCGGTGTGTGATAAGATGAATGAAAAAAGTGTTAGGATATACTACACTAGCACCTAGTCATTCCAATTTTATCATTAGGAGGTTTAGAGAGTAAGTGCGGGTCATCACTGGATGGAATCTAATCATCATTTCTATAATTAAATACAATTAACAGAAATAGATATTTACAACTGATCAATGATGAAATAATTTAAAGAGAGGTAATTATTTAATTGATTAAATTACATATAAAACTTATCGTGATGATCCTTCTTTTTTTATCCAATTTATTACTATTAAATTTCGTTATGTTAGTCATAATGTTTATCATTTATGTAAACCTAAAATCAATCATTGATTACAAAAAAACTATGAGTTTTTCATACAATATTCAATTTTTCCATTGTGCTTATATTCTACATATTGTATCTAGGGAGTTATATAATTAGATATTGTTTTTAAAATATTATTTACTGAATTATGAATTTATCATTACTTTTTATTTCATGTTCAATTTATCTTTTATTTTAATCATGATATATTTTATTCTTTATATTCTTACAAAAAATTATAATCAAAATCAAATAATTTTACAAATTAAGAATGCATCCAAGGGTGATGATGACTCTGGATGGGGTTCTTATGATAAGATGTTGTGTAAGACATTGGTAAATTCTTATAGAACAAAAATCCCCATGTCACCTATCTTGGATAAATAATATTCCATTCCTACACTATGATAAAAAACACTATATATGTTTCTGGAAGTAATATTATTTATAAAAAACATTCATTAATTTTATTCTAGAAATGTTATATAATTTTTTTTTAACATTTTATCATTTTATTGATTCCATTAAAAATTTAATTCCCATTAAATTGTTGAATTAATATACAGTATCAAACAAAATTTATAGGGGAAATTTTTTTATGTTATTGTTATTACTACATTTAAATTCCAATAATTTCTTTCAAATAATACTAAATAGTTTTAAACCATTGTACATATAAGTATTGGTAACATATAATTCATATATTAATCTATATAGGTAAAAAAATTCTGCTAATGGTGAAATTTAAAATTTTAAATCATTATCATAATAAATATTCCCATAAAAAATAAAACAAATCAATAATGTATGGAAGTGACATGTAAATGCCTATTATTCATATATGATACATGATAAATGTATCAAAACTTATAAATTGAAGATTAAATATCCAATAAAATATAACCACCAAAAAATTACCACAATAAATGTGGAAATAGATCAACTTCATCAATACAAACAACAAATGACAATCATATCCATAGAAACATATAGTTTCCATCAAATGTGGCTATGATACTCTTTGGAACAAGATCATTACAAATTATTGGTTCATCCTATTATGCATTATATGTTAATAAATGTTTAAGGAAATAGAGATATGATAACTTTTTTAATTGTCGTGTCTTAGTAAACAATGATCTAGTGCCCAAGTAGGTGTTATATATGCATTATGCTCACCTCCCCCTATGTCAAAGGTATCCAAAATGTACAATGATTCAAAGGTATTAAAATGGGGATGCATTACCCACATTTAAAATAATAATATTTGTTAAAATAATGAAAACCTCAAAATGCAATATAAAAAAATGAACTATTATTTCAAATCATACCACTATATTGTTATACCGATGTTAAATACAGATCAGTCAAGAATATATAAATGTAATTTCTAGTGTATCAAATTGAAAAATTAATCAAAAAGTAAAAAAAATAACCAGAACCTTTTATGTATTAAATTCGATCCATACCCCCTAATCCAAACTTCAAACATATTGAAAATATCGAGCATCAACTATAGGTTTATTTCCCTTATCTCATATTAACTCCACAAAGACTGTCTATGTTCCAAGTAGTGGGTATAATAGGGTGTGAGTATGAACATATATATAATAATCAATGGATATAATAAAAACTATTATTATGTTTAAATAATTATACTGTGAAATATATAAGTGAAATAGTAGGTTTAAAAATTAAACTATTGAAATGAATACCCCAATTCCGGTCTCAGGTCACAATTGGAATACCCAAGAATATGTTACATGGTACGTCCAATGAGGATATATGACCATGGAGAAGGTTTCATAGCCCCAATATTCTTCCAATTTTTTCATAGAAGAATATATAACTATTTAACACAAATGAATCTATGTGGATCATCTGTTCATTCCCTTCCAATAGACATTATGACAATCCACTAAATGGGTATGAACTCATGTGACCACTTTACCATCATCATCACAACACAATTAGAATCCATGGTTGACATGAGAGAACTTATATACCAAATATTATCTATATAAATATTTGTATATTATATTTTAACCACAAACATGTATTACCCTAAAAAATCAATGAAATTATTATATGGAATTTAAAAAGTGAATATTATACCTAATTCCATGGTGGAGCCATCCCATTTCATTTCTAGAAATGAATTTGGTTATAATTCACAATCATATAAACTAAATTACATAAAATAATAGAATCATACAATGTTGATTGAATTATATTAAATTTTACTAATATTTAACCCAAGGATGTTCGTCATGTAATTCTATAATAGTACATATATCCATGAAATTTAAATAATTCATTTTTTAAAAATCAATATATTAAGAAATCCCATAATCTGGTCTATGTTAATCGTTATGAATTTTAAAATTTAAAATATAATTACCTAAATGAATAAACATTTACTAGGATCCTAAATGTCTTACTAGGAATCCAAAATTCCATATTAAATGAATATAACATTAGGCTAATCTATAACTACAATTTTTTATTCCCCTTTTAAAATTTATTATATGGTATCCCACATTTTTATTAAATAACATTTAATTACATTTTACAATAAATGGGTCTTTAAAAGTATAGTGTCTTATAAATAAGGTCAATAATACATTAAAATGTAAAACATTTTTAAATTCCAAAATAATTTATTATTAAAGGTTCATCCTAATTAAAGTTTTTTCATCTCATGACCTGGGGACATATTTCAAGTGAAAGTGTGATTAGAAGTCCATGTAAGCGTAATCAATGGAAATAGTTTACTTATAGTCATGAAGAATATCATAAAGAGGTTGATGAAATACAAAAAAACCATGAGAAAGTGGAATAAAATAAATATTATAACATGAAAAAAAATTAGAAATTTTTTTTGATCATTTAATTGAGTCATTAATAAACATATGAGCAAGGATTTTCACCGATGAGCCTTAAAATCACCAAGGTTATTCACTAAGGTACTGTAAAGCCTGCCATCAATAGATATTATATTCATTACCCAATGAATCATATCACTATTAGGGTGTGACCGTCATATGGATTAATTAATATGATCATCATAGATCTTAGTAAGACATATCATATATAAAATGGGTAGAATAAATGAAATTAATTTGATTTTGAAATCATGGTTATTTAGAATGTTCAAAAAAACATGATCCTTTTGTCATTTTAAACCCATATAAAATGAATGAGAGATTCATATCAGTTAATCCCAAAATTAAATAGATCATATTGAAATATATATGAATTAACCTAGATAACAAATAGTGTTAGGAATTCCTAGGATAAAATTAAATAATATCTGTATTAAAAGATATAAATTTTTAGAGAAAATATGGTTGTATAATCGTAATGAAACATTGTTATAGAAAAAAATTAAAAATATAGGGGAAAATGGTTTCTAATTCATAAATAAAATATAAAACATTAATGGTATAGTATAAAATGGAAATAAAAATTTGGTATTGAAATTTGAAATGCATATCTCATAAAAGTGAAACATAAATTGAAAAAGATAGGTTGAGAGTTCCCTTATCTTGAATATTTACACCTAAAAATCAATGATCAGGAACATTTAGGCCGGAGGACACCATGGGAGGACTCTTAGAGAAGAAAAAAATAATTTATTTATTGTGGACAAATTTTTCAATAAATTTAATGATGAAATGGGTGGGTATCTATAGAAAATTTAAGGGTAGATTTATTAATTTCTTAGGACCCCTCAATAGTTTTTTTTTGAAAAAGTATGGGATTGGATATTTTATAAGGCAACATGGGACACATAAAAAGATATCATAACACATATGAGTCGACTAAAATTTTAAATTATCATTTAATAAATATGATATAGTTATCATTTCATTAAACATAACGAAACACTCAAACTATATTTGTTATTATTCCTGAGAAATTATGGTTTTTAAAAAAATTCCATAAATTCTCCCGAAACTAATATCAAAATTTTGAATTCATAAATGAAATTTTATTTTATCATAATAAATAAGTAAATATAAAATATTAATCATTTAACTATAAAAATACTTATTTATTCAAAATAATATTGGATTGAAAATGCATAGTAAAATTCATAATAATGTTTCTGACATATAAATAAAATATATCTATTTTATCATTTGTAAGTAAATTAATGTATTTTGATAATATTTTTTAATTATAATAAAAATTATTATTTTTACATTTGTTCAATACATTAATTTATATATTGCATAAAAATATAATTTTTATCCCAAAAATCAATTTATCGAATATGATTTCATATTTTAAGGAAGAATATTCTTAAATCCAAAATTATGAAATATAAATTATAATTAAAAAAGGATTAAAATTAATGTGACTAATGAATTTAAAAATAACACCTTATACACCCTCATACAACCTAATGGTAACTTGTGCGATGGTGATTGACTCTTGGGGTAGTTCATATAACATCACATAAGTTGTAATATCAACAAACATTAACATCTCATGTGGGAGATTTCATTCAAGATTAACATGTTGAAACATGTAATGGGAATGGTCAAGAGTGAATCCCAGTGATGCTACTTCATTACCATGGTCTTAAAAATGTACAATTTATGGTATGAATCTACTAGATGAGGCCATCAACAATTTTTTTGAATTAATTAACAATTATTATTTCTATTTATAATACCAATTATAATGCAGAAAATATTATTAAGTTTATTGATTCCTATGGTTATATTGACTAAAGATCATAATTGAACACTGATAAAATAACGATCTAAACCCAATGTTCTATTTTCAATAAAAAACACTGTATTATTAAAGGTATATTATTTTCTTTTTTAATTATATAACAATCATTTTTTGGAAAAAAATATCATTTATAATGTTTTGTCATTACATTATTACCCCAAAATTAATTTTTCCGTGAAATTTTAACTCATTCTATCAATAGATAAAAGGTGAAGGTACTTCTTGCTAAATGGTTCATCTGGTTCCCGTGTTTCTTCTTCAAAAATGATGTTCATCAATAACACATTGACAAGGTGGATAGTACTGTTGCATAGAAACATGTACCTATAGTCCATGACCTCGACTAGTAGGTCTCAAAACATATTGTTTTCTTGTGGTAACACCTATATATTCAGTACATGTGAGTGGTTAGGAATGTTCATCCGTAAGATAGATACATGGAAAAAAACATTAACATGAGATTGATTTTTGGTAAGTTCTATTGGATATGCCAATCCTCCTATATCATCAAAGATTTCATAGGGGCTATTGTACCTAGTGCAAGGTATATATTTCTTCCCAAATATCATGACTCTCTTACATGGTGATATTAAAAAGAATAATGTTTTTCCAACACCTAATCTTTGTCCCTGAAATGGTAGTCATCATATCTATTTTTTAGGATCATAGAGACATAAATTTATTGTTGGTTTGAATTTTCAATTTATGTCATCTCTTGCACAAGATTGATCCCATGATAATTTCTCTCACTAACTTCATCCCTTCATTTATGAGTTTTACAATACATCTAAAAAAGAGTTTCCTAATGATCCATTTGAATACTCAAATGGAAGTCATAGTTGTATGAGAACTCTATTAATTTGAGATGTTGGTCCCATCCACATTAAAATTCCATTGATCATGTACTCTACAAGTTCTCAAGTGTCATATTAATCAATTTAGATTGGTCATCTTTTTTATGGTGATAGGCCATACTAAATTAAAATTTGGTACCCATAGAATGTTGAAGACTTTGCCATAATATTGATGGGAACCATGGGACATGATAAGATAAAATAGAAGGTGTAACTCCATGAAGCCTTTACAAATCACTCATTTATAGCTTGGAATATTGGTCAAGATAGAAATGATCTCAAATATATATAAAATGGGATTTCTTGGTGAGACAGTATACTAAATCCCGTAACGAATTATTTCCTTTGGTTGTTCTTGGGAGACTAGTGACAAAATCAATACAGATGTTGTCCAACATTCTTTCTTATATGGTTTGTTCTTTTAAAATTCATTAAGTGGTGTTTCAATTTTCATTCACTTACTGAAAAACTAGGCACGTTGTAGTGTTTTCAGTAATCTCCCTTTTCTTGTCTTCCCTCAAATATTGATCATAAAGGTCCCTATACATTTTGGTGCATCTATGTTGTATAATGAATTTAGATCTATGAGCATTCTCCGTTCTATATTTAGAGATTACATGGAACATGTAGATATTTAGGAAATTTCCATACGTTGTATTTATCAATATTTAGCTCAAGAAAATGCTCATATATCACATCCTAAAACATTTTCGGTAACAAAGTATCATCTCATTGTGGTTTTATGATATAATCTATTACTGACGCTTGAGAAATAATATGGGATAGGGTTGATGATGTCCCCTCACATACAATTTCCTCGTCTAGTTTTACTAGGACTTTGATCAATGGAGCTCCTTGAATCATTTTTATTTACAGAACAACATGGTCTTCTCTTCTTAATGCATCAAGAAATTTGTTTTAGGGTTTATAGTTATAATGTATTGAACAATCATAATCAATAATAAGAATCAACCATCTCCTCTATCTAATGTTCATTTATTTTAGAATGAAATTATACATAAATTATTTTTTATATAAATATATATATATATATATATCACATTTCTCCCTATAAATTTTGTGGCTCCATATCATTTGAAAAAAATGAATCTTTATCTATATCATGCATAAGATAATTCTATCAATTATTCATTAAAATTAAATATGAATATAAAATAACTTTATCATTTTACACGAGGACACACCTTAGACCTTTTATAGATGGATCGCTAAAAAAATTCTTCCCCAGAAAATGGTGAAGTTAACATAGGTGATGTAACCAATATCATATTCATCACAAGGAATCATTCTTCAATCTCCTTTTTACAGATAAAAATAACTCATTTTTTAGAAATATTGGTTAGTGGATTTCAAAATCATGAATTTATTTTCATAAACCTCCTATAGTATATTGGTAGTCCAGGGAAAATATGAATTTAATATATTATTTTAGGATAAATACACTCCTATGAAACCTTTATCTTTACAAGCTCAAATGTTATCCATTCACCGGTTACTATGTTCCCCAAGAAAGAAACATATTTTAACCAAAACACAACATTTTTGACTTTTCCAAATATACACTCCGTCCTCAGAGTTCTTAGTATGACCCTTAGTTGATCCTCATGATCCTCATGAATTTTACAATATAGCAGAATATGTATAACTATAAGTACCAAAAAGTTATAAGGTACAAATTAAAAACTATGTTCAACAAATACATAAAAATAGAATGTGAATTATTAAATATGAAGTGAATAATAATAAATCATAATTCTCATATCATGATCAATATAATGCCTTTGAAATGTCTTATGTATTCACTATAAATTTATGATAACAATATTGACGGTGAATCTTGGAGAATAATTGTGACCCCCCAATCATTCCAAATAAATCATCAATTATTGGAAGAGAGTAATTTTTCTTCATTTTGATCTCATTATTTTATCTACAATCAATGAATACCAACATTGGTAGATGATTATTATTCAAAAATATAATATCTTCTCACCTAGGAGAAATGTTTGGGTGGGTAATCCCCTTCTTCGAAAGATATTGTTGTTTCTTCATTAATTCCTCAAGGTCCACATATTTCATTCTATATAGGATTTTTTATAATGTCTTGGAACTAGGAATTATATCAATTGAGAACTCCGCACCATTTTCTAGAGGGAGGTCACGGAAACGCATCCAGGGATATATAAATATATTATAAAATGATGGGGTAATTATATATTCATACAAATTAATTACCTTCTTTATCTTCACTGATCACCACAACAAAAAATGATATGGGTGGTGATTCAAAAAAATTCCAGGTCTAGATATCATTCCTTTTAAAACAGAAATGTTGTACATTCATGAATACAAATATTTCCTTTATTCTTTATTTGATCATTGAATTTTATTTTGAGAGGCAGTCAATCTCTAGTGTAATTTCAAATTCCAATATTTGGTTGAATACTATATTTGTGATGAAATTAAGCTCTCCAAGGAGAATATTAGATTTTACAAACAATATTGATTCTTGAATAATCTCTCCAGGTATCTTGATTGGTAACTGTACATCTATTAGTTCAAGGGTTGAGTATATATTCTTTACAATCATGGATGAAGTAATTAAATTAATTAAACCACAATCCATCATTGTACATTCTAAATTTGAGAGAACAATAAGGTTACTTTCTACCACATAATTTAGAGCTCTAACATTTTACCATAAGAAATAAAAATCATGACCTTTCTCCCTTGGCCTATACTGAGGTTGATAGGGAATCCCGTCTACTACAATTGAATTTAGGCCATCATAGGAAATGTTTCTAAGTAATACATAATTGAATAATTGGAAATTAAGAAGGGAATTGACCATATTCCCTTTTTGTGTTTATATGTATAGTCCTTCCATCACAACGAAAATTCTGATCAATATAGACATCTCTTCCACACAAGTAATCATTCTTGTTCCCAAGCAGAAAGTTCCCCAAATGCTTCTTCCCAAATTTATTGAATGTGTAAAGAAGAAAATTATTTTATCCCCATCCTTTTCTAATGGTCCTCTCTATGATTTCTCTAGATATTTATTATTCTCATTTTATTTGTGTGAATAATGGATTTAAACAAACTATAGTATCACATTTATAGCACATAATATGATTTCTTCATAGAAATCATAGTATCGGTCAGTTAAATTAATCTGTAGATGATGTCATAGTGCACTAAAGAATCTGTCAACCTTCCCATTAGTATCCATGGAAAATATATAGTTACAACATTAACGTATTGTGAATTTCATCCCATAACTACCAATATATTCATCTTCCTTCATCCTAAGTTCATAGAATTCCGTAAATATTTTCATTCTCATCAAATGATGAAAATACTTAATAATGAAAATTACCATGAACTCTTCGAACTCAATAGATAAAAACTCCCCTATTAGCCTTAGTTTTTTATTCTACTCCCACCACTGACCATATTCTCCCTCAAAATGGTACATATCCAGAGTTACATTATCTTATTATGAAAAATTAAGTATAGAAAGGATCATTATCTAAAGAACCTATCCAATATTCATTAGTCAATGGGTCTATAGATCCATTAATCACCGGTGGTCATTGATTCATAAAGGGTCTAATGTAAAAATATTCACATCAATGTAGAAAATGATCATTCATATTTATTCATGTTTTTTCACATAACATTAGTAAATTTATTCATTCTTCTCATTATGGATTCTATTCCAGATTCCCTCTGATAGCTATCAACACATTGTTTGTTGAACTCACAATATACATGGTTCCTCCCATTTCCTTCAATTTTATATAAGACAAGAAACATAGTTAGAAATGTGTTTAATTTAATAATCTATTAACTATAAAAAACATTATGTTTAAAAAAATAATGTTTCGATTATCTATTCAAAAATAATAATTACATTTCTATATGTCCTTCATTATGGTTCAAAAAAAATTCTGATTAACTAAACATATCTATTGAGAGTTTCAAACTAGGAGTTCATAAAGGACTATTTCCATGCACTAGTTCCTATTTGTGTCTATCTCGTAGGAATTTTTCCTAGTTTTACCCCAAGGTAAATATTTCTAGAGCCGCATCCACTTATTTGTATACATACATGGATTAATTTTTTAGAATAAAATTAATCAATATTTCAAAAAAAATACCAGGATGTTTTCATATTTTTAAATTTTCCCTATGGTTCTTCTTAAATTTTATAATACCAATTTCTATAAATAACTAATCCATCATTTCATACCCACTATGTAATCCCACTTTTTTCATATATAAACTATCATTACATTAAACAAACATATGATCCTTAAAAGTTTTGTATCATCAAAATATGGTAAATAATTATTGAAATCATAAAATATTTTTCTATTACACATTAAAATATTATTCATTGTTCATCCTAACTACATTTATTTCATTTTTTAAATTGGGAACAAAATTCAAGGGAATGGGTGAGAAGATGTCCTAATAAGGGTTGAAAAGGGATAGAATTAACCTTTGATCTTGAGAAATATCAGTACTAACATTATGAAATAAAAAAACACATAAGGAATATTTATATCATAATAAGGATAATAACATGAAAAATAATATAGAAATGTTGCTAAAATATTTAACTAATTCATTTATAAACATATTACTATGGTTTTTCAGCAAAGTGTCATAAAGATTTTCAAGAAATTGTAAATTTTTTATATCATAACATTAAGTTCCTTACTAAATGAATGAGAGCTCTATCATAGGGAACACATAATATGCCTAAATTAATGTGACAAACAAAGATCATAATAAAACTTCTCATAAATAACCCATGTAAAATAAAAAAAACATGTTTCACTTCAAAATAATTGTGTTTGACAAAGTGATTAAAAATATCCTTTTTTCATTTTTAAACCATTGAAAAACAACGAAAGATTCATGTATGTTACTCCTAGAATTAAATATATTATTTTAAAATGAATTTAATACATCTTGTGAAAAAAATTGTTTCGGTATTCAAAAATAAAATAAAATAATTTTCTTTTAAAAATGAGAAAATTTGAGATAAAAATGTAACAACATAGTAGTTTTGAAACAAGATTTTAGAAATCAATAAAAAGACAGTAAACAAGGGTGTCCTATTAATAAATGAATAATAAAATATTATTGATATTATATTAAATGGATATAATAATATAGAATTTTAATTTAAAAAACATACCATATAAAAAACGGAACATGAAGGGAAAACAGAAGTTGGGAGTTCCATATCCTTAAATAGTGACTCGTAAAACTCAAGAATTGGGACAATGGGTTCATAAAGACACATTATGAAGACACCATGAGTGGTAAAACAATTATAGGATTTTCTAGGATTAATTTTTTAATTAATGTGAATCATTAAATGGGGGGGTATTTGTAGTAAAAATGAGGGAGTTTTTATTAATTTTTTAAGACCCCTTAGTAGTGGAATTTGCCAAACCATGAGCTTTCCCATTGAATATGAACTTGGTATTGGACACAAGGGAAAAATATTAATTTAAATTAATACATAAGATTCCAAAATGATTTTAAAATAATAATTTATCATTATGATATAACAATTATGTCATTAAACATACAGAAAAATCATGATATATATTTTTTTATTTTTCACAAAAAAAAAACTAATATATTATATACTATTCTCAACAATCCACCCTAACCCCATATTTATATTATAAATAAAAAATAACATTATTTTATCAAAATAATTCAATAAATATGATTAATTTAACTTTTTCTTATAAAAATTATTACTTATTATCAAAAGTAACAGACATAAAATGCATAACAAAATGCATAGTAAAATGTTCAACACTTTAAAAAAATATTTTATTATTTTTAATTAAATTAAATTTTTTTGATAATAAAATTTCATTAAAATAAAAATTATTAATAAAATAATATATTAATATAGCAATTTATATTTCTAAAATAAGAACACTTTTTAACAAAAAAAACTATTTATGATATTCCATTTTTAATTGATTAAAAATATGTTTAAAATGGAAATGATGAAAAAAATATTTTTAGTAAAATAAATGGATGAATATTTAGGTGACTAAGGCCTTTAAAATATCTTTTTAACACATACACCTAACTAAAGGGTATGTTTTTTATGGTGATTTACTCTTGGGCGGCTTGGATAGAATTGCGTGAGTGGTAAAGCCCACTAACCTGGTCTTGTCCCATAGGTGATATCAATCATGTTTATAATGTAGAGGCTTGGTTTGGTATTGGACAATATATAATCCAAATAAATATACCTCCAAACCATACAATGAAGAATGGTATTCATACATCAAAATTCTACTAGATGATCTCATCATCTCTTTTTTCAACATTAATTAACCATTACCATTTATATTTATCATAGAAATAATAATCGAAAATTATTATTAACAAAATTGTTTTGAATGGTCTTGTTAAAAAATGGTCATATAATGGTCAACACCCAAAGGCCACATTTTAATTACAATCAATTAATTATTAATAGGATATAGTTTTGTTGTGTAATAATATAACAACAAATTTTAGGAAACAAATGTCATTTAAATACTCATGGTCATTAAATCATATGTCTAAACCCACATAAATATTGTGTTATTTAAGGGTATACCCAACGAAGGAGATATTTATGAAACTAAAGTACCATAAACGATATAAAAATGATTTAATATAAATATATTAATTTAATGTGAAGCATAAAAATGGTCCATGTGATTGTATATGTCAAAATAACTATACAATAAAATGACATCTCATTAAAAAAATGATTCCACATTCCTTAGGTTTGATTTTTTTCAATTAATTATAATTTGACACTAATTCATTGTAAATGTGGATATAATAATAATACATTAAAACCCCTAAAAATAAGCTATTGAAATTGAAAATGGTGGGAGAGAATTATAAAGAGATTATATGGCAGTAGGGTGATAGTCTTACAAAGATCATTTATACATGATGAATAGAATTGATAATAGATGTGGCATGAGCTGTATATATAGAATATGTCTATGAAGAAGATGATACCGTAATATAATGAAGATTATTCCCAAAAATTGTAATTAATTAGTATAAGGCATATAGAGTAGGGGTGAATGAAATTTTTACCCTATTTTTATTAATGTAATCCAGAAACCACATGATGAAAAGAGGATCTTATTGGTGATATGTTGGGGCCTCTAATGGATTTTTATTATATGAAATCCCACAAACATGTTTTTAGACTACTGTTGGATTGTTGGTGGTACTTTAGTCCTTGGGATGCATGCCACACACTCCCATTACTCTTCTTGAACATCATAGTGTCTTTAAGAATCCACTTAGTATCATATTAAAATACATAAACAAGAGGTTTCATTCAAATTATATAGTTTGTAACTTAAACAATGTTTGTATGATTACAATGTACACATTTTCATCCATGATGTGTTAGCATTACATTATGGAAAGATAATTGGAGAATGAGATCATATGAATCATTGGTTTTATATAATGCATTACTGAATAAATCAAAAATACCAAACATCAATCATATTGATATATTTATTTTATGGATAAATTAATATCCTTTTTCAATTTCATTTACAAATGAATATATAATTCATGAGTAAATACAAATTCAGACATCTCATCCATCACATGTGTGAATACAAAACTCCAAATACATCACACCTTTTAAACTGCATTAATAAATGATATCATTAAGTTAGTGAAGAAATTTTAATTATTAATCCTTTCAATATTAAAGTTCCAGATTTTGAATATTTATTAGAAATCATTAAATAATATTTTCTTCATTCATCTCTATATGTCCTTAATAATAAAAAAAAGAATATATATTCTTTATTGTTGTATAAATTCCATGCATATGGCTTTATAGAATATATCTCCTTCACTCCCCAAATGTTTATTAAACCAAATATAACTTATTCTATATCAACGTATATTATATCATATATATTAACATTATATGCAATCTCCAAAAATAATTTTTATATTTTTCAAAATATTTTTGGTATGATAATAATAAAATCAACAAGTGTCTAATCATATGTATTACCATTGTAAATACCGATCAAAAATTGTTTTAGAGTTTCTCACTGAGTCAATTCGAATCCCCATTTAGTCAACCACATTTTGGGACCCCATGGACATTTGGAGAGATGATTGAATATACGAGCTTCTAGATCCCTATATGTAATGAAAGATTGTCCTCTAGAAATGAATAATGCTAATGAAGCTATAAAGTGATATGGAACAGTATCCTATAATATATATATGTAATGTTCTACATTTTTTGAAAACATTTATTATCATATTATTATATAATCCAATACATAGTGTGGAAAAGGGAAGAAAAGAAATTAAATACATTATATAAAACCCACATGTTCTCAATTCATTGAGTGTGGACCTGTCTGATCAATGAATACATCTCATGTTCTTCATCCATGTGGATAATTATATCAAATGTCCTTTCTCCATATTGATTTAAATTATCATTTTCTGAATGCACAACCCTGTATTCTATCACATTCAAGGCTCTAGATTCAATAGTCACCATATAGTAAGAAAACATTGCATATCATTTATGCTCTAGTCAAGGACATGATTGAAAAAATTCCATCAAACATAATATTATCAATGTATACATGTATACTTGTGTATGTATTGTAATAAATTATGATGATTATAATTCTAGATAGGTAACTATCCTTTGGTTATGGGGATTTAAATATGGTCTAGGAAAACCAAGCATAACACAGATAATTGTATAACACTCCTTGTTGAAAATATAGAAGGTCATCCAGTGCAGAAAAAGAAAAATATAATTTTATTTTTTTCTCATGAGATTACTATACATATATATATATAATAAAATTAGTCACAATAACATTTATATTTCATCATAACTTATAATAATCCATGATTAATATCAGATTTTAATAATCATGTATTCATACATTGAGTGGTCAATTATAATTACATTTCATGAATTGTATATAAATATATACATTAATACAACTAATGTGAAAAAAAAAGATAATGTGTAGATTTGGTTTATATATTATACTTTTTATACTCTTATAATAGTTAAACAATATCCTACAAACAAAACAAAAGTACCTGTTTTAAATTTCATATTTGTAAGACTATCATATGCAGCTTTATTTTTTTAACATTATGGGTTTTTTGGTCATATTATATCAAATTTAATTCATATGAAATCTTTTTCTGACCATTTTATAAAACTCACCCACTAAAATATTTAGATAGAAACATCTAATAAGATATAAAATATTAATAATGTTTATAATTAAAAAATTAATTAATTTACCAACTATTATGACACTATCAATGCTTTTACCATTACGATGTCAAATGATATAACATCAACTACAATTATCCATTACGAACTCTTTATATGTTCATCATCATCTTTCTGGGAAACCAATTACTTTTAAATTTCTCAACTATATTATATTAATATTTAAATTATTGTATACTATTTCTCTATAAATATTCATAAAAAGAGAGAAAAAATTATTATAATAAAAAATTTATACTCTCACATTTTTCGTTTCCGCCACAGTATAAATTAATTAAGATATCTTTTTTAATTGTAATTTCTTTTCTAATTATACAATCCTTTAAGAAACTGTGTTTCTAACTATTAGTGATAATAAAATGTTACCCTTTATAATTTTTGTTCAACTTCACATATCCTCACATATATTTGGATATTATGTTAAAAACATTATCATTGCAACGGTATAGTCTTTAATGGTATAATGTTATACACATATTATATTGAAAACTATATCACATTATTTTTTATATTACCATCACACAGTAAAAATAGAATATTTTATGGAAATCATTTAAATATTTTTTATCAATTTATTTATTTACATTATCCTTATTTATGTCCTATAATATTCCCACTATCCTCTAAGACATTATATTTTTTTATAATAATATGATGTGAATAAAAAACCCTTTTGGGTTAATAAATAACATTTATTACCTTACTAGTTGGGGTATTTTATAATTTAGGTATTATATCCTTAAGTTATATTCGATGATTTTGGAACATGTATACTTTTTGAACAAATCATTGTAAAATATATTATTGATTGGTCGTATTAAAAAATTACTCACAATTAAAAAAAAGTTTTATAAGCCCCGTTACCCTTGATAAAAAAAATTCCATATTTGTTTTATTTAAACATGTCGTAGAACCTGATGAGTCAAAAATAGTGTATATATCATTAATCAACACGCGTTGTTGGTAATTTTTTTACTGATCATCTATTTCCATAACAGAAATGACATGAATATAAAAATATTATATGTATATTCATTACTATTAATTAATTCATGTATGTTCATATTATGATAGAAAAATCATATAATTCATTACATGGATTTATACTATAATCTCAATGAATTTCCCCTTTTCATTATAGATATAATATATATATATATGAATCATTGTAAAAAAATTATTCAATATAAAATACCTTTAAAATAATATAATTTATTTCTATGAATTCTATACCTTATATAGACATTCTATGGAGATTTTGAAACTCGTTCATGAATTTATGAATACTATTTTCATGTGATATTATTACTCTTCCCTCATGAAAATAGAGGATTTGATGACATTAATTATATTCTTGTAGAATAATTATTTAAATTTTCATCCAAATTTTCATCTTCCAGTTTACATTTTACCTATTTGTACAATCGATAAAAATATATTAGATCTGATAAACTTTATTTCTTGGTTATATATATTCCAAAAACATTTAAAATATCAGGTAAATTTTCTTTGAAATAGTCACCATTTTAGAACATTTCAATAGATGATAATAATAAAAATTTACTAAGTAAAATATGTCAATTTTAATGTCCCCTTTAATAATGTTATATATTAAAACATATCACACCAAATGTGTAATAACAATTTATGATCCCATGTCCATATAAATTGTAATATTTTGAATGAGTTATAAGTAACAGGACCTCTGAGCAACATCTCTCCCCCACTTCCATGCCGCTAGGGTTCCTCGGTGGTTTTGTGGTGGGGGATGCATGTGCACCACACTTTGGCCTCTACCCACCCCCTTCATCCCCTTTTATCCTCAGTACATGACTCCTTTGGGGTTTTCCTATGGTCGATAGATTTTCTATATTTCTATTTTAGGTTGTTCATCATCTCGGTGGTGGTTTCGCTAGAAGGGGTAGGCGGTCAAGTCGAGGACATGCTTTCCCTTGAGATTCCTAGATATATATAACTGATGTTATAGAATTCAATCGTTGTGTGCCTCTCCTAGTTGGTTAGTGTACATGGATTCTCAGAGGCATTGGGATGTGTGTTTGGTCTGTTCATTAGTTCTCTTCAAGGATGGTGTCTATTAGTTTCTTCTCATTTTATGCCTTTCCTGAACCCCTCGTTTCACTAGCTTTCCACTCATTTCGACGCTCCCCATGTCGGTCGGTTGTGTAGGTTTCAAGGAATCATTTAAAGGGGATTTATTTTGTTTAGGGTTTTTCATTTGGTTCCAATATTTGATCCCCTGGTGTGGTTTTTTTGTGGGAGATATTTATTAATTATTATTTTTGATGGAAGGTGGTGTATTGTGGTTGTTGATTTTGTCTACATAGTGGTAATGCTCGATTGGATGTAATAATGGTGGAGGTGAAGAAATGGTGCTGATATGTTGTTTCTTCAGTATTTTGTACTACAACTGTCTTCTCGTTTCTCTTCTCTAGTTCTAGGTTACCTCTAATATCTCATAGGATACACAGCAAGGCGGTCTCCATAGTCCTTTGGGATGTGAGTTTGAGCAGCCAGATTCAGGGTGATCGTCGTAGATGACAACCTATTTCAGTGGTGACACGCAGACTATGATGGTGCATGGCTAGTGATGTTGGGATGGAAGTGAATTCTTCCTCGATGGTTTTCTATTTCACTCTGATGTCCTTCTATGTTTTTTACGATTTTTATTTTCCTGGCTTGTTTCCCTATGGTTCTATGGATTTTGGTGGTGGATGAAGATGAAAATGATGGATACTCTCGGGATGACAACAGTGATGCTGAAAGTTGTGGTTCCGCAAGTGATGATGCTGAAAATGACTGTATGTGGGATTGATTTCTTCTCGAATGAAGTTTCGTGTACAGATTACATGCCTCGAGGTGGGTGTTGTTTCAACCATTAATGATGTGTCTAGTACATGGTCTGAAAAGCAGTTTTATGATTTTGAAATTTGAATTTGAATCTATCTTCGTGGTGGGGCGCTATGGTTGTAAAGAAGTGCGACGTGATATTTTTCTATTTAATTTGTAATCTGGTGTGTTTTCCTAATTTTTTGATGTTTTTTGAATAATGTGATGTACAGTTACCATTTACTCTTAAAGTGGTTATTATAAAATATTAAAATATTGATTTGGAGGAGGTTTATAATGAATTTGTATTTTTCTATTTTGGTGATTTCAAATTTTTGTTTGAGATTTCTAATTAAATTATGACTATTAAAATTTCTCAATGATAGGTTTGATGATATGAAGCAAATAATTAATGTAATGTTTCCTGACACAAGATTGTTTTATGTGATTTTGATCCAGAATTCAATGTTTTGAAAATTTTCAATATTTAGTGCATGGTTTGAACAAAGTTGGTGCTAACATTGTGGAATATCCATGTTGCACAGTTTAAAAAGGTACAATGGATAGTAAAACAATAAATGAGGACCAGGAAGTCATGAAATGCTATGAAATAAACTATACACAATTCTCATAGTTAGTTCTTTATCAATTAAATATGAACAATATCCATTAATAGTTGGAGTGCCTTTGATAGTGGGGTGCAAGATTGGTTTATTGTTTCTCCAACTGGTTAACAAAACTGTCTGGATCATTAAAAACTGATAGTTTTACCTTTTTACCCAATGGTATTTAAGAGGAAAACCTTAACTTTTCTCCATCCCTCTCATACACGTGACTTAGGAATATCCCTCTTCTCCCTCAATACTTTGATCCCATTCATGGGGTTGTTCTCGGATGCTCTTGAAGTCTTTCTCTGATGATTTTCAGTATGTCCTTGAAAATATTCTTCATTGTTGTACTCATCTTGTTCTTCCTATTAAATTACATTTCAATGGTTTAGGATTTTAATTCCCATTCCACTAATAATTTTTTTATCTAATATTGGGGATGGGGATTTTATTCTACCTAGTATGATCATGTCTCGTAATGTCATCAATGCATTTCTACATGTCGTTTTGTTGAATTATGTTGATGCATTAGACATCCGAATATATAAATAATAAATTAAATTTGATGTATAATTATACAGACATAATTTTATATGTATATACATTGTGAAATCTATGTGTAATCTTATTCTTTGGATGACTATTTTTTCAAGGTTCTATAGTAATGAGATTGGAAGGTGATGTTTTAATCACTATTCAACTGAATATTATTTTAATAAATGATTCAGGTAAATTAATTTATTATAATTTTATTATAAATAATTGAATTTTAAGTAAATAATTATAATACATTAACCCATAGGTCTTTGATGAGCTTTGAGAGGCCTTGGCGTCTTCTTTTGTCATTTAAGAAAGTGGAAATCTTCAAATGGTATGTTGCATATATAACATTTTTTATTGCATTTATCCAAATTATTTGTGTATTGGAATGGTCAAGATTGATCCTGAGAATGAATCCCCAATTTTTATTTATTTTTAATGAATTGTTTAATTAAATTAATTTTGTTAATTACTTTACATAGACTCCAAGGGCCACTAACAACATATATGCACTAGATAAATGTTTTGTCCCTAATTATTGATCCCAAAAACCTTGAGACACTATATATTCTATAGACCACTTGTGAGGTGATGCAAAACTTGGTGAAGCATTTCATGGATTACACATGCTTAGTTGGATGGAACATAAGAAAAATAAGAGTATATAGGGGTACTAGACTACCTAAGAGAGGCATTGAAAACATAGATGATTCATAAGTCATATCTTGATGATAATCATAGTAGGAAGACCAAATGAAACTATAAATCCCAAGACATCCATATTTTGATGACATAGTGCAAGAGTTATTTTTTCCCTGTTTGTTAACCCAAGATTGTTAATATGACTATGACAACAAAATCATGGAGGAGATTCCCTCACATGTAATGACCAAGTGGACCCCATTGGGTACCCTGATGACATACCAAACCTATGTGTGCAAATTAGTGATTTAGGTAGTGTGGGTATTTGGTGTCACCTTAGATCCCATTCAGATCATATTTTCTTGATAGGATTTATAGTAGTAATGGGTTTATGTTGTCATTCAATCCCACCCCCTAATTTATAAATTTAATTAGTTATTATTAATTTAGCTAACAAATATAGATGTAATTATATTAACATAGCATATGGGCATAACTTGATATAAAGGTATAATGGGGATGCAAATCGGTACTTTTGAACATATGATATATGAGAATTTTTTGAATTAATGATGATGTTACTGGATGTCCTACTTTTAGTTGTATTCATATATTTACATGGATTAAATAATAGGTTTTTTGGTTTATATGAGAGCCCCTCTCAAATTTTGTGCTTCTAAATTTTTCTAACACACTAGGATATTGGTGATTCCAAGGGTTTTCAAGTGGCTTCAATTCCACCCAAGAACTATATTCATGTAACATACCTATGTATTGATGACGATATACTCAAATGATTTGTGGGAAACTCATTATGACTTGGTAGATTCACCATATTTCATTGCCCAATAATGTTTTTAATAGGGTGTTAATCTACTTATTTAATAATAAAAAGTTATTATTCTGGATCTAGGAGAATAATCCATATAGATTCCATAAGGGTTGTGAGAATTAGGAAGCATCCTACATCCAATTTCATGATTTACTATAGACATGGACATAGATATTTGAAAATGTACAAGATTAGGGTATAATGAGACATCATTTGGGTTTCACTAGTTACACACTTCTTGATGGGTATGACTTATTTCATGATGTATTTTTTTGGGACATCCAATAGATAGATGGATACCTATAATATGAATATTATAGGTGAGTATTAGTGATCTAAAAGAAAGTAATTTTACCCATTACGGTGGAAAAGCATACTAAAATACATTACAACACTGTATAAGGTAGGTATTATTGGAACATGATTGCCATCATGACAAATTTATGACATTGGTCATTTTTTTCTGTAATTTATTATATACATTATTTTTTAGATAATGAGGACACATAAAAATACACTACATATGTAGTTTATGAATGTAACCATGTATTGGATACCTTACTATGTTATTTGATCACCCTACTCGTTCCTAAACTACATTGGCAAAGCTATGAATAAATTCACATAGTTATTAAAATTGGATTCACTAACTCCATATATTGATCGTTAGAATGGATTAGATATATGTATATAGAATTGGGAACACGGTATGGATATTTTTTTCATAATTGTTCTCTGTAAAATTTACTTATATTTAATTAATTTTTTTCTTTTATATGTTTCCATCAAAATTGTTGATCAATATTTTATTTAAGGAATTGATGTTCAATACTTTATTATTGAATTTATTTCACAAGAACAAAATTAAATGTAATATATTGTTACTTATAATCATTTTATGAATATAAATAAATTTATTTTCTATTTATTATTTATTTCTAAAAGACAAATAATGTTATAATTGACCGAGATTAGTTGTTTCATTCAATAGTCATAACTATTATCTGCTATGAAGAGACCCTAGTAGTACCGCAACAATAATAATAGATATATGTTATTTAGCGTGGTGATATAATTTGACGAACAAAAATGATACATGATGTTAGGGATGTAGACTCATTGGACTATGAGGAACCTTATATTGGTGTAAGACCTTATTAATTTACAATTTTGGAGACTATGAGAACAATACCTATAATTAAAAAATCAAAATTTATATTTTTTATTGGATTTTACAACATTAATATGTGATTATTTATCGATTTAATTTTATTTTATTATTAATAGATATTATCAGTCAAAAACTTTATTGTAATGATGAAAACATTAATAACATATGTTCTCATCAATGTTGGATAAATTTGGTTTGTAATAAGTAATAGTCATTAATAAATATTTAAATAATGGATTTATACCTCCTATTTTAAGGAAAAGGTGATATCTCATTCCATTTGATTGATGATATTAAGACAAAACAAATACTTATAAATTTTGTTCTATGGGAATGTGAAATCTTGGATAATGAAATGATTTATTGGTCGAGAAAATAGGTTGATAGCACCAAAATTTGACCTTCATGAGAAGAGATATAGTAAGGAAATTTATTTATAATAATACAAGTGCCTTTATGAGGTGCTCTATTATTGCTACATCCACTTTATTCTATATGTGTTCCTTGATGTGTTTATTGATACTAACCTTGGACATTAAGGTACACCGGGTAATGCAATTTAGAATGTGGCCTAGAGGGTCAAACACATAGTTTTTCCATGAACTTAATTTATTAATAATATTACTAATTATTTTAAAAAATGAATAAATATTATTCTCGTACATTGTTTAATAGTTAATCATATTTTATTGATCACATATACTCTATTGGTAGTTATTTTAGAGAATATTATGTGACAAAAATATCTAATGATTTTTTTTTCTATTTAGTAGGCATAATATTTATTCATTTTTTGGAAAGATATTCAATGATATTTAATTATTAATTATGTAGACATTATTCACATCCTGATTAATATAATGGAGGAACAAATGATCATGTTTAACTTTTATCTGTGGAAATATATATATATTGTTTTATTTTATAAAATAATTATTATTATTTAAAAAATATTAAATATGTTATGAAATAATGATGTTAGTATTATGAATATAGACATGGAATTATATTGGGAATACAGAAAAAATAATGGCGCATGTGCAATTATTATTTTGTAACCCTATAACAATTATGAATAACATTATATTATTTATAACAAGGGATCATTAGTTGGGATGTGAAAAATAACATCAATTGAATTATCACAAATTGTAATATATATCCCTTCAAGAGGATTCTCTTCAAAAAAATCTGTGGTCATCCTCTATCATAACTATTTATACTAGAGATAATAATTACAATCCTTCTGTAATTGGTTCTCGGAGTGTGATAAGATGAATGAAAAAAGTGTAAGGATCTACTACGCTAGCACCTAGTTATTCCAATTTTATCATTAGGAGGTTTATAGAGTATGTGTGGGTCATCACTGGATGGAATCTAATCATCATTTCTATAATTAAATACAATTAACACATAGTGATATTTACAACTGATCAATAATGAAATAATTTAAAGAGAGGTAATTATTTAATAGAATAAATTACATATAAAACATATCGTGATGATCCTTCTTTTTTTCTTTATTATCCAATTTATTACTATAAAATTTCGTTATATTAGTCATAATGTTTATCATTTATGTAAATTTAAAATTAATCATTGATTACAAAAAAACTATGAGTTTGTCATACCACATTCAATGTTTCCATTGTGCTTATATTCTATATATTTTATCTAGGGAGTTATATAATTAGATATTGTTTTTAAAATATTATTTACTGAATTATGAATTTATCATTAATTTTTAATTCATGTTTAATTTATCTTTAATTTGAATCATGATATATTTTATTCTTTATATTCTTACAAAAAATTATAATCAAAATCAAATAATTATACAAAATAAGAAAGCATCTAGAGGTGATGAGGACTCTGGATGGGGTTCTTATGATAAGATGTTGTGTAAGACATTGGTAAATTCATATAGAACAAAAATCCCCATGTCACCTATCTTGGATAAATAATATTCCATTCCTACACTATGATCAAAAACACTATATATGTTTCTTGAAGAAATATTATTTATAAAAAACATTCATTAATTTTCTTCTAGTAATGTTATATAAATTTTTGTTAACATTTTATCATTTTATTGATTCCATTAACACTTTAATTCCCATTAAATTGGTGAATTAATATACAGTATCAAACAAAATGTATAGGGGAAATTTTTTTATGTTATTGTTGTTAAAAAATTTAAATTCCAATAATTTCTTTCAAAATATACTAAATAGTTTTAAACCATTGTACATATAAGTATTGGTAACCTATAATTCATACATTAATCTATATAGGTAAAAAAATTCAGCTAATGGTGAAATTTAAAATTTTTAATCATTATCATAATAAATATTCCCATAAAAAATAAAAAAAATCAAGAATGTATGGAAGTGACATGATAAATGTATCAAATAATATATATTTAATATTAAATATCCAATAAATTGTAACCACCAAAAAAATTACCACAGTAAAGGTGAAAATAGATCAACTTCATCAACTCAAACCACAAAAGACAATCATATCAATAGAAACATATATTTTCCATCAAATGTGGCTATGATACTATTTTGAACAAGATCATTAAAAATTATTGATTCATCTTATTATGCATTATATCTTAATAAAATTTTAAGGAAATAGAGATATGATAACATTTTTAATTGTTGTGTCTTAGTCAACAATGATCTAATGCCCAAGTAGGTGTTGTGTATGCTTTATGCTCACCTCCCCTTATGTCAAAGGTATCCAACATGTATAATTACTCAAAGGTAATAAAATGGTGATACATTACCCACATTTCAAATAATAATATTTTTTAAAATAAAGAAAAATTCAAAATGAAATATAAAAAAATGAACTATTATTTCAAATCATACCACTGTACTGTTATACCGATGTTAAATATAGATCAGTCAAAAATATATAAATGTAATTTCTAGTGTATCAAATTCCAAAATTAATCAAAAAGTAAAAAACAAAATATAACAAGAACCTTTTATGTATTAAATTCGATCCATACCCCCTAATCCAAACTTCAAACATATTGAAAATATCTAGCATCAACTATAGGTTTATTTCCCTTATCTCATCTTACTTCTACAAAGACTGTCTATGTTCCAAGTTGTGGGTATAATAGGGTTTGAGTATGAGCAAATAGATAATAATCAATGGTTAAAATAAAAACTATTATTATGTTTAAATAATTATGCTGTGAAATATATAAGTGAAATAGTATGTTTAAAAATTAAACTATTGAAATGAATACCCCAATTCTGGTATCAGGTCACAATTGGAATACCCAAGAAGATGTTACATGGTAAGTCCAATGAGGATATATGACCATGGAGAAGGTTTCGAAGCCCCAGTCTTCTACCATGGTTTTTCATAGAAGAATATGTAACTATTTAACACAAATGACTCTATTTGGATCATCTGTTCATTCCCTTCTAATAGTCTTCATGACAATCCACTAAATGTGTATGAACTCAAGTGACCACTTTACCATCATCATCACAACACAATTAGTATCCAAGGTTGACATGAGAGAACTTATATACCAAATATTATCTATATAAATATTTGTATATTATATTTTGAACATAAACATGTATTACCCTAAAGAATCAATGAAATTATTATATTGAATTTAAAAAGTGAATAATATACCTAATTCTATGGGGGAGCCATCCCATTTCATTTCTAGTAATGAATTTGGTTATAATTCACAATCATTGAAACTAAATTACATAAAATAATAGAATCATACACTATTGATGTAATTATATTAATTTTTAGTATTATTTAATCCAAGGAAGTTGGTCATGTAATTCTATAATAGTACATATATCCATGAAATTTAAATAAATCATTTTTTAAAAATCTATATATTAAGAAATCCCATAATCCGATCTATGTTAACCCTTATGAAATTTTAAATTTCTTTTATAATTACCTACATGAATAAACATTTACTAGGATCCTAAATGTCTTACTAGAAATCCAAAATTCCATATTAAATAAATATAACATTAGGATAATCCATAACTACAATTTTTTATTCACCTTTTAGAATTTAATATATGATATCCCACATTTTTATTAAATACCATTCAATAACATTTTACATTAAAGGGGTATTTAAAAGTATAGTGTCTTACAAATAAGGTGAATAATACATTAAAATGTAAAACATTTTTCAATTCCAAAATAATTTATTTTTAAAGGTTCATCCTAAGTAAAGTTTTTTCATCTCATAACCTGAGGACATATTTCAAGAGAAAGTGTGATTAGAAGTCCAAGTAAGCGTAATCAAAGGAAATAGTTTACTTATATTCATGAAGAATATCAGAAAAAAGTTGATGAAATAAAAAAAACCATGAGAAAGTGGAATATAATAAATATTATAACATGAACTAAAATTTAGAAATTTATTTGGATCATTTAATTGAGTAATTCATAAACATATGACCAAGGATTTTCACCGATGAGCCTTAAAATCACCTAGGTTATTCACTAAGGCACTGTAAAACTTTCCATCCATAGATATTATATTCATTACCCAAGGAATCAGATCAATATTAGTGTGTGACCGTCATATGTATTAAGTAATATGATCCTCATAGATCTTAATAAGACATATCATATATAAAATGGGTTGAATAAATGAAATTAGTTTGATTTCGAAATCATGGTTATTTAAAATGTTCAAAAAAACATGATCCTTTTTCCATTTTAAACCCATTGAAAATGAATGAGAGATTCATATCAGTTAATCCCAAAATTAAATAGATCATATTGAAATCTATATGAATTAACCAAGATAATAAATAGTTTCAGGAATTCCTAGGATAAAATAAAATAATATCTGTATTAAAATATATAATTTTTGAGAGAAAATATGGCTGTATAATCGGAATGAAACATTGTTTTAGCAAAAAATTAAAAATATAGGTGAAAATGGGTTGTAATTCATAAATAAAATATAAAACATTAATGGTATAGTATAAAATGGAAATAAAAATTTGGTATTGAAATTTGAAAGTCATATCTCATAAAAGGGAAACATAAATTGAAAAAGAGAAGTTGAGAGTTCCCTTATCTTGAATATTTACTCCTAAAAATCAAGGATCAGGAACATTTAGGCCGGAGGACACCGTGCGAGGACTCTCAGAGAAGAAAAAAATAATTTATTTATTGAGGATAAATTTTTCAATAAATTTAATGATGAAATGGTTGGGTATCTATAGAAAATTTGAGGGTGGATTTATTAATTTCTTAATAAACCTCAATAGTTGTTTTTGAAAAACTATTGGATTGGATATTTTATAAGGAAACATGGGACACATACAATGATATCATAACACATATAAGTCGACCAAAATTTTAAATTATCATTAAATAAATATGATATAGTTATTATTTCATTAAACATACCGAAACACTCAAACTATATTTGTTATTATTCATGAGGAATTATGATTTTTAAAAAATTCCCATAAATTCTCCCAAGACTAATATCGAAATTTTGAATTCATAAATGAAATTTTATTTTATCATAATAAATAAGTAAATATAAAATATTAATCATCTAACTATAAAAATACTTATTTATTCAAAATAATATTGGATAGAAAATGCATAGTAAAATTCATAATAATGTTTCTGACATATATATAAAATATATTTATTTTATCATTTGTAAATAAAATAATTTATTTTGGTAATAGTTTTTAATTATAATAAAAATTATTATTTTTATATTTGTTTAATACATTAATTTATATCTTGCATAAACATATAATTTTTATCCCAAAAATCAATTTATCGAATATGATTTCATATTTTAAGGAATAATATTCTTAAATCCAAAATTATGAAATATAAATTATTATTAAAAAAGGATTACAATTAATGTGACTAATGAATTTAAAAATAACACCTTGAACACCCTCATAACACATAAGGGTAACTTGTGCGATGGTGATTGAATCTTGGGGTAGTTCATATAACATCACATAAGTTGTAATATCAACAAACATTAACTTCACATGTGGGAGATTTCATTCAAGCTTAACATGTTGAAACTTGTAATGGGCATGGTCAATAGTGAATCCCAGTGATGCTACTTCATTCCCATGGTCTTAGAAATGTACAATTTATTGTATGAATCTACTAGATGAGGCCATAAACTATTTTTTTGAATTAATTAACCATTATTATTTCTATTTATAATACCAATTATAATGCTTAAAATATTATTAAGTGTATTGATTCCTATGGTTATATTGACTAATGATCATAATTGACCACCGATAAAATAATGGTCCAAACCCAAAGTTCTCTTTTCAATAATACACACTGTATTATTAAAGGTATATTTTTTTTGTAATTATATAACATTCATTTTTTTGGAATCAAATATCATTTATAATGTTTTGGTCATTACATTATTACCCCAAAATTAATTTTTTCAATGAAATTTTAACTCATTATATCAATAGATAACAGGTGAAGGTACTTCTTGCTCAATGTTTCATCTGGTTCCCATGTTTCTTCTTCAGAAATGTTGTTCATCAATAACACATAGACAAGGTGGATAGTATTGTTTCATAGAACCATGTACCTACAGTCCATGACCTCGACTAGTAGGTCCTCAAAACATATTGTTTTCTTGTGGTAACACCTATATATTCAGTACATGTGAGTGGTTAAGAATATTCTTTCATAAGATAGATACATGGAAAAAATCATTAACTTGAGATTGATTTTGGGTAAGTTCTAGTGGATATGCCAATCCTCCTATATCATCAAATATTTCATAGGGGCCATTGTACCTAGGCCAAGTTTTATATTTCGTCCCAAATAGCATGACTCTCTTACATGGTGATATTAAAAAAGAATAATGCTTTTCCATCATCTAAATCATTGTCCCTTAAATGGTAGTCATCATATCTATTTTTTAGGATCAGAGAAACAGAAATTTGTTGTTGGATAGAACAGTAAATTTATGTCATCTCTTGCACAAGATTGATCCCATGATAATTTCTCTCACTAACTCCATCCCTTCAATTATGAGTTCTACAATACATCTAAAAAATAGATTCATAATGATCCATTTGAATACTCAAATGGAAGTCATAGTTGTATGAGACCTCTACAAAGTGGAGATGTTGTTCCCATACACATTAAAATTACATTGATCATGTACTCTACAAGTGCTCAAGTGTTATATTAATCAATTTATATTGGTCATCTTTTTTATGGTGATAGGCCATACTGAATTAAAATTTGGTACCCAGATAATGTTAAAGACTTCCCCAGAATTTTGATGGGAACCATGGGACATGATAAGATACAATAGATGGTGGAACTCCATGAAGCCTTTAAAAATCACTCATTTATAGCTTGGCATATTGGTCGAGATTGAAATGATCTCTAATATATATAAAATGGGATGTCTTGGTGAGATAGTAAGCTAAATCTCGTATCACATTATTTCATTTGGTTGTTCTTGGGAGACTAGTGACAAAATCAATACAGATGTTTTCCAACATTCTTTCATATATGGTTTGTTCTTTTAAAATTCATTAAGTGATGTTTCAATTTTAATTCACTTACTGAAAAACTAGGCACCTTGTAGTGTTTTCAGTAATTTCCCTTTTCTTGTCTTCCCTCCAATATTGATCATAAAGGACCCTATAAATTTTGGTGCATCTATGATGTATAATGAATGTAGATCTATGAGCTTCATCCATTCTATATTTAGAGATTATATGGAACATGTAGATATTAAGGAAATTTCGATATGTTGTATTTATCAATATTTAGCTCAAGAAAATTCTCATCTATCACATCCTAAAACTTCTTCAGTAACAAAGTATCATCTCATTATGGTTTCATGATCTAATATATTACTGATGCTTGAGAAATCATATGGGGTAGGGTTGATGATGTCCCCTCACATACAATTTCCTTGTCTAGTTTTACTAGGACTTTGATCAATGGATCTCCTTGAATCATTTTTATTTACAGAACAACATGGTCTTCTCATCTTAATGCATCAACAAATTTGTTTTAGCATTTATAGTTATAATGTATTGAACAATCATAATCATTAATAAGAATCAACCATCTCCTCTATCTAATGTTCAATTATTTTAGCATGAAATTATACATAAATCATTTGTTATATAAATAGATATATCACAATTCTCCCTATAAATTTTGTGGCTCCATATCATTTGAGAAAAAAAATTGGATCTTTCTCTAGATCATGCATAAGATTATTCTATCAATTATTCATTAACATTCAGTATGAATAAGAAATAACATTATAATTTTACATGAGGACACACCTAATACCTTTTATAGATGGATCACTAAAAAAATTCTTCCCCATTAAATGGTGAAGTTAACATAGGTGATGTAACCAATCTCTTATTCATCACAAGGAATCATTCTTCAATCTCCTTTTTACAGATGAACATAACCCATTTTTTTAGAAAAATTGGTCAGTGGATTTCAAAATCATGAATTTATTTTCATAAACCTCCTATAGTATTCTGGTAGTCCAGGGAAAATATGAGTTTAAGACATTATTTTATGATAAATACACTCCTTTGAAACATTTATTTTTACAAGCTCAAATGTTATTCATTCACTGGTTACAATGTTCCCCATGAAAGAAACATATTTTAACCAAAACCGAACATTTTGGATTTTCCAAATATACTGTCCGTCCTCAGAGTTATTAGTATCTCCCTTAGTTGATCCTCATGATCCTCATGAATTTTTCAATACAACATAATATGTTTAACTAAAAGTACCAAAAATTTATAAGGTACACCTTAAAAACTATGATCAACAAATACATAAAAATAGAATGTGAATTATTAAATATGAAGTGAATAATAAAAAAACATAATTCTCATATCATCATCAATATAAGGCCTTTGGAATATCTTATTTCTTCACTATAAATTTATGATAACCAGATTGATGGTGAATCATGGAGAATAATTGTGACCCCCATATCATTCCAAATAAATCATCAAATATTAGAAGAGAGTAATTTTTCTTCATTTTGGTCACTTTATTTTATCTACAATAAATGAATACCAGCATTGATAGATGATTATTATTCAAAAATATAATATCTTCCCACCTAGGAGACATGTTTGGGTGGATAATCCCATTCTTCAAAAGATATTGTTGTTTCTTCATTAATTCCTCAAGGTCCACATATATCATTCTATACAGGATTTTTTTTATAATGTCTTGGAACTAGGAATTATATCAATTGAGAACTCTGCACCATTTTCTAGAGGGAGGTCAAGGAAACTCATCCAGGGAAATATAAATATATTAAAAAATTGTGGTGTAATTATATATTCATACAAATTCATTTCCTTCTTTATCTCCAATGATCACCACAATAAAAATTGACATGGGTGGTGATTCAAAAAAAATCCCAGGTCTAGATATCATTCCTTTTAAAACAGAAATTTTGTACATTCATGAATACAAATATTTCCTTTGTTCTATATTTGATCATAGAATTTTATTTTGAGAGGCAGTCAATCTCTAGTGTAATTTCAAATTCCAATATTGGGTTGAATACTATATTTGTGATGAAATTAAGCTCTCCAAGGTGAATATTATATTTTACAAAGAATATTGATTCTTGAATAATCACTCCAGGTATCTTGATTGGAAACTGTACATCTATTAGTTCAAGGGTTGAGTATATATTCTTTACAAACATGGATAATGTAATGAAATTAATTAAACCACAATCCATAATTGTACATTCTAGATTTGAGAGAACAATTAGGGTACTTTCTACCACATAATATTGATCTCTAACATTTTACCATATGAAATAAAAATCATGACCTTTCTCCCTTGGCCTATACTGAGGTTGATGGGGAATCCCCTCTACTACCATTGAATTTAGACCCTTATAGGAAATGTTTCTAAGTAATACATAATTGAATAATTGGAAATTAAGAAGAGAATTGACCATATGCCCTTTTTTGTGTTTATATGTAGAGGCCTTCCATCAC
This sequence comes from Viscum album, assembly GCA_963277665.1. Classification (NCBI taxonomy): domain Eukaryota; kingdom Viridiplantae; phylum Streptophyta; class Magnoliopsida; order Santalales; family Viscaceae; genus Viscum; species Viscum album. The sequence goes on from OY728131.1 coordinate 1,550,448,648, forward strand.
AGCGAAAATTCTGATCAATATAGGCATCTCTTCCACACATGTAATTATTCTCGTTCCCAAGAAGAAAGTTCCCAGAATGATTCTCCCAAATTTATTGAATGTGTAAAGATTAAAATCATTTTATCCCCATCCTTTTCTAATGGTCCTCTCTATGATTTCTCTAGATATTTATTATTCTCATTTTATTTGTGTGACCAATGCATTTCAACAAACTGTAGTATCAAATTTATAGAACTTCATATGATTTCCTCATAGAATTCATAGTATCGGTCAGTTAAATTAATCTGTAGATGATGTCATAGTCCACTAAAGAATCTATCAACCTTCCCATTAGTATCCACGGAAAATATATAGTTACAACAATAACGTATTGTGAATTTCATCCCATAACTACCAATATATTTCTCTTCCTTCATCTTATGTTCATAGAATTCCATTAATATTTTCCTTCTCATCAAATGATGTAAATACTTATTAATGACAATTACCCAGAACTCTTCGAACTCAATAGATAAAAACTCCCATCTTGTCCTTAGTTTTTTTTCTACTCCCACCACTGACCAGATTCTCCCTCTAAATGGTACATATCCAGAGTTACATTATCTTATTTTGAAAAATAAAATGTAGAAAGGATCATTCTCTAATGAACTTATCCAATATTCATTAATAAATGGGTCTATAGATCCATTAATCACCAGTGGTCATTGATTCATAAAGGGTCTAATGTTAAAATAATCACATCAATTTAGAAAATGATCTCTCATATTTATTCATGTTTTTCACATAACATTAGTAAATTTATTCATTCTTCTCATCAAGGATTCCATTCCAGATTCCCTTAGATAGATATCAACACATTGTCTGTTGAACTCACAATATACATGGTTCCTCCAATTTCCTTCCATTTTATATATGAAAATAAACTTAGTAAGAAATGTGTTTAATTTAATAATATATTATCTCTAAAAAGAATTTATGTTTACAAAAATAATGTTTCGATTAACTATTTAAAAATAATAATTACACTTCTATATGTCCTTCATTATGGTTCAAAAATGATTCTGATTAACTAAACATATCTATTGAGAATGTCAAAGTAGGATTTCATAAAGGACCATTTCCATACACTAGTTCCTATTTGTGTTTATCTCATAGGAGTTTTTCCTAGTTTTACCCCATGATATATATTTCTAGAGCCGCATCCACTTATTTGTATACATACATGGATTAATTTTTTAGAATCAAATTAATCAATATTTCAAAAAAATACCAGGATTTTTTCATATTTTTAAATTTTTCCCTATGGTTCTTCTTAAATTTTATAATCCCAATTTCCAGAAATAACTAATCCATCCTTTCATACCCACTATGTAATCCCGCTTTTTTCATATATAAACTATAATTACATTTAACAAACAGATGATCCTTAACAGTTTTTTGTCATGGAAGTATGGTAAATAATTATAGAAATCATAAAATATTTTTCAATTCCACATTAAAATATTATTCATTGTTCATCCTAACTACATTTATTTCATTTCTTAATTTGGTAACATACATCAAGGGAATGGGTGAGAAGATGTCTTAATAATGGTTGAAAAGGGAAAGAATTAACCAATAATCTTGAGAAATATCAGTAATAACATTATGAAATATAAAAACACATAAGGAATATTTATCTCATAATAATTATAATATCATGAAAAATAATATAGAAATGTTGATACAGTATTTATCTAATTCATTTATAAACATATTACTATGGTTTTTCACCAAAGTGTCATAATGATTTTCAAGAAATTGTAAATTTGTCATATCTTAACATTAAATTCATTACTAAATGAATCCGATCGCTATCATAGGGAACACATAATATGCCTAAATTAATGTGACAAACAATTATCATAATAAAACATCTCATAAATATCCCATGTAAAATAAAAAAACAAGTTTCACTTCAAAATCATTGTGTATGACAAAGTGATTAAAAATATCCTTCTTTCATTTTAAAACCATCAAAAAATCAATGAAAGATTCATGTATGTTACTCCTAGAATTAAATATATTATTTTAAAATGAATTTTAATACTTCTTGTGAAAAAAATTGTTTCGGTATTCAAAAATAAAATAAAATAAATTTCTTTAAGAAAACGAGAAAATTTGAGATGAAAATGTAACAACATAACAGTATAAAAAAAAGATTTTAGAAATCAATAAAAAGACAGTAAACAAGGGTGTCCTATTGATAAATAAATCATATAATATTTTTTATATTCGATTAAATGGATATAATAATATAGAATTTTAATTTAAAAACATACCATATAAAAAAGGGAACATGAAGGGAAAACAGAAGTTGGGAGTTCCGTATCCTTAAATAGTGACTCGTAAAACTCAATAATCGGGACAGTGGGTTCATAAGGACAGATTATGAGGACACCATGAGTGGTAAAACAATCATAGGACTGTCAAGTATTAATTTATTATTAATGGAAATCATTAAATGGGTGGGTATTTGTAGTAAAAATGAGGGAGTTTTTATTAATTTTTGAAGATACCTTAGTAGTGGTATTTGCCAAACCATGAGCTTGCCCATTGAATATGAACATGGTATTAAACATGTGGGAAAACTATTAAGTTAAATTAACACATAAGATTCCACAATGGTTTTAAAATAATAATTAAATCATTATGATATAACAATTATGTCATTAAACATATAGAAAAATCTTGCTCTATATTTTTTTATTTTCACAAAAAAAACTAATATATTATATACTATTCTAAAAAAATCAACCCTAACCATAGATTTATATTCTAAATGAAAAATTAACTTTATTTTATCAAAATAATTCAATAAATATGATAAATTTAACTTTTCAATAAAAAAATTCTTACTTATTATCAAAAATAACAGACATAAAATGCATAACAAAATGCATAGTAAAATGTTCAACACTAAAAAACAATTATATTATGATTTTTAATTAAATTAAATTTTCGTGATAATAAAATTTCATTACAATAAAAATTATTAATAAAATAATATATTAATATAGCAATTTATATTTCTTAAATAAGTACACTTTTTAACCAAAAAAACTATTTATGAAATTCCATTTTTAATTTATTAAAAAATATGTTTAAAATAGAAATGATGAAATAAATATTTTTAGTAAAATAAGGGACGACTATTTAGGGGACAAAGGCCTTTAAAATACATTTTTAACACATACACCTAACTAATGGGTATGTTTTTTATGGTGATTTACTCTTGGGCGGCTTGGATGGAATTGTGTGAGGCCTAATGCCCACTAACCTGGTCTTATCCCATAGGTGATTTCAATCATGTTTATAATGTAGACGTCTGGTTTGGGATTGGTCAATATATAATCCAAATGAAGATACCTCCAAACCATACAATGATGAATGGTATTCATACATCAAAATTCTACTAGATGATCCCATCATCTCTTCTTTCAACATTAATTAACCATTATCATTTATATTTATCATACCAATTATAATAAAAATTTATTATTAACAGAATTGTTTTGAATGCTCTTGTTGAAAAATAGTCATATAATGGTCAACACCCAAAGGACGAATTTTAATTATAATCAATTAAATATTAATTGGATATAGTTTGGTTGTGTAATAATATAATATACATTTTAATGAAACAAATGTCATTTAAAAACTCTTGGTCATTAAAGAATATGTCTAAACCCACACAAATAAAGTGTTATTTAAGGTTATACCCAAAAAGGAGATATTTATGAAACTAAAGTACCATAAACGATATAAAAATGAATTAATATAAATATATTAATTTAATTTGAAGCATAAATATGGTCCATGTGATTGTATATGTCAATATCACTATACAATAATATGACATCTCATGAAAAAAATGATACCACGTTCCTTAGGTTTGATGTGTTCCAATAAATTATAATTTGACACTAATTTATGGTAAATGTGGATATAATAATAATACATAAAAAACCCTAAAAATATGCTATTGAAATTGAAAATTGTGGGAGGGAATTATAATGATATTATATTGTAGTAGGGTGATAGTCTTACAAAGGTCATTTATACATGATGAATAGAATTGATAATAGATATGGCATGAGCGGTATATATAGAAGATGTCTAGAACGAAGATGATACCATAATATAATGATGATTATTCCCAAAAATTGGAAATAATTAGTATAAGGCATATAGAGTAGGGGTGAATGAAATTTTTACCCTATTTTTAATAATGTAATCCAAAAACCACTAGATGAAAAGAGGATATTATTGGTGATATGTTGGGGCCTCTAATGGATTTTTATTATATGAAATCCCACAAACATGTTTTTAGAATACTATTGGATTGTTGGTGGTAATTTAGTCCTTGGGATGCATGCCACACACATCCATTACTCTTCTTGAACATCATAGTGTCTTCAAGAACCCACTTAGTAACATATTAAAATACATAAACAAGAGGTTTCATTCGAATTATACAGTTTTTAACTTAAAAAAAGTTTTTATGATTACAAAGTACTCATTGTCCTCCATGATGTGTTAGAATTACATTATGTAATGATAATAGGAGAATGAGATCATATTAATAATTGGTTTTATATAATGCATTATTGAATAAATCAAAAAAACCAAACATCAATAATATTGATGTATTTATTTTATGGATAAATTAATATCCTTTTTCAATTTCATTTAAAAATGAATATATAATTCATGAGTAAATACAAATTCAGACATCTCATCCATCACATGTGTGAATACAAAACTCCAAATCCATTACACCTTTTGAACTGCATTAATAAATGATATCTTTATGTTAGTTAAGAAATATTAATTATTAATCCTTTCAATATTACATTTCCATATTTTCAATATTTATTAGAAATCATTAAATAATATTTTCTACATTCATATCTATATGTCCTTAACAATAAAAAAATAATATATATTCTTTATGGTTTTATAAATTCCATGCATATGGATTTATAGAATATATCTCCTTCACCCCCCGATTTTTTATTAAAACCAAATATAACTTATTCTATATCAACGTATATTATATCATATATATTAACTTTATATGTAATCTCCAAAAATAATTTTGATATTTTTCAAAATATTTTTGGAATGATAATAATTAAATCAACAAGTGTCTAATCATATGTATTATCATCGTAAATAGACATCAAAAATAGTTTTAGAGTTGCTCTTTGAGTCAGTTTGAATCCCCGTTTTTTCAACCACATTGTGGGACCCCATGGACATTTGGAGAGCCGATTGAAAATACGAGCTTCCAGATCCCTATATTTAATGAAAGATTGTCCTCAGGAAATGAATAATGCTAATTAAGCTATAAAGTGATATGGAACAGTATCCTATAATATATATATATATATGTAATGTTCTACATTTTTTGAAAACATTTATTATCATATTATTATATAATCCAATACATAGTGTGGAAAAGGGAAAAAGAAATTAAATACATTATATAAAACCCACATGTTCTCAATTCATTGAGTGTGTACCTATCTGATCAATGAATACATCTCATGTTCTTCATCCATGTGGATAATTATATCTCATGTCCTTTCTCCTTATTGATTTTAAATTATCATTGTCTGAATGCACAGCCCCGTATTCTATAAAATTCAAGGCTCTAGATTCCATAGTCCCCATATGGTAAGAAAAAATCACATATCATTTATGCTCTAGTCAAGGACATGATTGAAAAAATTCCATCAAACATAATATTATCATTGTATACATGTATACTTTTGTATTTATGGTAATAAATTATGAAGATTATAATTCTAGATACGTAACTAACCTTTGGTAATGGGGATGTAAATATGGTCTAGAAAAACCAAGCATAACACAGATAATTGTATAACACTCCTTGTTGAAAATATAGAAGGCCGTCCAGTGCAGACAAAGAAGAATATAATTTTATTTTTTTCTCATGAGATTACTATACATATATATATATATATATAATAAATGTAGTCACAATAACATTTATATTTCATCATAACCTATAATAATCCATGATTTATATCAGATTGGAATAAACACATATTCATACATTGAGTGGTCAGTTATAATTACATTTCATGAAATGTATATAAATATATACATAATACAACTAATGTGAAAAAAAAGATAACGTGTAGACTTAGTTTAAATATTATACTTTTTATACTCTTATAATAGTTAAACAATATCCTACAAACAAAACAAAAGTACCTTTTTGAAATTTCATATTTGTAAGACTATTAAATTAAGCATTATTTTTTTAACAATATGGGTTTTTGGTCATATTATATCAAATTTAATTCATATGAAATCTTTTTCTGACCATTTTATAAAACTCTCCCCCTAAAATATTTTGATAGAAACATATAATAAGATATAAAATATTAATAATCTTTATAATTAAGAAAAATTAATTAATTTTCCAACTATTATAACACAGTCAATGCTAATAGCATTATGATGTCAAATGATATTACATCATCTACCATTATCCATCATGAACTCTTTATATGGTCATCATCATCTTTCAGTGAACCCAATTACATTTAGATTTCTCAACTATATTATGTTAATATTTAAATTATTGTATACTAGTTCTCTATAAATATTCATAAAAATAGAGAAAAAATTATTATAATAAAAATTTTATACTTTTACATTTTTCATTTCTGCCACAGTATAAATTCATTAAGATATATTTTTTAACTGTAATTTCTTTTCTAATTATACAATCCTTTAAGAAATAGTATTTCTAACTATTAGTGATAATAAAATGTTACCCTTTACTTTTTTCGTTAATCTTAACTTATCCTCAAATATAATTGGATATTATGTTAGAAACATTATCCATGCAATGGTATAGTCTTTAATGGAATAATGTTATACACATATTATATTGAAAACTATATCACATTAATTTTTATATTACCATCACATAGTAAAAATATAATATTTAGTGTAAATCATTTAATGATTTATTATCAATTTATTTATTTACATTAACCTTATTTATGTCCTATAATATTCCCAATATCCTATAATACATTATATATTTTTTAGTAACATGATGTGAATCAAAAACCCTTTTGGGTTGTGAAATAACATTTATTACCTTACTAGTTGGGGTATTTTATAATTCAGGTATTATATCCTTAAGTTATATTCGATGAGTTTGGAACATGTATACTTTTAGAACAAATAATTGTAAAATATATTATTGATTGTTCATAGTAAAAAATTCCACACAATTAAAAAAAAGTTTTATAAGCCCCTTTACCCTTGATAAAAAAAATTTCCAATTTTTTTTTATTTAAACATGTCGTAGAACCTGATGAGTCAAAAACAGTGTATATATTATTAATCAACACACGTTGTTGGTAATGTTTTTACTGATCATCTATTTGCATAACAGAAATGACATGAATATAAAAATATTATATGTATATTCATTTAATATTAATTAATTCATGTACATTCATATTTTGATAGAAAAAAATTTAATTCATTACATGGATTTATACTATAAACTCAATGAATTTCCCCATTTAATCATAAATATAATATATATATATATATATGAATCATTGTAAAACAATTATTCAATATAAAATACCTTTAAAATAATATAACTTATTTCTATGAATTATATACCTTATATAGACATTATATAGATATTTCTAAACTCGTTCATGAATTTGAGAATATTATTTTCATGTGATATTATAACTCTTCCCTCATGAAAACAGAGGATTTGATGTCATTAATTATATTCATGTAGAATCATTATTTAAATTTTCATCCAAATTTTCATCTTCCAGTTTACATTTCACCTATTTGTACTATCGATAAAAATATATTAGATCTGAGAAATTTTATTCCATGGTTATATATATTACAAAAACATTGAAAATATCAGGTAAATGTTCTTTTAAATAGTCACCATATTGGAACATTTCAAAATATGATAATAATAAAAATTTATAAAGCAAAATATGTCATTATTAATGTCCCCTTTAATAATGTTATATAATAAAACATATCACACCCAATGTGTAATAACTATTTATGATCCCATGTCCATATTAATTGTAATATTTAGAATGATTTATAAGTAACATGACCTTTGAGAAACATCCCTCCCCCACTTCCACGCCGCTAAGGGATCCTCAGTGGTTTTGCGGTGGGGGATGCATGTGCACCACACTTTGGCCTCAACCCACCCCCCACCCTTCATCCCCTTTTATCCTCAGTACATGACTCTTTTGGGGTTTTCCTATGGTCGATAGCTTTTCTATATTTCTATTTTAGGTTGGTCATCATCTCGGTGGTGGTTTCTCTAGAATGGGTAGGCGGTCAAGTCGAGGACATGCTTTCCCTTGAGATTCCTGGATAGATATAACTTATGTATTAGAATTCAAACGTTGTGTGCCTCTTCTAGTTGGTTAGTGGAGATGGATTCATAGAGGCTTTGGGAAGTGTGTTTGGTCTGTTCATTAGTTCTCTTGATGGATGGTGTCTATCAGTTGCTTCTAATTTGATGCCTTTCCTGAACCCCTCACTGCACTAGCTTTCCACTCATTTCGACGCTCCCCATGTCGGTCGGTTGTGTAGGATGCAAGGAATCATTTATAGGTGCTTTAGTTTGTTTAGGGTTTCTCATTTGGTTCCATTATTTGATCCCTTGGTGTGGTTTTTGTTTGTGAGAGATATTTATTAAATATAATTTTTGATGGAAGGTGGTGTATTGTGGTTTATGATTTTTTCTACATAGTGGTAATGCTTGATTGGATGTAATACTGGTGGAGGTGAAGAAATGGTGATGATATATGGTTTCTTTAGCATTTCGTACTACCACTATCTTATAGTTTCTCTTCTCTAGTTCTAGGTTACCTCTAATCTCTCATATGATACGTAGCATGGAGGTCTCCACAGTCCTTTGGGACGTGAGTTTGAGCAGCCAGATTCAGGGTGATCGTCATAGATGCCAACCTGTTTTAGTGGTGACACGCAGACTGTGATGGTGCATGGCTAGTGATGTTGGGATGGATGTGAATTCTTCCTCGATGGTTTTCTATTTAACTTTGATGTCCTTCTATGTTTTTTACGATTTTTATTTTCCTAGCTCGTTGCCCTATGGTTCGATGGCTTTTGGTGGTGGATGAAGATGAAAATGATGGATACTCTGGGGATGACAATTGTGATGATGAAAGTGGTGGTTCCGTGAGTGATGATGCTGAAAATGACTAAATGTAGGATTGATTTCTGCTCGAATGAAGGTACGTGTACAACTTAGATGCCCCGAGGTGGGTGTTGTTTCAAACATTAATGATGTGTCTAGTACGTGGTCTGAAAAGTAGTTTTATGATTTTGACATTTGAATTTGAATTCATCTTCGTGGTGGTGCTCTATGGTTGTGAAGAAGTGGGACATGATATTTTTCTATTTAATTAGTAATGTGGGGTTTTTTTCTAATATGTTGATGTTTTTTGAATAATGGGATGTATAGTTACCATTTACTCTTAATGTGGTTATTATTAAATATTAAAATATAGATTTAGAGGAGGTTTAGAATAAATTTGTATTTTTCTATTTTGGTGCTTTCAAATTTTTGTTTGAGATTTCTAATTAAATTATGACTATTAAAATTTCTCAATGATAGGTTTGTTGATATGAAACAAATAATTAATGTAATCATTCCTAACACAGGATCATTTTATGTGATTTTGATCCTAAATTCAATGTTTTGAAAATTTTCAATATTTGGTGCAGGGTTTGAACAAAGTTGGTGCTAACATTGTGGAATATCAATGTTGCATTGTTTAAAAAGGTACAATGGATATTAAAACAATAAATGAGGACCGAGAAGTCATGAAATGTTATGCAATAAACTATATACAATTCTCATTATTATTTCTTGATCTATTAAATATGAAAAATACCCATTAATAGTTGGAGTGCCTTTGATAGTGGGTTGCAAGATTGGTTTATTCTTTCTCCAACTGGTTATCAAAACTGCCTGGATCCTTAAAAACTGATATTTTCCCCTTTTTACCCAATGGTATTTAATAGGAAAACCTTATCTTTTCTCCCTCCCTATCATACACAACACTTGGGAATATCCCTCTTCTCCCTCAATACATCGATCCCATTCATGGGGTTGTTCTCGGATTCTCTTGAAGTCTTTCTCTGGTGATTTTCAGTATGTCCTTGAAATTATTGTTCATTGTTGTACTCATATTCTTCTACCTATTAATTTACTTTTCAATGATTTAGGATTTTAATTCCCATTCCTCCAATCATTTTTTAATCTAATATTGGGGATGGGGATTTTATTCTACCAAGTATGAGCATGTCGCGTAAGGTCATCTATGCATTTTTTCATGACGTTTTGTTGAATTATGTTGATTCATTGGACATCCAAATATATAAATAATAAATTAAATTTTATGTTTAATTATATAGACATAATTTTATATGTATATACATTGTGCAATCTATGGGTGGTCCTATTCATTGGATGACTATTTTTTCAAGGTTCTATTGTAAGAAGATTGGAAGGTGAAGTTTTCATCACTGTTCAACAAGAATACTATTTTAATAAATGATTCAGATAAATTAATTTATTATAATTTTATTATAAATAATTGAATTTTATGTTTATAAATATAATACATTAACTCGTAGGTATTTGATGAGCTTTGACAGGCCTTGGAATCTTTTTTGTCATTTTAGAAAAAGGAAATCTTCAAATGGTATGTTGCATATATAACAATTTTTATAGCATTTATCAAAATTATTTGTGTATTGGAATGGTCAAGATTGATCCTGAGAATGAATCCGCAATTTTTATTTATTTTTAATGAATTGTTTAATTAAATTAATTTTATTAATTACTTTTGATAGACACTAAGGGTCACTAAAAACATATATGCACTAGATAAATCTGTTGTCCATTATTATTGATCCCAAAAACCTTGAGACACTATATATTCTCAAGACCGCTTGTCATGTGATGCAAAACATGGTGAAGAATTTCATGGATTATACATGCTTAGTTGGATGGAACATAAGAAAAATAAGAGTATGTAGGGGTACTAGACTACCTAAGAGAGGAATTGAAAACATAGATGATTCATAAGACATATCTTTATGATAATCATAGTAGGAAGACCAAATGAAACTAGAATTCCCAAGACATCCTTTTTTTTGACATAGTGCAGGAGTTATTTTTTCCCTATTTGTTAACCCATGATTGTTAATATGACTATGACAACAAAATCATGGCGGTGATTCCCTCACATGTAATGACCAAGTGGACCCCTTTGGGTACCCTAGTGACATACCAAACCTATGTGTGCAAATTAGTGATTTAGGTAGTGTGGGTATTTGGTCTCAACTTAGATCCCATTCAGAACATATTTTCTCGATAGTATTTATAGTAAAAATGGTTTTATGTTGTCATTCAAACCCACCCCTTTATTTATAAATTTAATTAGTTATTATTGATTTAGCTAAAAAATATAGATGTAATTATAGTAACATAGCATATGGGCATAACTAGATATAAAGGTATAGTGTGGATGCCAATCGGTACTTACGAAGATATGATATATGAGAATTTTTTGAATTAATGATGATGTTACTGTATGTCCTACTGTTAGATTTATTCATATTTTTACATGGATTAAATAGAAGGTTTTTTAGTTAATATGAGAGACCCTCTCACATTTGGTGCTTCTAAAGTTTTCTAACACACTAGGATAGTGGTGATTCCATGGGTATTCAAGTAGCTTCACATCCCCCAAGAACTATATTCATGTACCATACCTATGTATTGATGACGATATACTCAAATGATTTGTGGGAAAGTCATTATGATTTGGTAGATTCACCTTATTTCATTTCCCAATAATGTTTTTTAATAGGGTGTTAATCTACTTATTTAAGGATAAAAAGTTATTATTCTGGATCTAGGATAATAACCAATATAGATTCTATAAGGGTTGTTAGAAATAGGAAGCATCCTACTTCCAATGTCATGATTTACTATAGACATGGACATAGATATTTGAAAATTTACTAGATTATGGAATAATGAGACATCATTTGGGTTTCACTAGTTACACACTTCTTGATGGGAATGACTTATTTCTTGATGTCTTTTTTTGGGACATCCAATCGATTGATGGATACCTATAATATGAATATTATAGGTGAGTATTAGTGATCTCAAGGAAAGTAATTTTACCCATTATGGTGGAAAAGAATTCTAAAATACATTACAACACTCGATAAGGTAGGTATTATTGGAACATGATTGCTATCATGACCAATTTATGAAAATGGTTACTTTTTCTGTAATTTATTTTATACATTATTTTTTAGATAATGAGGACACATAAAAAAACACTAAATTTGTAGTTTATGAATGTAACCATGTTTTGGATACCTTACTATGTTATCTAATCACCCTAATCGAGCCTAAACTATATTGGAAAACCTATGAATAAATTCACATAGTCATTAAAATTGGATTCTCTAACGCCAAATACTGTTCGATTAGAATGGATTAGATATATGTATATGGAATTGGGAACAAGGTATGGATATTTTTTTCATAATTGTTCTGTGTAAAATTTACTTATATTTAATTTATTTTTTTCTTGTATATGTGTCCATCAAAATGGTTGATCAACATTTTATTTAAGTAATTGATGTTCAAGCCTTTATTATTGAATTTATTTCACAAGAACAAAATTAAATCTAATATATTATTACTTATATTCATTTTTTTGAATATAAATAAATTTATTATCAATTTATTATTTATTTATACAAGACAAATAATTTTATAATTCACCAAGATTAGTTGTTTCATTCAATAGTCATAACTATTATCTGCTATGAAGAGACCCTAGTAGTACCACAACAATAATATTCGATATAAGTTATTTAGCATGGTGAAATAATTTGATGAACAAAAATGATACATGATGTTAGGGATGTAGACTCATTGGAATCTGAGGAACCTTATATTAGTGTAAGACCTTATTAATTTACAATTTTTGAGATTATGAGAACAAGACCTACAATTAAAAAATCAAAATTTATATTTTTTATTGGATTTTACAACATAAATATGTGATTATTTATTGATTTAATTTTATTTCATTTATAATATATATTATTAGTCACAAACTTTCTTGTAATGATGAAATCATTAATAACATATGTTCTCATCAATGTTGGATAAATTTGGTTTGTAATATGTAATAGTCATTAATAAATAATTAAATAATGGATTTATACCTCCTATTTTAAAGAAAAGGTGATATCTCATTCCATTTTATTGATGATATAAATACGAAACAAATACTTATAAATTTTGTTCTATCGGAATGTGAAATCTTGGATAATTAAATGATTTATAAGTCGAGAAAATAGTTTGATAGCACCAAAATTTGACCTTCATGATTAGAGATATAGTAATGAAATTTATTTATAACTATACAAGTGAATTTATGAGGTGATTCATTATTGCTACATATACTTAATTCTATATGTGTTCCTTGATGTGTTTATTGATATTAACCTTGGACATTGAGCTACACAGGGTAATGCAATTGAGAATGTGGCCTAGAGGGTCAAACACATTGTTTATCCATGAACATAGTTTATTAATAATATTAATAATTATTTTAAAAAATGAATAAATATTATTCTCGTACATTGTTTAATAGTTAATCATATTTTATAGATCACATATATTCTATCGGTAGTTATTTTAGGGAATATTACGTGACAATAATATCTATTGAATTTTTTTTCTATTTAGTAGGCATAATATTTATTCATTTTTTGGAAATATATTCAATGATATTTAATTATTAATTATGTAGACATTATTCACCTCCTGATTAATATAATGGAGGAATGAAAGATCATGTTTAACTTTTATCTGTGGAAATATATATATATTATATTATTTTATAAAATAATTATTATTATTTAGAAAATATTAAATATGTTATGAAATAATGATGTTAGTATTATGAATATAGACATAGAATTATATTGGGAATACAGAAAAAATAATGGTGCATCTACAATTATTATTTTTTACCCCTATAACGATTATGAATAACATTATATTATTTATAACAAGGACTCATTAGTTGGGATGCGAAAAATAACATCAATTGAATTATCACAAATTGTAATATATATCCCTACCCAAGGATGCTCTTCAGAAAAAATTGTGATCATCCTCCATCATACCTATTTATTCTAGAGATAATAAGCGGAATCCTTCTGTAATTGGTTCTCGGTGTGTGATAAGATGAATGAAAAAAGTGTTAGGATCTACTACGCTAGCACCTATTTATTCCAATTTTATCATTATGAGGTTTAGAGAGTAACTGTGGGTCATCGATGGATAAAATATAATCATCATTTCTATAATTATATACAATTAACACATAGAGATATTTACAACTGATCAATAATGAAATAATTTAAAGAGAGGTAATTATTTAATAGATTAAATTACATATAAAACATATTGTGATGATCCTTCTTTTTTTTCTTTTTTATCCAAATTATTACTATTAAATTTCGTTATGTTAGTCATAATGTTTATCATTTATGTAAATCTAAAATTAATAATTGATTACAAAAAAACTATGAGTTTGTCATACCACATTCAATGTTTCCATTGTGCTTATATTCTACATATTGTATCTAGGGAGTTATATAATTAGATATTGTTTTTAAAATATTTTTTACTGAATTACGAATTTATCATTACTTTTTAATTCATGTTTAATTTATCTTTAATTTGAATAATGATATATTTTATTCTTTATATTCTTATAAAAAATTATAATCAGAATCAAATAATTTTACAAAATAAGAAAGCATACATAGGTGATGAGGACTCTAGATGGTGTTCTTATGATAAGATGTTGTGTAAGAAATTGGTAAATATCATGTCCTAGTATTTAATAAATTATGATAATTCCCAAATTAATTTATTATTAATACAATCAATGGGGATTTATTACATGATGTATGTATTCAAATAAAACATGTGTTGAACTTTTCAGTCTCTTATATGTTATGGGAGACTATATAACATATAGATTTCATAGAAAACATTTGTTTCATTATTAAATGATGTTCCATTGATTTTCTTACAACACTTACATGACTGTTGACCATCTATGTATGATATCAAATTATATATAGTCTATGTACACAACGTTTACTCCATTAAATTTTTTTACATCATTACATAAAAAATTCATATTTGTGTTCCATGGATATATGGTGATACGTACAAAAAATGTGTATTTAAATAATACACAAAAGGAATTTTACAAAATTATAATGACATCAAAACTAATTTATTATAATACTTAAACATTAGGAAAATGTGTTATAGGAATAATTTATTTTAGTATGTACACAATGTTTTATGGGTTTTATGTATATTAAATTTATATTTTATTTATACATATTTTTCAGAATTTCATATCATGTATAAGTCATAATACTATCATTACCCTATGTGCAATAAAATATAACATGCAATGTAAATTATGTGTGGTCTATGTCTCATTCATTAGAATATATATAGTATAAGAAATTACATGATAATTAATGAATGAAAAAAATTTCATGAAGAAACAAAAAACAAATATAATACATGCTGGGTAATTTTTAAATGTACTCACTGTGTTTCATTTTTGGTACAAGTGTTGCACATAGTTAATTTTAATTAAAATAAATTTTTTTGATCAATGATAATAATTGTAATTATTTAAATATAATTACAATACATTAATTGAAAAATTAATGAAAATAATTATTTTATTTTGATATTACATAACTTTAATAAAATAATTATAATATAATAATATATTTTTTAGATGCGTATTTAATTTTGTATTTACTGTTACTCATTATAACAGACCATACAATTGTATGTGATTGGTTTAAATTAAACATAATATTATATGTAATTAATATAGAGTTATTCATCCCTCATATCATTATGTAAGGGCAAGGATTCCCATTATATTTTAAGGTAAACTACTTAACCAATCGATTCATTCTCCTAACATTAATGTGAGTAAAATTGTATGTAATTGATAGTGGTTATAGTAATGTGAAGGTGGTAAAATTTTGGAGCTATGGAAAAAACAATCCAAGTGGTACATTGGTGGAATGATGGAATACCATAACCAATAAAAAATTATATCTCAAGATGTTTTCTCATAGTTTTTTAATTAACATACTATATACTAGATAAAATATTATTTATTTTGAGATCATGGTTATATATTCATATTATTTTATCTCTATCATGGTTCATTATTAATTTCATTATGGGTTTTTACTCAATATCACATGAATTGCTGAATTTATGATCATGCAATATAGAATTAGAAAATTTTGATTATGTTTAAAAATTTTATATTAAATATCAATAAGGTAAGAAACTACACATCATATTTACAAGCATATAGTAAAGATAAAATGTGAAAATCTTTTATAAATATAAATAATTTATCAATTTTATATATATATTAATTTTGTGTAGACATAAACTATATGGCATAAAATTGAACAATAATTCAATGTACATGACCGACCTATTTCAAATTACATTAAATTAGAATGAAGATCTAAATTTTTCGTTGGGGTGAAATTGACAAAGGTCACATGTATTGTTAACAATCCAAGCAGAAATTCATGTATGTAAGAGAAAAATGTTATATAAATCCAATTTTAGTATTTCAAAATTGTGGATACGACAAAATAAATCAATGAACATTGAGTTATTACAGTTTTCTATTTTAATTCCTACACATAACACTTAAAATAAATTTTCATGTCCATATATGGGTTCTGAGAAGGGGTATATTCGTCTATTTTAGTATAATACTCAAGAAAAATGATGTTATGAATCCCATGTTTTAGATTATTTGATTTTATAAATACTATGAAATTTTTAAATATAATATTTATTATCATCTTTTAAAAGATAATATACTAAAATAATTAGAATGTAAGTTATATAAATGATAGTAAATGTAAAATTAATCGAATCACTGAGATCTATACATGAGAAATATACCCTTCACAAATTAATTAATTTATAATAATGGAAAATTTTCTTACACCTTATCTGAGGCCCTGAAAGGAAATTATATCTACTTGAAAAAAAATTCCTATAGCTCCTGAAAAAAATTGTATTGAGAAAGATTTGTCTCTCAATTTGAAACATATGGATACTTAAAAGAATTTCCCAGTTTTTATATTATCATCCATAACCATGGAAAATATAAATCAACAAGGGTGAATGGTTAATTATAGAATGAGTTATCACTTTCGTGACCTCAATCAAAATTTGGATATACAAGAGGGATATGACATCTTTAATGCAATGTTTACAATATATCATGTAATTACAGTCCTATCCAGGAGACATATAATTAATATTATTATATATATGGAATACATAGATGTATTTTGAATAAAATTACATATTCTGTTGGGAAAATATCCCATGGTTTCCTGAGAACCAAAGACATTATCCACATTTATTATAAGTTTTATTGTTAAATCTAAGTAGAATAGTATTTAAAATCTTCATAATCTCATTTCTCATGTTGGCAAAGATAAGTGTTAAGATAGACCCATGGTCTGTATGGTGAAATAGAAAAGGAATAATAAGAAAATGGGTCAAAATAATCATAAAAATAATAAATCTCATGTGTTCTATGCTTATAGGAATATGGGGTCTGATTGAAAAGAAAAATACATAAATATGTTATACATCAGTAATTTAATTCCTATAGAAGAGGAAATGAACCAAGATGATAGGGGAATAAAATTTTGAATATATGTTCTACTGTAATATTTATATATATACACATTTCGTTAGAGATAAATTTATCGGCGACCAAATCTACATTTTAATATAGGAAATGTGTATATTATAAAATATTTCTATCGGTGATGTGGATTTAAAAGATAAAATAATTGTTTGGATAGATGCTTTTTCCATTTGTAAAAATGAAATTCCATTGATATCATAAATTACTTTTGTTATAATAGATTAATATAATATACCATCATTGACCAAAACAGTAATTTTTATATACTTATTTGATTTATATTTTATCATTTTCTAAAACAATATTTGTTTCGTATACAAATAAAACATATATTTTGGTATGTGAAATTTATATAATGGTCTTGATGTTATAAAATTTTTAGTCCCTTTTTTTGGAAACTGATAAAAAATTACATTCAAAAAAATCATGTAACACCCAAATATGAAAATACTATTTTGGTAATGTAAATTTCAATAATATGTTAAACATCAATAAATATGGTTTTATAGAATCTTTTGATTTAAAATAACATGATTATTTTGGAACATCCTTACAAGGAATAATTTCAATAACACCATTAATTGGATTGAGTGAAAAGGCCATATATATTTACAATTTATACACATACATTTGTGTACACTATTTCCAATATTTTTTTTGGGGTATTTTTACATCCTAGATTTTACAAATGAATTAGAAAAATGTTGAAATGTCCACTTGATGAGTTATAAGTCAGAATCCACTAATGAATTGAATGAATTCATGAATAACATATAGAATGAACATGGAATATAGATATTGGATCTTTGATATTATTATAGTTGTGAATATAGTTTGCCTACATTTATCATCTTTATACAAGAGTTTGGGATTAACTCTCAAATAAATACACCATACACACAAAATTTAAATGATTTTAGATAAAGGATAGACCATTCCCTGAGAGACATGGAATTTTCAATGAAGATTCATGTATAACATTCATTTCCATTTGGGTACATAAATTAAAAGCTACAGAATAGATCATAAAATTGGCATCAACTAAAGTGGAAATTGGAATTAAATTTTCCTAATGGAGTTTAAAGTAACTTATTTTATACAGTACATATATATGGGGATGAATTCCATTTTTAAATGATGTTTTAGAAAGAGTATAGAACATCCAAACACAAAGTGTATCTTTATAGTGTTTCTTATGGAATCAAGAGGATACTGCATATGTGACCCCACTTGTAAGAAAGTCACTATAAAAAATTATTTAAAATTTATTAAAAGATTATAAATATTCACAAATTATTATGGTTGACTGATTGATTTTGATGATGTTGATGCTTAAGATACACATAATTTAGTATTATATTTGATACAATAGGTCTCTGAAAAATGTTTTTCATGAAACAAAATTCTAATATAGGAGAACTAGATAAGTAAGCGCACTAAAGATATAGGGGTTTCATGTCACAAATTATGGTGACTAATTATTGGATGAAAATATTATTCATATCTCTGAACAATACAATGTAGATAAATCAGAAGATGTAAAATCTCTATAATCCATGAATTATCAAATGATTTCTATATATTAGAACCAAAGATGGGTTATGGAAAATCTACTTCTTGATGTAAATCATTCTGAGTGAATATAGAGAAAACTAATCAATAAAGGTAAATTAAGAACCTATAAATCATGGATATTGGATAAAGGGTTTAAAAAGTGTTGACTCATTGCCTATGATGAAACATTATCACCAGATACCATGATTATTTCCCTCATAATTATATCATCTATAACAACATACAATGACTATGATATTATTTATATAGAAATCAATACCATTTTCTTTAATGGGAATCATCAATATTATGTCTATCTAATAAAACATTAAGGTTTTTTGTCCTTATGTGATTGCATCAATATATGTAGCATCCACTGATCCATATATGTGTTGATGATAACATCGAATATATGAAAAATTTAATTTCATGTGGAAAAAAATAATTTCTTCCAATAATAATAAATGGGATCCATGTTCATGTAAGTGTTTTAGTGGAATTTTTTATCATTATATTGTGTGTTATTGAAATAGTACTTATTGGAGAATACATACCACTCTAATAGTCCTTTATGAAATTGTTAATTAAACTATTCTCTTTGAAGGACAAAGGTGAAAAAAGAAAAATTATTTATATTGAGATGAAATGTGATAGATTATATAAGATTATTGTTATAATTCAAGGTACATACATTTTTTAGATAGTAAATTTGTATATAATGGGAAAAAACCAAGATCTTATTGCTTAAATTTTCATATTGTATTCAACTTTCTGTGAAAATGTGTACTCTGACAAAACATGTGAATGGGAGGATGTGTATCATCTCATAATATTATGAATTAGAATCAATTCATTAACCCATTAAATATATTACACATCATATTTACTATGTATTGATCATGTTTATATGATATCAAGATAATATAGGTGAAAAGTATTAGTTTTTTTGTTATGGCATCCTTAAATATTTGTAACGAAATAAGGATTGGTTCCTTATGGATGGAGGTGATGAGGAGTTAGACATCAATGGTTATACAGATTTGATTTTTTCAATTATTTTAGAATGATATAATTTCATAGTAAAGATATATCTTCAGTCTCAAAATATGATCGTTTATCTTTAAATAATAAGATCAGCTAGTTTCAATTGATTCTGTAATAAATTTTGTGTATATAGCAGCCTATAATTATTCAATAATAATTTTTTATGAACCCTTTTTTAATATATTTACGCGGTAAATAATTTCAATGTCTCTATCAAATTATATTTTTATAATATGATCTATGTAACTCATGAAAATACCCAAAGTCTCACCAAAAGGCAATGATAATACCCTGAATGTGCCACATTTTGAGAGAATTTGTTACAGATATCTCATGTTTTAGTAATAAATAATTCCATGAATGATAACATGGTGGACCTATTAACTAAATCCTTATATCAATAGAAGTATGTGTTTCATTTTAGATCTATAATGCTAATGTTAATAAATAGTTGGATCTTGTGAGAGTCGATTCATTTGGATTAGTGAAACAAAACTGGCATTAGAGTACATTTTAATTACTTATATTCACAGTTTTAAATATTAATAAATTATTTTTCATGACATGGTTATTATTATATGTGACCTAGAAATTGAATATTTCATAATACTAGTTGTCCAATATAATGTTTATAACAGTTCCCTGCACTAATGAAAACTCAGACGTTACGAAACAATACTCTTAAATATATGTTATTTGTGAAAAACTGTCCCCCTATGGCCCATGTTGTGACTACCACAATTTTAGATCAAAAAGTCCATGGGTTGGACATAAAAGACGAGTAGGAATTTCTTGAAAATGGGAGGTGTTTTCCCAATAACATGTACACACACCTCCCCCAAGATAATTTTTTGAAACTGAAACAATGAGCATACATCCAATAATACTAATAATAAAACCAACACAGAATAAAAAATTATAAACTGAATGTAATGGAGGGCTAGTATACAAGCCCAATAAAAGAAGAGTACAAGATCCTGAAATCCATCTACCAAATCCTTACCTGAAGGGTAGGTATAGATGCTGTTAGATGTTGCTGATGTGGACCACATTGGTCGGGCCTCCCTCTATGTACCACATGTGTCCATCCCACCAAGTCTCCAAAAAGGATGTTGTTCAACTACACAAGACAAAACACGTGCAGGGGAATCCCATCTAGAGGTGAGTAAAACAATACTCAGCAAGGAAACCATGCCACATAGTTATATAACAAATAATTACAAGAAACGGACTACTATAAATGTACACTAAGTGTATCAAATATTATTCATATTCAATATAGTCACTAGATTCATCTCACAAGTATTTGTATATGAAATAAATATATAAATAATATACATTCATATTCAAATACATGCAGACACACTCTTTTTCTCCATATGCGAGATGCACTAAAAAATCACAGGAGAAACATTCCAAAAGAGAAACACCTCTTGTATGCGCATGAGACAGACTTCATAAGAGAAAAATTTGGTGTAGGTGCAGGAGAAATGCTCCATTAGAGACACACTTTGTGCAGGAGTAGGAGACACATTCCATATGAGACGCAATTCTTATAGGTCACAGCCAACCACTTGATTCTGTTCTTAGTGCTCTTATTTTGGTAGCACCTGCTCCTCAAGAAAAAAAATAATACTATAAATTCTATGAAACATCTTGTAGAGTATCTCAAAAGGACTGCATTGTCACAATGGTACTAGCATCAGAATTTTATTATCAAATGGACATATGTGTTGAAAGATAAGAGCATAATATTGAAAAGGTAAATGTTGGGTCCGAGTATATTCAAACGTTGTTAGCCCAACATGAGGCCTTATGTGCCCATCCCACCCCATTTGGACCCATAAAACTCTTTTGGCCTGGCCTTCCAGTGACTCGGTCAACCTGAACCAGCCCATCCTTCTCGAACAGGCCGGTTCGATCCCCACGGACGTAGCCACTACCACATACTTTCTTAGTGATGTATCTGGATAATGTGTTTAACACGATCAGTAGCTGTGTGTCTCACCCCACATTGGTGTCTATGGAGTCCCACAGATGTAATAATGGACTGCCTCTACCAGCTGAATGGTGTTAACTCCCGTGGTGTCTCAAAAACCACTAATCCCCATACAGGTGACTTATGTCTGTGCCCTCAGTCGTGCACCATGGTCCCATTCCACCAGTTCATTCCCACTACACCACACCCATCAATGATTCCCTACTGGTGAGATACATTTCTACTCACCACTGCTGGAGGGCTCTTCTATGTGGGCGGCCTCTTCTCCTCTGATACTGTATTTTTTGAAATAGGGAAACCCTTGCGATCATCTGGTCACTGACTTCCCATACACATGATTGAAAATGTATCATTAACACATCATGGGTCTATCCACATTTGAAATCTCTTAGAAAATATTGAAGTGACCATGCGAGTGTGTTGGAAAATATGCAATAATTGGGTAAGAGAAAACACAAAGAACACTTGAATAATAAATGTCATCTTTGTTTGATTTGGAATTCACTCATCCCATTTGAATAGGGGAATGAAATGACTAGGATAATCACTAATGTTTAGTACCTTTAAATCCCACAGTTGAACAATCCTGCATGAATGATTGATCCGCGAATCAACCTAGTAACATCTTGGACCCAGATGCCATAATAAATAGTGCCATGAGCCATGTTGGCCACATAACCTCAAGTGTATCTCCCTAAAAACCTGGGGCAAATGACTAATAAAAAGGTCTTTCACGATTTAGAAGTGATAATATTCCTTCATTACTAGAGTATCAGAGTGGAATTCAAAATCCTACAATAGTATATGTGAATAAATAGAAGACAAAAATAGTAAGACAAGGAATTAATACATATCCATAAACAGAAGTGTCTAAAAAATGATTTCTATGGTAGATGTATCTAGAAATTAGCTAGGACAATAACTAGAAATACATTACAATACACGTATCCAAAAAATATAAAAATCCCAAAATTGTATCTGAGTATCTCTTGTCTCAGCTTGGTCCAATTCACCCCAACTCTAATTCCATAGTCCACAACATGTACTAAGGTGATTTCCCCTATCAACATTTGCAACCATATAATTTGTTCGGGTCCCCATGGAGGCCCAAATATGGTGTGAAATAAAAATCCCAGTAGGAATCTACCCCATTCTATAAAATTATGACAACAATATACAAATGTGCTAGAAACTGTAAACACAAAGTAATGTATTTCTGTATTCCCATGGAATAAATGTATTGAAGAATGTTAAACCAAAAAGCCAACAATGAGACCTGTGAAATAGATTCATCTCCTAACAAGGTATCTATAAAAATAAAAATTTATTTCACACAGCTACACCATACATTCATATATATCATAAAATCAATACCACACTGTATAGAGAAGTCATGTATCCCACAATCATGCCATATAGTGAATTAAAATATCCAACAGCCACACTATATGGTGAAGGTAAATGTCCCACAGCCATGTTGTATAGTGAATTGTCGACCATGAAAGTTAGATCCATGGTGTTAGCGGACCATTGAATCCAAGTAATAAATTCTAGATCATGGTGTTCTGGATCCAATAATCTTGTCCAAGTCTTCCCATCCAGTCCCATGGCTATCCCTGGTGAAATCACGGTTGGCCATAGTTGGGGTACTAGGAAAATAACAATATAAAGACCTATGAAAGATCATACATGCCAGTTCCAATGAGGATCATGTCCTAAGTCATCCCACAAAATGAATACCCTATTGGTATAGTCAACCCAAGGCATCCACTACCGTCTTCTAGATCCATCGAGTGTTGTCCAATGTATCTATCAAGCCACTCAATCAAGCACTTATGCATTTAAATAAATGATTCATTCTATGTGAGTATACCCCCTCACATGAACCTACACAATCTATGAGTATACCAACTCATGAAAACCATTTATCAAATATAGGCATATGGGCCTACCCTCCCATACCTACAATTTAACATTCAATTAGTCATTTTATATAGGTATACCAAACTATATTAAATATTTAACATGAAAAATGTCAAAATTATTATATCGTAACATGATATTCATTAAAAAAAATGATACAGTACATATCCTAAACAAGATACTAAAGATATAAATGCATTAATGAGATTTCTCTAACTAGGAAACCATAAGCACGAACTCCTTAGGTGGTTTAAAAATTCATAACAAGTATATTTATTTAAGGGACCCCAATTGGGTGACCATGAAATCTGAAAAGGGAATCAACACACCTGAACCAAACCTATGAGAATTTTTAATGGGTCTGACTACAACTATGGAAAGAAACATGCTAAAAATGAGGCCTCACCAAAATGTATGGCGGGTGCTGAAAAGGCTGAACACCCAAAAAGAACCTGAAATTTTGAAAGAATGTATAGACCACCTACCTCATATATGTAGTATAGAACTCATCCATTATAATATCTAGGCTTTTCCATGTATGGATTAAATCTGATGAACATAAAATGAAAAGGATATTAGTTCATATGAGCCAAAATTCACATAGTTATTTTGATGTATTGAATAATCAATAATGAATAAAAAGGATAGATTACATACCAATACGGTTCTAACATGATAGAAGGTGCTTGAATCTTAGACCAGATGGCTTCTATAAAAAAACAAGTTTAGATGGATTTTGGGTTCCAAAAACAATATGAAAAGGGTTTACTTGAAAATAGAAAGCTATTTCTTTTTTATAAAAAAAACCCTTCTAGGAAATTACATGATGTGTAGTCAATGTTTATTGTGTTTACATCCCATTTATTTTTTTCTAAACCATACATGTTACATGTCATGACGGGCCAGTACAATACATTTAATAGATGTACATGGCATGTACGCCACGTAAACGATGTTTGCCTATCATGCAACAAGATTTTTTCTTGTTTTCCCCCTTTATTCCCAAAAAACCAAATCAAACCTTGTTCTAGCTTATGTATTAATCCAAAAAGAAATGTAAACACAATTAACATTTAAATAATATATTTATAAATCATGAAAAACCCATGATCATACATTATCACACCCCCTTATAGATATTTGTTCCTGAATTTCTCTTTTAACGGTGTTCAATATTCGTCCCAGAAAATTTTTTGCCACAGAGCATGTATGTCATCCTACATCTACCAAGTCTCATCCATTAAATAGCTATGCTTCACATTACCTATACTAAAGGAACTTATCTGCTTCAAAGAATGTTCATGCTCCTGTCAATTGTAAGCATTGGATGCTCTTTAAAGGAGGCATAAACATAAAGTTAAACCTTATCAAAAAAACATGAGATGATAAAGAGTTATATAGTTGTAGATGAGATACGTCTCTGAAATTGTTATGGATAGGTACCTCTATGTTTACTGCAATCGATAGGCCACTAACCCGATTCCCTCGAGAATCTCAAATGTCCTGACATATCTTATTGAAGGTTTACCATGTCCCTTGATCCCCTTATGTCAGAAAATTTGTGAAACACACAATAAATACCTATCAATGTCCTCTAACACTATAGGTCATCAACATTGATCAACATATGATTTATGACGAGACTATGTAGTATCCATGTACTTTTAAATTAACTAAACTGGTTATGATGTCTCTTGAATGAGACATTACCCTAGTAATGTAGCCTCTCCTACCTCTAACCAACACCCAAAAAATACCAAATGGATACCCTACAAATCCATATGAGGATCCATCTGTATGGTCGTCTGATAGCACTTATTAAAGGTGAACTAAACTAGGGGAATGTGCCTCTCCCATTATCCCCCAAAATATTGGATGCATGCTCACTGCATATCCACTCTCACTTGTATCATATGATCTAACCATCCATGAGTCTGAGTGTGGTATGTTATGCTCAGAAGCACCTGTGTACCCAACACCCTTGGAAAACAGTACTAAAAATGAGATCTAAAAAATGAATCCATGTCTAAATCAATCGTTCATGGGAAACCATGAATTCGTACCACCTATTAGAAGTAAAATTTTCTATTATCATGAACACTGAATGTATCCATCATTTGTAAGAAATGTTTGACCTTCGTACACCTATCAGAAATAACCAACACATCATTATTACTGCAAGGAGACCTCACAAAAACCATCACAAAATCTATCGTGGCATCATCCCATTTCTATTGTGGGATAGATAACTAATTTAAATGCCCAATTATTTCCTGATGTTACACCTTCACCTACTGACAGGTGCACCACATAGTAACAGAACTAGCTAAAATCTCTATTCTTTCCCGACCTGCAGTACTGACGTCGCATGTCATGGTACATCTTGGTAACCTCTAGATGCACTCCCAAGATGAATCATAAAACTCTCAAAAAACTCATTCTGTGTATCCATTGGAATCCAAACATGTCCATTGATATGAAAGATCTCATTATCACATACATTTTAACCAAGAGGAGGGTCTTCACGTGCCACACCATCCCATAGAACTAGGCCTTCAGAATCCAATATATCCTCATCCTAACACTATCAATAGGAATGCAGGTAAAAAATAAGGATGATAAAAAGTCCTCCCCTGTGATTATTTCACATCAAGATTATTCTTAGAAAATAATTCCATAAGTGTCCACTCACTACTGGCCTATTACACTACAAGTATCTGAGTTATGCTACTTGATGAATCAATTACCGCATTGACATTACCAAGAGTATAGCATGCTCTAATTCAATGGAATGATGGTAATCCTCCTACCTTCGCCGCCTCAAAATAAGGTCATCTTCATAAAGGTATACTAGTGAATTTTTTTGTACTTGTACACCAAAAACCGTCTCCCAATAAATAGTTCCTCCAACAACATTGCGCATGAACAACTGTAGCTAACTCAAGATTTGTGTGTATGGTTTTCCTTCTCATGAGGTCTCAACTGCTAAGACTTGAATGCCTTGACTCAATCTCCCTACATCATCACATCCCCCAAGACAATACCTGATGTGTATTTGTATACCATGTAGCTCTCACCCTGCTTTGGTGGTATCAGGATTCATATAGATGTCAACATCCCCTTTAGCAATGAAAGTCTCCCTCACAAGACTCTGACTAGATAAAGATTACACCCTTCTTCTTCATGCCACTAAACGGTGCTTCCACACATGATATGTCTTGTATAGAATTTAACTATTAACCAATTATCCCCATGAAAATCTGAATTTCAAAAAATTTCATGGGCTATTCATAGGAAACTACTGCTCTCAACATCTCTGGGTCCACTGAGACTCTAGTAATTGAGGTGATGTGACCCATGAAGTGAATCTGATGCAACCAAAAGTGGATTTTTTTGGGCATATCATATAACTGATGGTCTATCAGTTTATTCAAAATGATCATAATATGGTTGGCATGGTCATGTTGATTATGATAATACAACAATATATCATCCATGAAAACCATGAAAAATAAATATTGGTAAATATGAAACAATCGGTTCATCAACGACGTGAAAAATGTTGGTGTATTCATAGACATAATGGCATATCCAGATACTTGTTTTTACCCATAAAACCTATGAAAGCCGATATGAGGTATATATAAACATTGACCTGGTGATATCCTAAGCCCATGTTGATCAGTGAAAACACTAAATCTCCTCGATGCTTATCAAAGTGGTCATATATCTTCAGAAAAGGATATTAGTTTTTATCTGTTAGCTGGTTCAGTTTTTGATAATCCACTCATAGACTAAGAAACTCATCCACCTTCTTTGGAATAATGATAGGAATATCCAAAAGATAATTACTAGGTCTAATAAAACTTTTTGCCTCCAAATACACTAGCTACATATTGATTTATTGAAACTCTATCATACACATATTGAATGGTGGAATGGATACAGGTTTATCTCCTAATCATTGTTTTATGGATAACTCCAACTCCCTCTAAGGAGGGAAACTATAAAATTCATCAGGAAGGACATCCCTAAATCACTAAACCACTAGAGGAAAGCCCACCTGACTAACACCCTGATAATCCAGAAACAAAATAGAAATCCAGGCATGTCATCCTAATAATACTACAATGCTCATGTCCATATATTCTTTCGTGGACATTGCATCACCCTTGTGAATAAATACTCCACCCACTGGTGATGTGAAATTCACCATCTAGTTATAGTTTACAATGTATGGTCGATAAGAAATAAGACACTCTATTCCATGAATGTTGTCAAAGCCAGTCATCTCAAGGATATAAATATCCCATATGATGTGTCAACCACCAACCACACGGGGAACCTCTTTACACTATTGTGTGTCACCCACCCTACCTCTCAATGGTGTGTCAAGCTTCAAAATTATCTCTGAAATCCAAAACCCATACCAAACCCTTAGTACCACTCATGAATAGATAAAAATATGGGAGACAACTGTATATAAAAGAGAATATGTTGTTTTAAAAGAAAATATGATTGTACTTATCACTGTAGAAGCCATGATATCCTACTCATATTATATATGTTGTACTGCATAAGTCTAGCAAGCATTATGGCCTTGTTACCCTGCCCGACAACCCTGAGCTGATATGCGCTGATGTCTCTGATAACTCAGTGTCTTGCTTCCAGCACCACAACCACAACTAATATGACCTGACCATCCTGCACTACTCTAGCTCCTATCCATATGTAAGGCTAAAGACCGAAATCTTGATCCCGATGTCAGAGTTGACCCCTACCACTCATAGTTTGATTGACGGTCTTGCAAAACCGATGCATGTACCCCATCCTTTGGCAATCTCAAAACTCGATTGGGATGTGGTTTCATTGGTTTTTACATGGTATCTCATACTAACCTAATGGAAATAAAACAATTTTCATGCATCAACAACCTGAATAGAACTCACGTTGCGGGAAGCCTCAAAATAGTGCTTCGTAACTATTGATATAGATCCACTGGGGCGTGAAATAGAACTCTCTTATTCGATTCCCCTAGCATCCCTAAAGTTTCACTCTATAACCAGAACCTGATTCATGATATCAATGATAGAAGGAAACCATTACACATTGACATGAGATCTGATAGCATGTATGAGTCCCTACATGAAACGCTTTTCTCTTGACATCTCAATTATAAAATACATTGTTGAAAAATGATGCAGCTGTGTAAAGCGTGTTGATTATTCCATAACTATAATCAATCCATACTCAACATGAATAAAATCAGTAGATCTTTCTGCTAAAAGAGTTGTGGGGTAAGTGTTCTCATTGAAGTATGTTTGGAATTCTTCCCAACCCATATTACAAAGACCGTCAACCTAGTTGAAAAAATTACACCGGTTCTTTGCTTCTTCATGTAGCATGTATGTATCTAGTGTGTCCCTCTACTCAATAGGTGTCTGTAGATTCTAAAAAAATCACTAATGTGGTCTCTAGCCACAACTCTACAACTTGTGGTCCTCCATCCCTTGAAAATGATGAAGGCTGATACAACAGGAACACCCATGTCAGCTCATCCATAGCCGTGGCTACCTAAAATGCTCCTTGTATTGTATTCATATACCAAATGAAACCCTTGCATAACTATCACTCATTACAAGTGTATGGAATATCCCCAGGTGTCGTAGCTGGAAATATAGGAGAATCAACTGGTAGCCTATAGACCACTATCTCGGATGTACGATCTTCACATCCATCTTGGCATACTGATGGAGGTTATTATGGTTGAATGTCTCTACAATACAAAACCCATGCTTTAGGAATTAAGAACATCAAATCACAAAGCTCAAAAGTGTTAGATAAGATGAAATCCTCTTATAACAAAATTCAACCGACAAACAGCTCCTAAATCTAGGACTGTATAAGGAACATCTAGCGAACAACTAGAAACAATTATTCATTCACAATAAAAATCTAGGTTTATGTCAAGTATATATTTACTATTCAAGTTCCATTTCCCTTTTCCCATTTAGATACCCTGTAAATTTAACAAATTTTTTACAAATTACCAAATCCATGAGGGCCCATATCACCTCATTTTCCCATAACCTGGCTCCCATTCCATCCATACATATCATGTTCATTAAACATTTACATTACATTGGTGCTATTTTCTCAATTTATATGGTCCCATACTTCTTATGTATTGAAATATGATGTAACAAATCTATCAATTTTACACAACTAACACAACAAAACTCCAACTATCACATCTACTGTCATAAAATAATGCAATATATAATGTATCATATATGTTATTCCATAATTCAGGGCATAAGATTCAAATATGAGTCTATATGATGAAATAGATGGAACACCCTCATCTCATCAGGTTGAAGATCAAATAGATCACACAATTGCATCAATAGTAATTTTATAAATCAAGTGTTTTACTCAATAGTGAAATCAAATAAATAGCATTGGTGAAAATATAGAAAATTAGAACTCAATTCGAGGAAATATGGCTTTTCCTTGTATGTGGGGTATTCACTCTAGGGCACAGTATATTTGAGAATTTAATTTCCTTCTTATCACGGTCTAATGTAACCAAATAGTAATTCAATAAAACTCCTCTAATACAACTTTGTAACATCCTATAACCCGATGCCACCCAAAACAGGGACCCGATTCTAGTTCATCACATGGGCTCAAGTGGATCTCCCCAAATCCCAGATGCTGCCGACTAGTAGTGAGGGCCTAGGTGGGTCATTGAAGAGACTATTCCCTCTTTACCAAAGTATCACAACAAAAGTCAAATACATAGAATAACTGATGTGAATAAACAGAAAATAACTACAAGTAAGATAATATGAGAATAAATATCAATAATCAGAACTGTCTCATATACAAAAATAATTCAGATGGTAAAATTTTCAAGAAATTATCTAGAATTGTACATGGAAATACAATACAATATATGTATCCCAAAAAAGAGAAAAAAATGTAACCCAGCAACGTAAGCCTCATCCTCGTACTATGATCCCCTAATCCAAAGCCATAGTCATTAACCTATACTAGGGAACATTACCCAATCATCACATGTAAGCATATACTTTTTTTTGGGTCCCCAGGGAGTCCCATATTGGGCATGACATAAACATCCTAGTAGGCAACCTGCGAGGACTATACAGTTCTAACAATATTATTTAAATGATCTTGGAAGTGTCTAAAACATGGAATTTATGTTTTCATTCCAATGGAAAAAGTATATTTCATTATGTAAAACCAAATAGATATTAGTTCTACTATTAAAATAGAGTCAGCCCCTAACAAGGAAGCTATAACAACTAAACAACAATATCACAAGACCACAATGTATATCCATATATATCAAGAAATACACAACCATGATTTATAGAGAAGTCATGTTTCACTTGGCCATGCTATATAGTGAACTCGAATATCCCACGACCTTGTCTTATAGGGATTTCAAATATCCCAAGGCCATGTCATATAGTGAAGTCCAAATCATACCACCACGACATATTGTGAAGTCAAATATCCCATGGCCACACTGTATTGTGAAATCAAATATACCACGACCACACCATATAGTGAAATCAAATATCCCAATGCGGCACTGTATAGACGAGTGTAGACCATTCAAGCCAGATCCAAGTTGTCAGCTGAGAGAGGAATCCATATAATAACTTCTAGTCAACCGGGGGCCAGATCCAAGGAGCATTCCAAAGGCATCCCATCAAGTCACATGGGCATCCCAGGTAGAAACTCATTTAGGAACATGTTGGGGTCCTAGGAGTATGGTAATATAAATCTATGTGAGCCCAAGAAATATTGATCTACGGTGTATAAAGGCCTAATGAATGCCACAGAGTTAAGACCCAAGGGGTAGAGTCACCCTAAGGCGTCCACTACCACATTCTAGATCAATGAAGAGTAGTCCATGACAACTATAAAACCATTTAGTTAAGAATTAATGCATTAAAAATAAAAATTCATTATATGTGAGTATACCCACTCACCTCAACATGAATAATGCCCTATGTATATCCACTCATGCATAAAATTTACCAAATACCTAAATATGGGCTTACCCTCCTATATAAACCATTTAAAATTACATTAGTCATTTAGAATAAATATACCCACCCATATTATATTTTTATAGGAAAAAGAATCATATTTTTTAAGGAATGACATGATATTAATTAAACAATGATGTAATACATCACCTAAACATGCTACTCAAGATATCAAGGACTTAATGGGATTCCTATAACTAGGTAATCACATGCACCAACCCCTTGTGTGGTTTAAACATGCATTAAAAGTATTGTTATATAAGTCTAACACCATTGGTGACATTTAATTGTGCAACGAGTTTCTACACAACATAACAGAACCTACATGAATCATCCCAAGGTCTGAAATCAGCTACGACAAGAAACATTCTCAATCCCATAAGATTATAGATGACTTCTACATTAGAAAAACTATTTTATATGGATTTTAGGTTCAAAAAGTAAGATTAAAAGTGTTAATTCAAATATCGAAGCTATATTCTCTTTTATTAAAATAATACGATGGGAAAATACATGATGTGCAATCAATGTTCACAGTATGTACTACATTTTTATTTTTTTTCTAATCCAGACTAGGTACATGTTTTGATGTGTAACGCACCGACCACAGTTGCCTAGAGTCAGTGCATTATTATAAAACATTAGCATGATCACAAAAGGTCAAGTCTCAAATGAAGGATTAGTTTAGTAGCCTTGGAATCACAAGATTAATTCATAAATATTACATTACATCACAAAATGAAAACTACAACAACATAGTCTCCATTGTCCACACTCATATCCCCTCATACTATCCCTACAAGTCATTCATAAAATAATTCTTCAGAACCTAAGAAAAATAAAACATAGAAACGGGTGAGATCAGATTCTTAGTAAGGATAATAATATAGTGGAAACATTCACAAATAAACATAAACATTTAAGGCAATGTATAACTAAAACAAAATTCTTTTAAACATGAAATTCAACATAATATGGAAAGAATAAAATGAAATAATGTCATTTACTTAATCACATGGATATTCTACTAGTCGAATAATCAGATGCAATATTAATAACCACTTTCATAATGATGGAATGCATAATTCCATACTATCATAACCACATAGCCAAGGCCTCGTGCCAAGACATCAAATAAGATTTTGTCAAGGCCTAGTTCCAAAACACGAGATTGTCTCATGTGACCTACTGATGCATTTAGGAGCTATAGCGGGCTCCACCCGTCACTTACAAAGTCCAATGCGTTCCTCATATGAATAGGTTTAAACATAACATAAACATTCGTATTAAATATAGCATACGAAATGTCTATATTTTCTCCATAAACCACGAGTGGTATAAAAAACATCCACAGTCAAACATATCACAAAACCATTAATACAATATGGATGTTTTTTATCATAAAAAATCAACTTCAAATAAGATTAAAATCCATCCAACGATGTTGACTTAGATGAAATCAAAACTATTTGAGAGAAATATCTCTTTTTTAAATCATTTAAAAGTCACATATTTATTAAGTAACATAAAAGGGATTTTTGAATTAACGTGTCCCATACCACTATGAAAATTCTTAAAAGAAATATCATTTCAAAACATTTAGGTCCATATAAATAAATCCTTAAAATCATTTGAAAATAAGGAAATTAATTCAGAAGATTTAGAAAGATAAATCGTTAAATCATTGAAAATTCTGATTTTTATAAAGAGTACCTTTCACAAATTCTCAAAATATTCATTTTGAAGTCATTTAAAAGTCAAATAATTATAAAAAAATCATTTACTTTAAACATATTCTTATAAGATTTTAAGGGAAGATACGAAGATTTTACAACGGTGGAAAATATCCACACCCACCGTATAAGTTAAAAAAAGACATTCTTACCCGAATTTTGTCGAAAAGGTTAAAAAGGACCTTGTTTGAAAAATGACGGAAAGATTCTTTTCAAACCATTTTATAAAATTCATAGAAGGGTATAAATGACTTTAACCCGTAGTCTAGTAAATAGTAAAAATGTTTTGGAATACATTTTTAAGAAACATGGATGTTGATGTTAAAGAGGTCCATGTAGATAATTAGGTATAAACAACCTCGGATAATGAAGAGGTCATGAAGTAAACCCTTAATTTTTACTTTTAAATGGTTGAGGGTATATTAACCTCAGGTATAATCATGAAATAATTTTTATTAAATTATACAAGAATCATATACATTAATATGATATCATATATGATCGTTTAACATTGTTTTGTTAATAATGTCTTAGTATATTGTCGTTTCAGGTGTTAACTTACTCGTTTTATTTTATATGTTTTGTTACATAAGCCATGTTTGTTATGGGTTGGATCTATCTCATTCATATACATAAGTATATCAAGTCCTTAAACATTATTTTTAATCATAAAATGAGAATTATACTTGAATGGATATGATGGGGAATGAATTTCATCATGTTCGTGGAGACGGTAATCCGTACGTACGCACGAGGGACAATATCACTATTTTGATAATAAAATAATATATAATTGGATGGTATATCATATATACAGAATCATTACCATGTTATATTTTTTATTTACATGAATTACACGTCATTATTATATCCATCCAAATAATAATATATTGAATAACAATTACACCACGACGTGGAGACGGTAAGCCATACGTACGCACGTATGGTGACATGTCATTCAAAGGATGGACAAAATACTGAATAGAGTTATACCATATTTATAATAACATCATATTATATATAATATACTGGGGTTACTATTTAATAATATGAATAACAAATAAAGAATAATTTGAATGAGAAAGGAACTTGAAAGAGGGTGGGGAAAACATTACCTCTTAATCGGGTTATTCCTTTTGATTTGTTCAAAAGGGATCCTTAAGTTGGCTTTCTGAATAAAATAATGCCTCTAGGTTGAAGTGAGGGAATTTTAGAGAGTATTTGGGTAGGTCTTGGTTGAGGAAAAATGCTATGAATGTGTTAATTAGTGAGAGGTGGGAGTGCATGTTTATAAGTGGGGTGAGGGGAGCCGTTGGAAAATCTAGAAATATTATTTTATAATAAATTCATATTCAGTTTATAATGGATCCAAAGTAGATTATTCAAAGTATAAGGTAGGGATGGGTCGAAATCCTTTCAACCAATAGATTTTAGATAGGTTTGGGTCATTATATTTACTTTATCTTTGAGTTTTAACTCTTAGTTAATTAGTTTGACAATTACCATGTCACTTTGTATTTTTATATTATATAGTTAATAAACTTACTATATACATACAAGAGAAACCAAAGTGGTACATTAATAGTACACATATCATGATTTAAGTAATTTGGCCGATACTTAGATTTTTCAAAATCGAATATCATTTAATAATATAATGTTTGTTTTAAAAACTCTTTTATTTCAATTTTGACACTATTGGGTATTTTGTTTTTGCTAAATTAATAACAGCATTATTACTTCAAAAACAATTCATATAACCATTAATAATATGTCATATTAACCTATAAAATATGTTTAATTCATAAAAAGTGTCAAATTACATTTATTTTTATATTTATAATATCAATTATTTGGTTCTTTCATTAGTAAGGAAAATACAACATCATTATTGTGTCATAAATAAATAAATTTATTTATTTTCTAAAAATTGAAAATAAAATACCACTATCTATGAAATATTTTTATCATTCTCATGAATATTTATTGTTGAAATTATAACATATATAACTCTATGTAAAAATTGTTTTGCTAAAAGATATATGCTTATGCCATTTTTGTATTTACATTGACTTAATTAATATAATGTCTCCTTATCACCTGCAATTGGCTCCATGGGGTCCCATAATTGACCCAAAGATGCCCATGGTCGTACATGTATCCACCAATAAGGTTAGGACATGGTTTAGTGTAATTTAGTATTATTATAATGTTATTTTTTACCTTTATTTACCAGATTTACCCTTAAACCTTGGTAAATATAATATTTACCGAAGTAACTATTCAAAATGTCTAAAAAAAAGATAAATATATACACAATTTGGAAATACTGATTCCAAATATTTAATCCATTTTTCCAAATTCAAAACATATAATTCGCAGAAATTAATTTAAAATTTATCCCCGCTGTCAAAACAAAATGCGTGTTTTTAAGAAATAATAACTATCAAAAGATTGGCAGTTGTTTATGTCGAGTTTAAATGTAAAATTATGTCCAATGACCCAAATTGTATTAAATGGTAAAAATATATACTAAATATACTTTAAAGCAATTAAAATACATAATTTATCACTATAAATTAATTTTATTAAAAAATTTGTTTTAAATTAAAATTCTGTAATGTTTACAAATCATCAAAATATGATTTTTATCTGAAAAGTACCAAAACTTCATCGAAACTAACTTTTTATGTACCAATTCTAAATAAGAAGTTTATTTTGTCAAATTGAATATATAAAATGTTTTAAATATTGTATTTAAAAAGAATTTCCATTAAAAGGTGTTAAAATTTCATTTTTTGAAAAATACTTCTTTTATTTGAAAAAATGAATTTTCACTAAAATTATGTCAAAGAAACACATAATAAGGTTTATAAAATTATAAGGGATATATATGGTTCAAAATTCAGTTAATACTATTCATAGATGCTTTTGAACGGCTTGTTTGGTAAGTCATGGTGTGCTAGAACTCAGTGTTCCGTGTAGTGCATGTTATTGAATTACTTTGAATAAATAATGTACAATGAAATAGTGGGGTGTTACATTCTTCCCTCCTTCAATAAATTTTATCCTCGCAATTTGAAATTATTTTTCAAAAATAAGAGGGTTAAAATAGAAAATACCTTTGTGAAAACTCACATCGGAAATTAGGTTAATAAAATTTAGTCTTAATAAGAGGAAAAGGGAAATGAAAGGGTCACCACCAAATTATGATCTCGAATAGGAGAACATTGGTGGAAATTAGAGAAATATAATTGGAGGGAAAACATAAATATTTATAGGTAGTGATTGAGATCATCAATAACAAACAAGTATAAAATTGAGGTCATTAAATTCATCAATCTATGATGATTTAAAATACCAACGATTCAACAAAACATATCGTATTAGGATAACACATTTTTTTTTGTTTTATGATCCCTTCACTAAAGTATAAGAATTAATTTCTTCATTTAATAAGAGAAGAAGAAAAATATATACATGACATGTAGAGTCCCACCCTTTAACTATGTTCTACCACAAACTCATCTGTCACTCTAAATGATAATAGAACATAAAAATAGTATTATATTTATCCATTTCATATAGGGTTATAAAAAATGAATTTATAATTGATCTATAAGAACCATTAAAAAACTATATTATTCAATCCAGGACATCACATGGTTCAGTGGTAAGTGATACACCCTTGTCGCCCTTCGGTAGTGGGTTCAAGTCTCGCGGTCTTGCCGGATGCGACGGGTTGCCACCCGACCTCCTGGTTGTCCTTTTATAGAAATCAAGAAATAAATCAAACTAGAATTATCCAAAATAATTCTATCCAAACTCACAGTCCATAATTTATAAGGAAGGAAAACACAATGAAGATATGTTTTTCCTCGTAATACCATGTGAACACCTTCATCTTGTTTTTTTTAAACCCTGCAACATCCTAAATTACCATAAAAACTTATTTATTACATCAATGATCCCTTATTCCTTATAGAATATTGGATATTCTCCTTCTATCCAAAATTTTTGTAAACTCCAACAATGATGGAATATAAAAATCATTAATTAGTTTCAAGGTAATCAAGACTATCCAATATAATTTATCCAAATCAATCATTTATTATTCCAAAATAACTACCTCTATATCATAGTCAAATTATGGTTTATCTATACTCAGCCATATATATTTTCCAAATATTTAACATGCTATTGAGTCACTTTTCATAGTTCCACACAATATCAAGACCTTAATGAGATAGTACTACAATACAATCCTTATATACTCCATTATTATTATAACCAATACATTGTTGATACAACACTCAAATGGCATAATTCTCTAATAACAAAATAAGAACTCTTATCATTCCTCCTCATCTATGGTAGTATCATAACTTGATTATTATCCAATAGTATCATTTGGGGAATACTCTGATTCTTTGGACAATGGTTCACATAGTGTCCCAACTCCTTGTAGACGAAACATTGTACATTTGAATCTTTTTTCTTACCCTTGTAGTCACGTATATGGTGCCCTTTTCCCCCACATTTATAACAAACTCCTATTCCCTTTCGGCAAGTTCCAGGGTGTTTCTTCACACAATTACCACAGATAGGAAAATTCTTCTTTTCCCTCTTCCCTTTATCCATATTTCTCTCTTTCATCCATTTCTGTTCTTTCTTCACTTCAAAGCCATAGGACTCGGAGAATTTTCACATATCATATTAATAAAAGATATTACTTCTTCATATGTTGAGAATACAAGGGAGACTATTTCCACTCTAAATGTTGGCTTAATACCGTCAAAGATATTATCCTTCTTAATCTTTGGATCAAATGTATTATTGGTGTTCACATTCCTTCAACTGGGTGCCATTTCTATACAATAGCATAAAATAGGTCAGTTTATGAATTGCAATGAATAATTCCAAACAACCTAACATAAATTGAATAGTTTATGGATATAATCCATAATTATAAAAATGTTTTCTTTGAGTAGGTATATACTCATAAGCCCTTCATAATGGTTTCCAAAGAAATAGAGAATTTTCCTAAGCATATCCCTTGGTAGTGTCGTAACCAAGAGTGCAGCAAGGCCCATTATCATGCACCAGGTCCCGTTCGAGTCTAGCTCAAAGCGGTGTTTTCAGGGTTTACCCCAATGTACATCTATTCCTGAGCCGCCTATGCTAGCTCGTACCCAGACAGAGATGTATTGCTCAGAAAACTCCCAAAAACATTGTAATACCAATATTCTATGAAGTCGTTGAATACTAATCCTCAAACTCCATCTTAGGTCTATGTCCTCTAATCAGAGTTTATCTGAATCTAGTATCCAAGGTTTGTACTAAACATCCTCTGATACCAAATGTAACGCCCCGACCCCAGTTACCTAGAGTCAGTGCATTATTACATAACATTGGATTGATAAAAAAAGATCAAGACTCGAAAGGCCTATTAGTTTAGTAGCCTTGATAGCACTAGATACATTCATAAAGTTTACATTATATCATAAAATGAATACTACAACAACATATTCTCCATAGGCCACACTCATATCCCTTCATACTATCCCTGTAGGTCATTCAAAATATACATCTACACATCCTGGAAAAAATAAAACATAGAATGGGGTGATCTCAAATGCTCAGTAAGGATAACAATTTAGCGGAAGCTTTCATAAATAAACATAAACATTTAAGGAAATGTATAACTAAAACCACAGCTTTTTAAACATGATCTTCAACATAATATGGAAAGAATATAATGAAATAATGTCATTTACTTAGTCATATGTATATTCTACTAGTCGAATAATCACATGCAATATCAATATCCACTTTCATAATGATGTAATGCATAATGCCATACTATCATAACCACATATCGAAGGCCTCGTTCCAAGACTACAAATAAAATTTTGGCAAGGCCTTATGCCAAGACACTAGTTTGTATCATGAGACATACCGATGCATCGAGGAGTTATAGGGGGCTCCACCCGACACATACCAATTCCAATGCATTCCTCATATGAATTGGTTTAAACATAACATAAACATTCATATTAAAACTGGAATATGAAATGTCAATATTTTCTCCATAAACCATGAATAGTATAAAAATAACACATTCACAGTAAAACATATCACAAAACCGTTAATAGAATATAGAAATTTTCTATCATAATAAATCAATATTAAATAAGCTTAAAATCCCTCAAAGGATGTTGACATAGATAAAATCAAAACTATATGGGAAAATATCTCTTTTTTGAAATCATTTAAAAGTCACACATTTGTTAAAGATGTAATTAAAAAGGGATTTTTGAATTAAAGTGTCCCATACCACATTGAATCCTTTGGAAAGAAATATCATTTCAAAACATTAATGTCCATATTAATAAATCCTTAAAATCATTTGAAAACATGGACATTAATTAAGATGATTTAGAAAGATAAATCTTTAAAACATTTAAAATTCTGATCTTGATAAAGAGTACCTTTCACAAATTCTTAAAATTTTCATTTTGAAGTCATATAAAAGTCACATAATTATAAAATAAAAAATTTACTTTCAAAATATTATTATAAGCTTGTAAGGGAAGCTTCAAATATTTTACAATGGTGGAAAATATGTGCACCCTCCGTATAAGTTAAAAAAATACATTCTTACCTTAATTTTGTCGAAATGGTTAAAAAGGACCTTGTTTGGAAAACAACGGAAAGATTCCTTTCAAACCATTTTATAAATTTCAAAAAAGGGTATAAATGACTTTAACCCATAGTCTAGTAAATAGTAATAATGTTTTGGAATACATTTTTAAGAAACATGGATGTGGATGATAAAGAGGTCCAAGTAGATTATTACGTATAATCATCCTCGGATAATGAAGAGATCGTGAAGAAAACCATTACCCTATACATTTCCTTGTTTGAGGGTGGATTAACCTCCTATATAATGGATAAATAATTGTTATTAGATTATACATGAATCATATACATTTATATGATATCATATATGATATTTTAACATTTTTTGTTAATAATATCTTAGTATTATCATTGTTTTAGGTGTTAACTTACACGTTTTCTTGTATATGTTTTGTTACATAATCCATTTTTAGTTATGGAATGGTTGTATCCTCTTCATATACATAATTATATCAAGTCCTTAATGTAACACCCCAAGCTTCCACGGTACTTTTCCCTTCGAATAATGCAATGGCGTGCATTGTACGCAACTTTGAGATTCTAACACACCACAACCAATCAAACTAGCCGTTATGAATAGTAATACCTACTTTTTGAAATTTTATAAATTCTATCTCCCAAAATGGACTTCATTTTTGGATTCGGAATATCGAATTTATCCTAGGGTTAAATTTTGGAACTTTTTGTATAACACTTATATTTTGATGAATAGTGAAAATTACTAAATTTTCATTAAAAACATCTTTTTAAATCAAAATAATTTATAGTGATAAATTATATTATTGATTGGTTTTAAAGTATAATTATAATATATTTTTACCATTTTATCCAATGGTGTTCATTAGAATTAATTTCACTTTGAAATTGGACCTAAACAATTGTCAATCTTTTGGTATATATTATTTCTTAAAAACATGATATTTGTTGTGACAGCATGAATTAATTATAAAATTAATTAATGAAACATATATGTTTGGAATTTTGTAAAATAGACATCATTTTTGAATTTGGAATATCAATTATAGCTTAGGGGGAATGTTTGGCATATTTCTGAAAAACTTCAATTTTTTATGA
Organism: Viscum album; assembly: GCA_963277665.1. Classification (NCBI taxonomy): domain Eukaryota; kingdom Viridiplantae; phylum Streptophyta; class Magnoliopsida; order Santalales; family Viscaceae; genus Viscum; species Viscum album. The sequence continues at coordinate 1,550,490,739 of OY728131.1, forward strand.
ATAGTGAAACTACTAAGTGGTAGTTAAAAAAATTGAATTTTTCATAAAACTTAATTTTACCACTTCTATGATTGGAATTTTTAAAATCCGAGAGACGCGGTTAATATCAAGAAGTAAAATGTGGTTCAATGAGATGAAAATAATTTTTGGTGAATAGTAACTTTTTACTTTTATTTACCACGATTAAAAGTAAATAGGGTAATTAAGGGTAAAAATGATATTAATATTACCCTAACACTTGTCCTAATTCTATTTGACAAGTGTATCTCGGCCAAAAAAAACCTTAGGAATAAAATATTATCATTTAGGTCCATTTGGATTAGATTTGGACATTTATTATTATTTAATTCAAAGAAGAGTTAAAAGAGTTAAAATCATAGATTATTTAATAAAACATTTTTAATATAGGGTTATAGATAAGAAATATTCGATTGTAAATATTCATTTGAAAGATAATAAAATTTCATACATAATTATATTTTATTTATAATTTTTAGACATTATATAATTTAATTTATTTATGACACAATGATGATGCAGTAATTACCGTAATAGTGAAAAATTAGAATAATTGATATTATAAATACCCGAATAAATATAATTTGAGACTTTTTATAAATTAAACTAATTTTATAGGATAATAAGACATATTAGGATTGATTTATTTGATTTTTTTCGTAGTAATCATTCTGTTATGTGTTTCACAAAAATCAACTATTGAATAGTGTCAAAATGGACATAAAAGTGTTTTTAAAACAAATATTATATTATTAATTGATATTAAATTCGTAAAAATATAAGGTTCATCCAAGAGACTTATATCATGACAGGTGTATCATTAATGGACCACTTGGGGTATCTTGGATTTATATAGTAAATTTATTAACTATATAATATAAAAATACAAAGTGACATGGTAAATGTGAAACTAATTAACTAAGAGTTTAAACTAAAAAATAAGGTTAATATAGTGACCCAAACCTGTCTAAATTCTATTAGTTGAATGTTTTTTGACCTATCCCCACCTTAACCTTTTAATAATAAACATTGGAGCCATTAGAAACCGAATTTGAATTTATTATAAATTAATATTTCTAGCTTTTCCAAAGGTGCCCCTCACCCCTCTTATAAAAGGGAACTCCTCCTTATCATTTCTTCACACCTTGAAAGCCTTTTGGTTAGGCCAAACCCTTCCCAAATGCTCTCTAAACATCCCTCACTACAACCTAGAGGCCTTAGTTTAATCATAAAGCCAACCTATGGAGCCCTTTTGATCAAATCAAAAGGAAGAACCCGAAGAAGAGGTAATGATTTCACCACCCATTTCCACGTTCCTTTCTTCTTCCACTTATTATTCCTTTGTTATTACCATTCTAAAATAATAACTCCAGTATCATATATATACTGTGATTTTATTATAAATATGTTACAACCATATTCAGTATTCTATCCATCCTTTAAATAACATGTCACCATACGTGCGTACGTACAGCTAACCGTCTCCACGTCGTGGTGTAATTGTTATTCAATACATTATTATTTGGATGGGTATAATAATGATATGTAAATCATGTAAATAATAAATATAATATGTTAATTATTCTTTATATATGATATAACATCCATTTATATATTATTTTCATATCAAAAGAATGATATTGTCGCCTGAGCGTATGTACGGACTACCGTCTCCACGAACGCGATGAGATTCATTCTCCATCATATCCATTCAAGTATATTTATCATTTGATGATTTAAAAATAATGTTTAAAAACTTTATATAATTCTGGATATGAATAATATACAACCTATCCATGACAAACATGGCTTACATAACAAAACATATAAAATAAAACGAGTAAGTTAACACCTGAAACGACGATAATACTAAGATATTATTAACAAAAAAATGTTAAAAGATCATATATCATATGATATTAATATATATGATTCTTGTATAATTTAATAACAATTATTTCAACATTATACAGGAGGTTAAACTACTCCCAACCAAGGAAAATTACAAGGTAAGGGGATTCTTATCTCACTTTTAATTTCGTGAGATTTCCATTATTCACCACTTATTTATTGCATGTGCTGTGTGTACTTCCCATGATTGTATTAATTGTGTAATATACTCTAATTTATGGATATTTACATCGTCATTATATGATCCTTCTTTCATTGGTGTATGTTTCGTATGTTACCAAATTGATAAGGGAATTTGATATTTCAATTTCCACTCATTCGTCTTTACGCAAACATCATTGATTATTTTACTCCAAGATTATATGTGGAATTACTATTCATTTTCTTATGTCATATTTTCCACTCCCCTTTCTGTGGATATAATTTTGATACACATAATCACTCCATTGATAAATTCTCAAGTGATCGGTATGAACTTGATAAGAGTAATTTTAACTCAATCTCCAGTTGTTGAGTTAAATATCCAATTCATTGGTGTTGTTTTTACAAGAATATGTGTGAATATCATCTGATTGATTTACACTAAATATCCAATCATATTGAGATTATTTATATTTTTCACACATAATTATGTCGTTGATTTTTCCTTAACATAAGGATATGGTCTTTATAAGAGAATTCATCTTAATTTACATTCCATTGAGACTTCTTTGTTGTTATACACCAAATCACTTTTATATGGTGTATATATTGAACTTTGACATAGTATATCATGAATCCCTTTATTCTAATGATATTATAAAGTTTTGATTACCTCAATTATTTTTATTCAAGTGTCTCTCTGTTGGTTAGAAACTCTAACTAAAATACGATTTTTAAATGTTTTAAAGACTTATTCTTCTAAATCTTTCTCATTAAAGTCCATGTTTTAAAAATTGTTTTAAGGATTTATTAATATGGACATTAATGTTTTAAAATTAAAACTTCTTTTAAGAGTTTCAAAGTGGTATGGGACACTTTGATTCAAAAATCTATTTTTAAATGGCTTCTTGAAAAATAGTGTGACTTTTAAATTATTTAAAGAAAAAGGGATATATTTCTCTCAAACTGTTTTGAAGATTATTTTCATCTATGTCAATATCCTTTATTATTCTTGATTGAGGTTAACGTGATACAATACAATCTTCCATATTGTATCGAATGAGTTATGTTCGACTGTGGATGTGCTATTTTTATACCATTCATGGTTTGTGGTTAAAGTATTGAAATTTCGTATGCTAGTTTTAATACGAATGTTTATGTTATGTTTAAACCTATTCATATGAGGAATTCATTGGACTTAAAAAGTGACGAGTGGAGCCGACTATATCTCCTCTATGCATCGGTAGGTCTCATGAGTCAAACTAGTGTCTTGGCACAAGGCCTTGGAAAAATCTTATTTGTAGTCTTGGCACGAGGCCTTGGCTATGTGGTTATGATAGTCTGGCATTATGCATTCCATCATTATGAAGGTGGTTATTGATATTGCATGTTATCATTCGACTAGTAGAATATCCATGTGAGTATGTAAATGGAATTATTTTATTTTATCTTTTCCATTTTATGCTGAATTCTAAGTTTAAAAGGCTTTTGTTTTAGTTATAAACTGCCTTAAGTGTTTATGCTTATCTATGAAAGCTTCTGCTATAATGTTATCCTTACTGATCATCTATGCTCACTCCTTTCAATGTTTTATTTTTCCCAGGATTATGAATAAATTAATAATTTATGAATGACCTGCAGGGATAGTATGATGGGATATGAAGACAAGATGTTGTTGTAGAATTTTTACCTTATGATGTAATGTAAGACTTATGAATATATCTAGTGTTTCCAAGTCTACTAAACTAATCGGTATTTCGAGACTTGATCCTTTGTGATCATGCTAATGTTGTGTAATAATGCACTGACTCTGTGTATCTAGGGTCGGGGCGTTACAGTTGGTATCATAGAAAGTTTAGTACAAACCTTGGAAGCTATATTTAGATAAACTCTGACTAGAGCACGTAGACCTAAGATGAACATTGAGGATTAGTATAGAAGAACATCATAAATTTTGGTATTGTAGTGATTTTGTGAGTTTTCTGAGCAATACATCCCTGTCTGGATATGAGCAGGTAGAGGAGGCTCTGGCACAGATGTACCTAGGGGTAAAACCCAAAAACATCACTTTGAGCTAGACTCGAACGGGAACCGGTGCACGACAACGGGCCTTGCTGCACTCTTGGTTACGACACTCCAGGGGGATATGCTTAGGATAATTTACATTTTCTTTACAAACCGATTTGAAGTATTATATATTTAGAATGAGAGTAAATGACCTTGGTTAATCCTAATGTGTTTCAAATTGAGAATATGGTGACATGTTAATCTTTAATGATTTTATATCTACTGTTACTCACTCAATGATTTATGGTTTTAGTTAATGGCAAGATTCAAGGAAGTCATAGTGACTTTGAAAATGATGTACAAGGTGGGAATGGCGGTGGAAATGAGCAACAAAATGGAATGTTGATAGGCATAAATGATATCGTCTTTATGAAAAATAAATTTTCCAAAAATATGATATATAATATATATATTAACCAATTCCCGGACTCAAAAAAGAAGAGAAAGGTGATGAATGATAAGAGCTCCAGTAGTGGAGACCATGGAGAAAGGAATCCTCAATTACCATCATGCAGGAAATGTGGAAGGAGACACCCAGGAAAGTGTCTCAATGGGACAAAGAAATTCATTACATGCGGGAAGTATGGACATAAAGTGAAGAATTGCCGAATAAAAATGAAGATTACTGTGGAAGAAGATAAAAATGGCCCCAAGAGTCCATTTACAGTCATATGTCGTAAATGTAGGGGATCTGGCCATTACCCGAGTGAATTTCCTATTGTATAGGATATTTTCTTGGTCAGAGAAGAAGCTATGTGGAAATAAATGGTTGGATAAATGTTTAAAAATTATTAGAGATCCTTGTTGAAGAGTTTACTTTGGAATAATTTTCTATTGTATTTGTAACCCTAACGTTTTCCATGCGATAATGATATTTGTGGAAGAATTATCTTTTATCTTGTGGATATAGTTATAAATAACCATTTTGTTTTATATGAACATTGGGTTTGAGGCAATTACAAATTATTATAATTTGGGATGAAAATGCAAGGTATGAGATAACATTTGTGGTTAAATTATATTATGGTTATTTTGAGGAATTTATCTCATTTTGTTAATGTTATAAAATATAGTTTTTGAAAAATGACAACACGTAGACCGTGTGACAACCTGTCGCGTCGGACAAAGCTGTGGGAATCGAACCTACAACCAATGTGCGATTGGGATTTATCTCTTACCACTGGACTACGTGAAGTCCCTGGTTAGTGTGACTATTATTATTAGTTAAATGATTTTATTGATCAATAATAATTTGATTTGGGATCTTATGTCTTATCAAATGAATACCCATAGTATAAGAAAATTATTTGGTGATTAAGTGATAAATGTTATTTTGGAAGTTGTTCGCTTTGTTGAGAACACTATATGCCAAAGGTAAATAGAGTAGTATGGGATTTCATTTGAGGAGTAATGGTGGATTTTTATCTATGTTTTTATTGTGTATTTATAATTATTTGGGTTATTTATGGAAATGATTAGGTTAATTACTTTTAAGTATGTGACTTTAAGAGTCATTAAAGCCATTTGGAGATACAATTTAATGTGGAAGACTACATTCTTAATATGTTTTGGTTTTCAATATTAGTTTTGATTATATTAAAGGATTTTAAGGACAATTGATTATTGAATGGTATATATTTAACTTTGGGGTATTGTTGGTTTAATTTAGGAATTTAAGATTAGTGTTTATTTCTCTCAAGGAATATCCTTTTGGGGGATCATTAGATCTTGTACTAACCATTTTGGTTTTGATTAATCTCTAATGACAATGTAAATATATAGTTCATCCTGCATGGATCATGTGATTCTATAAAAGTTTATTCTAGATCTTCCAGTGTGACCAAGTCTTAATGAATACTCATTGTTTAAAAAAAATGAGTTAGTGGTGGAAACTTATTAAAGAATGAAACTCTACTTAAAATTTAAGTATATATCATTATATTCTTATTCAATATAATAAATGAATTCCTCATCCTTATGTAATGTAACTTAAAACAAAAAATGTTGTTCGTTTACTTTTCTACTAGGAGACTAATGGCCGTTAGTCCCAACACAAGTTTGTGGTTTTCTTATTGTTAACTTTCTCCTAATCATGATTTCTATCCCTCTCCATCATAACATGACACTTATTTTATCATCCATATCCATGTTTTCCTACATGGAATCTGAGTATGGGTTATCTTGGTTGACCATTATACCTCTCATTCTTTCTTTTAAAGTGATAGTTTTATTGACTCTTTTTTTGATGTGGGACTTTCCATTATATTCCCAAGAACAATTTTAAAAATTGCGAAGATGCAATTTATTGAAGGAGGGAAGAATGTAACACCCCAAGCTTCCACGGTACGTTTCCCTTCGAATAATGCAATGGCGTGCATTGTACGCAACTTCGAGATTCTAACACACCACAACCAATCAAACTAGCCGTTATTAATAGTAATACCTACTTTTTGAAATTTTATAAATTCTATCTCTCAAAATGGACTTCATTTTTGGATTCGGAATATCGAATTTATCATGGGGTGAAATTTTGGAACTTTTCGGATAACACTTATATTTTGATGAATAGGGAATATTACTAAATTTGTATTATAAACAACTTTTTATATCAAAATAATTTATATTGATAAATTATATTATTGGGTGGTTTTAAAGTATAATTATAATATATTTTGACCATTTTATCCAATGGTGTTCATTAGAATTAATTTCACTTTGAAATTGGACCTAAACAATTGTCAATCTTTTGGTATATATTGTTTCTTAAAAACACGCTATTTGTTGTGACAGCGGGAATTAATTATAAAATTAATTAATGCAAAATATATGTTTGGAATTTTTTAAAATAGACGTCATTTTTGAATTTGGAATATCAATTATACCTTAGGGGGAAATTTTGGCATATTTCTGAAAAACTTCAATTTTTGATGAATAGGGAAACTACTGAGTGGTCGTTAAAAAAACTGAATTTTTCATAAAACATAATTTTACCGCTTCTGTGATTGGAATTTCGAAAATCTGAGAGACACGGTTAATATCAAGAAGTAAAATTTGGTTCAATGAGATGAAAATAATTTTTGGTGAACAATAACTTCTTACATTTATTTACCACGGTTAAAAGTAAATAGGGTAATTAAGGTTAAAAATGATATTAATATTACCCTAACACATGTCCTAATTCTATTGGACAACTGTATCTCGACCAAAAACAACCTTAGGAATAAAATATTATCATTTAGGTCCACATGGATTACATTAGGACATTTATTATTATTTGATTCAAAGAAGAGTTAAAAGAGTTAAAATCAAAGTTTATTTAATAAAACATTTTTAATATAGGGTTATACATAAGATATATTCAACTTTAAATATTATTTAGAAATCTAATAAAATTTACTACATAATGATATTTTATTTATAATTTTTAGACATTAAATAATTTAATTTATTTATGACACAATGATGATGTCGTAATTACCATAAGAGTGAAAAATTAGAATAATTGATATTATAAATACCCAAATAAATATAATTTGAGACTTTTTATGAATTAAACTAATATTCTAGGATAATAGGACATATTAGGATTGATTTAATTTACTTTTTTCGAAGTAATCATTCTGTTATGACTTTCACAAAAATCAACTATTGAATAGTGTCAAAATTGACATAAAAGAGTTTTTAAAACAAATATTATATTATTAATTGATATTAAATTCATAAAAATCTAAGATTTGGCAAAAAGACTTATATCATGATAGGTTTATCATTAATGGACAACTTGGGGGGTCTCTTGGATTAAAAATATTTAGTTTATTAACTATATAATATAAAAATACAAAGTGACATGGTAAATGTCAAACTAATTAACTAAGAGTTAAAACTAAAAGATAGGGTTAATATAGTGACCCAAACCTGTGTAAATTCTATCAGTTGAATTTTATTCGACCTATCCCCACCTTAACCTTTTAATAATCAACTTTTGAGCCATTAGAACCCGAATATGAATTTATTATAAATTAATATTTCTAGGTTTTCCAAAGTTACCCCTTACCCCTCTTTTAAAAGGGCACTCCTCCTTCTCATTTATTCACACCATCAAACCATTTTGGTTCGGCCAAACCCTACTCAAATGCTCTATAATCTTCCCTCACTACAACCTATAGTCCTTAGTTTGATCATAAAGCCAGCCTAAGGAGCCCTTTTGATCAAATCAAAAGGAAGAACCTGAAGAAGAGGTAATGATTTCACCACCCTTTTCCAAGTTCATTTCTTCTTCCGCTTCTTATTCCTTTGTTATTAACATTCTAAAATAATAACTCCAGTATCATATATATACTGTGATTTTATTATATATATGATACAACCATATTCAGTATTCTATCCATCCTTTGAATAACATGTCACCATACGTGCGTACGTACAGCTTACCGTCTCCACGTCGTGGTGTAATTGTTATTCAATACATTATTATTTGGATGGGTATAATAATGATGTTTAAATCATGTAAATAATAAATATAACATGTTAATGATTCTTTATATATGATATACCATCCATTTATATATTATTTTAATATCAAAAGAATGATATTGTCGCTCGTGCGTACGTATGGACTACTGTCTCCACGAACGCGATGTGATTCATTCTCCATCATATCCATTCAAGTATAATTATCATTTGATGATTTAAAAATAATTTTTAAGAACATTATATCATCATGGATATGAATAAGATAAATCCAATCCATGACAAAAATGGCTTACGTAACAAAACATATAAAACAAAATGAGTAAGTTAACACCCAAAACGACGATAATACTAAGAGATTATTAACAAAACAATGTTAAAAGATCATATATGATATCATTTTAATATATATGATTCTTGTATAATTTAATAACAATTATTTAATCATTATACATGAGGTTAAACTACCCCCAACCAAGGTAAATTACAAGGTAAGGGGTTTCTTATCACACTTTTAATTTCTTGAGATTTCCATTATTCACCACTTATTTATTGAATGTGATGTGTGTACTGCCCATGATTGTATTAATTGTGTAATATACTCTAATTTATGGATATTTACGTCATCATTGTATTATCCTTATTTCATGGGTGTATGTTTCTTATGTAACGAAATTGATAAGGGAATTTGATAATTCAATTTCCACTCATTTGGCTTTACGCATACTTTATTGATTATTTTACTCCAAGATTATGTGTGGAATTACTATTCATTTTCTTATGTCATATTCTCCACTCCCCATTCTGTGGATATACTTTTGATACACATAATCACTCCATTGATATATTCTCAAGTGATCGCTATGAACTTGATAAGAGTAATTTTAACTAAATATCCATTTGTTGACTTAAATATCCAATTCATTGGTGTTGTTTTTACAAGAATATGTGTCAATGTCATCTGATTGATTTACACTAAATATCTAATAATATTGAGAGTATTTATATTTTTCACACATATTTATGTCGTTTATTTATCCTTAACCTAAGTATATGGTCTTTATAAGGGAATTCATCTCAATTAACATTCCATTGATATTTCATTGTTGTTATACATCAAATCACTTTTATATGGTGAATATATTGTACTTTGACATAGTATATCATGAATCCCTTTATTCTAATGATATTATAATGTTTTTATTACCTCAATTATTTTTATTCAAGTGTCTATATTTTGGTTAGAAACTCTAACTAAAATACCATTTTTAAATGTTTTAAAGACTTATTCTTCTAAATCTTGCTCATTAATGTCCATGTTTTAAAAATTGTTTTAAGGATTTATTTATATGGACATTAAAGTTTTAAAATTCAAACTCTTTTTAAGAGTTTCAAAGTGGTATGGGACACTTTGATTCAAAAATCTATTTTTAAAAGGCTTTTTGAAAAATAGTGTGACTTTTAAATGATTTTAAGAAAAAGGGGGATATTTCTCTCAAACAGTTTTGAAGATTATTTTCATCTATGTCAATATCCTTCATTATTCTTGATTGAGGTTAATGTGATACAATAAAATCTTCCATATTGTATCAGATGAGTTATGTTTGACTGTGGATGTGCTATTTTTATACCATTCATGGTTTGTGGTTAAAGTATTATCATTTCGTATGCTAGTTTTAATACGAATGTTTATGTTATGTTTAAACATGTTCATATGAGGAATGCATTGGACTTAATAAGTGATAGGTGGAGCCCGATATAGCTCCTCGATGCATCGGTAGTACTCACGAGAAAAACTAGTGTCTTTGCATAAGGCCTTGGAAAAATCTTATTTGTAGTCTTGGCACGAGGCCTTGGCTATGTGGTTATGATAGTCTGGAATTATGCATTCCATCATTATGAAGGTGGTTATTGATATTTCATGTGATCATTCGACTAGTAGAATATCCATGTGAGTAAGTAAATGGAATTATTTTATTTTATCTTTTTCCATTTATGCTGAATTTAAAATTTAAAAGGCTTTTGTTTTAATTATAAACTGCATTAATTGTTTATGCTTATCTATGAAAGCTTCTGCTATAATGTTATCCTTACTGAGTATCTAAGCTCACCCCTTTCAATGTTTTATTTTTCCCAGGATTATGAAGAAATAATTTTTGAATGACCTGCCAGGATATTATGATGGGATATGAAGACAAGATGTTGTTGTAGTTTATTTACCTTATTATGTAATGTAAGACTTATGAATATATCTACTGTTTCCAAGACTACTAATCTAATCGGTCTTTCGATACATGATCCTTTGTGATCATGCCAATGTTATGTAATAATGCATAGACTCTGGGTATCTAGGGTCGGGGCGTTACACTTAAACATTATTTTTAATCATCAAATGAGAATTAGACTTCAATGGATACGATGGGGAATGAATCTCATCGCGTTGGTGGAGACGACAATCCATACGTACGCCCAAGCGACAATATCACAATTTTGATATTCAAATAATATATAATTTCGATGGTATATTTTATATAAATAATCATTAACATGTTATATTTATTATTTACATGAATTATACATCATTATTATATCCATCAAAATAATAATATATTGAATAACAATTACACCACGACGTTGAGACGGTAAGCTGTAAGTACGCACGTATGGTGACATGGCATTCAAAGGATGGATAGAATACTGAATATTGTTATACCATATTTATAATAACATCACAGAATATATAATATATTGAATTTATTATTTTAGAATTTAAATTATAGAAAAAGAAAAATTTGAAGAAGGAACTTGAAAGAGGGAGGTGAAAACATTACCTCTTAATTGGGTTCTTCATTTTTATTTGATCAAAAGGGCTCCATAAGTTCCCTTTGTGATCAAACTAACGCCTCTTGGATGATGTGACGGAAGTAAAGAGAGTATTTTGGTAGGGTTTGGCTGTTCCAAAAGTCTTTGTATGTATTAATTTCTGAGAAGGGGGAGTTCCCTTTTATAAGAGGGGTGAGGGGCACCTTTAGAAAAGCTAGAAATATTATTTTATAATAAATTCATATTCGGTTTCTAATGCCTCCAATGTGGATTATTTAAATTATATGTTGGGTATGGGTCTAAATCCTTTCAACCGATATATTTTAGATAGGTTTGAGTCATTTTATTAAGCTTATCTTTTAGTTTTAATTCTTAGTTATGTAGTTTGACATTTACCATGTCACTTTGTATTTTTATATTATATAGTTAATAAACTTTCTATACACATATAAGAGACCCTCAAGTGGTCCATTAATAATACACATATAATTATATATTTCCTCTGGCCAAAACATTGTTTTTTAGGAATGGAATATCAATTAATAATATAATATTTGTTTTAAAAACTCTTTTATTTCAATTTTTACACTATTGGGTATTTTGTTTTTGATAAATTCATAATAGCATTATTAAATCGAACCAAATTCATATAACCATTCCAAATATGCTATATTAACCTATAAAATTATTGGAATTCATAAATAGTATCACATTACATTTATTTTGATATTTATAATATCATTTATTTGGTTCTTTCATTAATAAGGAAAATACTGCATCATTGTTGTGTCATAAATAAATTTAATTGTTAAATGTCTAAAAATTATAAATAAAATACCATTATGTAGGAAATAGTTTTATATTTTTAATTAATATTTATAGTTTAAAATATAACATATATAACCCTATCTAAAAATTGTTTTTCTAAAAGATATATGCTTATGTCATTTTTGTATTTACTTTGACTTAATTAATATAAAATGTCCCTACCACCTACAAGTGGCTCCATGTGGTCCCGAAATCGACCCAATGATTCCCATGGTCATATATGTATCCACAAATAAGGTTATGACACGTTTTAGGGTAATTTAGTATTATTATATTATTATTTTTTACCCTTATTTAACAGATCTACTCTTTAACCTTAGTAAATAAAATATTTACCGAAGTAACTATGAAAAATGTCTAAAAATAAAAGTTACCTATTTATATAATATGTAAATCCTTATTCCAAATATGGAATCCATTTTTAAAAATTCAAAACACACAAGTAAAAAAAATTAATTTAATATTAATTCCTGATGTCAAAACAAAAAGTGTGTTTTTATGAAATAACAACTATCAAAAGATTGACACTTGTTTATGTACGGTTTATTTGTGAAATTATGTCCAATGACCAAAATTGTGATAAATGGTAAAAATATATTCTAAATATACTTAAAAACAATTCAAATTCATAATTTATCACTATTAATTATTTTGATTAAAAAAGTTTCTTTTAATTAAAATTTTGTAATTTTCACTATTCATCTTAATATGAAAGTTATCCTAAAAGTACCAAAACATTATCAAGACTAAATTTGTATGTCCTGATTCTAAATAAGATGTTTATTTTTTCAAATTGAATATATAAAAGTTTCAAATATTGTATTTAAAGAGGATTCACCATTAAAAGGCGGTAAAATTGCATTTTTTGAAAAATACATATTTTATCTGAAAAAATGTATTTGTTCTTATATTATGTCTAAAAAACTCTTCATATGGATTATAAAATTAAAAGTATTTTGTAAGGTTCAAAATTTAGTTAATAATATTAATAACCGCTTTTCAACGGCTTGTTTGTTAAGTTATGGTGTGCTAGAACTCGGTATTGCTTGTAGTGCATGTAATTGAATTACTTTGAATAAATAACGTACAATGAAATCTTGGGGGCTTACATGATGGGCCAGTATATATCGTGTACTAGAAGTACAAGTCATGTAGACCAGATACATGACGTGTGCCTGGCCAACAACCATATTTTTTTAAATTTTCCAATATCATTCCAAAAAACAACCCAGCCATCTCACTTCCCAACATAGGGTATAAGAAATATATTAATGTAAACATATTTAACCCTGAATGAAAATAAATTTATATCACAAAAAATCCAGGATCTTACAATGTTGTTCATGTGTTAGTCTGCATTCATCATTGAATAAATGAAATAGGAATAAATTCAAAGGACAACTGTGACCAGGGTTTTCATCACATGCTGATGAAGATCTATCATACTATCATTGTCATTGGTGAAATCCTGGGAAGAGGAGGGATTTTTTTCCTTAGAGATATTTTGTTCTTCCCCCACCCATTTCCTTTCTCTATAGATTCTAGGGATTTTCTCCAAAACGGTGAATCAAATATTGTATCCCTATCAAGAAATTCATTAATGAAAATTAGGTTTACTATTTCCGCATCACTGCAATGCAGCATTGCTAGACTATTTCATTTATAAAAGAAAATGGATGCCCCATTATATTTTCCTTGTGACTCTATGAAACTTAAATATTTAATAAAATAAACATTCTATGTTTATTTTATACTTCGTTAAAACGTCTAAAAAATATCTGCCACTTTTGACCAAATCTTCTCGATGTTAGTCCATGTCTAAGTGAAATTACACATTATGAACTCGACAATGGTATCATATTTCCAATATGAGTCACCATTCATGATATATTAGGATTTTAAAATAAAACAATTATTTTTATTTAATCTAAAAAACAGTTACATAATTTTTGGTTTTTCTCAATGAAGAATATCATAGACTAAGGATAGGTTGTGCCTAGGGTAATCCCACTATTCTGAACATAATCGTTCCATTAGATTTTTGACTCATCCATACATTTAGTTGTTATTACAATTTTCATGTAAATCCACTAACATGAACTATTAAAAACATAACGGTTTTTTTTTGAATAGTTCCAGGAAAACTAGGAATGAATTCGCATTCTGAATCAATACATGTTCTTGGAATTTTCCCAATTAATTCATAAAAATAAACTGGAGAAAAATATGAGCCATTATATTCTCCCCACCATAGGGCTTCATGTCCGTGAATACAAAAACAAGGGGTACAAAAAATGATCAGGGTATAAGCACAATTCTAAGGAATTATCTCCCAGGTGATCTCAATGGGACTCCCTTGATACCACAAAAAGTACATTAGAATAACTGACCACACATTAATGATCTTGTCTTATTGATCCTTGATCACCATGGAGTGCTCCGTAAAAGTTGTTCCATCATCAAGGATTAGCTCCCCCAGTCGATGGCTTGCGACGGATCGTGCACATACCTCCTCAGTTGCGACATGCGGAAGAGCTAATGAACCCGATTCAAGTGAGGTTGTGGAGCTTGGTGGTATGCCAAACTGCCAACTCTACATAGAATCTTAAAAGTGATGATATTCCTCGATGATAACTTGGCACCCCGTCTAGATCACTGCAGTATCTATTGTGGTGAGACTCGAAAGAACACGTGGTCTCCCTCCGGAAACTCCAAGGGTGTCCACGGACTATCATCATATGACTTCTGATAGCACAATGAAAATCTCATCCCCTATTGGATGGTCTACACCTTCTAGGTGGTATCCCGTACCATCTTTAGACCCATGAGTACTGACTCTACTGGGAGTGTCTAACACATTGGTGAACTCCATGGACGTCCGTACAAGGCCTCGAATGGTTCCATACCAATGATGTAGTGGTATATTTATTTATATAAATATTAAACCAAAGGAAGGTGGTAATAAAAACTATGTCCAATGTCTAGGACAAAAGAACAAATGATTTTCATCTAGATCATTGATTGTCCTATCCATCTGGCCATCTTTCTGGGGATGAAACGTCGTGTTAAAGCACCACTGATTCTGAAACGCCTCCTGCAATCCATTCCACAACCGATATGAAACTCAAGCAACACGATCCGGGAAAATTTTTCATTGTACTCCATGGAGATGAAATATCTACTACACATAAATGAATATAATTATCTCTGCTGATCATCTCTCAAAGATCAGTAAGAAGTTGTCCGACTTGGTGATTTAATCAACGATCAACCAGATGGCATTGTATCCCCTGGATGTGCATGGTAAACCCATTATTAAGTCCTTCAATATTCCATACCACATCCATTATTGAACCTCAAGGGGATGAGTCGAACCCACTGGAACCTGCTTCTCATCCTTCTCTTGCGGACAAGTGAGTCATCACGAAACAAATTATGGAAATTCCTTATTCATCGTTATCCAACAAAACTAACATCGACTATCCTGATACATATTTTCCACTATAATATGTACTCTTAAATGGGAATTAATAAACCCATTTAAGGCCTCTCGAAACATAAATGGAACAATGTTGGGAACTTCATAAAGGAAGAAATGTTACCCACCTTTTTAATATCCATCGAGGTCTTTCACTTTGGACAACTGACCATGTTGGGTATCATAGTTTAAATCCCTTAACTATGCCTCCCTGAATTACTCTTACTGTGAAGGTGATACTAACATCATATGAAGTTATTCTTCTCTATCATCATCATAAATGGATATCTGTAGTATAACCAAATACATTGATGCCTTACTCAACAACTATAAGATAGAATCATTCTGATTTGGTATCCCACAACATTCCCCTTCCCAAGATTATAGTAGATATCGAAGTCCTAATCCTGGAGGAATTGTAGCAATCACCTCAATCGGAAATTAAACTCCATCTATGTGAAGATATAATTGATTCTTGTTTGGATTTAGTATATGTTAAATAAAACACTCATATTGTAGTGTAAGCACTTTTTTAGAGTCAAGAATATTGTTTCCAGATAAAGATCATGGGTCGTTTAGTTCAACTCTTGTTTTCTCATTTGTCTCGAACAATTGGGAACCACTACATTCCCCTGCATTCACCTACATTATAAAAAAAATCCTACAGTCACCAAGTAATCTCCAAACACTACATATCTAACACCCTCCTATGGAAGTCTCAAGTTAAGGGTTCTCTTCAACCTCTACCTCACCTCCTGAAAACAATTCTATCATTTCTCCATCCACACGAAATATTGATCTTTCCATGTAAAATCCATCAAGGTTACTTCTATACTAGAAAATATGGGTAGAAACCACCAATAAAACTGGAAAAAATAATCCTCACCTAGGTCATGCTCCTAGGTGGCTCTCAATAATGAAGTATATATATCTTTTTCACATCCACAACATCTATTGCATCGGAAATTATGTGTCCAAAAAACTGGACATCCAAAATCCAGAATTGAAACTTAGAGAGCTTACCATATAGATGGAACTCTAAAATGTGTTTCTAGGACCATCCACTTGTGTATCACATGATTCTCCTTGGTATTTGAGTATACCTGGATGTCATGAACAAAGACCACAATGAACTATTTTATGCATGACTGGATGATCCTATTAATGAGACCCCTAAACACTTACGATGTGTTTGAAATTCCAAAAATAATCTCTATGTACTCATCCTAGATGTAATGATATCTTAATAATTATTTTGGGACGTCCTCATCCCATACATAAAGCTGGTGATATCGTGATATGATGTCCATATTTGAAAACTATATTTCTCTCTTTATATAATCGAAGATCTAATCAATCCTCAGTAGATGATACATGTTCTTAATGTCCACTAGGTTCAGATACCTGAAGTCCCCACATAAAATCAATATCTCTTCTTGCTTCATTAAAACCAAAAATGGGGCTTCCAACAGTGAAAAATTGGGCCTCAATAAGTGTTTCCACTACATGTTCACCAACTGTACCCTCAACTCTCGAAGCTATGTGGGAGCCAACTAATAGTCCGATGTTGATATCAGTTTCATCCAAAGTTATATATCAATAATAAAATATACCTCCATATGAGGGGGAACTATGGGAACATCATTGCGAAAGACGTCCTCATACTCATCCACCACTGCAGGAAAATTAGGCTTTTCTCATACACAACACTGAGGGTCATGCCAGCCAATTGATTTGTGATTTTCTAAACCCTCTTATATGTGAGTCTGTGTAATACTAATCTTTTTTCCTTTCCTAAAAAAAGGAAAACATGGACCCATCTCAACAGAGACATCACACTCTATGCCTAAAATAGACATTCTAAGAAAGAACTATGGATAACCATTCAATACCTAGAATGTCGTCGTAGGCCCTGAATACACTACTAGGAGATAAAATCCAAATATCTCAGCTCCAAGAGTAATCTCACATAGATAAAACTTGTGTACGATCATCGAATCCTAAATATAAGTGCCTCTCAATGTAATGATTGAGCCAAAATATCCACCAGAATCATTAAGGCTCAAAAATGGATTGAGGGAAAGGAGTGACTGGAATATGTTTCTACAATATCTAAAAATAGGGATGAAAATAAATATATCATACATCTAATCATCCATATACTATCTATATAATATGCATCCATTTCCTTGAGCTGGCCTCAACATTGTCCATTAGCTCCCAGATCTTGTGGTGGACCACCGGGGGGTGGTGCTGGAATTACCTTGAACCTCCACCCTCCTCTTGCGACATATGTTTCTCCTATTCTTCGTCAGCTTACTAGAGAACCACATTGTTTCTACATCCACTATTTTCTCGGTATTCCCTTAACCATATGATAATCATTTGAATTTTTGATCGAACAATATCTTGCCATATTTCATCCACCACCGTAAAAGTATCATATACTCTCTTTCATCAAACCTATTCTACCTTGTAAACCCTACACTCTAAAACATGAATTCTAGGTACATTCCATAGGCTATATAGTCCTCTAGAAAAACTACGTTAGTTTTCATATACCTTCTTCCAATGACTCAGCCACCTAACACATGGTGGTACCTCCCACCGCTTGTGCCTGCTCCACTAGAAGGATCATTACAAGCAGGTCTCGCTCCAGCACCCCGAATTAGTCAGAATACTAATTGATACCATATAACAACTGATATATCATTTTTTTCAACTTCGTGAAGGTCTAGTACCTGAAGAAAGGTTCACAAACAAATTTAGTAGAGTTTTGAGAAAGATCTGGGAATCCAGTGGAGTACGATACTACTGCCTGAAAAACCTATTCTAGGTGTAGTATCTCATGTATACGCACAGAGAATAACATCACTAGGAAGTGTTCCTCTCATAATAGGTTCTCAATATCTATCTAAGAGTGGATCACCTATTCATCTGTATGGATAGTCAAGCTCTACCATCTCCCCAATGATCCCAAAGGAGTCTTGCTACTATGATATCCATCTGGTCGAGATGTGTCCTTACTAGGTGGAAAACTCACCTAACTGCCCCCCAAAAAATCTTCAATTAACAGAGGATCTGCCTCACCTTAGAACCTATGATGACTTTTTCTCTGAATCTCATTAAATGTAGACATTCTACAAGTTTCTTATACTGGTAACACTGGTAGGAACTATTGCTATCTAGGCTGTGGTATCACCGGTACACCACTAGGAGGTGCTATCTCAAGCAATGATGCATATAATTATGCATCATTTATTTTTGGTCAATCATTGTGGTCCAACCATAGATTCTAGGCTACATTCCTTTGTTGACATATCCTCCAATAGAACAAGATGTACCACAATCAATAGAGTATACCTTGTGAGATTACTCTAACTAGATAAGGGATTGGAAACACACTCAATACCCATATGATTCATAAAACCAATGTTTTCATGTATCAATATGAAAACAAAATCACGGTCATGTTGCATGGATATGTTGGATGCTGTACAAAAAGTGGACTCCCTAGCCTGAAATAAAAAATCGAAATAATTAAAACTAATGTCCCCAAAACAAATTCATGATCTTTTGGCCCATAACATAGGACTGGCATGATATGATACTAATTTATCACAACCTTTTCACTAACTCCCATGTCATGACTACCCCAATCCTACCTCTAATATTCCAAGGGATGAAGAGTAGCACCGAGTAAGCATGTCCCACAAGTGGGAGGAATTTTCCTATGTCAATGTACACACACACCTACCCCCGAGAAAAAGTTTTGAAACCTAAATATTTAGAAGACATGCATGTATACTACTAAGAAAACCCAAATAAAATAAATAGTAATTCCTTTTCTAAAGGTGTTCTAGTATACATCCCATCAGAAGAAAAGTTTGTGATTCTAAAATCAATCAACTGAAAAGCCTTCCTTATTGTTAGGTACCAATGTAATAGGAAGTTACTGATGTGAACCTCATCTATCAGGACTCCCTCTACGAACCACCTGTGTCCGGCCCACCAAGGCTCTCATAAAAGATATCATAAATATTTATAATACATGACACAATCAGGAATAGCCTGTGCAATGGTGAGTAATATAGTACTCTGTATAGATCCCAACCCACAAAGGTATACCACAAAGCAATATATAATGTATAGAACCATAAAGAAACACAAATTATAGCCTCTAAATAGTATATTAATTAGAGTCAATAGAGTTAGATCACACTATTATATGTATATAAAATACATATATGAATAAAGTAAAAGAAAAATTACAATCCAAAGAGATCCACTCCGAGTCATCATAGGAGACACGCACCGTATAGGTGCAACAGACACACTTTGTAGAAGACACACACCGTGTAAGAGAAAGAGACACAATACCGAAGAGCCAAACATTCTATGAATCACAATTTGTCTGGGACTATGAGGCACACTCTATAGGTTTGACACATTGTGTAGATGTAGGAGAATAACTCTGTGTAGCTCATAGCCAAACACTATATTCCCCTCGTAGCACTCTTGTTTCACGAGCACCTACACCTCATGAAAAAATGTCCATACAGAACCTCCATAAAAGATCTTGTAGAGCATATTAAGAGGGACTCTTTTTCATGAGGGTCACAATGACTCAAATATATAGTAAAATGGATATACAGTTGGAATGTAATGATCCTTTTAGTCAAAACGATTGTCTAAGAAAGGGTCTGGTCCGACCCAGTCCGACAGACACTACCCGCTGGGCCCAACCAGATATGCCTGCCTAACCTTCCTTCTCTAGCATGTCCCTCTCATCTAGGCCAGTTAGATTGTAATGTCCCGGACCCGGGTTCCACACAATGTGTGCCCCGAGCCTGGTTCACCACAAGACCTCAAGCGCATTTCCCTAAATGACAGAGGCTGTCGACTGGCAGCGAGGGCCCAGGTCTGAGAGTGGGGAAAATATTCCCTCATTTGTCAAAGTGTAGTGCAGCGAAATACAAAATAAAACATAAAACCATTAGAGGAAGCAGTAAACTATTCACAATTGAAATAAACTACAGCAGTGGGTATAAACAAAAGTATATAAGTGATTATGCTATATGTTTCATGTTCGAAGAAAATATCCATAACATGTTATACATCAATACAATACAACAAAATACATAGCACAACAAAACAAGAAAAACAGCATGCAGTGGCATCGTGAGCCTAGGCTCGGTCCCATTCCCTCCTACTCCTCAGCAAAAGTCAAGTACCTGTTTAGGGAATATTTCCCATATCTACACTTGCAGCAACGCAATCTGTTTGGGCCGAAAAGCGTGACCCAAACAGGGTGTGAGAAATATATCTCTATAGGCACCCACCAAAGGCATGTTCCAAACTGCGTGTAAGCATACCACAATAGTGTGAAGAAGTAAAATGCAACAAAGTTAGCATTACTCAAAAGTAACTAATTACCTGTTATATTTACATTTTATTTTACATTTAATTCATTTAACTTATTAAACATATTCTTCTCAATAGCACCAATCCCTAAGGACAATCAGAACTGTGCCCTCAGGCTAAAATAGTAACCACGCCCTCAGGCTTGCCCTCAGGCCACACAGAATCCAACCCGCAGGTACTTCCCTCAGGCGTAACAGAAATTTCCCTCATGCGTAGGAAGTGTCTCCCTCAAGCACAGAAGTCAAGACCTCGGGCACGAAAGATATCCCTCAGGCAGAATAACGACAGCCCTCAGGCTAAAATAGTCACGCCCTCAGGCTAATACATTACAGTTCCCACAGGCTAATCACAACAATGCCCTCAGGATAAACAGGTAACTGGGCTATGCCCAACAGGTAAACAAGCTGTAACAAACAATTCCTCTCAAGGAAATTCTAGAATTACTACTATAAAGGCATACCCTCGGGTATCCTGGCCAAACGGCTAAACTGTGAAACACACCCCAGGGGTGGTTTCAGATCCAAGAAATGATCCCAACAAGCATTTTAATATCATAGATTAATCACCTATGAAATTATAGGCATTAAAAATAGCAACGACCTCATCCACACACCACCCGAACATGGGTTCGTGGCACAAAAAATGCACAAAACATAGAGTAGTTGGAAAACTAAACACAAATCCACCTCACTTATACACCAACAAACGCTATACCCGAACGTGAACTCCAGAAAATCCCAAGAACGGCATAGATCTGCGAAGAAAAAACTCATTCAAACGTAAATAACTTACGTTAGGAGAATAATTGGAAAGAACGATCATAGGAGAGGAGAGGGCTTACCCGTGCAGTTCCAACGAGATTGTCCGAAGCCGAAACAGATTCCTGAAGAACTCATGGTGGATCTTCAAATATCCGGCCTCCTCCTCTTGCTCCAAAATGGCTCAAAAGCCTCCTATGCCAAATGAGGAGGCTACTGCCTATTTTAAGCTAGAAAAACAATGTACAAGGCGTGTACTTCTTTCATTTAACTATTCATTTGGCGGCACCGCCACACTATTCATCTGTCGACATGAGTACACGACATGAACTCTCGAGTACACGGTGTGTACTATCACCCAGCTGGTGGCGACACCACCGCCATACTGTTTAAGCATGCTGACTGAGTACACAATGTGTAAGGTACCACTACACGGCGTGTAGTCGGTTCCTACACACTTCGTCACCAGTATGGCTACACACCCCGTGTACTCATCCCAACACGGACAAAAGTACACAGCGTGTGGATAAAGTACACAACACGTAGTTCCAAAAATCAGGATTTTTCACATTTTCCATATTTTCTCAAAAACACTTAAGGAAATGGAAAAGAAGTAGTACGTACCTCTAAAATAAGAATCGGGTTCCTAAAAACTTCCCCCCTTATAGCAATTCTTATCTGAATTGGACTTCCAAGGGTAGCGAAGATAAAGCTCAGAACAGCTCTGGCCACTGGGCACGTACGTCGGCCTCCCGCTCCTAGGTCTCATCCAGCACTCAGCCATGCTGCCATAACACCCATACGAGAGGAACTTACCGGCCTCGAAAAACCATCGTGCTCCTGTAAACGATACGGATCAGATGCTCCTCAAATGCATCATGTTGTAGCTCAACCTCCTCTTACTGAAAGGTGTGAGACGAGTCTAAATGGTAGCGACGCAACTGAGACACGTGGAAGACATCGTGCATGGCTCGGTACCACTGCGGTAACTGCAACCGATAGACAACCAACCTGACTCTCTCCAGAATCTCAAATGGTCCCACATACCTCGATGAAAGCTTACCCTGTCTCATGATATGTTTGTGTCCCAGACTCGGCGAAACATGCAAGAAAAACTGATCTCCGACCACAAACTCCAAAGGTCATATGCAGTGATCAGCATAAGACTTCTGACGAGACTGCGTAGTAGCCATCCGCTTCCGAATAAACTGGACCTGCTCAGATGTCTCATGCACGAGCTATGGCCCTAGTAAAGCAGCCTCACCTGCCTCTAACAAGCACAAATGTGATCGGAATGGCCTACCATATAAAGCCTCGTATAGTTCCATCTCAATAGTCTCTTGAAAACAATTGTTATAGGAAAACTCGACTAAGGGTATATGCTTATTTCAAGAACCCCAAAAGTCTAGGACGCATGCACATTGGATGTCCTCTAGCAGCTGTATCGTTCTCTCTGACTGGCCATCTGTCTGAGGGTGGTATGTTGTGCTCAGAAGCACCAATGTACCCAGCGCCCTCTGAAAACTCTTCCAGAAACAAGACGTAAAGCAGGCGTCCCTATCTAAAATTATAGAATTAGGGAACCCATGAAGACGTACGATCTCTTGGATATACAACCTTCCGAGCTCGTCCACATCAAAGGTCTCCATGATCTGATAGAAGTGAGCTACCATCGTGAGTCTGTCCACAACAACCCACACGGTGTCATTGCATTGAGGTGACCTCGGCAATCCCGTCACGATATCCATCACGACATCATCCCATTTCCACTCTAGAATGGGAAACTGCTGTAACAGCCCAGCCAGTCTCTGATGCTCTGCCTTCACCTGCTGACAGGTGGAACACCTCCTAACAAAACCAGCAATCTCTCCCTTCATACCCGGCCACCAGTACGGACACCTCATGTCACGGTACATCTTGGTAACCCCGAGATGAACTGCCCAGACTGAAGCATGAAACTCCCACATCATCTCCTCGTGTATATCCCCTAGAACCCATATAGCCCATGAAAATGCACAACCTCATCATCACTTATCGTCCAACTGGGAGGAGGGTCCTCAAATTCCACCAACTCCCGTAGAACTATGACTTATGAAACTGATAGCTGCCTCATCCTCACTCTGTCCACGATGGTAGAAGTCACAGCTAACGAGGAAAGATAAGCATGCCCCTGACTGTCATGCACCTCTAGATGCATCTCAGAGAACAAGCCCATAAGCTACCACTCACCACTGGCCTCCTACACTGAATGTATCTGAGTCTTCCTTCTCGGTACATTAGCTACTGCATTACCATTCCCAGGTGTATATCCAAGCTATAAATCGAAGGACTGTAGGTACTCGGCCCACCTTTACTGCCTCAGATTCCGGTCACGCTGAGTAAATATATACTTGAGGCATTTGTGGTCAGTGAAAACCACGAAATTCTCTCCCATCAGATAGTGTCTCCAACGGTGCAATGCATGAACAACTGCAGCCAACTCGACATCATGCGTCGGGTAATTCCTCTCATGTGGCCTCAACTGTTGATACTTGTACGCAAAAAATCAGTCGTCCTGCATCAAAATGGCTCTCAGCCCAATCCCTAATGCATCACAGTAAACTGTATTCCTCTTCCCCTCTTCTGAGAGTAATAGGGTCGGTGCTGATGTCAACCTTCCCGTCAGGTCCTGAAAAGCTGTCTCGTAAGCTTCTGACCAAACAAACTTCACCCCCTCCTTAGTCATGCCTGTCAATGGTGCTCCTAAGCAGGATAAGTCGTGTATGAAGCGTCTGTAGTAACCATCCAGCCCTAAGAAACTCCATATCTCAAACACGGTCATGGGATGCTCCCAGGAAAATATTGCTCCCACCTTCTCTAGGTCTACTGAAACTCCTGCCTCTAAGATGATATGACCCAGGAAGTGAATCTGGTCCCTCCAAAAGTGGAACTTAGAGAGTTTAGCATATAGCTGATGCTCTCTCAGTGTACTCAATACGATCTCAAGATGGGTGGCATGGTCTTGTCGAGTGTGAGAGTACACCAAGATGGCGTCCACGAATAATAACACAAATGAATCATGATACGGATGGAACACACGATTCATCAGAGACATGAAAACTGTTGGCACGTTCGTGAGTCTGAACGGCATAACCGTATACTCATATAGACCATACCTACTCCTAAAAGATATGAGTGGTATATCTGATGGTCTAACGCGTAGCTGATGATATCCAGATCTCAAGTCAATCTTCGAGAACACTCGTGCTCCATGAAGCTGATCAAACAGATCATCTATCCTCGGCAAGGGATATTGGTTCTTAACCGTCAACTGGTTCATCATCCGATAATCCACACAATGTCTGAGGGTACCATCTGCCTTCTTCACAAAAAGGACCAGAGAACCCCAAGGAGAAGTACTGGGTCGGATGAAACCCTTTTCTTGTAACTCCTCTAACTCCCTATTGAGCTCCGGTAACTCAGGTGTGGCCATACTATAAGGAGGAATGGACACCGGTGTTTCTCCTAGCACTAGATCTATATAGAAATCCAAATCGTGCACTAGAGGTAGACCTGAAAAGTCGTCTGGGAAGACATCCCTGAAACGATCAACAACTGGAGGGAAATCCATCTGACAAGTCCCCTGATCATCCAGATATAAGCTCGCAATATGGGATGTGACTCCACCTTGCCCATGATGCTCTGGTCCAGATCGACTAGCCTGAACATCCCATTCACCCTTGTATAGAAACTCTCGGACCTATGGTGACGTAAAATGCACCCTGCGACGATATCATACTACAAAGGCTTGAAAGGGAACTAACCAGTCCATCACGAGAATGACGTCATAGCTCGTCATCTCCAAGACATAGAGGTCCCAAAGGATGTGACACCCTCCAACCTTAAGGGGGAACTCCTTGCACTAATGTACACCAGCCATTCTATTCCACAACAGAGTGTCTAGCGTCAAGATATCAGAAGATGTAGAAACCCTGAGCCCAAGGCTCTCCACAATGGGTACAAATATGAAACTACGCATAGCACCCGTATCAAAAAGTACCAAAGATAAGACAGAAGCTACTAGAATAGAACCTCTCACTGTAGAAGGTCCAAGATCTTGCTCCTGCTCGGTCTGTTGCACTGCATATGCCTGCTCAGTGCCGCAGCCCTGCGACACAGCCTGGCTACGCTAAGTTGTCATGTCCTGCTGCCTCTACGATCCTGGTGTCTGGCTACCACGACCACGACCACCATCTATGCTTGCACGCCCTGACCTATTATAGTTCCATGACTGGTAAGAACCCATTGGTCCTACTCCCGCACGTGGAGTTTGCACATAACCCCTCTCACTAGCCACTGGTAGAAACGCCCTGCAAAAGCGTTGTAGATGACCCATCTTGCCAGACGCTCAGCACTCCACTGGGTCTCGTGGACACTACGGCCTCTTGTGCCCCTCTCTGGCACACTGGTAGCACCTGATCGGTCCACCTGAAGAAGCTGACTGGCTGGTACTTCCACCCTGAGAGAAGTACATCAGTCTCTTCCTCTTACTAGTAGAAATAGTACTGGTAACTGTTTCTAAACCACCCTGGCCCACACCACTCGATTCCCGCAGGTTCCACTCTGTAATTAATGCCTGGTTCACAATCACGTGTAATGTAGGAAACTTGAAAACATTCACCACCGCTCGGATGTCATAACAAAGACAATCCTCAAAACGTCTAGCTCTCAACGTCTCATCGCCCACCAGCACGGGTGAAAAATGATGAATCTCTGTAAAACGAGCAGAGTAGCCCATCACTGGCATAGCGCCAAGCTATAGATTCATGAACTCTCGAGCTCTATCTGCCCTCAGCATCTCAGAAATGATGAATTCATAGAAGACTGCTTAAAAATCTTCCCACGCCAGGTCCCTATGATGCTCTGACTGGGTGGTAACATCCCACCACCTCTTGGCGGAATCACGCAGCATGTAAGTCGCGAGCTTCACCCTCTACCCTGTAGGCATCTCAATATGCTCGAAAATAGTCTGTATCAATCCTAGCCAAGACTCTACAGCATGTGGTCCACCATCCACTGAAAACGTAGGCGGATGTTGCTGCTATAAGATACGTGTCAGCTCGGCCATAGATGTGGCAGCCTGGGTGCTCCCTGAATGGTGTGCATGAACCGCAATAAGCCTTCACAGAACTGCACCTCCGCACCTATGTCCGGTATAAAAACTGGCGCCGCATCTAGCTCTGCTGGTGGATTAACTCATAGCCCATGGTCCACCATCTCCGGAGTATAATGGTCGCCGCTCTCTTGGAGAACAACTCATGGTCGTCTAGGCGGAATGACTCTACAAAGTCAAAATCACTCCTTAGATTCTAGATTATTAAGACTAAAAGAGAAGGAACGACAAAGGGAACAAGAGGAATAAGGTATTCAAAATTGGAAAAACAAGACTACACGGCGTGTACACTGACTACACGGCATGTAATTCAATTCCTTTCCCCTGCCCGGGTCCGTCTACACATCTAATCCACACGGATTCCGTTCAACAAAACAACACGGCGTGTATAATATCTACACGGCATGTACTGTGTTATTTTCCAACCGCCCGTGTCATCTGTGACACGACCGACTACTCGGCTTAACTCCACATGGTGGGTTACACCCGTACACGGCGTGTACAACACCCCGTTTCCTAGACACACGGCTAACTCCACACATTCTGTCCTCAGACAAGACTACATAGCATGTCCCATAGGTACACGGCATGTTCAGGGAGAGGTGACACCGGCCCGTGTTGTTAGTTACACGGCCGAGTCCCTAGGTTACACTACATGGCATGTCTATTATTGACACAGTGTGCTGTACAGGAGTTCACTGACCCATGATGTTGGTTGCACGGCTGGACTCTGGGGTCACACTACACGGCATGTCCATTCGGTACACGATGTGTTTTACCCAAGACCTTCCCTACCCCGTGACGCCACCCACACAGTTTGTGACACGGGAAGAGACTACACGGCGTGTACTCGGGGTACACGGCGTGTACTAAAAAAGTTCATTTTTCTTCCTGAACAGAAGAACACACATGGTGTGTATGAGGTCCTACACAGCGTGTATTCTGTGTTTTCCGGATAGTATGCCTCAGAAACTTCACCGGAACCCAGAAAATACAAAAAAACAACGCCTAAGTGTCAAATTCCGAACCGTGGGGGCCCATACTCTCCACGAATCAATGTTTGACATTTTATCTGTGTTATAACCAATAACAGTCAATGATCCACCAAAATCCGGTCAATGGGGACCCATACTCCCCAAAAACCAATGTTTGTCGTCCATTCTATAAACAAGCTAAAACAAAAATACCATATCACAAGGTAGGTATTTATCAAGCAGCTATCACAAAATCATGCTTTATTAGCACAACAACTATCACAACAACATGAAAATTATAATGCACCTACATGGCATGGAAACTATGCATGGCCTGTGATATCTAGAATGTACTTATTTTTGCATTAGACGGCATGCCCTCATCTCATTGGGTTGCAACTAAATAGAACCCACAGATAAAATATAAACCGCACAATCCAAGTGCGTCACCCAACAGTGAAAACATATCAACCATAAAATTTCAAATCAAAATAATAAAAAATACGAGGTAGACTGGATTTTCCATTTACACGGGTTAGCTACGCCCGTGCATAGCTTATTACGAACTATCGTTCTGTCCTATCCCTGACTACGGCTCCAAATAGTAAGTCAATGAAAAGAAAATCCTCTGATACCACTTTATAACATCCCGGACCAGGGTTCCACGCAACGGGTGCCCCGAGCCCAGTTCACCACAAGACCTCAAGCGCATTTCCCCAAACGCCAGAGGCTGCCGACTAGCAGCGAGGGCCTAGGCCTGATAGTGGGGAATCTATGCCCTCATTTGTCAAAGTGTAGCATAGCGGAATACAAAATAAAACATACAACCAACAGCAGAAGCAGTAAACCATACACAACTGAAATAAACTACAGTAGTGGGTATAACCAACATTATATAAGTGATGATGATACATCTTTCATGTTCGAAGAAAACATCCAGAACATGTTATACATCAATAAAATACAACAAAATACAGAGCATAGCGAAATAAGAAAAACAGCTGGCAGTGGCTTCACGAGCCTAGGCTCAGTCCCATGCCCTCCTACTCCTCGGCAACAGTCAAGAACCTGTATAGGGAAACTTTCCCCTATCTACACCTATAGCAACATAATCTATTTGGGCCGAAAACCATGACCAAAAATGGATGTGAGAAATATATCTCAGTAGGCACCCACCAAAGGCTCGTGCCCAAATCCGTGTAAGCATGCAACAATAGTGTGTAGAAGTAAAATGAAATAAAGTAAGCAGTACTCAAAAGAAACTAATTACTGTTTATATTTCCATTTTATTGTCAATTTAATTCATTTAACTTAGTAACATTTTTGTGCTCAACAACACCAAGCCCTCAGGCCAATCAGAACCATTCCCTCAGGATAAAATAGTAACCACACCCTCAGGCTTTCCCTTAGGCCACACTGAGTCAAACACGCAGGTATTGCCCTCAGGCGTAACATAAATTTCCATCATGTGTAGGAAGTGTCGCCCTTAGGCACAGAAGTAAATCCCTCAGGCACGAAAGGTTTCCCTCAGGGTGAATAACGACATCCCTTGGGCTAAAATAGTCACGCCCTCAGGCAAATACGGTACTGTTCCCATAGGCTAATGAAAACAACGCCCTCAGTCTAAACAGGTAACCGGGCCATGACCAATAGGTAAACAAGCAGTAAAAAGAAATTCCTCTCCAGAAAATTTTATAATTAGTACATTAAAGGCATACCCTCGGGTATCCTGGCCAAACGGCTAAATTGTGAAACACACCCCGGGGGTGGTTCCGAATCCAAGAAACGATCTCAACCAGCATTTTAATATCATAGATTAATCACCTATGCAATTCTAGGAATTAAACATAGCAACAGCCTCAGCCACACGACACCCCAACATGAGTTCATGGAAAAAAAATGCACTAAACACACAGCAGTAGGAAATCTAAACACAAATCCAACTACCTTATACGCCAACGAACTCTATACCCGAACGCCGACTCCAGAAACGCACAAGAATGGTGTAGATATGACGAAGATCAAAACTAATTCAAATGTAAATAACATATGTTAGGAGAAGAATTGGAAAGAACGGTCCCAGGAGAGGAGAGGGCTTACCCATGCGGATCCAACGAGATCGTCTGAAGCCGAAACGGATTCCAGACGAACTCCCGACAGATCTTCAAAGATCTGGCCTCCTCCTTTGGATCAAAAATGGATCAAACGCCTCCTCTACCAAATGAGGAGGCTTCTGCCTGTTTTAATCCAGAGAAACAAAGTACATGGTGTGTACTTCTGAGTTCACGACGTGTACTTCTTTCATTTAACTGTTCATTTGGCAGCACCACCACACTATTCATCCATCGACATGAGTACACGACATGTAATCTCGAGTACACGGTGTGTACTGTCGCCCAGCTGGTGGAGACACCACCGCATTACTGTTTGTGCATTCCAACTGACTACACGACATGTAAGGTACCATTACATGGAGTGTAGTCGGTTCCTACACCCTTCGTCGCCAGCATGGCTACACACCCCGTGTACTCATCCCAACACGGCCAAAAGTACATGGCGTGTTGATAAAGTACACGACGTGTAGTTCCAAAATTCAGGATTTTTTCCATTTTCCGTATTTTCTCAAAAACAGTTAAGGAAAAGGAAAAGAAGAAGTATGTACATCTATAATAAGAACCGGGTTCTTACATTGATCCACCCAAGTACTGCTGATGTTGCGTCCCCTCCTGGTCACCATGGTCATCTGTAGTGTGACCCTCCCTACAATTGATTCCATGGGGTCCCACTAATGTCCTTCTAAATTATGGCCTCCCACCATGTCTGAGTGGAGGCAGTGGCTAGACTCCCTTCCAGTGGCCCATGACTCCACCCATAATCATGTTCCACATGACCCTTCCATAGTATTGGTCCCGCTAAACCAAAAACATCACCGATTTCATTTTGGGGAGATGCACCTTCTCACGCCGCAAGTGAGCTTTGCTCCACATACCGCCTCGTCTCCTCCACCACCCAGTTTTTCAAAAAAGAAACACGATGGCGATCCTTGGGTCACTGCCTTCATTGACGTGGGATTTAAAAGGACTTTTCATCACATAGGTTGTCTGAACACTATTGGAACCTCCCTACAAATCTTGACGTGACCACATGGGTCTGTCAGAGAAAAACCCAATAATGGGTTAGTAGAAAACACCTAGAACACCTGATGATCAAAAATCATGCTTATTAATTTAATAAATCATTTGTATCATTAGAAAATGAGGATGAAACAATGCAGATAATATCTAGTGTTAAATTTAGTTAAATCCTATTGGTTTTTCTACATTAATCGTTGAAAAAACGAATAAATAATGAACTCAAAAAAAATCCCTACCAAGGTTTGGATCACATGCTGATAAAGATCAGTCATTGATTCATTGTCTTTGGTGAAATCCTTTGAATATGAGGGATAGTTGTCATTTGTGATCCATCATTCATCATCTTCCAGTGTCTTTATTCAGGATCATCTAGGGAATTTCATCCGGATTTTGAATCTAATAATGTATCCATCTAATTATTTAAAGTTAATAAAATATTTTTTAGTATTGTTGTATCATTGTGTTTTGGAATCTAAACACTGTTTCAATTAGTATGAAATCGCGCCACCCTATTGTGGCGTCGCAGCTTTGCCCTGTTAATGAATCGTTGCAAAATGTAAAATATAAATAAATTAAACATTGTAGGTTTATTATATTCTCCTTTCAAATGTCAAAAAATTATCATTCATAGTCAATTCACACCATTTTATTTTACGTAAATCCTTTGTAAAATTACGCATTAAAAAATCAATGGTGGTCTGGTATTTCCAATCCGAGAAATAGTTTATGAGTTATTATGACTTCAAATAAAATAATTTTATTTTTTATTATGTATTTTATATGTTATCTCACTGAAGACCCATGCTGAAAAATGTTTCATCTCAACAAGGAAAAACCAACCATTCGAAATGAAACGATTCCCTCGTATTTTTTATTTGGGAACCTTTTTTGAAGTTATTATTCTTGTTCAAGAAAACCAAAAAAATTATAGATTTCATCAAACCATTCTCGTCACATCAGGCCATAAAATCACATGTCATCTCAGAACATGGTCTCAGAATTTTTCAAAATAATTTATAAAAAATAGAGAAATATCTGATTTCATTAACTATCAAAGATAGGGACTCATATGTCATTAAGGTATCATATGAACAGGTACACCATTGGTAATTTCCTAGGTAGGATATTATGTGAATTTGAACCCCTATAAAGAAATCTACAATTATATGACTTATTTTATTTTCCTATGTTTTATCATGAATACTGATTCTTATACCTTAACATTCTTGTTAATAGATTTTATAAGACTTGTAATATGATGATCGAAAAAACTATAACAACCATGTTTATTTTTAGAAATTATATCAAGACATATTTGATAAAATTACACATAAAAATTATTTAGATGTATAGTCTATTTTGGAATTAGGTAAATTCGATAACATCATGAACATGGGATACAATATATTATTGAAAACAACTTCAATATTAATCTAAAAATCCATGGCTTATAAAACATCACTAGAAAACTTGTAAAAATATATATGAATGGGGTGATCTATATAACATAGTAAGGGAATAATAATGGAATATTTTAATACGTGTTATAAAATAGTAACATAAATGGGAGATAAAAATATTAGGAATAATAAACAAGAATAATGAGACGCCATATATCATGATAGTCATAACATGAGATATGTGGAAAAAATATCAAAAAAAATGAAAAAAAAATCATCAATAACATCCAAATCATCCGCATGGAAAATTTAATGTAAAGGAATCATGGTCACTCCATATCCCAAAACGAAATCTCATAATACTGAATAATAAAAAATCATTAGTTTATATAAAATTATAGGTTCACCTGTTAGATTCATTTTATTCACATTTTTATGTTTAACACATAGATCACAACACATGGATTAATTCATCATTATAATTTATTCCATGATCATGGTGTGTGGAATATGTATATGTCATCCCCTAGTAACAAATTATATGGGAATAATGTGATTATAAGTCATAAGAAATGGGAATGGTATTCACTAACAAATTTTTTTTGCATGGAAAATCATGGTGAAGTGGATATATAATAACATATATATGAAATTGGAAGAAATAAGGAAATGGAATAACATATCCCAGTATAAGAAAATTAATATAGAAGTAATATGTTAATAAGGAAACATTAATATTAAAAATAATTATAACTACATTTCAGTATGGTAATATAAGTACATAATGAATAATTGGGGACATAATAACAATGAATGGGGATACCATAATTTTCTAATTAAATGCAATGTTAGATTAATATAGAGTAACCTACTTGGACATAGTAAAAATGATTTATGATTCATAACATAGAAGAATTTATCGATTTTCAATGAGAAGAGAGAAGACATACACAAGTGTTTGTGACCTAGAACACCTAGTTGGGTATCCTTGAGTGGTTGGGGAACCATGGGAGGACTCTTATGTGTGAAAAAAGAGTCTGAATCTTCACCAAGGAGTTTTATTGATGATAAATTGGCTCTTGGGTGGGTTTATATAGGAAAATTGGATTATTTGATTATTATTGAGGTTTTGGAACACTACATAATAGAATAACAGAAACCCCAAAACATCCAAGGGGGTTTCCCCAGGTTTTCATAAAAATGGTAGTGGTTCTGGTTATTTTTGTATGACTAATGGTATATCCAAATAAAATAAATCCATTTCTTATTTAGAGGTGAGAGATAAACTTAAACAAATTATTTTGAAACCATAAAATATATTAATGTTTTTTGGGGTTAAATACGGGCCATATAAATTTTACCAAATAAACATAAGATAAAATTATATTAAAAGAAAAAAAAATATTTTTTCATGGATACCCTTTATATTTTATATTACATCACTTCTGTTTCATAGTAATGTCATACTAAAAATATAGATTTATACGGTATTTAATTATTACTTGATAATTCAACTTTCGCAGAAAATAATGAAAAAAACTATTGGATAATATCAATTAACTTATTCCAAAAATAATGGTTATTTAATATAAATAATTATATAAATACATTAATTATTAATTCTAAAATGAAATCAACATTTATTAAAAAATAATGTGTTTTTGAAAATATATGTTTTCAAACTCTTATTAAAATTACATTGGACTTCATTAAATTAATTAGATAATTAATATTTAAATAAAAATATATAATTCGTTATAATTAAAAAAATTAATAAATTAACCAGGTAAAATTCCATAATTGAATTTTAATAATAATGAAAATTATTTTTTTGGGTTTTAATAAAAAATGAAAAAATTATAGAATAATAATATTATGATGAAAATATATTGATTATTATAAAAACAATATTTTAGAGACACATATGATTAGGGTCTTGATACATATCCCATTAATACATCAGATAATTTCTTAAATAAAAGGTACATGACTGTGAGACATTTATGGGGTGGTTTTGTGTACACAGATTGGTTCCTAATATCTATAAGCTTGAACATCTACTATATATGGTTTCACTCATTCTACTGTTCTGTGGAACTAAAATTTGGATTGGTCATGGGAAAATATATGTGATTCTATCTCACTTGAAATTACTAATAAATGGTCTTTATAAGGTATGATCCTACTGGATGATTCCTTCAATTACCTTTTTTGCATCTATTGGATTTGATGAAACCCTATATTTTTAATAATCATGTGATAATTTTTATTTACTATATTATGAATTGTAATGCAATAAAGGATTATTATGTACAACTGGATACAGTAAAACAAAATAATATCATGTGTTTTCTATAATAATATTGCATAATTGATATTAAATTAAATGAAATGTCGAATTTAATTTTAATAGTTAGGGTTGATACTATCATTCCCCCCCCCATTAAATTTATACATAAAAATGATTATATTCCATAGAAAAAGGAATGATTGTAACTGTATTGCATCACCTCCTCTAGTTCCCATGTAACTTACTAAACAAGTGGATTTTACACAGCACATTGAAAAGGTTCATTATATTATAACATAGATTATTTTCTTTATAATATAAGATATTCATTTGTTACTCCTCATTGGAATGGTCATTCTCCAATGGTACCACTTCTGGATTGATTACATGTGATAAGTCTGGTATATACATTCTCTAGAAGGATACATGTAATACACCATCGACGTGAGATGGGTAAGGGTGGAGTGCATGTCGGAATTTAAGATCTTCAATATGATCAAGGATCTAAAATTGTTCGACATATATCATACTATGATCCCCCGTACTCCTAAATATTATCTCTTTCATCCATAGAGATATTATCATGAAAACAATTTCGATAATATCAAAATCTATACCTTATCATTGAATGGCACCATAGCTCTTCTATTGAGTCAATGCGACCATGATGTATTTCTGAATGGTCATACCAATTTCCTCTATTTGCATTATCATTTAATGACGAAGAGGTGTTAATTCCCCATATTCATCCCAACATTCATGTGTTTTTTTTCTTCCCACAAAGGGATTTATATGGGGCTAATAGAATTCTTGAGTAGAAGCAATTGATGTATAAGATCTATACTACTAGAAGATGTTGGTCACATCCACCTATGAAGCTAATTGATAATTCTTTCAAAATGTCCTTATTTTTCGGGATACTATTCTCTGATAATCCATTAGATTGTTGGATATAAGTCATGATAAATATCAACAAAATATTTAGGGAGTTTAGGAAACTCTACCAAAACAAAAAGGTGAATCATGGACCACTAATGGACAAAATCTATAGTGGTAATCTATGACATCTCATCACTTCCCTTATGTATATCCATGCAATAGGATCCACTGATAAATCCACTTTAACTTCAATAAAGTGTGAAATATTTCTAAGATAATCTTCCATAACATATATATCATTATTTTTTATGTATTTAATTATATGTCTAGTGTAAAAGTCTATGGTGATGTTTTTCCATTTTTGTGTTGGTGTGAGTGATGCATTCAACATCCACTTAGACTGCTACCTTTCCAAATTCAATTTATATCATACATGAAACTACGATGTATATTTTGTGATTTATTTATTCATATTTCCAACCAATTGTTCACACATATATCTCAATAAAACATTATGAATCTTATGTGAATGAATAATTTCAAACAGTGTGAATCATCTGACAGTTCCTTCATTAACTCATGATTTGATAAAATACATAATCTGGACACAAATCCTACATTTTCACATTCATTAAAATTAATCTCAGAGTATTTCACTTTCCCTATAGTTTAAAATTTATTATTAATTCCCACATCATCCTTTTCACATCATTTAACTTTTCCAAAAGAGATGGTTGATCAATAATTTTAGAATGTTTTGATTTTGTTCATTTATTTATGATTCCCAGGTCCACCATCTTCAATTATAATGTGTTCTGATCCCTATTAATTCTCATCAATAATAAATTTTTTATATCTCTTTTAATTAGATAATATTACACATTATTCAATTTATACATATGGTAATGAATTGAGCAATCATATTCCTTGACCAGATCTAACCATCTTTATTGGTGCGCGTTCAACTCATCATGTGTGAATATATCCTTGAGTATTTTTTGATACATATATATTTCATATATCAAATAAACGAGATAATGATACCATATTTGCAAAGAAAATATAACTTTATCCAACTATATATAATGAATTAGGTTGTTATGTTAATGAAAAAAAATGCATTGAATTATAGGCAATCACTTTTTTAATTTTCATTAACACATAGCACAACCACATATTTGAAATAATTGTGAATACTATGAAATGTCTCCACTTGGGGTAGAGTGAGAATTTATGAATTGATAGTCCTCTATTAATACTCCTTGTAGCTATATTAAAATTCATCATTAAATGAAAAAATGAATCCCTTGCAAGATAGATTTGTTAGAGGGCTTGAAAATCATGATAAATGTATGGAAAATCCACAGTAGTACCTAGATAGTCAATAGAAAATATGGATTTATATCATAGATATTGGCATTTTTATTTCTTAAATTACTATGTTTATTTTAATGGTTTATATATATATATATTTGATTGTGATGATATTCTGTAATAATGATACTTATATCTTACAAAATTCACATTTTTGTACTTGTACTAAATATTATCCTTTCGAAAGGCCTTTAAAACAATGAGAAGAATATCCTTACGATCCTCATTGATTTTTGAGTATATATGAATATCATTTATAAAGGCTACCAAAAAATCTCAGATGGAATATCTAATTTCTATATTCTTCATTTTTATGCTTATTGTTTTATAAATTGTCAATTCAAATTTAATTATTATGAATTCTTAGTTCCCATAGAATGTAAAATAAAAAATCTTTGGGATAACCACCTTCTTCTACATATATTTGTAGTATCATAACCATAAATCTATCATGTAAAAGTATTATTGTAATTATATATGATCAAATAAGTCAAAAAACCATGGATGAGTATATTTTTTCATTATAAATATCTTATGG
Organism: Viscum album; assembly: GCA_963277665.1. Lineage (NCBI taxonomy): Eukaryota > Viridiplantae > Streptophyta > Magnoliopsida > Santalales > Viscaceae > Viscum > Viscum album. Next base: position 1,550,528,398 of record OY728131.1, read on the forward strand.
AGTTCATGAAAAACAATGAAGAGGCAATTTAACACATCCTTCTTTTTTTTAAATAGAATTGGAGCACACCAAGCTGAAGAATATGGGTGTGTGAACCCTTTATCGATATTCTATTATTGTTTTTTTCACACTTCATGTTACATATCATCCATTCTATATATAAAATTTATAATGGAAACTACCTAGATAAATATTTGATTGAAAATTTAGCTACTTATCTTGGTGGAACACATGTCAATTGGTAATGAAAAATAGCACTGTATGTCCTCATAATTAGAAAGTCATTGAGTATGGTTATTTCTATATAGTCAACCATTTTAGGAAGATAAACATTATCATATAGAAATAATATCCATTATTGAGATGTTGGTGTTAAATAATATTAATCATCCACTTCAAACTTTAATAGAATCATGGGTTGATTCAAAATATGCAGAGTGATATCATTATAATGGAAAATTATGTGGTGACTATATTAAGAAATTCAATCCAGCTTGATAATTTAATGAAATTACACCAAAGGTTGTATAAAATATTCATTGGGAAGTTCATCCCACAATTTTTTACATGGTATGAGTTAGATACTTGGGATGCAATAATTTCCCCATTTTCCATTTTCACCGACAACTGTAGTTCAATTATTAGTGTTGGTTTTGGATATATTTAATAAAATTATGTAATATGAAAAAAAAATAGAACCAGAATAAAAAATTTCATTCATTATTATTGAATAAATAAGAATTATACCCATCATCACTTATTTTTTGAGATACATATCAGTAATTATGATATAATAATCTCACACTTTCTATCTTAGAGGAAGTTGGATGTTTCTGAAAACACTTTTTCTAGTGCATTGATATAAAAAGTGTCATGTTTACTTATAGTTGAAGCAGTGTAAAATTAAATGAGGGTTTAATAGAGAATTTAATTCCTACAACATAATAAAGGATTTCTATTTTAAAAAATCTCTAGATAGGATCCCTTCTCCCCTCACCTAACATATTTCCTTAACCCCCCCCCCTTTGGGAATTTCATAGGTTCTTCTTTTTACACCCCTAAAAAGTGATATTTTGAAATTTTTTGGAACCATTAGATATCTCTAAAGAACTACTAGAATTTAAATCTAGTTTCCACTTTTAATTCTCAAGATTCCCTTCAGATTCAAATATATCAATTTCAACATTGAGGTCACATCATAAAATTTCTCATATCTATCAAAGTCATAGATTAAAATGTATTTTCATAGAGAATGTTTTTTCTGGCCAAATATCATGTACGAATTTCATTCATGGGTGAATAAAATTTTAGATGTATATTATAAATGTATTGTGGTGTTATACTCCTACACACTAATATATTACTCATTATTCTTGTGGATGGCCTGAAAATATATTTACAGTTTTAGGTGGATAGTGCGTGGAAAATATTTTTCCATGATTATTTTCTAGAAACCATCCACCCCATCTCTTTAACATCATACTTAGGTTTCATATTTGTGATAAATTTCCACCACTAATATTTTAATCCCTCCATATGATTGACAACCAGTAGAATATTCACTTGTTCTAAGCATTGAATTTTTGAGAATATCATCTCAATGAAGTTAATCCATTGAATGTTAGGGCCCTTGTCACATAATGCTCTCAATAATATATTATTATTTATAATGGGTCTTTGGATTATTTTCTTGAGCTATATTTCTCTTCAGAACCTTATTCAACTAATATATCATCTTCTATAATTTTGTGATTCCTTCTCCCATCAAATTTGGAATCTTGTTTGGTTTGTTATCACATTATATGTATCACTAATTATTTAACTGATTCTGCCTATTTTTTATCATTGGATTGAAAAAAATGAAAATTTGTGTTCACTATTTTAAACTATTAATCACTTCATTGTGAATCCTATGACATTAAAGTATAACATATCAAATGGATTTATTTCCATAACATATTTTTTCTAGGATTCAATCTATGTTATTTATGATCTATTTTTATAATATATTAATATTTTAATTTTTCCTTTAATTATGTTTTATAATAAGATTATGAATTTACTAAAGGAAAATACCTCATGATTTCCAAACAAGGTTCATTGTAAGGATTGTTATTTAGTACCATCTTGCTCTGAGTTAGTCCGAAAAAAACATGTTGCAGTTGTTACTCCAAGGTACATATGTTCCTGAACAACATCCAGTTTTCCTATATAGAGAGGTATGTGTTTTTTGATAATACAATTAATCCGTACATAGATAAATTTATAGAATTTTTACTACACTTATTCATGTCCCTATTTATTTTTCTAGAGTTTTATAATCCTAATTATAAAAATAACTATGCATTTCCTCTAACACCAACTATAAAAATGTTATTCATCATTAAACATTTGATAATAATATATTATATAAAAGTAATCATTATAAAACCCTAATAATCTATAAATACAATGCATTTTTTTATTTGGGTACATGTCACGACCTGTCCTCAGGAACCAGGCCGTGAGTACCCCAAGCCCGCCTTCCATAGGCCAGGGGCTGGCGACTAGCACCAAAGGCGTAAATCCCGATAACCTGGAAGGCATTGCCATTATAAAAGTAAAAAAACACAACAGATTACAAGCGGAAGTAAAACACTAAGTACAAAGAGAAGTGCTGAAAGGTAAATGGTCCAGAATACAAACCCCAATGAAAGTACAACTACAACCGAAAAAAGTACAACAGGAAAAGACAACAGCTGGAAGAAAGGAAGCGACTCATGGTTCGTCCTCCTCGGATCCTACCTGAAGGGTAGGTACAGATGGCGCAGCTCCTGGATCGTCCACCACAGATCCTATCTGAAGGGTAGGTACAGATAGCATCCTCAATTCTCTCACCCATCAACCTCCTTGGTGTGTCGTCTCGTCGTGTTGGCCACCTCCGGGTACTGATTCGTTGTGTATTCCACCTCCGGGTACTGACTCGTCGTGTAGTCCACCTCCGGTTACCGTCCAGTCCTCGAACACTCATCCTCCATCAGCTATGCTCGTCGTCTGCAACCAACACATTGAGGTGCGGGCATAGCCCGTGCAGGGGTGAGTATAATGATACTCAGTAGGGACCCCGACACCCTCAAGCTCTCACTAAAACCAACAAGGATAACCACGAAGGAGATTTCAACAGATAACCTCTACTTAGATATATACCCATACATATACCTAAGTTATCAAGTAACCCATATCAATTATGAGGAAACACAAGGATTGTGAAATCAACGGATAACCACTACCCAGGTATATCTCCAAACATATAACTAATTTATCAAGTAACCCATCTCAATCACAAGGAAACACAAAGATCATAGACTCAGCTCAAACCAGGATTTTTATTATCGAAACTGTAACTGCTGAAGAGCTCCTTCTCTGGAGTGTACAATGGTCCTGTCACGACTCTGAGGTATTGCTCACTAACCTAAGACAGTTGAGGTACTCCTCCTGTCGAGTACCGCGGGCCAGCAACCCAAAGACAGTAGTGCTTTCCACCGGGGTATGCCACCCAAACATAGTAGTGCACACCCCCTAGTAGCCTGCTGAGGTACTCTCCGGATGAGTACCGCGGGTCTGCACTGCCACACAGGTAGTGCTCCGTCCGCCATGGGTCTGCACCTCACAAAGTAGTGCTCCGTCCACTGGGCTAGTCGACTCACTCCAAGTCGATTCGGTCAAGCAGTCGTCAGGTCTCAGTCGGCCACACAGTCTCCGTACTCCGCACGCTCGTCTCTGGGAGGGTCTGCTCCATGAGCTACAGGTTGATACTCCAAGTATATCAATGTCCCATGAAGAAGTATCTCAATGGACCACCTCGTCATAGGGGTCTCAATGCAATAGACGTCGCGTCAATCAGATGCCCAGTCTGTGAGTTAATAGCCTTTTCGTCCCAGGGGCCCGGTTGGTTTCGTGAGCGAACCAACCCGTCCGTATCTCAACTGTACCCCGAACTATAATAGGGTATACTCATAGGGACCTTTTCTCAACGTAATCACCAATGCCACTGACGGTTCGTCAAACGGATGTCTGTTCTGAAAGATATCATCTTTTCCGTTCCAGGGGCTCGGTTGGATTTCGGGTGTAATCCAAACCGGCCACTATCCAACTGTATCCAAATCTCGAGCGAAGTATGCCAAAAGTTCAGTCTCATCAAGAGGAATTCAACAAAATAGACGGCGCGTCAATTGGACGTCCGGTCTGTGAGTTATTGGCTTTTTTGTTTCAGGAGCCCGGTTGGTTTCGTGAGCGAACCAACCCGACCGCACTCCAACGGCATCCAAACCTCGAGCGGAGTAAGCCAAAAGATCTGTCTCACATAGAGGAATTCATCAATGTTGACGGCACTTCAATCGGATGTCCGGAGCTCAAGATATAAGCGTTTCAGCTCCGAGGGCCCGGTTGGTTTCGTAACCGAACCAACCCGGCCAAAACCAAAATATTCTGAAACCTTGAGTGCGATATACCTAAACGACCGTCGCGTTCCAAGGATCGCTACGCAATAGAAGGTGCATCGATCGGAGGTCCGTATCCCAAGATATGGGCATTTGACTGAAAGTGGTCCGAAAACGGAGGGTCTGGGCCCGGGCCGACCCGGCCCGACCCCCCCTGGGTCGGCCCGACCCAGGTCCAACCTGGCTGGACCCAGTCTGGCCGGGCTCGGCCGTCTCGGTCCGGCCCTACCGGCCAGCCACGGTTCGGCGTGGCCGAGCCGAAGTCACGAAGCGGGGGGTGCGCGCGGCCCGCCCCTCGCCGTTAATTGAAGCCGTCGCGCCGGCGTGGCGCGCCGCCCCCGTCTTCCGTGGACCACCGGATGCGCTCCGGTGGTCCGTTTCCCCTGCCGTCTTCGCCAACAGTCCTCCCGGGACCCGACCTTCAATGCAAAGGAATTCAAACGCCATAGCAGCCAGCTTCTTCGTCGTCCGTCGATCTGCACATCGATAAACAAGCTGCGGAGGGTTGTCGGGCCATGTTTGTTCGTCCCGTGCCCTCCGTGTTAGGTGTTATCAATTGGAAAATAATTAAACACATGATTTTAATCATTGACGAGGGTATAATTTATCAAAAATAAATTATACGATCATCTTGCAATCAAATACCCACGCACGAGGGTTTAAAAAAAATATTGAATGTGCGGCGTGACGACGTCGCGCATTCTTGCCACTCGATCCCGCGCTGGGTGACGATGTCGCGCATCCTTGCCGTTCTTTCCCATGTAGTGCGATGGCACCGCGTCACATTCTTTCGAAAGTCATGTTTTTCTTGTCGTTCTTTCCCACTCAGTGCGACGGAACTGTGTCACTCTCTTTCGATCCGTAACGACAAGAAAGAATAAAAAGGGAGGAGGATCGGCCGTGTTCGTGCGGTTCGTCCTCCTCCCGTTAAACGATAACAAGGGGGTTCTTATTACCCATAGAACGTGAAAGATAGAATCAAGAATAAAAAGAAAAAACCCCATACCTTGATATTTGACGTCGCACGCCAGGTATCGCGGAGAATGGCATCACGGCGTCAGACGTAGATTCCGTGGACATCGGGGTGCGTCTGAGTAGGAAACGACGTCTCCTCACTTATTGCTATGATGAAGAAGGGATGTACGTTGTCGTTGGCGATGATCACCATGGTCGGCGACTTCTCCCTTGTCGTGGAGGAAGATGAAGACGGAAGAATCCGGGACGCCGAGTCTTCTAGGTCGTGGGGTCGATGTTCTTCATCAAAGAAGAACCGTTCTTCACGTTCTTCGTCGAAGATGAAGAAGATCTTCAAGTTTCTCAACGATTCTCCCAAACCTCTCAATCAACAAAGAAACTAACCAAAAATAAATTATGCCCACACATAATTTATTAACACAACATAATCCTTTGAAATTCAAGAGTTTGAATTTCAAAAACTCACATTAAACTCACTACATTAATGTCATAAGTTATAACTTAAGTTCACAACATTAATGGTGAGTTGAGGGGGTTAGAGGATATGAAAGGGTGGGGTTCGTGTGGGCCCCACCACCCTCTTAACCTCCCATGGGAAGTTGGGTAGTTACCCAACTTCTATCCAATGGATAAAAACACTTAAGGAAAATAAAAATTGAAGTTAAATTTTTATTTTAACTTTCACAATTTTTTTAACAACTTCCCTCGTGTAAACGCAACTCCAGAATAGGCGTTCTTAAGCAAATACCAGCGCTGCAGTTCCATCGGTGCCCTTTGAATTTGATTCCGAGTATTAGTTCAAAATTTAGAAATTTCCGCTTGTTCATTCACTGAACGTACCCGAGCTAAACTTCGGAAATTGATTTCGGGAAAACCGGGCCTCGGAATCAAGCGCCGTCAGAAACTGCGTTCTTGTAAAATTCCAAATAAATTTAAGAAAAAATTTCCCTTGATATTTCTGGGTCTTTACATTACATAGAATAACATATTGAATATGTTATATAACATCATTGTTTAAATCTTTTATCACATGCTTCTAAAATTCCATGGATTATAAAACTGAATTGTATATCATGGGGAAACCATAAAAAAGTGGTGACAGATAAATCCAATTACGGTCATAACCATGGAATAATTAAATAAATTTTAGAATATTGGCACAATGATGTTTCCTAAAAAAAGAGTATAAATTAGAAAATTAACAATGACACATGATATAGAATGATGATAATAACATGGAAAATGTGTTCATATCATAAAATTCAGCATCAAAAACATTATTCAAGCATAAAATTTCAATAAAATATAAATCAAAATACCCATAATGGAATAAATTTATATCCTATTACCAATAGGATGTCTCATGTGACTAAAAATAACCCTATGTATTGGAGCTCTATATATTTCAGGGTGCACCTAAAACATTCGTTTCATTATCATTCTTAATTATTCTATATAGATCAAACAAAATATATATTTATTCATAATAATAATTTATGCAATGAATATTTTGTGTGGAATAAATATATTTATGTCTATAATATATACATATATATTCATAAATGTGAACACCTGTTTTTGTAATTTTTTTGGTATTCACTACACAAATGTTTAGGCATAGAAAATATTAATAATATTATTCTAGAAATTTATCATCACATAAAAATTCAAAAAATGTGTTGTTGATAGATAAGGTGGTATCTCATAACATATAAACTGGTTCTAATTTTAGCATATAAATTATAATGTTTAATATGTAAGGTTCTCACTTTTACATAAATATTAATTTCATGAAATTAAAAAAATGGTTTTGAGTAATAAAATCTTAACTATATTTCCTCTTTGTAATATCTGTACATAAAAAATCATGGGAGTATTAATATAAGTGAAATTGGATCACATAATTTATAATTAAATTGATAGTAAGTGGAATATATAATAATACATCCTAGTAGATGAAAATACAATTTAATAGACATAACATAAAATAGTAGAATGAATGGAAATGAGAAAAGAGAAATCCCTTACTTTAGAATCTAACTTAAAATGATTGGGATATTATTCAAGAGTGTTTAGAGGTCCTTTGGAGGAATCTATTGAGTGGATATTAAAGTATTAACATGCCATAATTTATATAAACGTTATTGGAGATTCTATAGGGGAATAAAAAATAAACATAACATAATATTATTGTAAAGAAAAAAATCATTGTGCTCTTTTGAACATTTTACATTATTTTTTATGTCACTTTTGGATCAATTTAATGTTATAGCATACAAATTATATTATCATGATATTTACTTTTTATCATGAAATTCGATATTATCAGCAAATTATGAAAAATACACAATTGGAAAATGTTGACTTTTTTGATTCCAATAATAATATTCATTTAACCAAAATATCTTCATAAATGTGAATTTTGTACGTTAATCTATAATTGAAATTTATTAAGAATTTGTGGGTTTTTTAAATAATAATTTTTGAATCCATGAAAAAAATTTAATTTCAATTAAAAAAATAATTGATTATTTATATTTAATAAAATTTATTCAATAATTAAATATTATTAATATATTTTTTAAATAAAAATAAAATAATGCATCAAAATAAATACCATAATATAAATTAAATACTAAAAAATATTATTTGTGTTTTATTTACTCAAAATAAATTTTTTTATAAAATTAAAATAATAGAATGAAAACATGTTCATTATTATATATAAAATAAAATACATACTAATATAGATAAGGTCTTGATACATAGATCATTAATACCCCATCAAACTCTTTAAGGGAATAGTGCATGATGGTATGACATTCTAGGGGTGGTTCTCTGTATTGTGTTTGGACCATGATCATGATAAGCTTGAACTCCTTTGTAAGTGGATTCACTTAGGAATAATTTGTTGGATATCATCTATGTATTGGTCAAGAAAAATTCATAGTAATATTATCTCCTTTAGTAATGTTTATAAATGGGATTTTTAGGGTACAATCCTACTGGTTGAGGCAATCACAACCATTGATTGTGTCAATTGGATTTGTTAAAACCTTTTATTTATACTAGTATTGTGATCATCATTTCAAAACTATATTAAAAATGGTAATGATTCTCAACAGCATGAAAAATCCAACTAAATTTAGAAAACAAAATAATTGCTTGTGTTTTCTACAATCTTATTACATAAAAAGTCAATTAAATAAATCAAAACAGAAATTTTATTAATTACATATTGGGTCATTACAAAAACCATGATAACATATGTTCATAGTGAAATAGTATATGTTTGTTTCATAATGAGTAATATTATTTTATTAAATAATTTGTTAATGGAATTATCCATTATATTCTTTATAGGAATTTTATATGTCATGCCCTTTCATGGATGTGAAACTGCTTAAATAAATCCACAGCCATTGTTTTTTATGAGAATGGTGAATTTCTAATTAGTCAAAGAAAGAGCCATCTAAAAAATGTTTTTATTGAACCAACATGAAAAATTATTAATTAGAGATATCATGATAAGGTGAATATATTACAATGTAATCATACATTTGTGGTCTTATGTCATTGTGAAATAAGTGACATACATTTTGAGTTCTATGGATTGTTGCTAGATTATTAAAATGTACTTTTTGTTGCAACACATAATTACATTGAAAATGGGTTATATTGGGTAAAACACTGAGTGTTTCTAGAAACTATGTTTATTAATAATATTATTTTTCATCTAACAAGTTGAGTAAATATTATTTATATACGCTGATTAATAATTATTCATGTCTGTATGATTTCATATATTTCAGGAAAAACTATTTGACATAATATTATGTGAGGATAAAATTTAGAGAATATTCTTTTATATTTAGTGAATATAATACTTATTTATTTGTTGGATAATAATGTAGTAATATTTATTAATTAAAAACAGTGAAATTTTAGGGCCTGAAAATATTTTAAGGGAACGATATTCTAAATTTAATTATTTTGTGAGAGAACAATTTAATTAAATATTATTTTTATATATAATTTTTTAATAATTCACAATATTTTCCAATTTATATATTTAATAATAATAAAATTATTATTATTATTATTATAGGTATGGGCTTCAATAGAGATCAAAAAATAATAAGGGATCATGCACAATTATCATTTTCTAATCTTATCATTATTTAAAACTACAAATTTTATTTCTATAATATATTCATTTTTTATGCAGAAAAAACATATTCAAATTATCTCAAACCCCTAAAATAATCCCACTCAAAGAATTCTATTATGAATGGAGAGTTCTCCTCTTCCACCTCCGCGACCCTTGATTCTATAGAACCCAAATTGAGTCCTTTATGAAGCTATTATTGTGGTGGTGACTTATTATTGACACAAATGACAGTATTTACCATGCTAGATCTGAAATACTGCAAAATAATCATCTAGTGGTTTTTTGTGGATGTGTGGATCAATTAAGGAGGGAATATACAATTCATTACTATAAAAAAATATTGATATGACACATATATATTATTGAATTTATCAATGAATCAATAATTTATGATAATAAATATATTCAATTGATTAAGTTAATTAGAAATCCTTATTTGATGATCTAGTTTTGGTTAAATCATTCCATAATTAATTAATTTTTAATTCAATTCCATTTTCCATGATGATTTTCATCGATGAACATCTCAAATTAACCATTTATCATGATAAACTGATCGGTAGGGAACTCCCTACATTGATCTTCTTCCTTTTTTAGTACCTTAAAACAATATAATGTAACGCCCCGACCACAATTTCCTAGAGTCGGTGCATTATTATATAACATTGGCATGATCACAAGAAACATCAAGGCTCAAAAGACCGATTAGTTTAGAAGTCTGGGAAACACTATATACATTCATAATTTTTACATTACATCAAAAATTGAAAACTAGAAAAACATCTTGTCTCTACACTCATATCCCCTTATACTATCCCTGCAGGTCATTCATAAAATAATTCTTCACATCCTGGGAAAAATAGAACATAGAAAGGGGTGAGGTCAAATGCCCAGTAAGGATAACAATATAACAGAAACTTTTATAAATAAGCATAAACATTTATGGTAATGTATAACTAAAACAAAATACTTTTTAATCATGAACTTCAGCTTAATATGGAAAAAAATAAAATGAAATAATGCCATTTACTTATTCACATGGATATTCTACTAGTCAAATAATCATATGAAACATCAATAACCAATTTTATAATGATTGAATGCATAATTTTGAACTATCATAACCACATTTCTAAGGCCCCGTTCCAAGACTAAAAATAATATTTTGTAAAGGCCTTTTTCCAAGACAGTAGTTTGTATCGTGAGACCTACCGATGCATCGAGGAGCTGTAGCGGGCTCCAACCGTCACTTATTAAGTCCATTTCATTCCTCATATGAACGGGTTTAAACATAACATAAATATTCATATCAAAACTAGCATACAAAATGTAAATACTTTCTCCATAAACCATGAATGGTATAAAAATAACACATCCACAGTTAAACATAACACAAATCATTCAATACAATATGTAATATTTTTACCGGACGAGTCGTCCGATTTCTCAGTACATGTTCTCTCATATCAAGAATCCTGACGGGCTTTTCGCAATAAGATAGATCAGGTTCCAGTTCTAATTCCTCATAGGTGAGTACATGCATTGGGTCAGGCATGTATTTCATCAACATTAATACATGGAACATATCGTGAACTTTGGAGAGACCTGGCGGCATTGCCAAATGGTAAGCTACAGCCCCAATTCATTCTAGAATTTCGAAAGGTCCGATGTACCTAGGACTCAATTTACCCTTCCTACCAAAACGTATAACTCCTTTCCATGGAGATACCTTCAAGAAATGATGATGACCTACCTAAAATTCTAAATACTTCCTTCGGTTATCAGCATAGCTCATCTGCCTACTTTGAGCTGCTTTGATGTGGTTTTGGATTACCTTTACCTTTTCCATTATTTCCTCCACCAGTTCTGGGCCAACAAGTTTTTCTTCACCAATTTTATCCCCATAGGTTGGTGTGCGACATCTCTTTATGTATAACGCTTCATATACTGCCATCCAAATACTTGAATGGAAGCTATTATTATATTAAAATTCCATCAGAGGTAAATATTTATCCCACATATCCTAAAAGTCATGTGATCATGATCTCAACATTTCTTCTAAGGTTTGAATAGTAAGTTCTGATTTTCCATTTGTTTGAGGGTGGTAGGCAGTGCTGAAACGAAGTTCAGTATCCAGGGCTTTCTGAAGACTCTTCCAGAATCTTGAAGTTAAATGGGGATCACCATCAGAAACAATTGATAGGGTTACTCCATTAAGTCTCACCACTTCATTAATATATAGCCTTGATAGATGTTCAACTGGTAATTCTTCCCTTATATCAAAAAATGTTCTAACTTGGTTAGACAATCAACAATGATGCATATTGCATCACTCCTTCTAAGAGACTTTGGTAGTCCCATGACAAAGTCCATTGTAATATTGTCCCATTTCCACTCCGGTATGGGAAGAGGTTGCATGACTCCTCCAGGATGTTTCCTTCCAGCATTCACTTGTCAAAAAACCATACATCTTCACAAAAAATCCGCAATCTTCATCTTCATGTTATACCACAGAAAACATTCCATCAATTCTCTATACATTTTGGTGCTCCCAGGGTGTACAGAGAAATTGGAAATATGAGCATCGTCTAACAAATTCCTTTTTAGATCAGGTATATTGAGAACACAAATTCTCTTTCCAAATTTCTAAATTCTATCATCATACCCAATGTCATTAAATCTCCAATCATTCACAGCTTTAATATTCTTTTGAAACTCTTTATCACCAGTCTGAGAACTCTTTATCATTTCTTGTAAAGTTGGTTTGGCAACCATTTCAAAATGTATCGATGTATCAACTTTCATGGTAATTCCCATATCCATATTCACTATATCCATTAAAATAAGATCCCTTTCAATTCTCATCATGTTCAAAACTACATGATCTTTTCTGCTCAAAGCATCTTACACCTTATTTTCCTTCCCCATGTGGTAGTGTATAGCACAATAATAATCCTTCAGTAGTTCAAGCCATCTCCATTGCCTCATGTTGAGTTCTTTTTTGAGAAAATATACTTCAAACTGTTGTGATCAGTATAAATCTCACATTTTTCACCATAGAGGTAGTTAATCCATATCTTCAAAGCTAAGATCACAACTGCTAACTCGAGATCATGAGTAGGATAGTTTTTCTCCTGAATTTTAAACTGTCGTGATGCATAGGCAATAACCCTATCATTCTTCATAAGGACACAACGAAGTCCTTTCGTCGATGCATCACTATAAAAAACGAACCCATCATTCCCGGATGGTAGAGTCAATATAGGATCATTGACTAATCTTCAATTTAGTTCATCCAAACTTTCTTCAAACTCTTTTGTCCAATCAAATTTAACCCCTTTACGTGTGATCTTTGTTAATGGGATAGCCAATTGGGCAATGTTCTGGACGAAACGTCGATAATAACCTGCTAAACCAATAAAAATGTGTACCTCAGTTGTACTTGTCGGTGCAGGGCATTATTGGATTTCCTTGGTCCCTGAAAGATCAATATAGATTCCATCTTTAGAGACAATATGGCCAAGAAAATAAATCTAATGAAGCCAAAATTCACACTTTCTAAACGTCCCAAATAATTCATGTCATCAAAATTCTTGAGGATAATGCGCAAGTGATTTTCTTGATCTTAGTAGCTTTTGGAGTATACCAAGATATCATCATTAAATAACACCAAAAATTAATCTAGATATTCATTGAAAACTCTATTCATTAGATCCATGAATATAGAGGGCCCATTAGTCATCCCAAAAGGCATTACTGTAAACTCATAATGCCCGTACGTGGTTCAAAATGCTGTCTTCAGAATGTCTTCCTTCTTCACACACAACTGATGGTATCCAGACCAAAGTTTAATCTGTGTAAAGTAATGAGTTCCATGCAGTTTTTCAAATAATTCATCAATGCGAGGTAGAGGATACTTGTTCTTTGTTGTTATAGCATTGATCTCCCTATAGTCGATACATACCCTCATTAATCCATCTTTCTTTATAACAAAAAGAACAGGGGATCCCCATGGAGAAACACAAGGGAGAATAAATACCTTATTACTCAATTCCTCTAGTTGTTTCTTTAGTTCAACTAATTAAAAATTGGACATTCTATAAGGGGTCTTCGATATTGGCCATGATCCATGAATTGAATCAATGGAAAACTCAACTTCTTGTTCTAGAGGATGTCCAGGTAAATCTTCCAGAAACACATCTACATATTCATTCACAATAGGTACATCCTCTATTTGAACATTCATTTCCTCACCCACAGTCATTTCATTCTCTTCCTCCCTAATAATTGAATTCAGTTGAGCTACTGGGGGTGGGTCTAGGTAAGAATTAGGTGGTGATGATTCCGCTCTTAAGATAAAATGTTCCTTGTCATCATCATCAAAAATAGTATCCTCCTTCTTCTTACAATAAATTTTTCAATCATGGGCCGAAAGCCAATCCATACCAATGATTATATCAAAGTCAATCATAGGTATGATGATGAGATCAAAGGATAAAGAACATTTATGTGCTCTAATGGGGACTGATTCACAAAACATTGTTGCAATGATACTTCCCTTATGAGTTTTAACTGAAAACACTCTTGTTAAATTAAATTGGAAATATCTATTTTTCTTAGCAAACTGGGAAGATATGAAACAATGTGATGATCTATAATCAAATAATGCATTTTCTAAACTTGAGGAAACTGTTAAATTGCTTTCCACCACATCTTTCAGAGCTTCTACCTCATCAGTTGTGATATCATAAGCATGTCCTTGATCCCTTGGCCTTTTCTGAGGTATGTTCCCTCTAACGCATTGGACATTCATTTTTATAATGTCCCATATCACTGCAATTGTAGCATTGGACATCGGTAAATTCCTTATTCCCCTTGCAATCACAAGCTTGGTGGACTTTTTCACCACACTTGTAACAGACTCCCATTCATTTTAAGCATGTACTGGGGTGTTTCATCCCACATTTACCACATGATGTATATTCAACCATTCCCTTCTTCCCCTTATTTCTATTCCTAGATTGATCAGAAGATCTCTTATTCTCTTACTTTTCTTTAAAGTTATAAGACATAGATAATTCCTTTTCTGTCTTGATAGTACATGAGCCAATGTCTTCATATGATAAGAAGGATTGTGAGATTAATGATCAATGGAGAAACAGTTGTAACCCATCAAAGAAATGATAAATCTTACTTCTCGGGTTACGTATATAATCTCTAGTAAACATTTCTAACCTTGTAAATTTACCCTAATACTTTGCAACATTCTCTTCCTCCTTTTGTCTCAGACTCCGAAATTTTCTTTCCATATCTGCTTGATGGTCACGAGGAATGTATGTTTCTAAAAACAGATATTTGAAATCCATACATTCCATATTTGATACTTTATAATCTTCCTTCATGTTTTTAATCAATGACCACCATTGATCAGCATCTCCAGTGAGGTGGTAGACTACCATGATAACCTTTTCCCTTTCACTACTCCCCAAAGCCGGAAATATTTTCTCTAGGGAATTTATCCATTGATCAGTAACTACGGGATTTGTACTCCCATTGAACATTGGTGGATTTTTCCTCATTAAGTGATATAACATCGATCCTCCACGATGCGGATTAGGGTGCTCTATACGGGTAAGGTTATTATTCATAACCATGGTGAGTTGTCCCAGTATGGTGATTGGCTGATCAGCACCTGTTGCATCACCAGATCCACTATAATTATATTTATCAGGAGGTCAATCCCTACATGGAGTGCGTGCATTGATACAGTTTCCATTTCTTCCACTAGGCGCCATTTCTAGACAATGACATAAACATGATCAGTTTATGAATCAAAATATATAATTCCATACTTGTAAAACACTTAACATAAATTGAATTATTTATGGATATAATCCATAATAATAAAAATGTTTTCTTTGAGGAAGTATATAATCATAAACCCTTCATAATGATTTTTAAAGAAAATGAGAGTTATCCTAATAATACCCATGGGAGTGTCGTAACAAAGAGTGCAACAAGGCTCGTTGTCGTGCACCAATTCCCATTTGATTCTAACTCAAAGCGGTGTTTTCAGGTTTTAACCCTATATACATCTGTGCCAGAGCTGCTTCTAGCTGATTGTATCAAGACATGGATGTATTGCTTGGAAAACCCACAAAATCTATTCAATACCAAAATTCTTGGAAGTTATTCTATACTAATCCTCAAAGTACATCTTATATCTATGTTCTCTAATCAAGGATAATCTAAATCTACATTCCAAGGTTTGTACTAAAATTCCTCTGATACCACCTATAACACCCCGACCCCAGTTTCCTAGAGTCGGTGCATTATTACATAACATTTGCATGATCACAAGAAATATCAATTCTCAAAAGGCCGGTTTGTTTAGTAGTCTTGGAAACACTAGATACATTAATAAAGAATACATTACATCATAAATTGAAAACTACAACAACATCTTGTCTCCACACTCATATCCCCTTATACTATCCCTACAGGTCATTCATAAAATACTTCTTCACATCTAGGGAAAAATAAAACATAGAAAGGGGTCTGCTCAAATTCCTAGTAAGGATAACAATATAGCATAATCATTTATAAATAAGCATAAACATTTAAGGCAATGTATAACTAAAACAACAGCCTTTTTAAACTTGAACATCAGAAAAATATGGAAAAAATAAATTGAAATAATGTCATTTACTTATTCACATGTGTATTATACTTGTCGAATAATCACATTCAATATCAATAACCACTTTCATAATGATGGAATGCATAATTCCAGACTATCATAACCACATATCCAAGGCATCGTGACAAGACTACAAATTAGATTTTGTCAAGGCCTTGTGGAAAAACACTAGTTTGTCTCATTAGACCTACCAATTCCTTGAGGAGCTATAGCAGGCTCCACCCGTCACTTATTATGTCCAATGCATTCCTCATATGAACATATTTAAACATAACATAAACATTCGTATTAAAAATAGCATACGAAATGTCAATACTTTCTCCATAAACAATGAATGGTATAAAAATAACACATACACAGTAAAACATATCACAAAACCTTAAATACAATATAAATGATTTGTATCATAATAAATAAACTTCAAATAATCTTAAAATCCATCAAAGGATGTTGACAGAGATGAAATCAAAAATATTTGAGAGAAATATCTCTTTTTTTGAAATCATTTAAAAGTCACATAATTATAAAATAAATCTTTTACTTTGAAAATATTTTTAAAATATTTGAAGGGATACTTCGAAGATTTTATAATGGCAGAAAATAGATGCACATGCTGTATATGTTAAAAAATACATTCTTACCTTAATTCTGTCAAAAATGTTAAAAAAGACCTTATTTGGAAATGGACAGAAAGATTCCATTTTAAACATCTTATAAAAAGTCAAACATGGGTATAAATTAATTTAACCCATATTCTGTAAAATTGTAAGAATGTTTTGAAACACATTTTTAATAAACATGGATGTGGATGATAAATAGGTCCTAGTAGATAATTACATATAAACAACCTTAGATAATGAAGAAATTGTGAAATAAACCCTTACCTTGTACATTTCATTGGTTGAGGGTAGGTTAACCTCTTGTATAATGGTGAAATAATTTTTGTCAAATTATACAAGAATCATATATATTAATATGATATCATATATGATCTTTTAACATTGATTTATTAATAATATCTTATTATTGTTGTTGTTTCGGGTGTTAACTTAATCATTTTATTTTATATGTTTTGTAATGTAAGCCATTTTTTCAGGGATAGGTTGTATATAATTCTATACAGAATGATATCAAGTCCATAAACATTATTTTTAATCATTAAAGGAGAATTAGTCTTGAATGGATACGATGGGGAATGAATCTCATCGTGTTCGTGGAGACGGTAGTCCGTACGTACGCACGAGAAACAATATCATTATTTTGATATAAAAATAATATGTAATTGTATCGTATATCATATATACAAAATAATTATCATGTTATATTTATTATATACATGAATTACACTTCATTATTATACCCATCTAAATAATAATTTATTGAATAACAATTACACCCTGACGTGGAGACAGTAAGCCGTATGTACACACGTATGGTGACAAGTCATTCAAAGGATGGATAGAATATTGAATATGGTTGTACCATATTTATAATAACATCATAGTATATATAATATACTGGATTTATTATTTTATAATGGGAATAACAATGAATTAATATGTTGAATAAGAAAAGAATTTGAATGAGGGTGGTGAAAACATTACCTCTTCTTCGGGTTATTCCTTTTGATTTGATCAAAAGGGCTCTATAAGTTGGCTTTATGATCAAACTAAGTTCTCTAGGTTTAAGTGAGGGAAGATGAGAGAGTATTGGTGCAGGGTTTGGCCGACCCAAAAGGCTTTGAATGTGTGAATTAGTGAGAAGGGGGAGTGCCCTTTTATAAGAGGGGTGAAGTGCACCTTTGGAAAAACTAGAAATATTATTATATAATAAATTAATATTCGGTTTCTAATGGATACAATGTAGATTATTTAAAGGATAAGGTGGGGATGGGTCGAAAACCATTCATCAATGTTAATTTTAATAAGTTTGAGTAATTATATAAACCATATCTTTTAGTTTTAACTCTTATTTAATATGTTTGACACTTACCATGTCACATTGTATTATTATATTATATAGTTAATAAACATACTATATATATCTAAAAGACCCCCAAGTGATCCTTTAGTGTTACACCTATCATGATAGAATTCCTTTGGCAGAACTGTAGATTTTTAGGAATAGAATATAAATTAATAATATAATATTTGTTTTAAAAACTCTTTTTTGTCAATTTTAGCACTATTGGGTATTTTGTTTTTGATAATTTCATAACTGCATTATTACTTAGAAAAAAATTTATATAACCAATCCTGATATGTCATATTAAACTTTAAAATTATTTCAATTCATAAAAATATTCAAATTACATTTATTTTTGATATTTATAATATCAATTATTTTAATATTTCATTAATTAGGTAATTACTGCATCACCATTGTGCCATAAATAAATTAAATTATTTAATTTCTACAAATTATAAATAAAATACCATTATGTAGGAAATTTTTTTTCTTTCTAATCAATATTTACAATAGATTTTATTTTATTTATAACCCTATATTAAAAGTTTTTTAGTAATTAAACATTGATTTTAACTCTTTTAACTCTTCATTGAATTAAATAATAATAAATGTCCTAATCTAATCCATGTGGACCTAAATGATATTATTTTATTCCTAAGTATGTTTTTTGTCTATATAAACTTGTCCAATAGAATTAGGACATGTGTTAGGTTAATATTAATATCATTTTTACCCTTAATAACCCTATTTACTTTTAATCGTTGTAAATAAAAGTAAAAAGATACTATTCATACAAAATTATTTTCTTCTCATTGAACCACATTTTACTCCTTGATATTAAGCGTGTCTCTCGGATTTTAGAAATTCCGCTCATAGAAGTGGTAAAATTATGTTTTATGTGAATTTCCAAATACTCCTAAGAGGTGGGTAAAAGACGGTGAAAAGTTCAATAAAATTTTTATATATCTAAAATTATTCTAAACTAACACCAAATAATTACATTGAACATATATAGGTATTATATATCTATTTTGACCTTAATTAAATTTAAATAAAATAAAAAATTATTTAAATAAAAATTTGGTTTTAAACTATAACTCAATGTTTTTGAACTATTCATCAAAAATTGAACGTTTTCAGAAAAATACCAAAATTTCACCCTAGGATAATTTCGATATTCTTAATCCAAGAATGAAATCCATTTTGAATGATAAAATTTATAAAATTTCAAAATGTGGGTATTACTATTCATAATAGCTAGTTTGATTGGTTGTGGTGTGTGTGTTAGAACTCGAAGTTGTGTTCAACACATGCTACTGTATTATTCAAAGGGAAGGGTACAATGGAAGCTTGGGGTGTTACATATAATCCATTCATTATTAGGGAATTTTTTAAATTTATTTGTTCCTCACTATGATTAGTTACATTTTAAAATGGTGTTTTTTTGTTAATCAATTTTAATTACTCTGATATGAAGTAATTGTTTCCCCATAGAAAAACTGTAGGCCCTCACTACAAGTGACGAGACATTGTATTATTGGGAGGTGCAATGGAGCTTTTGTGGTGACCCAGTCATGCTACTATTCCTATAGTGAGATGGGGATAGACATGAAAAATTGGTACTCGAGATGTACCATTCCAATTACCTTACTATTTGGGAAATATCAAAATTGTGTATTTGTAATTTTTTGATTCTGTGATAGAAATCATACTATTTCTTCAATAACACTTCTTTCGGTAAGTATTCCATATTTTTTGTTGTATTTGATTGATGTTTTTATAGCTGATATTATGGTTTAATATGTCTTATTCTTTAATATACACATTATTGGTATGGATTTTATGATTTATTTCTAGTTTATGGATATCAATGACATTAGAGGGAGTCCAATGATTACTTATGACTCATGGATGGAGTTGGAGAGTGCAATTTGGTCATGCACCATATTTGGCTGGTAGGTTCATATGTTATAGGAATTTTAGTGTGATTATTATGATAATATAAGAGTAATATGAAAAATTTATAGAGAAACCTTAAAGGAAATTTACTATATAGGTTCTTGGTGGTATTCAACTGAATTGGACAACATTTTTTCCATTATTTTTTAAGTGGATATGTGAACTATGAAAAGATGAATCCCTGCGATGATAGTTCTATTGAAGGATTTTAAACATAAGGTGTATATATACATGGTAGGTTGATATAAATGTTTGAGTCTCATTGGTAACTTTGTCAGTAAATAGGGGCATCTGATTCCTTATATGGGAATTTTTAAGAGGACAATGTTGATCAATGGATAAAACTTCCTTCTAGAAGACCATTTGTAGGTGTATCCATTTATTTAAGGTGATGTTAATTATGGATTCAAAAAAAACATGCATGGAGTTTTCCCAACATGCTTAAAAAATATTTTACTAAATGTACTATATTTTATGGAAACCAATATGGATTATCGAATACAATATAGATTGGTACCAAAATTATATGTGGGGTACTACGAACATGATGGTGTATTTCCATATACATATTCTTAATGAGATACTATTAAATTTATATCATAAATTCACATCAATACCCTCCCAGGTACACTCCCCTCTGAGAATGGTTGGAATTTATTGGGGATTTGTATGATCATTCTTATATATTGATTTTAGATAGTGTATTTTTAATACACACAAATAGATTTCAAAAAAATGGGTTACCAACTACAACATAGTGAATGTTCTCCTCAATAAAATTTAATTATATACCTATACAATTGTTCCCATGGGGGATGATTTTGTCGATTGTATGTTTATCACATATTTACTTCTTCAATATTTGGTTGATAACTGTAACAAATTAGGTATCATAGGATATGTGAGAATAAGGATATTACACATGTTCTTCATTTAGAATGAGTTGTAACAATATAAAATGAGAGATATGGGGACTAGGTAGTCTACTGTAGTGGCCCATGTTTAGACAATATTAATAGGGATATGTGGTAAACCAAGAGGCACATAGTTTTAAATCAAACCATATAGAATTAGTAGTATGTTTGGTTATGGGTAATAATTAAGAGTTGTTATACTAATTTTCAAAGTTCCTATAAAGGAAGTGACCATGTTTATATTATCCATTCAATATACATTCATCATAAGTTCTCTATTTATCTGATATATTCTAGATGATTCTTATGTTTTTTAATGAATAACCTTAGGTGGTTGGGCATTGATACTATGATTGATGTGATGGACTATTTGGGTTCCTAACTCAAATGAAATTAGGTTGTGTAGTCAGAAGAGTGGTTTGTGTATGGGTGGATGTTCATTCTGGAATGATATTAGGATTCAGAAAATTATATTGATGAGTTTGGCATTCTATAGAGTAAGGATATGTAATTAAGGTGATAAAATGACATTGTGAGGATAGTGTTCATTAATAAATCATGGTCCATGTATGGTGATTTATTTTTGTGGGTATTTATTAGGGGATATTACTGTATCAATAATAATATGTTGTATAACACAATTAGAATATTCTTATAACATGACACTCCTGATAGTGTAATATAGGTGGTATTGATTGGTACACTAATTTAACGTGGATTATTTAGTACACACAAATTATAAATATACATATTAATAATGGAACATCCATGAGTGGATAGGTATGTTCCATACATCAATGGTTGAAAATGATTCTTTATGACAAGGAAACCTATAGATTTGTGTTAAATAAAAGAAGTTCCCCATGAGGAAAGTTATATTGGAAATAAATTGGGTGTTGTGAAAAACTAGACCTAAGGTTGGAACATTACATGTTTTGTATGGATACATGGGTCATGGATTTGTTATATAGAAAGTAAAAACTAGCTTGAAATTACAATGGCATGTTCGGATTAACAGTCTTTTAATACTTGATCCTTATAGTGTATTACACAATGGTTTTGAATCATTTTGAGTTGAAACTCAAGGAATGTTATGGATGTTCTTTCAAAGGGTCACAAAATGGTGATTACTAATATTTTAGTAGTATCTAGTGAATGAAATAGTTATATCCATTAGAGTCATTATGTGCTGAAATGGGTGGATCCTAGCCTATAATGATCGAGAAGTCATTTTTATGGTATGATGATAATGATTCTCCATGGTCGGAGAGTGGAACATCGGTTTCTTCTATGTATCACTCGTTGTAGAAGGGTAATGTGATGATTTTACATGTCATTGAATTTTTATTTTTATTTTAGGATCCTTTAGTTAAATGGAACTGGGTACTATTAGATTTATTATTAAATTTTATTTGCTTTTTCAAATACAGACATCGGTGGAGTCTATGTGTAGGCATCCGGTCTGAGATATATTTTCACTATAAATTAATATTTGAAAAGTTATATTATAGAGTTCATGAAGTGGAATAATAAATAAAATTTATCGGGGATGGATTATCTAAGATATTTCACTATATTTTTTTATTGGGTTCATTGACCATTATCATAATGATATTAGTGTACACTAGGATAGAGGCATTAATGTGATGATTTAGGGAAGTGACGACAATGGAAGACATGTGATTTAAGAATAGTCATATAGTAGTGGTTACAATTGAGATCTAATATGTATTAGGATATTTTTGGTGAGGAAACAACATTATTAATACTATTTGGTTTAGACTATTGTAGTCAAAGGGATGTTCAGAGATATTTAACGTAATGATTTTGTATCGAGACTATGATTAAATGATTATAATTTGACTATTTAGATCAAATAAATATTCAAGAGTTATTCCATCATGATTGGTTATGTGTAGTTAATTTAGTAAAATATTGGGACAATTTTTAGTTTTTTGTAAACGTATTTATATAAGGAATTCCAATAGTGGAAGTACCATGGATCAAAATTTCCCATTGAATGTCGAAACTATTGGCATGGTGTACCATACACCATTTAATTATTCATGTGATGATGTTATTAATGTTTATCATATATATACATGGTTTTTTCAAGTCATGATATCATATTAATGGTATTGAGAATTATTCTAGATTTTAGTGTTAAAAGATCCTTATAACCATTTTGAGACATAGAAGAATGTAGTGTGTTTATAAGTTAAATAGTAGTATTCCATTCAGAATTCACAAACAATGATTGTGATGTTACTATTTTTAATTCATAAAATGACATATTGGGGATAATAAAATTTACAGTGTGAAATTTTTATGATCCTTCATCCGTATGATTTGGAAATTTCCAATGCAGTTAGAATTACAAAATTCAAGATAGTTCAAATTTTGGTCAGATATTTGGAATGGAATTATATGGGTTGGGAAAACTTAATGCATATTTTTAGATGAAAACTAAGGGTCAAAAAGAATTTTTGAGGATTAAGGAGTGTCTTAGGGTATTTTTTATCCAAGCTCATACTTTTAAAAAAAATTCCTTGGGAACACAGTTTTTTCATTATTATTATTAATGATGTCACAAAAACGTGTGACCCAGTTTAAATAGACAAATGGGTGGGGAAAATAATCTGTATGTCCTATATAACTATATGAGACAACATGATAAACTAAAAACATATTTCATGGTTGTTAAAATGTTTTTTAATATTTTTTTTAACTATATATGGTTGGAATTACTTGAGTTATGGGTGTGCATGGTCAGTTCACTGTTTGGACAAAAATGGGTACAAACCATATAGAACCATAAAAGGGTATATTTTATAATTTCATCATATGGGGTTTAATTTTGAAACACCTTATTTGATTCCCCAAAATATTATTCAAAACATTATATAATTCCTCCTCTACTTAAAATGATAAATCCTCTTTAAGGTAGTGTTTTTCATTGATTTTTGAAGTCATTCATCAATGAAATATATAAACCCTATGAAGCTTTTGGAATTTTTCCTTATTATCTATTCCATGCTATAAAAATTAGTTTCATTTGTTAGTGAAATAAAATTTTATTCCACTAGTGAATGGTTAAATTAGATACCCATGATGGCAATTTTCCCCAACATAGGAAGAGAACATATCATGGGGTCATCTTTACATCACATTTTTTTTGTTGAGTTATGTCCCCATAATTGCTTTCAATTCATTTTGATAAAATTAAATATTAAGGGTAATTTTATTGAATATGTAGCATATTTATTTTTCCTATATCAAGGTTTCTGATGATTTATGAGCCATGGTTGATGGAATTTTTGTAGTTTGGATGTTACAAGATAAATAGGTGTGATTCAATTCATTATTAAATTGTAATTATTGATTTTATTTTTTTATTGAGATGAATTGGTTATTTATTATGTAATTATATTTAATTTATCTAATTTTGTTGGATTATGATACAAGACCCTATATGTCTCAAATGGGTTTTTATGGGCCTTGGCTACTAATGTCATCCATTGATAAATAATGATAAATCTTTTATAAGGCAGGTGTTCTATCATACAGCCACTATGGAATTTATAAATTTTTATTGTACCATATAAATTATTGAGCTATTCAATAAGGGTTGTTACCACATTGTATATTTATAATAATGAATAACATAATTAATTTTTTTTCATGGATGGAAGAGATCACTAACCAATATTTTGTGATAACTTCATGCCTTTCCCAAATGAATTAAAATGAAACCATTGAGACATCAACTATCCTCAAAATCTATTATGAGGTTAGGATTTACTTTTTGAGGAATATTAACCCTTATTTAGGACTGTTGGTATACATTAGGTATACTGAGACTTGGTCTCTGATTAGACTATCCATATGATACCATTATCACTAAGGTGATTCATAATTTATCCCATTATGGTTGTCACAGTATCAAGACCATGTGCATCTAGCTTGTCCTAAATTTTATGTTCATGATAATAGGGTAAATGAAATAATAGTGCATTCAGTGTTGACATTACACTATTACTAGTGGTTGTCATGATAATTAAGCAGCCGTAGGGATGTGAGTCATGAGATTTTGTAAAGCCATATTGGGTTTCAACTTAAAACTCATACAAAAAATGTTAACATGAGGCATTGTATTATTAAATATGGGTATAGGAATTCATCTAATCCTTCTCCCTTATTTACACATTAATAATTTAACTATTCATGAATCTTTGAAAACTAGATGTAATTTTGGGAACTCAGCTTATAGGATTAATATGATGGGGTAGTGTGGTGGGGATGCCATGTTTTAAATCCTAGAACGTGACTTATGTGGAAATTTGATTTCTTTATAACATTATTAAATGTCAATGTGTAAATAGGATTTCTTCTAAAACATTCATTATAGGGAAGTATTCTATGTGAATCTCAATGTCAATGTTAAATTAGGTGTATCCCCAGAGTCCAATACTTCTAAGATCAAGGTGATGCAATCTATTCATGGGTTCCTAAAATTCCATTTATAATTGGAATACTATGGCATAGCGAAGGATATATGATTAACTCCACAATAAATTAGTGGGATTCTCTTCCAAATTTTTATGAATCATCTTATTAAATTACACAATGATTTAAGGGAATGGACTATTGATCCATTGATTGAAGGGTGGTGAGTTATTATCATGGATCCAATATAATATTCCTTACATATTAAAAAAATTTATCCCCTTAAGGAATCATAAAATTTCCAATGTCTTAATTTCATAAGGGATGAGACCTATGAGTAAGGCATCAGACTGGATTAGGTAATATCCTGACATCATATTGTTTCAATGGGATGCATGTGGCTTAAAAGATATTAATATGATCTTGATTACTTTTTAATGGATTGACCATTTCATACAAAGAATCATACATTATATTTATTGGGTGTGAGAAAGTGTGGTCAAAGGGATAGGTCTTGTATACCCCTACAGTGATGTAAAATTTTTAGAGGCATTCAATCAATGGACAATGATATTATAGTTTGATGGGGATTCCATCACATATTTGTGTGATACTATTTATTTCTATATTTTAATTATTTATTATTTAAATTAGTTAAAATATAAGGAGCTAGAATAGACATAAAATTATTCTATAGAGATATATGAGACAATGTTGGCGGTTCAATACTGATTAATTTACTCAAAAAATTATATGATCACTATTTCATTGGGGTACCCTGAGAATACATTCACCTAGTTATAAACACATGGTTGTCTCTATTCCATGACTAATTGAGAATGATGGAATATATTGGTACAGGTAAATAGTTATGTGGTATGGTGCATTTTGTTCAGTAGATCCTTAATATATATTATTTTAAAAAAATAATATTGATGTAGTCCTCCAATGGGTAATCAATGTTATAGGTATGGATAGTATGTTTTTGATTTTACAACATCCAATTCAATATTATATCCACATTTATATTTATTTATACTACACTCTATTTACTTAACTATTAAGTATATTTTTTTATTTACTCAATTTTTCATTACTAATAGAATGGAATAGTCTCTCCATAAATAGAACGTAGACCCTCACTAATAGTTGGAATCCTCCATCTATGGTGAAATTCACTTGAGGCCTTGTGGAGAACTTGTGCAGCTACTATTCATGAACTTATTTGAGGAAAGATGTGACAAAATAGAGTAATATCATTTCATTTAAACAACGATTTTTTCATGCTATTATCAAGAGTGAAATGGTAAAAACTAAAATTCCTATGAAAATTTTATCAAATACCGAAGTATCCAACTTATCAATGTAGTAACATTTTTCCCCAATACATTAAATAAAACTGAATGTTTCAATTTTTTTCTTCTATTAATTTTTATTTTATTACAACACATTGTGAGAAATACCATTAACGTTATATATCTTCGTAAATAAAAGAATTTATGTTCATAATATATATAATATTAGTAAAACCCTTTGTCTCGACATATCAATAATAGATTCAATAAAAGTCCATATATAAGACTATAGTTATTTATATAGTTTATATACACACTAATATATTGTTAATTAGTTGATAACTTTTTCCATTTTTTCATTATTCAACTAAATCCACTGAAACATTAAATGATTTAGTCAATAATTCCAAAACAATATAGATTCAAATTTTAAATAATTTTCAATCTTGGTTTCTAAGGAGTTAATTATTATTATATGTATAATTTTTCAAAGGAATTATCATAAATCAATAATATTTCTTAATAAATTTTCATATGATACCAATAATATGAGATACATAAATTAACCACATCCTTGTCAATAACTGATCATAATGTTTACTGTGATGGTGATTAATTAAATTGCCTGCAAGGGAATCTTTTATTTGATAAGTATCATATTTTATTGACCACTTAATAAGTTCATCAATTAATGTTTCCCATATAAAATGTTGACCCCACTAAAAAAATATATATTTATAACACTAATTTTCAACGTTATATATCCCATGATTCCATAAGATCAATAAGAATTAATTTATATGTATGATTTCATTCAAGTATAAAATTAGCCCAATATGTTATCAAACTGGTTACTATTAATATAATATTCACTGATAATAATTTTTTATGGTTAAAAATTACTATTATTGTTTATATTGAATTTCATTGTTATGATATATAATTTAAAAGCTCAAAATAAAAATCAAGGATTTACATTAATATTAATTTTATATTCAATCATGAAATCAATTTTTAAGAATATACATTAATTAAGTAATAATATGAAAACATTAGCCATCACATTGGTATCCTAAACCCACCAAATGAGATTTTTTTTAAATATATAAAAAGAAAATTCCAATTAATATTTTATTTCTATATTATATTATAATAAATAAAAAATATATTATTTCCTTTAAATTTTACTTTTTTTAATAATAATATGTAGATGTTGAAACAAAAAAGTAACAGTTTTCGAAACAGCCATATTTTGACGTAATAATGTATTATGAAATTGGTTTGGTGGGAGGTGATGGGTTCCCACCCATAATATATTGATTTGACAAATTAAAATAAAATTTTAATTTATTCATTTATTTTAAAACAAATTAAATATTTAGATCATTTTTCAGTGTAATAATTTAAAATATTAATGGAAAAATCGAGTATGGGCTTTTTACCAAGACCGTTTAATTATGTTCAATGAATTGAGAAATTTTCATTCATAAAAGGTATTTTATGTTATATTATAGGCCTATGAATTTGAAAAGGAATGTTAATAAAGGTATTTTAGTATAACCTAGTGGTAAACCTGAACTTTATATGTTTCTTGTAATGTTTTGAATGAGTCCACTTTTATAAGAAAAATTTGATGGCGATTTCAAATATTCATATTCATAAAGGGTAAAGAATGTTATTACAAAATATAATTGTTCACTTAAATGTGAAATAGATGATTTGTTTGGAAATTGAGTATCCACTATTGAATCCATTAAATTTTTTATTATATTTATAAATTTATAAATATTTTTTTTTCATCAATTTCAAATACTATTATATACATGGTTATTAATGTAATTTTAACTTTAGAACATATATATATAAATTTTAATGACATAATTTTATTTAAATAATTTATTAAATTTCTTTTTTACCTCTATAAATCCTAAAACCCCAGAACTAATGAAAAAATTATCAATTTATATTTTTTAAATATCTTTTGTGACAACTCTTTTACATGCATATTTACTAAATAGATGTATTGTTATCATTATAGGATAGTCATAATAATTTTTAACTAAAATAAATAAATAACGTTTAAAAAACTATTTTTCATAAATATCATCAATTAACATTGTTCATAATACTATTAATTCACATTTGATTCATGAAATACTTTTTATGCTAAATATTTTTAATTGCCATAACTTGTACAAGCATTGGGTATGTAGTCTAAAAAGTATGTTGTTATGTAAAGATAAAATTTAAAAAATACATAGATATAATTTATTATTCATGATTTTTATCATTTAATATGATAGTATACTTTTATCAGTATAACTATTAACTTAAATATATCAATTTTTATATTTATAATTCTACACATGAATTGTGTCCGTATCAATAATTGTTTTCATTTTAACAAGGAATAAAAAATAATTTATATAAATTTTATAATATTTATATGATATTTTAAATATAATATATTGTAAGATATTTTCTGAAATAGTCTTATATTATGATGTAATTTTTATAACAAGATAACTTCAGAAATGACATGATTACAATAAAAAAATATTTTCTTCTATAAATAATAATCATGCTAAAAAACACAACAACACACCATAAGATGTTTTTTAAATATTGTAATCAAGATAATATCTAATTTATGAAATTTAAATTAATAAATTTAGATATTTATTATTTTAATAAAAATAAGTACTTTTATACTGAAACATATATATATCTATATAGAATTTCTCTTGTGAAACCATGAAATATAATGAAAATGCTTCACTAATTTGATATGGATGTACTTAGTGAGACTCAAACTAAAGCCCTCTCAGATTCAAAGAATACAATTACCAATGTGCTGAACCCTGTGGGAAAAATAAACACATATAAATGTTCAATTAAAATGTGTAAATTCATAGTCAATAATATTTAAAACCATAAGTAGATTTATTATTAAAAATTAACAAGGTTGTCCATGAATTAATATAGAGAAGTATTTATATTACTGTATATTATTTTATTTTATATGTTAAACATTGCGGGGAATCATCAATTTATAATCTAGGTTTTATTATATTGGTTTTTATTATGAAATCATCCACATTTTTCATTGGATAAATTTTATAATTCATTACACATTATGTGTATCATATTTTAATATAATTGGTTATTGATAAAGTGATTCTAATTAATTAATGTGGGTGACATATGTAATAATTTTTATAATGTGATTGGTGAGCCAGGATATATATAAATCTCCAATGCATTAATTTAATCATTATAACTAATGATATAATATGTATCGTACTAGGGGTGATGTCATGACCCGCCTTCACCAAAAAGAGAGAAGGGTCAGCAGATTGTCAGGCCCTTCCTTATTTAAGTTGAAGGAGAGATAATGACCCCCAATATCCGCCTTCAATAGGTCCCGGAGTGGCGACTAGCACCAAGGGTATAGAAATTAAACACAAATGCAAGGCATTACCCCTTTTTTGTTTTATAGGATCGGGAGATAAGATGATGAAACCCAACAACACCAAGGTAAAAGAAATGTAAAGCCAAAAGTAAACCGTTCCCACATGCATGTTCCTAAAGTAAAAGACACAAAGTACAAAAGGTGTCTACGAAAATAAGTACCAATGAAAGAAAAAAAGCAACTGCAACTGCCCCAAAGGCCCGAGCTAGTATGGTCCCACGCGATCCTCGATGTCCTCGTGGAAACAAGAATGCAGTTTTATATACGCAGGGTGAGCATACAAGTACACTCAGTAGGGAAAACCAAAGACTCTTGTGCACAAGTGGGGGAACGTACGAATGTCTCGTGAGAAAAGTAGTTAACTAAACACCTATCAAGGTAAACTATCCACCCATGCCTCACCAAGGAACACTCCACAAATAACGCAAGTCAAGTAATATATATAATAAGAGCACATCAATGATTGGGTACCATGCGCCACTTTCCCACTGGTTATTGAGACATCCTACACATTGATCCAATCCCACCATTCTCACCACAGCCCCACTGCCACACCTTCCTGCACACACCTGGGCCACAACCACATGCATTCCCACTGACGAACCCCGCCCACAAACACCTGGGCCACAACTGTCACACGTAACCACGCCTACAAACACCTAGGCCTGAACAACCACCACCACACCCGAAGACACCTGGGCTAGAAGATCCACTGCCATGCCCGAAGACACCTGAGCCATATCCCGAAGACACATGGGAAACCACCAGCCGCACACACCTGGACAACCACCACACCACCCCGCCCAATGGTTCTTGGGCTAATAATGGACCTCATGCCATCACAGCATGCCTGAAGATACCTGGGCTATCCGGGAAAGGGAGCATAAAAGGAGCTAATAACCAGCAACTAAAAATAGTGTTAGAAAAAACACCCTCCCCCATGAAATGGGGGTGTTCGGAACTAAGTGCTCATCTTGGGTGTGGCACGAATAAGAAACAAAAAACTAAATATATATATATATATATAGGTAACAAGCACTCACCCAAGTTAGGTTTTTCTTCATCCAGCCTAAAGGACACAAACAACACTCAGGCCCGAGTCACATCACTTTCCAACAAACTCGTTTGCCCCTTTCTTGTTTTCATGTTCAGTAATAATGTTCAAATAAGTTTAAGCACTACTGGGCAACTAAACCATGAGCATAACCAAGGAAAAGAAACCATCCAAACATTAATTAAGTACCCACACCCGGTTCTCTTGTAATGTCACAACAACAAAGGAATAAGTGAGATCTCTCGAAGTGCTGGAACCAAAGACAACCCTGAAACACTACCCTGTGTCCCCTCCCCAAAAAGGGTTTTCATCAACAGAGGATCCCACCCCAATTCGTGATATAAAAAAGGTAACCACCCGACCTTAAACTCACGAATGCTGAACCCATAACAACAGGGGATCCCATCCCCAATTCCAAAACCACCGAGAGTATAAAAACAGGGGATTCCATCCCCTCCCACATCTCCAATAGTCAGTCTGTAAAAAGAAACAACCAAACCACTACCACCGACACAAAGCAGGGACATGCCTGTATTTTCAAATTTATAAAATTTAACACACTCCATGACATGAATTCCGTGTCTTGACCAATGTTATCACAGAACGGATTGATCCTGGTGCTTTCAATTTACTTAGCCGAATATAAGTAATTAACAAGTTTACATTTGACATCGGGAGTTTACAATTACAAAACAAGCCATTTAAAACACCGCAAGGGGCTTATTAGTGCACAGACAATGACCACCAACGACCTCGATTTTCAGAAGGCGTAAGCCAACACAACTCAGAAAGATGATCATAATATAAAAAACATCAATGATCACAGCCCCCTTCATTCTTTATAGAATATATTCATTATCTTTATTTAGGTCTGGTTTATCCAATTCTACAGAATCAAAAGCACGCCCACCCCACCTGATACACAAAAGAGAGAGAGATGAAGGAGAAATTCCCTACCTCTTATTCGACTATCGACACATAGGCTGGGCACGGAACATTACGCATAATGATGTGGATCGCCCGATGCACGAAAATAAGCTCGTCTGGATGAAAGTACTCCTAGCCGTGGGTGATCAAGAAAAGAAGAAACCCATGGTGAACCCTTTAATTATAAGGGCTGAAGACGGTTGACATAAGAACGCATAACCGCGTGAGCGGGGGTTGTGGGTTGACCATGCGACCCCACATGTCATTAAAGGGTTCGGGTGGTTTAAACCGTCACACAACAGGTTAATTCATTAAATAATTAATTAAAACATTTATGGGTGTTACCAGGCTTTAAAACACACTTAACGGAGTCAAAATAGGGTTTAAAACCCAATTTTCACAAAAAGGATCGCTACTGGAATGAACCCGCGGGGGTAGGTCAGAGCCACCAGTAGACAGAGCTACCGGTAGGATGCAGCTACAGGTAGGCCGAGCTACGGGTAGGCTGCAGCTACCGGTAGGCCGAGCTACCGGTAGGCTGCAGCTACCGGTAGGCCGAGCTACCGCTAGGCTGCAGCTACGGGTAGCCGCACTACCGGTAGGCTACAGCTACCAGTAGACAGAGCTACCAGTAGGTTGCGGCGACCGGTAGACCGAGCTACCGGTAGACATGCTACCGGTTGGATAAGGCTATTGGTAGACCGAGCTACTAGTAGGCCTGCTACCGGTAGGCCTACCATTAAAAATTCACTGAGAAATACCGAACACGATATTTTCAAAAACTAATGGACCCCAAAAAACCTAGTCCATTACATTAGATACCTCTTAAACGATTCTTGTCCTCGAGTATCAGAACAAACCAGAAGGAAAGAGAGGTTCCGAAAAACCACCTCGAATGATACCTCTTAGGAGTCAACCCATGCTAACTAAAAACACTTCCCTTTCACGAACCAAGAAACAAACCATACCAAACTTCCTAGGAATGTGGGTTGGGGAGTCTCCTCCCCCATGTCAATATATTATTTTCTTTGGGTGGCACTGACTCGCCCACACGGGTTAAATCGCATCCACCTTAATGTATCTTGATTAGGGGTCAGGTTCTCTACTCCCCCATAGCTAGGGCTTTTCACACACATTTAGAGGAAAGAAAACCAGTACATTCCATAGCCAAAGTACAAGACGTTCTATCACTAACAGTTACAACAAGGAACATAGCTCAAAACAACTCTGGGTACTGGGTACGCATCTGTGCTTCCCTCTCCCACATACTCTCCTCAAGCCCACTATGTCTCCACAACACATAAACCAAGGGAATGGTTCTCCCACGAAGCACCTTCTCCTTGTGATCCTCGATCATCACTGGTCTCTCTACAAAATTCACGTCGTCCTCAATGTCCAGCTCACCCCAATAAAGGATGTGTGAATCGTCCTGCAGATACCGACGGATCTGGGACACATGGAAGACATCATGAATCCTCAATAGCGGTGGTGGTAATGCTAGCTGATAAGCCACTTCTCTGACCCGACGCATCACTTCGAAGGTTCCGATGAACGTGGGAGAAAGATTACTCCCCTTATCGAACCTCTGCTTCCCACACTGAGGGGAGACCTTCAAGAACATGTGGTCTCCAACCTCAAACTCCAAGGGCCTCCTTCTAGTATCAGCATACGACTTCTGTTGGTCCTGGGCCGCCTTCGTCCTTTCCCGTATGAGCTGAACCTTCTCTGTCGTGATCTGCACCACTTCCGGGCCAAGGATTCCTCCCTCTCCTACTTCGGTCCAACACATAGGTGAACGACATGGCCTCCCGTACAATGATTCAAATGGGGCCTTACCGATGGTAGAGTGGTATCTATTATTGTAGGAAAACTCTACGAGGGGAAAGTATCCCACCCATTATCCCCCCTGAGTCTAGAACACATGCCTGTAGTATATCCTCCAAGGTCTTGATGGTGCGCTCTATCTGTCCATCTGTCTGGGGATGGAAATCAGTGCTAAGATGCAGCGGGGTGCCAAAAGCATGCTGAAATCCTCTCCAGACTCGCAAGGTAAACCATGAATCCATATCTGAGACTATAGACCTAGAAATACCATGCAACCACACCACATCATCCACGTATTTCGTGCCAAAGCATCCACTGCACTCGGCTCCCTGATCGCCATAAAGTGATCCGATTTCGTCAACTGGTCCACTACAACCCCAATGGCGTCGTATCCCCCTTGGACCTTGGGTAGTCCCATGAAGAAATCCATCAAGATATCATCCCACATTAACTCGAATACCTCTAGAGGCTGCAGTAGGCCGCCTGGAACTCAGTGTTCAGCCTTCACTTGCTGGAACACCAAGCACTTGGCCACAAACTCTGCCACCGCTCGCTTAACTCTAGGCCACCAAAACTGCCTCTTCAGTCCCTGTAACATCATGGAAACTCCTGGGTGTACCACCAGGGGTGAGTTGTGGAACTCACTGATAACCTTTCTGCACATCGCCTCTGGAACAAGCAGCTTTCCCTTGATAAGCATTCGGTTTTGGCCATCCTTCGTCCATCCTTCCGGGGCATTGCCCTGGTCAACTCAGTCGTGCATCACTTTGCACTATGGGTCTCCCAATTGAGACTCCTCCACATGCTGAAACAGAGATGATTACACCATCATCTAATATAGGCAGCCTCTACTTCTATCCATCCTCGCATCCAGGTTTAAGGTAGCCAACTCCTCCATCACCTTCCAGGCGTCTGCCGACTCTCGGACTGCATCCTTCTACGTCCTCCTGATCAAGGAATCGGCCACTACATTTCCCTTTCCCTCAGTATAAGAGATCTCAAAGTAGTAATCCTGGAGGAAATCCACCCATCTTCGTTGTCGCATGTTTAGGTACCTCTTGGAGAAGATATACCTTAAGATTTTGTGGTATGTGAAGACCACAAAGCGTTCTCCGATGAGGTAGTGCCGCTATAACTTTACCACAAAAACGACCGCTGCAAGCTCCATGTTGTGTGTGGCGTAATTACGCTCATGAGGACGTTGCTGCCTGGACCCATAAGAGATCACCCCTTGTCGCTGCATCAATACACATCTCAGGATCTGTCCTGAATCATCACAGAACACATCATAGGCTGCCCCTTCTTCTGGTAATCTCAGCACTGGGGCACTTACCAACTTCTCCTTCAGATAGCTGAAGGCTGACTCGCACTGCTCCCTCCACACAAAAACCTGGTCTTTCTTGGTCAGGGCTGTCAATGGGGCAGCTACTTGGGATAAGTTGGGTACAAACCTCCGATGGTAACCTGCCAGCCCGAGGAAACTACAGACCTCTGCCACATTCTTGGGTGATGCCCAAGAAACAACTGCCTCAACCTTTGATGGGTCCACCGCTAACCCCTACTCGGACACTACGTGCCCGAGGAATGCACTTCTCGTGTCCAGAATTTTCATTTCGACAACTTCCCATAGATCCGATGGTGTTGGAGGTCCTGCAAAACTGTCCTCAGGTGCTCTGCATGGTCCTCTTCTGACCTCGAATAGATCAAGATATCGTCGATGAACACAACCACGAACCGATCCAAGTACTCCCCGAAGATGGAGTTCATAATCCCCATGAACACAGCTGGTGCGTTCGTAACACTGAAAGGCATGACTATGGACTTGAAGTGTCAATGTCAGCATCTGAACGCCATCTTCGGGATGTTGCCCTCTTCTTCTTGGTCAGCTCTATTCTGATCGACCAAGGTAGTCTGCGGGGCCTCGATCGCTTGTACCACACACGGTCGCCTTCCAGGTTCCATAGTTGCATGGAAAACAAGGAATGCCTAAGCCCATGTAGTGCAGAGTATTGTCTGTAAAACATCTTAAACTTTTCATTTATTCTTAATTCCCAAAACACCCCAGAAACACGAGAACAATAGTCATTATGAGTCATGTACCTTTCCTAGGGTCTCTACCCTGCAATCAGTGTGGCATCACTTGATCGTTCGGTAGGTCCAGAGTCCTTGCGTCAGATCAGAGGGGGACCTAAAATCCAGTGTCCTAGCCGGTCTTCCTTGGCCTAATTCACGCACCGAGGCCACCCAAAAATGTTTCCCTACCATCCCATGCAATCCTCATTATTCCTAACCCCATACTCCATCCTATCTCTTAACCATCACCCTTGATACCATTATGTCACGACCCGCCTTCACCAAAAGGAGGGAAGGGTCAAAATATTGTTAGGCCCTTCCTTCTTTAAGTTGAAGGAGAGATAATGACCCCTGAGCCCCGCCTTCAATAGGTCCCATAGTGGCGACTAGCACCAAGGGTATAGAAATTACACACAAATGGAAGGAATTACCCCTTTTTGTTTTATAGGATCGAGAGATAAGATGATGAAACCCAACAATACCAAGGTAAAAGAAAAGTAAAGACAAAATTAAACTATTCCCACAAACATGTTACAAAAGTAAAAGCCACAAAGTACAAAAGGTGTCTACAAAGGTAAGTACAAATGATAGAAAAACAGCAACTGTAACTGCCCCAAAGGTCTGAGCTAGTATGGTCCCGTGCGATCCTCGAAGTCCTCCTGGAAACCTGAAAGCAGTTTTATATTCATAGGGTGAGCATACAAGTAAACTCAGTATGGAAAACCAAAGACTCTCAGGCACACGTGGGGGAACGTACTAAAGTCCTGTGAGAACAGGAGTAAAATAAACACCTTTCAAGGTAAACAATCCACCCAAGCCTCACCAGGAAACACTCTCCAAATAACGCAAGTCAAGTAATATATATAATAAGAGCACATCGATGTTTGGGTACCCCGCGCCACTTTCCCACTGGTTATTGAGACATCCTACTCATCGAACCAATCTCGTCATTCTCACCGCAGTCCCACTGCCACACCCTCCCGCACACACCTGGGCCACAACCACACGCATTCCCACTACCGAACCCCACACGCAAACACCTGGGCCATAATTGTCACACGTAACCACACCTCCAATCATCTTGGCCTGAACAACCACCACCATGCCTGAAGACACCTAGGCTAGATGATCCACCGCCAAGCCTGAAGACACCTGGGCCTCATCCCGAAGACACTTGGGAAACCACCTGCCGCACAAACCTGGACAACCACAACACCACCCCGCCCGAAGGTTCTTGGGATAATAATGGACCTCAGGCCATCACAGCCTACCCGAAAATACATGAGCTATCTGGGAAAGGGAGCAGAAAAGGAGCTAATAACCAGCCACTAATAATAGTGTTGGGAAACACACCCTCCCCCATGAAATGGGGGTGTTCGACACTCAATTCTCAACATGGGTGGGGCAAGAATAAGAAGAACAAAACTAAATATATATATATATAGGTAACAAGCACTCACCCAAGTTAGGTTTTTCTTCAGCCAACCTACAGGACACAAACATCACTCAGGTCCGAGTCAAGACTCTCGCCACCAAACCCGTTTTCCCCGTTCCTGTTATCATGTTCACCAATAATGTTCAAATAATTTTAAGCACTACTGGGCAACTAAACCATGAGCATAAACAAGGAAAAGAAACCAGCCAAATGTTAATTAAGTACCCACACTCAGTTCTCTTGTAAATTCCCAACAACCAAAGAATAAGTTAGATCCCTCGAAGTAGTGGAACCAAATACAACCCCGAGACACTGCCCCGTGTCCCCTCCCCAAAAAGTTTTTTCATCAAAAGAGGAACCCACCCAAATTCGTGATATAAACAAGGAAACCACCCGGTCTTAAACTCGCTAACGCAGAACCCATAACAACGAGGGATCCCATCCCAACTCCACAACCACCGAGAGTATAAAAACAGGGGATCCCATCCCATCCACATCTCCAATATTCAGCTCGTAAAAAGAAACAACCAAACCACTACCACTGACACAAAGCAGGGCCATGCCTGTATTTTCAGATTTATAAGATTTAACGCACTCCATGATTTCAATACCATGTCCTGACCGGGGTTATCACAGATGGGATTGATCCTAGTGCTTGCAATTTACATAGCCGAATATATGTAATTAACCAATTCACTTTTCACAGTAGGAGTTTATAATTACAAAACAATCCATTTAAAACATCGTGAGGGGTTCATTAGTGCACAGACAATGACCCCCAAGGGCCTCGATTTTTAGAAGGTGTAAGCCATCACAACTCAGAAAGATGATCATAATATAAACAACATCAACGATCACAACCACCCTTCATTCTTTATAGAATCTGTTCATTATCTTTATTTAGGTCTGGTTTATCCAATTCTATAGACTCAAAAGCACTCTTACCCCGCATGATACACAAAAGAGAGAGACAAGAAGGAGAAAT
Organism: Viscum album; assembly: GCA_963277665.1. Lineage (NCBI taxonomy): Eukaryota > Viridiplantae > Streptophyta > Magnoliopsida > Santalales > Viscaceae > Viscum > Viscum album. The sequence continues at coordinate 1,550,567,074 of OY728131.1, forward strand.
TCCCTACCTTTTGATCGACAATGGATGCTTAGGTTGGGCGTGGAACATTACACATAACGATGCTGCTCGCCTGATGCACGAAAATCAGCTCGTCTGGACGAAAGTACTCCTCACAGAGGGTGATCAAGAAAAGAAGAAACCTGGGGGGAACCCTTTAATTATAAGGGTCGCAGACAGTTGAGATAAGAATGTGTAACCGCGTGAGCGGGGGTCGTGGTTTACCATGCGGACGCACACATCATTAAAGGGTTAGGGTGGTTTAAACTGGCACACACAAGGTTAATTTATTAATTAAATAATTAAAAAATTTATGGGCGTTACCGGGATTTAAAACACACTTAAAGGAGTCAAATAGTGTTTAAACCCCAATTTACGCAAAAAGGAGCACTACTGGAAAGATCCCATGGGGGTAGGTCAGAGCCACTAGTAGCTGAGAGCTACCGGTGGGTGACAGCTACCAGTAGCGGAGCTACCGGTAGGCTGCAACGACCTGTAGACCGAGCTACCGGTAGGTTGCGTCTACCGGTAGACCGAGCTACCGGTAGGCTGGAGCTACCAGTAGACCGAGCAACTGGTAGGTCGCCGCTACCAGTACGTCGAGCTACCTGTAGGCCACAACTACCAGTAGGCTGAGCTACCGGTAGGCTGCCGCTACTGGTAGGCCGAGCTAACGTTAGATAGAGCTAACAGTAGGCTACGACTACCTGTAGACCGAGCTACCGATAGGCTACGGCTACCGGTAGACCGAGCTACCGGTAGCCCTGATACCGATAGTCTAAGGCTTCCGATAGGCCTACCGTTCAAAATTCACAGAGAAAAACCCAACACGAGATTTTCACAAAGTCATGGACCCCAAAAAACCCGGGCCATTACAGGTGAACCAAATCCACTATGATTATCTAAATAAAGAATAACCCCATTCCAAATGTGATATTGTTATTGGGAATGAGGAAATATTAAGAAATTAATTTCAATGAAAAGGTAATTTCAATTATTAGTTCAACATTTCATTTTTATTTTATAATCCTTTTTTCTTTTCCCTTTTAATGTAATTATTGTATTGTTATTTTATATTGTTATTCATGGTAATTTTTATTCAATATTGATGATTTATATCAAGGTTTTAATTTTTTTTATGTTTTTTGATCTATGATTATGGTGTAATTTTTTATATTCACTTTATATAACTTTATTAATTTATAAATAATTTATCCCATATTCATATTTTATCTCATTTTTACAATCCATCCATATATGTCTCATTTGTGTGATTTTTCCATAAACGTGTGATTGACCTCATTGATATTATGTTTTCCCTATATTTCCCGATAATTTGTAGATAGGTATATTTCTAATATTATCCTATGTATTTTGTCATTTATTGGACTTATTATACTATTAATTTGTAATAATTAATTTCCATATACAATTTAAAAAAAATATAATTTGGGGACTAGTTTATCTATTAAAATATTGTAACGATATAAATATTCTTATAAAAATATTTTTATTCATTTTATATATTTTCATAGTATTCTTGTAACGTTTGGGTTTATAGCATTGAACTATTGAGTATATGCCTAGGATTATTCCAGAAAAAAATAAAACACAACAAATTCATTACCCTATATTTAATTACATATTATGATAACTATAAGAGATTAATTGGATTGATTCATTCATGTTATCTCATACAGTGATAATCCCATTAATTATACACCATGATGATATAAAATGTAATCAAAATGGAAATACCATTGAATTTAAATTTATTGTATATTTCAATAAATCTCCAATTTTCACTAACCTTTTAGTCATATCACATGATGGGCCTTTTAGCATTAAACTAATATGAATTCCTGAATACACCATTGCATGAGGATAATAATATCGAGGAACATATCAGTGATATTGAAAATAAATAGTGTTATAACATTATCTTTATAGAAAAATGTTTTTCCATAACTATATCAACTATCTATATCAAATAAAATTATGAATAATCAACTATATTTTATCTAACACATTTATTTGCTATAGTACATAGAGTATCAATATTCCATATAGTGTACTCATATGTTTTATCTTATGTCACATAAATGATTTATTTCAATGTTAAATTCCATTTAATTACAATTCATTAATTTTTTTGAGGTTTTCACAAGCATTTGTGGGGGAATGGGGGAGTTTTTATGAATTGGGCCAAACCTTGAGCCCAATTCCAGATTTAAAAATAAAATTTTATTCCATTATAACTCTTTCATTCTTAAACATTTTTCAACCATTACAATTACTAATTGTCATCCCCTAACCTATTAAAACCACCATATTAATTTGGACCATTTATAAATCCATAATGATGGTGGATATGGGTTTTTATATAAGGGAACAGGACTGCCCGAAAGCCCATTTTCTAAATTAAAAATAAAGTTTAATTATTTAATATATCCTTCCATATTTGCGTTTTTTTTGTGATTCCAACTCTCACCCGAGACCACATACATAAGGCGCGACCCCAATCTCTCCTCCCACAATTTGGAGCTCGATAGAATCGCGAAACCGGTCAAAACATCACTAGATTTCAGAAATCGTCCAGATTTGGAGAGGTAAATTGATCCTTTAATAAAATCATCTATTTCTACTCATTTCCCCCATTCCAGTTCTTAAATTATCTAATAATCTTTGTTCGAACCTCCCATTAATGGTTGGATGTTTTCAAATTCAGATTTCTGGGGGTTTTGGGTCATTTTCTTCAAGATTATTTTGGGTATGTGTTTCTCTCTTTAATTCCTTCCTTTTCTTTAGGGTTTCCTCCCACATTCATAAATTTATTGAGTGTCCCGAAGTTAGAGTTAATACCTAGGGTTTTATTTGGGGTATTTTTTGTGAAATATTATGGTTTATGGTTTGTTTTCACATCCTTGTGGTGCGGCGGAGTTGCGGTTGAGGTTTCACACCAAGATTCCAGGGTTTTGACTCAAAAGGTAGGTGGTTCCATGTGTAAACAATTATTGATGAGTTATTTTTCTATATTTAACCAATTTTCATATTTCTCATATTTTTGGTGTGGTTTGAAAATAGTTTATGATTGATTTGGTTATTTGTTAAATTTTATAGTTGCTTTTTATCATGATATTGGGTGTTTTCATGTGTAACTCATGGGGTTTTATTTGGGTGTGGTTTATAACTTATGAAATTGAATTATTAAATATTTTTTGGCCTACCAATTCTGGTTTTGTAATTTACTAGTGTCATGTGGTCCTAAAAAGACGGGTTTTGAATAGTTTAGATGTGTAAAACATTGTTATACTTCTTGAGGTCATTTTAGGAAAATGTGTGTTTTCATTTGTATCTTTTCTAGAATTATTCATGGGTATTTTATAACACTTGAATGTGTTTTTATAAATGTATCTAGGGATGAAAATTCTATTTTTGATAGTAATTGGTATGGGTTTTTACATAAATGGGAGTATTGAAATGAGTTTTGTGTGCAAGACATAGTTACACCCCTTCAGTTGTTTTATGAAAATTGTTAATGTTTTGTTTGGTTAAAAAAATAGATAAAGTGTGTATATGTACAATTTGGGGTGTGTGTTCACCTAATATGGGTTTTTGAAAGTTATGGTGGTTATTTTAGATTTCAAATATTTTTTTAGAATGTTTTATAAAGTGCTGAAATGTTTTAGAAAATGGAAAGAGAGCTACAAAAAATAGTTGTGGGCTATTTTGTGTGAGTGTGTTGTGAAAATTGAATTTTGTTGATGAAAGTGGTATTATATGTTATTTGAGTGGGCTTTAATGTGAGTTATAATGTCTTATAATGGTTTATAAAAAAATTTAAAGGATTTGTGGAAGTGTCAATGTAATGTGAAGAGTGTTGTAGGCTATTTTTGTATGAGTCGGATTTCAAAATCAATTTGAATGAAAAGTGTGGTTTTGTGACTTTTTTGGTATACATGTGGTATTTTTGGTGAATTTTTGATATAGAAATTATATTTTCATGTGAAAAGTATATATCTTGACATGTTGAACTTGTTTGAGCACAAAGGGAAAACCCGGGTATCTAGGTGGGTGGACGTGTACTAGTATGCTAGTGAATCCATGGGGTTTGGCCTCAGTTTCACTTAGCAAGATTGAAGCTTAGAACTCTAAATAAACTATGATGATGATTATTGGGGACCAATAGGTTATGGGTATGTTCCCTACTACTGGCTCGTGCACGAGCACAGATATTTGTGATGATTACTCTCACCGAGATTCGAGGTACCGGGGACCCACAACTAGCTAGTGCCTATGGGTTATTTCCCATTGCTTGTGCTCACTAGATATTTTGTTCTTACCGTCGGCATAGGGTGTGATAGTATGGAAAATTAAGTAGCTATGGTATTAATTTTAAATGTTTTTAGTCTTTAAATTACCCCACCTGAAAACTGTTTTTGTTTAATGTTTCATCTTTTAGAAATTTTAGCTAGCATCTCATGTTTTTAAAAACATGCATGATTTTCGTCATTAAATGTTAATCACATGGAATCTATTCGTGTTGGTATCCTATTGGGATTTTTCTCACACCCTACTTAAACCCTTGGGTGTATGTAGACTTGGTTATTTTTGTTGTCGCAGGTTGGGTACAGTTTTTAGTTCCAGTGGTTCGGGTTTCTGGCAGTTCCAAGGTGGTGAAGTCTTGTGGAGATGGATTAAGGGTGGTTCCCCTTACCATGAGGGTTCTTGGGCTGTCCTTATTTGTTTTTTTACCTTTTTAATGTTCTTTAAACATTTTTTTTAACTTATGTAAGCCAGTTCTGAAATTTTGTAAAAGATGGTTTTAGTTGAAAAATCCAGATTTGTTTTATTGAGTTTGTTTGTTGTTTAATGTTTATAAAATCGGGTAAATTGTTCCCAATTATCTTTATATGATACTCTGGTACTTGTTCCAGCCCGTGGGGATCGGGAGCACCCTTCGAGCCTTGTCACGGGCTGGTTTTGGTGTCGGTTTTGGCGGTGAACAGATTCGGTTTGTGACAAAGTGGTATCATAGGTGGTTCAGGTTAACTCTTTGAGTCATGTTATTTGGGGAACAGTCAGGATAGTCTGGGGTTAGGATTGTTGGGATGTGTAATTCCTATTATGGGTAGTCTTCCTGATCACCACACCTCATAATGGGATTCATGTTTCCAGGAGAAGTCCGGATTTATCTAAGTGTATTGGTTTTCTTGGTTCGATGATGATTAGGGGAAATGAAAAGAGAGTTGGGTTAATGGTCCTAGTGAGCTCGCAGGGCCTAGAAAGCCATGTAGATCCAAGGATATTCCATTGAACACTCTCTGTGATAGTGAATTGACTGGAGTATGGATGTAAACCATATTCCCAAATCACCCACTGAAACTAGTTTCCTCTAACATTGTTTTGTTCTTAGGTTTTCAAATCTTGCCACTTTGGTTTTAAGAAGTGTATAGTTTTTGTGAAATGATTTTCAAATAAAGAGGGAATGGTTTGCCTTATGAAATGGTGGAACTGAATTTTTAGAGTTGTTTTGAAATGGAAAATGGTGTGCTAACACCTCTTTTGAAAGTAGGGACTATATTGAAGATGGTTTTGAAAAGTGTTTCCAATAGTGTTTTCTAAACAATCAAAGGGTGTTTTAATGGAATGAGATGTTTTTAAATTGATGTGAATATCTTGAAATTGAGTTATTTTACAAATTGTAGTGTCTTTCTGAAATGTTTTTTTAAGATGTGAGTTTGGATTTTGATCTCGTGGTTAGCAGTTTTGAGAAAAAGGTTGTGTTGGTTGACCATTTTGGTTTTGAAAAGTGGAATGAATTTTTGATTTAACCTCTGGTATTTTCATTAGAAACCACATGAATGGGGTTATATGGGAAGATGGATGGTTGATGACATGGCTGGATTAGGGACGGGATGTATATGAGGTGGGTTCCTGGTGTGGAATAGAAACATGCATGTGTAATGCCCATGGGGTACCATTGGTGGATGGGCTAACCGTTGAACGAATTTTTTTTTTCAAAAAAATGTTTTTAAAGAGAAACATGAGGTCTTGATGAATTTTTTGAGATGGTTTATATTTTTTTTGGAAAATGTTGATGTTGTGGGATGTTTTGAGTCCAAGAACCCCTCCTATTCGAACTATGTTTTGAGTTTGTGTTTGTTCGGTAAGCTGGGTAGAAGGACCGGTTTGTAGTCTCCTCTGAGAAATGTTTCAGGACACCTTTATAGTGGATCCCTTCATGTGTTTGGATCTGGTCTGTGGAACTTTTTCACCAATGGACCAGCCTGGTTGGGTGTTTAGGTTCTCTTGTTGGATAAGGTATGTCTCCATTAAGGGTTAAAGCATAACTGAAGTGCAACCCAGATTGTTTTTCCATTCGAAAATCCTCCAGTTGATCAATATAAGGAATATTTTTTTATCATGATCTGTAGATTTAGTCTACACCCATTCTTTTCTTTGATTTTTAGATCCTATAGTAATGGGAGAGTGCTCGTGGAAGGTTAAAGAGACTTTAGTTTATTATGTATCCTGATTCGTTGAAGGTGGATGTAGTCTAGGGTTGTTATTGTGGATGAGTGTCTCGACGATGTCTAAGAGGGCCTTTGGGTTCTTCAAAGTTTCTATGAAGCATGATTTCATGTTAAACCATTGGTGTGGGAAATATTGTCACGATAGGATATTTTATCCAATTTCTGGAATTGTGTGTTTTTTGGGGATGTCGTATTAGTTCCCTCTCCATGCATTGTTTATATCAGTCACAATGGTCATGTTCCGTGATGCCTTATGATGTCATGTGCTTGATTGACCGAATAGGTGAAAGTCATGAAATCCTCTGAGAGTCCATGTTATATCGGGTGAATGTCTCCCTTGTAAAAACATCAAAATATTCCATTTTAGAGGAAGGTGAGTTTAGTTGTTATTTACTTCTATTGTTTCTCACCCGAACAACAAGGATTATTGTGTGTGCGTTTTATAAGCCCATGTTTCAGTGAAACATCAGGTTAGGGTAATGTGAGTTTGGAATGTGTTATGTCATGGAAAACATTTCAGGGATTGAGGTGTAGTTGTTGGTTGCATCGAAAGATTAATTATCATCTAAGGGGTTTCTAAATCCCAACTATGAGGCCGAAGATGTTTCAATCATTTGAGCTCCAGCCATAGGTCTCAGAGTGAAGCTGGATCGTAGTCAGGAGAAATACTAGGGTCATTTAAACCCTTGTACAATGTACTATCCTCATCATTAAAATAGTAAGATTTTAAATCTCTTGTGTCATCATATTTTCTCTTATGTTCCCGTTCAGAGAAAATAGGTTGAGGGCCTTGTACCCATGACATTGTGTAATGTCATTCCCTCCCACTTTGGTTTCCATGGATTAATTAGAGAATGGTCAGAAATTTGGATAGAAATACTGAGGACACAGTTTGTGCCCCGATTAGTAGTGACCGTGTTCTAGGAAGCCATACAGAAAGAATGATTTTCACAGCTACTGCACGGTTTCCCAAATCGTGCAGACTAACCCTATGCCATTCCCAAATCCTTAAAACAAAATTGGGTCTGACTGTGTTGGCCCATGGTAGTCAATTAAGATGGTTAGTTCTTATAGTGGGGAGACCCACAATGATTCTCTTGTAAATTCCTTCACAAAAATTGAATGGAATTATACCTTATGTACTAAGGAGTCCGTTAAGGCCTCCCCTGTTAGTGTCCCGATTCTGTCTCAGAAAAATATAGGTTGTCTCTTTTGGCGGGAAGCCTATGTGTGTCCACCCCGTACCAATAACTCAAGTTTATCCATGGTCTTGGCTTGGAAGTAGGTATTCTTATTCGAAACTAACTATCTACCAACATATTCCTTGAGTAAATGTTGCGATTGTAGAGTGACCAATGGTTTAGATAAATGTAATTGTAACCTTGTTCGATGTTGTTGTTCATTTGGGTGAATTGCATGAGCCTTGTTTGGATAGTATTAGGGGAGTTTTATTTTGGGATAAAGTATGAATGTGATTGATCATTTAATTATCATGGTGTATGTTTTGGTTGTGATAGTAATCCTTAATTGATCACTGGAGGTGTTTTGGCCTTTGGTGGTGAAACCCGGCAAGGGAGTACCTCTTGGTTTCTCAGTTGGGTTTGGTTGTTGCTTTGGCCTTGATGTTACATTCCCGGGCAGAAAGTTTTCATGGTGGTGATAATTTTCACAAAAATGAAATATTTTAATATTAAATTCTATTTAATTTCCATTCATGCTATGTTATGAGGGATTCCCAAGCATTTATGGGGGAATGGGTGAGTTTTTATGTATTGGGCCAAACCATGAGCCCAATTCCAGATTTAAAAATAAATTTTTATTCCTTTATAACACCTTCATTTTTTAACTTATTTCAACCCCTACAATTCCTAATTGTCATCCCCTGACCTATTAACATCACCATATTAATTTGGAAAATTTAGAAATCCATAATCATGGTGGATATGGGTTTTTATGTAAGGGATTGGGCCTACCCAAAAGACAAGTTTATGCATGAAAATTAAATTTTAATTATTTAATATCTCATTCCCTATTTGCATTTTTTCGGTGATTCCAACTCTCCCCCGAGCCCACATACCTAAGGCGCGACCCCATTCCCTCCTCCCACAATTTGGAGCTCGATAGAATCGCAAAACTGGTCAAAACTTTACTGGACTTCAGAAATCGTCCATATTTGGAGAGGTAAATTGATCTTTTAATAACATCTTCTATTTTTATGCTTTTTCCCCCATTCCAGTTCCTAAAAGATCACCTAATATTTGTTCGAACCTCCCATGAATGGTTGGATGTTTTCAAATTCATATTCTGGTTGATTTTCAGTCGATTTTGTCAAGATTATTTTGGGAATGGGTTTCTCTATTCAATTCCTTCATTCTCTTACGGGTTTCCTCCCACTTTCATAAATTTATAGAGTGTATAGAATTTAGGGTTAATAGATAGGGTTTTATTTTGGGTATTTTGGTGATATATTATTGTTTAGGGTTTTTTTTTCACATCCTTGTGGTGCGGCAGAGGTGCGGTTTAGGTTTCACACCAAGATTCAAGGGTTCTGACTCAAAAGGTAGGTGGTTCCATGTGTAAACAATTATTGATGAGTTTTCTTGCTGTATATAACCATTTTTCATATTCCTCGTTTATTGGGTGTGGTTTTAAAACTATTTATGATTGATTTGGTTATGTGTTAAATTTTATAGTCGCTTTTTTACATGAAATTTAGAGTTTTCATGTGTAACTCATGGGGTTTTATTTGGGTGTGGTTTATAACTTATGAAATTGGATTATTAAATATTTTTTGGCCTGCCAATTATGGTTTTTTAATTTACTAGTTTCATGTGGTTATAAAAAGAAGGTTTTTGAATAGGTTTGATGTGTAAAACATTGTTATACTTCTTGAGGTCATTTTAGGAAAATGTGTGTTTTCATTTGTATCATTTCTGGTATTATTCAAGGATATTTTATAATACATGAATGTGTTTTTATAAATGTATCTAGGACTTCCAATTCTATTTTTGATAGGAATTGGTATGGTTTTGGTCTTAAATGGGGGTTTTGAAATGGGTTTTTGTGTGGAAGACATAGTTACACCCCTTGAGTTGTTTTATGAAAATTGTGAATGTTTTGTTTAGTTAAACAATGTGTATAAAGGGTGTATATGTAATGTTGGGGGGGGGGGTGTTCACCTAATATAGTTTTTTTAAAGGTAAGGTGGTTATTTTTGATTTCAAATATTTATTTAGAATGTTTTATAATGTGCTGAAATGTTTTAGAAAATGTTAAGAGAGCTGCAAAACATGGTTGTGGGCTGTTTTGTTTGAGTGTGTTGTGAAAATTGATTTTTTTTATGAAAGTGGTATTATATGTTATTTGAGTGGTATGTAATGTGAGTTATATTATCTTGGAATTGTTTATAAATTTTTTTAAAGGATTTATGGAAGTGTCAATGTAATGTGAAGAGTGTTGTGGGCTATTTTTTTATGAGTCGGATTTCAAAATCTATTTGAATGAAAAGTGTACTTTTGTGACTTGTGTGGTATACATGTGGGATTTTTGGTGAATTTTTTATATGGAAATGATATTTTCATGTGAATATTATATATCATTACTTGTTGAACTTGTTTGAGAATAAAGGGAAAACCTAGGTATCTAGGTGGGTGGACGTGTACTAGTATGCTAGTGAATCCGTGGGGTTTGGCCTCAGTTTCACATAGCAAGATTGATGCTTACAAATCTAACTAAACTGTGATGATAATTATTGGGGAACACTAGGTTATGGGAATGTTCCCTACTATTGGATCGTGCATGAGAACATATATTTGTGATGGTTGCTCTCACCGAGATACGAGGTACCTCGGACCCACAACTAGCTAGTTCCTAGGGGTTATTTCCCATTTCTTGTGCTCACTGGATATTTGGTTCTTACCATCGGCCTACGGAACGATAAGATAGAAAATTCAGTATCTATGGGATTAATTTTAAATGTTTTTATTCTTTAAATTAGCCCACCTGAAAACTGTTTTTAGTTAATGTTGTATCTTTTAGAAATTTTAACTAGCATCTCATGTTTTTGAAACCATTCATGCTTTTCGGCATTAAATGTTTATCACATAGAATCTATTATTGGTGGTATTCTATTGTGCTTTTGATCACACCCTACGTACACCCTTGGGTGTATGTATACTTCGTTATTTTTTTGTCACAGGTTGGGTACAATTTTTTGTTCCAGTGGTTTGGGTTTCTGCCAGGTCTAAGGTGGTGATGCCTTGTGGAGATGGATTAAGGGTGGTTCCCCTTTCCATGAGGGTTCTTGGTCTATACTTAATAGTTTTTTTACCGTTTTAATGATCTTTAAACATAGTTTTAACTTATGTAATTCAGTTATGAAATTTTGTAAAAGATGGTTTTAGTTGAAAAATCTAGATTTGATTTATTGAGTTTATTTGATGTTTAATGTTTATAAAATAGGGTAAATCATTCCCCATTTTCTTTATATGATACCCGGGCACTTGTTCCAGGCAGTGGGGATTGGGAACGCCCTTCAGGCCTTGTCATGGGCTGGGTTTGGTGTCGTTTTTAGCAGCGACCAGATTCGGTTCGTGACATCTTCTATAAGTACAAACTATCTAGGTTAATGATTAGGACCCATCTTGTTCATCCAAGAAGATGAGTACCTCATATGCCCCTTATCAATGTAGTTAAGTAAATCACATGCACCTTATCTTATAATAAATATACATTTCCTAAGTATATCTAAAACTATTCATCGAATCATGCTCATCATAAATGAGAAATGATCCCGTTTAGTTTATGACAAAAGCAGATACATGATTAGAAGAATACCAAAAGTTCAATGTTATTATTATTGTTGGGTTTTGTCATAGTATATCAAATAAAAAAATTAACACGCTAAATGGTATACATGGTAGGCAATTTATTACAAAAAAACCAGTTCTGCCTCATATGTGTTTCCCTTATCTCTAAATAAAACATATCCCATGCAATCCTTCACATTTATTCACAACCTACAATACTATGATGATAAATAATTATAAATAATAAATTTTTATATTTCATGAGGTGAATTACCTTTTAAATTTATGAAATGTATAAATCAAATAAAATATGATTACATTTCTAGACCATATTTTTTATGACATGATATATTTTATATTATTAAACTCTTTTTGGAATGCTAAAAAAACAAAAAAAAACAACCCTTATAGTCATGTATTATATAATATATTTCTAGAGATCCCATATGTTTGTTGTTATTTTATAGATATGAAAATTTTTTATATCTCAAATTAATTCCTAAAACATTTCAATCCGCCATATGATAAAACCCTCTAATAAAACTGCTTTATTTACAGACATATATAATGTATTTTATTTTGAATACTGTTAATAGTGGTTATAAAATCCACATGTGTAACATTACAAACATATAATTCAAACATATTAACATCAAAACATCATATGTTATGATGTTACTAATTAGTATTGTATAAATTGGACATATTCTATGTTTATCATCATCATTATTGAATGACGGCCTAATTAATTCCTTTACAAAATATTTTGCTAATTAAATGAAACACTCTAAATTATTTCATACGTACTAAAAAGTTATAAAATATTTAAGGATATTATGTAACATTCAATTTGAAATTTTTATTGTATAATAATTTTGTTGTAATATTAATATATAAAAGTATAAAAATAATCCCATTATACTCTTGTGTATTATACAATATTGTGATTATTATTATCTAAGAAAAAACGTCTTTATCCATAAGTAACACTTATTTTATTAAGTGTGAGTATTTAACAAATAAATATTAAAACCCAAATCTTAATAAAAGTTACGGGTATTTATAAAAATGTATTTAAACTAATAATTTTTATTTAAAATATTACAATGATGGTGGTTATGACAATTTAAGATAATATTTTATAAAATAAAACAAATAAAATTATACTATCCAATATAATCCTCATTTAATTTATATATGATTTTATATTTTTTTGGAAGTGTTTTTTAGATCTTAATACTTTTATATTGTATTATTTATTCATATCCACAATTTATTATCAAATAATAAATTATACCAATGTAGATAAAATGTGACAAATAATCAAATCAATTTTTAAAAACCATGTAAGAATGAATTGTACACTAACTTTCCAAAAATACATAGTAATGACATTTTTTAAAATATTTTAATGAAATAATTCAGATCCATAAATTAGAACCTTTATTTGGAACAATTTTATATTTTTAGATTTTTAAAAAAAATCTACATTTGGAATCATATGCACATGAAAATTGAAATATTGTTTTCAAAAAAATTCTTAACATCGACACTCCATGGAGTTTCAATGAATCCATTGGGAGTTATAGATATTTACATTAAATATGAAATCAAATATTTATTCATGAGACATCATTTAAATTTTAAAATCTATATATGTAAATTGTGTTATCCAATCATTTTAAAGAACTTACAATTTTACCCTTTTTATATTCAACATATTTCTAGTATATTGAATATATCAATTAAAATATATCTATCCTGAAAATTTTATGAAAATTGTGAAAAAAATTATTCAACTCAATAAAAAATTAATTCACAATGAACTATTAAATTATTTCAAAAATTAACTATAAAATTCATAGCATATTTAAGTCAATTTATCAAATAAACCATTATAATAATATTCAGTTAACAATCCAACTATAATTAAAAATATGTGTTTAAACTAAAATACCAATAGTTAATTTTCATATAATTACATTAGAAATAAAATTTAATTAATTTATACTTATCGTTAGAATATTTATCCTCATGTTATGAAATGTTATGTTTTTGTTACATATTTACATATTAGCCTAATTGATATAAATTTTCTTTTTTTAATATAAATTTTTCTTATTCTATTTCATTATAAAAACTATATTCATTTACAATTATATTTTTCAAAAACTCATTACAAATCCATGATCAATAACAGAAATGACATTATATCAAAAATTCATTAATCAAATGAATGTCATTGTAAAAAATTAATAAATTAATTTTTTATTAAATGTTAACCCACTAAAATGTTATCCCTTTTAATATATATTATATACATTAGTGTGAAATGATCCATATTTCAATCATTAATAAGTCATTTATAGAAATAACTTCACAAATTTATCAATCTAGGTAAAACATCATGCTAGTAGCTTCCTAAATGAATATTGAATGTTTGAGTGGAAAATTCTTTCTTGAGTACATCATGTAAACTAAATTGACACATTTCTTTTGTAATTCATCCCAATGGTATTCAATCTATGTGTATCCAATATAATATTTCATAAATTGCCCCACCTAACACTTATGTATCCCACATTTATTTTATTTCTCTCACCTGATAATTATTAGACACCCTCTATTGGAAAAAAACCAAACATATGGATGATTGTGGTCCTAACAATTGTGTTATATTAATATAATTCAAGGATAAAAATTTTTAAAGGTATTTTGAAAATATATCCTACATTCACATGAAATTTAAATTTAAAAAATAAAATTTATATATCTTGTTCTACGTAAAACACCTAACTAAAATGAAACCATGATATTTCATATATAGATAAATAATATGATATTTGATCAATTTCAAAAAAAAATTATCTTCGAATATGGGTGACCAAATTATAATATATATATAAATATAATTTATATAAATTTACATTGTCCATTTTCTACCTAAAATATGTTGTTCTTAAAATTTCCCCATTTATATATAGTATATTTCATTAAATAAATTTAATTATCGTATTAATAAAATATGTTTTCAATATAATATATTATAGATTTATTATTTATATTATTATTAATATTTAAAAAAATAGAATAATAACATGTAATATTTAAGAATGTTATTTTTCAAAAAATTAGTTATAGTTATATTATATGATTTTTTATAATAGTCAAATTCCATAATTTTTGTACATTGTTTTAATAAAATTCTAAAAATTTATAGATTTATCATGATAATCATAAAATATGATTTCTTAAGAAATATTTCTAAATGTTGGGATTTTTAATTGAATTGTGAAAATAATATTTTTAACAATACCACGAAATTTATTATATAATTTGAATATTTATTTATTAATAGTTTGTTCAATTACACCTCATCTAGAAAATTAATTTTTTTCTTAATGAATATTTATTTTATTTATTTCACATTTAAAATAATCATTGATATTTTAAAATTTAGTAAATTACTCCCTAGAACTATTTCCCAAATAATTATTTGATTAAAATTATTCTTTATATCAATTAAAAACAGAATCTAATAAAGTTTATTTAAATATATATAATAATGATGTTCATACTCATTAAAAAGGAAATATAATTTACGTATAAATAATGTATTATGCATGAAAAATATAGTTACCGTGATAAACATTAAAAGGGAAAATTGGTTATCCAATGATATAAACCCCATAAAATGATAATAAAGGTTTATAATAATGTTTTTATGATGATTCAAGTCAATATACAATGTGATATCCATTATTTGTCATTATAAATTCATATAGAAAAATGAATCAAATGATCTCTTTATATTAACGTCAAATAATAATAATAATTTCATTCTCACAACTTATAAAAGGTTCATATTTCCACCCTGTTAGGACAACACCAAAATTGTAGACTTATATTGAATCAGTACATTATTACTCCCAATATAATCTTGTTTTACTTCTATAGTCTTCTGAATATAGTATTTTGGTATAAGCCCTCTCTTTCTAATGAATCCTCTGTCGGAAACTCACAGTTTCCAATATAGGTACTAACATTTCACTAGAGTTGGTTATTTTTATATATTTCCCTTTAAAATATATTCTTCTTAATATAATTAATATAATTATATTTTATGTAATCAATTATTTGATTATATTTTTCTTATAACCATTCACCACCATTCCCCTTTTCCATTGAAAATTTGAAATTATATTCATGTGTCCGTGTGTACTGTTGCCTTCAAAAAGTAACATACCACATTTTTCAACTATTTCCCTCAATATTATATAAAATATATTAAAATATTATTTAAAAACATTAGTCGATATAAATAATTTCATTAATCTTCTATTATATTGATTTTATGTCAAAAAAACCTCTTTTAAAGCCATACAAATACTATAATTATAATTTGTGGATATTTAACAAACGACATTAATATTAAATAAAATTTTCCCTTTAATGACTATTAGAATATAACAAATGTAGTATTTGAAATAAATAAATATTTATTTATTTTATTTAGGTTTTACAGTGGTAAAAATATTATTAAAATTGTTATTTGTTATACTATCATTTGGTTAAAAAATCAAAAAATATCTTCATCATAGATTTTATATTTAGGGATTAAAAAACATACTTGAAATAAAACTATTAATTTTAATAAATTATATAGAATCTGTTATTGTATATATAAGGATCAATCTATGATGATCATTTTGATTAGAACTGGCCATGTTTCCACAATTACAAATCCATCTAAAATCGATCAATATTACTCACACAAAATATTGTAAAATGTATAATAACTAACTTATATAATTTTAGATAATGAATATAATTGTAGTTTTTAAAAATTTTAGATATTAATTAAGTCTCTAAATAGTTTTTTATATTTATACTTTTTTAAACTCGATATTAAATTTCCTTAGAGGATGATCTTAATTACATTAAGGAGTTATTTTTCTTAAAACCATTTCATTTAGACTTATTTAGTGTAGTGCACCATCATATCTTCGATATGGTGTAATTAATTACTAATATATTTATTTTACCAATTATTTTAATTCTTTTTGTTTTAAATGTTTCATCAAAATATCATTTCCCCTTGACTAATATTTCAGCCCAACTGTTTTGTATAAGTGGAATTGGTCCCGCCTATTATTTTATAATGGGATCCTCCCTTTTTTGATCTATGCAATCAATGAATTTTTTGTAAAATACATATATCTAATAATAAAAAATTTTAAAGATAACAAAATTTTGCTTAAAGTCATTTATAATATCCAATTGAACTTTTAGCATTATCAATGTGGTTTATTTTCATTAATATGATAAAACAATATCTTTTTAAAATTTCATTTGTGAACATATCATTTTAAAAAAATTGGTATTTTTCTATTAATAATACACTAAACATATTAATGGGTTGTAACATAAATTTTTATATTCAAATTTTTAAAAAATATACCATGAATTTTTTTCAAAATATATATTATATTTGTTATATCAAATCCAATTTCCCTGATTGTCATAAAATTACATTTTTCATACGTGAAAATATATTTTTAAAAACATTATTCTTGTTTGATGAAAATATTAAATTGATATAGTTAATCATATTCATATGGATATCTTATGGAATATCTAATTCTATCATATAAATAATTCATCAATTCATTTTTATTTCTTATTTATTGGATTTTTATAATTTGAATTTTTATTTTAACACATTTCCTCTATGAATAATCTATATTTTATTTAATTTAATGAAGGATTATATCCACCCATACATAATTGTATTTATACTCTATAGTATGCATAAATACCTTATTTTTCATTAATTTCTTTTTCAATATAGTATAATAATATCTTTTTACACCCACATTTTATAATAGGTTTACCATATAATGATTATTAATAGAATAATGATTGGTTTCTTTATGTAAATCACATAAACAATATTCATGTAATATATTAAATGATGTTCATTGATAAAACTCCATTTCATTGAAAATAATTAATCTCTATAGATGAAATTTTATGATACAATGGTTTAATTCATTGCTAGTGTATTATGATACCTTCATTATAGAGAATCACTTTTGATATAAATATCCAATAACAACTATTTCATTATACAAATTGATTATTTTAATTATTTTTTATTATAGTAAATGTTTTATTGGGTATTTGTTTTCTATAATGTGTTTGTGTTCATATGTTTCGTTATCAAACCATTATGATTTTATTATTTTTATATATTATCTCTAATTATTTTCTCTTACGTTTTCCCATAATGATGTCCTAATCTCCTGAATTTCTTATGATTCCATTTTATAATTTTATGATAAATTATAATATATATTTTGTGATAATTTGTGCATATTATGTGTAATATTTTTTATATTTTTTAAGTATAACTATGGGATAATATATTTCAAATATAATAAAAAATTGATAATTATTTGGAAAATAAATGGGTTTTGTAATATATGTTTTTTTATATTTCTCTATAATTCAAATCCCAAAATATGGTTAGAAAGTTTTTTAATGTAATATTTTACAAATGAAATCAAATTATGAGATTATCATATCTGAGGGGTCACTAGATTGGTAATATTGATTGTTTTATATAACATTATAGTTTATTATGTTATCAGTTATCGATGTATATTTCATCAAGTTAAAAAAAATTTAGATGGATCAAAATTTAAAAATTATGGAAAACCCTTCTACTTAATTTAGGAAATATTTCTTAATTTATTAATTAGAATAATATAAATTTATTGGGAACAATAGGGTTATGTCAATGGGAAATGTCTATTTAAGGTATATCGTCCAAAAATATGGAAATATTGTGATTTTTTATATCTTTCAGAAATTACATCCAAATTTGTATACATGACGGTGGATTCACTTGTGGATTATTTTAATCTATGATTAAAAATCATAATAATGTATTTTTGATTATTCAAACAATATTCTCTCTATTTTCTGATGATTTTACCTAAGTCTAAACACTAGGATAGACACTCATAAGAGATATTCATTGGTTAACTCATACACTGTTTATGAATCATTTTGTAGGTTCTGAATATGTTAAACATAAATTCCCTAAAATATATCCCACATGTTTTACTTATATTTGATCTTTGATATTAATAAAATATGGTGTGGAAACCACTTAAGAGTTATTTATTATATGATCATTGATTTACCTTGGTATGTTTTCTAATTTATGTCCCTAAACACTCATTTTTTAGATTGTTTTTGAATCCCAAGGGAAGAAGGATAATAATGGAGTTTATCAACAATGTTGTAATTTTGATAAATTCAAACCTAAATGAAATTGATAAAGAGAGATAAATTTTGTATTATTCCAAACCATCTATCATGAATAGTGAATAAAAATATAAAACTACCTATGTTTTTAAGCATATGATGTAAGTGAAAGATGGAGTCTTATATATATTTGAGTGACAGTGATTACGATGGAATGAATATTTAATTTTTTGTTCATAAAAAATTTTTGAAGAAGAAAAATGTGAATGAATTCATGGAATTGGAAGATATTTTATGTGTGGAATAGGATTTAATTGAGAATACAATTTGTAAGGAAAAGTGAAGAGCATAGTTGATGTGGGGAAGAGAAATAATGATAATATTAAGACACCTCTAATAGTTGAATGTATTTTAAGTGAGGAACTTGGGAATTATCCATGTTATTCCCCAAATCTAGGGGTTAAAAAATAATTATAGACACAAATAATTTCAATTATAAGGGAATACATATATAACTAAAATTACATACATGGGTTCCCATAATTACCTAGAATGGGAAACACAGATCAGACTCTCAGAAACTGCTAGTGTTTTATTTTTATCATGGTCAAGACACTCCTCACTACAATGAATGTATAATGATATCATAAAATATCAACCATAATGACATTATATTGAAATATTAAAACTCTCTAGTGTTGTGATTATTTTATCCAATGTATAATACTCATTCATAATATATATTTATTGGAATATTTTTTGAAAAAAGAACCATTTTTTATAAGAATAAAAATCACATGGAATTTTTATATTTTCATTTAGTGGTAATTTTTTTTGAAAAAAATATATTGGGAAATAAATTCTTTCTTCTGAATTACCTAAAGTAGTTTTTCTATTCATGTCATCAATCATAAGTTATATAATATGTTCTGAGAGAATCATCGAGTCAATTTATAGTGGTGCCTATATTAATAAATAATTTAAAAAGGTATTCATGGTGTTTATAAATGATTCATGTAATTTAATATCATCTTAAAGACCCAATAATATATTTTCAGGGTATATATTAATATGAAACATGCTTTCATTACATGAAATTTTCAATTCAAGTATTTAGGTTATTTAAAAATAAATTTATTAGTCCAAAACACCCTTAATAAATTCACCCAATTTCATTAGGTGAAATTGGGTTTGAATAAAGGTTTTGGACTCTAAGAGCTCCTACAACTTCATTTCCTCACTAAAAAATTATTCATTCATTTTGTTGTATTATTCATGTTTACATTATCTATTCTTATTCTATTATGTCAAATTTCCTTCAAATTATCTTTTATATATTGATCATTGATTGATTCTGGTTAGATAATTACATATAAATTCCAATAGATCTTCTAGAATTTTCTAAGATTGTAGGAGTATTTTATCAACAGTGTTAGAAGATATCTAATGAAAATAATGACTTGACATTTTAGGGAGTTTTATTAATGGAATTAATCATATTATGTTTTATATGGGTTTAAAATAAAAAATAAGAAATTGAAAATTGTATCTTTGAATTGAATTAGGATTTATGCGTGTAATAAATTCAGGAGTGTTTTGGGGAAATCTATAACTCCATTTGAAAATCATTTAGTGAATTAAAATTTACCTATTTTAAGGCACATGATATTCCAAATTTATTATATTTATTTGGGTTTTTTTAATTTTTGATATAAAAATTATTTTTACAAAGATGATATTGGAAGAGTTTTATTGACATTTCATGGATTCTGGGTCATGGTTTCGATGTGGAAGCTTTACCTAGTGAGACTTTTGTAATGAATTCTTGAACCTTTGGCTCAATATATTCCTTTAATAATTAAATTAATTATAATTTATTAATAAATAACTGAAATAGAATGACCATTCTTGATTTATATCTCATGATTTGGATTGATAAAGAATGAAACTAGATGGATTTGGGAATTTTTTTTGGTAATTCTATGGAAGGGATTTGAAACATTTTGTAGATAGGTGGTATCATATGCTATATAATATGGTATTATTAATGGTTATTAGAATGAGAAGTGTGTTTTTATATTTATTGTAAATACCCTTTCAAAATATTATGTTATGAACTTCATGTAATTCATAATTAGTTAATGAATTATGTGTGTTAACAAATTAAATAACCAATTATTAATTTTACTAAAAAAAATGCCAAGGGAAATGTTGGACTATTGTACACCATCTTGTTACCAATGAATATTGGTTAAGGATTGTGTCCCATGTCTGATATTGACCATAAGTGATTTCTTGTATATTCCTAGAGAGTTTGTGGCCTATGAGTTTTGCCCAACATAAATACTATTTTTATAAATAAAAACATGTGTGTTCATGTCAATCACATGATACTATGTCTAATATTGATCCTTTGTGTATTGGTGGATAGTGATTAATGTTTATTATATGGTTTCTAGACACATAATGTTGTTCCTTATTATGGGATTTCATTCTTTTATAAAATTATATATCATGTGGAATTAATTGTTTCTTTACACCATTCCTTACTATGTTATACCTCATATGCATTTCTCTGTGAAACAATTGAAATGTATGTTTCTTATATAAAATAGATGATATTATTTTTAATGAGGATTTTATATATTCAGAGGGTATAAGCTTGTATGGTTCATTACTAAAATATGGTAACTGCTTCCCAAAGACAGATTACACATCCCAAGAGGGGGACGATTTTCATTTCATTCTATGATATATGAGAAACAGTGCAAAAAGAAGGATACTACAACCTGGGGGGGTTTGTATTATGTGGTCGTGTGACATAATTTTGATTTCAGTATGACTACATGGATCTCTAATGTTTATGACATGGATTTGACATTAAAGGTAGTGTGTGGTATTATTACATAAAGGTGAAATATGTATTTCCCTTGAAAATGGATATTGTCACATGGAACATTCTAAATCACATTATACTATTATGCAATTAATTTTACATGGATAATAAGTTGGTACGAATGAGGTTTTCTTTGGATAGGTATGACCACAATAGCTCAAAATCTCAATGGTTTTTTCTAATTATGCAGTGGTGTTTTTATTTTATTCATTCTATGATTATTTGTATATTATTTTATTTTTTTAGATCATATCACATATATGTAATTTTATTTACCAATTTGGACGTCAATCATGTTTGGTGGATCCCTACTGAGTTGTACTCAAACCCATCATGAGTAGTCATGGCACATAGGTACCCATGATTTCCTCAAATATTATAGGTATGGGTAGGGAAAATACAATGTTTCCTAATCTGTTGGATAAATGTGTAGTGCCACTTTATATATTTATTATTTTTATAACATTACTTAGAACTGGGTAATTATTAGGGCATTATTACAATGGGTATGTAACCCATGTAAAATTGTCCAAAATAAGAAGTATTTCTAGTTCGAGATCATTTCCATCACAAATAATACTTAATTTTGAAGTAAAATATACTTTAATCACAAATACCTCTTGTGCACATGAATACGAGATTATCAACACAATAACTATTTCATTGATTAATGAATTTTTTTTAAAAAATTAAATCTAAAATTACCTTATGTGATAGATAATTTAATCCATCAAAAGAAGAAGACTATAAATTACGTTTTTCAATGGATAAAAATACATATATATTTGTAATTATTTCATTAATATTTATTATATTGGGGTTTGAGACCACTTTTAACCACCTCCATATTCTTCTCCCATGATCCATGTCTCTACTATAAAAAATGGAATATGAATCCTCAAAATGATCATCCATCAAATATGATTTTCTAAGTATTTGGGTTCTAATATTCTAGATACAGACAAGTTTTCACTTTTATATCATTATTTTGGCAATTTCTAATTAAATATTTATTATATTAGTTTGGTCAAATTCGAGTTCATTAAATTTATTCAGTTTTTTATATATTTTTTATATTTTAGAGAACACAATTATAATTTTTTCATTTTTTCAATCTATTTTCTCAACCTAGGATTATTTAAATTGATTTACCATATTTTCCAAATTTCATAACATTTTGTTTTAATATATATTTTTCTTGTATTTATTGTCAATGGACGTTTAATTTTTTTGTCCACTTTTAATGAATGTTTAATATTTTATTTTATTTTCATTAAAATGATTATTATGGAAATTATTTTCACATATTATAAATCTAAAAAGGTAATATTATTATATTTATTTTCATAATTTTATTCTAGGCATATAGAGATATAATATTAGATTAATTATATTAATACGTTGTTTTGGAACATGATGTTAAAATATATATTATTATTATGTTATGATTAGATTTCATTTGTTCAGAAAAAGTTAATATTTAATTATATTTATTTTGATATCTATATAGATATATGTATATTAACATGTGAAAATAAAAACATAAATTCTTGAAAACATTTATGATTTTTTATAATTCATATGTGTGTGTGTGTGTTGATATATGTATAGATTTGATATATATATATGAGTGCGTGTGTGTGTGTGCTTTAAAAAAACTACACAATATATTTGATTTATATATATTTGATTAAAAATCATGTAATATATATATTTAGATATTATATACAACACATATATATATGTTATAAAAATTTAAATTAATGTTTTTGATATTTATAGATATATATATAGGTATATATGTATATATGTACACATGAATGTATTAATTTGAATGTAATATTAGCATAATAATTATTCAAATATAATTGATATATATATATATACATTATCATGTGAGTGTATAAATATATATATTTGAGAAAAAAAATTATGTTTATGTAATTAGATATATTTCTATATACATACATATTATATGTATACCTATTTAAACGAGTGTGTTAAAATAAATATTATGTATTTAAATTTGATAAAGAATACTGGTTATATATATATGTATTCACGTATTAATATAAATATATAAACATCTAAATAAACATGTATGTTTTTTGACATAGATATATATATTATGTTTATTCATTATAAAAATGATAAAAAATATACCTAAATAAGATAATTAGTAAAAAAATATATATAATATTTTAAAAAGTCTATAATTTTATATGATGTTTCCAAAGACACCATTAACACAAATTTTACATCACCCCATTTATAAAACATGCATCATAGGAAAAATAGTGGACAGAGGTTTCCAATATAATATACCTTTCGAGAAACATATCATTCTTATGTAAAAGATTATAATAAAAATATTATATGATTTACCAATGCATAAAATTCTATAATAGACCAAATGTGAAAACAAAATCATGCCTAGGGTAAACCATACATCCCATACCTAGCAATGGAATCAGATTTATCATATAATACCCAATTCAAGATTTAAATTAATTTTTTTAAAATATTGTATTAACAAAAATAAATGTGTTATGTGTAATTTTACCAAAAACCCAGTACAAAAAATCTTATTTTACACATATATAAAACCACACATCCCCAAACTAATTGTGGAATTTTATTTTTAATATGATACACTATTTTTTGACACATCATTTTTTTAGAAAAATTTATATAAAAAATGTTAAATGACTTACCCTCATGTTATTTGTTACCAAACACCTGACACACACAAATGATACACCTGGCCTAAGGGTAAAACCCATATATCAGAAAAAATAGTTTCCATTGACTACCCATTTGAGACAACGATCGAGGGATATTCCATTATTTTAGTTATAAATAGATGTCTCGTACAAAATACTAAATATATTTATTTTTTGATGACCAATCCATTTCGGTGATTAGAATCATTTTCTAACTCAACAACCTAGTATGGAAATACTCAATAGAATAATCCAACATGTAAATATATAATAATAAATTATAATTAGTTATATTTAGAATTGTATTATATGTTATTTTTTATAGGAATTATTGGATCGGAATGATAAATTTTATCTGTTACCCGATTTTTATTAGAAAAATCATTAGAATAATCCCAATGGATATGGTATAAATCATGTATACATTGTGGGATTTGAACCATTTTTACTATTTACATATTTTAATTCATAATTTCTTTAAGGGAGCAATAAAATAACTATGTATGAATATCTATCATAGGTTATTAGAAAAGATTCATAATGTTGGTCTTCGTCAACTAAAATTTTTATTTAGAAATATTATATTTTTTATATCAATATGATTGACATAAATATGTATAAAATATATATATTTTTGGGTTATTGATCCATCCTTTAAAAAAATTAGTACTTGTGGGATTTGTTACTTCTTCTCAAGAAACTACTCAGAATGATATTTCAAATCCTATATCAAAACATTTAAATTTGATATCTTGTGAATATATATAAAGGAAGCATTATATCTAGGTTTCTTAATTAGGAAAGATTAAATTAATTTAAAATTAATGGATACTAAATCAAATTTTGGAATGTTAAATAGTATCTTCGATCAAATAATATCTTTGGTTAAATTGTTTCTTAATGACATAAATACATTACCTTAATGTTCCTATAAATGGAAAAGGATGGTAAATAATTTTCCCTTAGTTATCAAACAATCCATGCATATTAAAATGGATACACAATATATTATTGTGATTATCAATCATTCATTAATTTTTCTACACATGGATGATTGATGAATAAATAGGAAAAATGTAATGTCTTGATTTACTAATAGACAAATAATTTACTTTCAAGTCACACCCCATTTACTATGTTTAAATATGTATCACAACATAGCAGTATTGATGGAATGTAATTTGTCTAATATTTCCATTACTAAATGTAAAAAACTTCCATGTATTAGTGATTCATTGAAAATTCTGATCATATGTATTCTTTTTTTTCATAACGTTATTTCATATAGTTGGCTCTATCTATTTTATTTTTTATTATTTCCTGGTTAAGAGAGTCATTATTATTTTGCTCTTAGTTTCAGTTCCCATTACAGCTAAACTCATTGGATGTTGAAGATGTATCTATATATGAATTCATATTAATTTCATCTCATCGAAAGAATAATATAGACAATTTTTGGATGCAACTAATAATCGAGTTAGTTTCCTTATGAAACATTTTTGTATCTACATTTTATGTAGTTACATATCATAATATTACACTAAATGATTCATTAATGTGGATAATAAGTGAATTTCGGGTATATGGAACGCCTTCTAGATATAGTAAACCAATTAAAAATCATATTTGAACATAATTTATTAGAATAAATCATTTATGATTGTAAAAATGAAAAAACATGTTTTTTTACTATCATAGATTATATGATCCTAAAAATCATCCTTTTGAAGGAATAAAACTAAATTTGAAAAATGTAGAATTATAAAAGGTCATCCTCTAGAAATACACATAGGATTTGAGGTAATGTCAATAATGTTTTAATTACATTCAATTAATTTTTTACTAACCCAAAACAAACCATAAAATAAATGGGTTTGAGATTTGTTATAATTGGATAATGTATAGAATTTTTATGGATATTTTATATTTACCCAATTTTATAGTTTTTTACATTTTATATCTAACTAATTTTGAGATGATTTTTTTGATAAATAAATTTATTCAATGTTGTAGAATCCTGGTAAGAACATAAATATTGTAGTGTTGCGATTAGACAATTCCCTTAGTTGCATACATCATGATCAATCCTTATTCTAAGGTAAATTATCTCACAATTTAATGAATTCTAAATTTTATTAAACTCTTTCTAAATATGGATGATTATTATTATATCAATAGATATGAAATGTGAGATTTCTATATGGTTATGATAATAATTTTTCTAACTATATTAGAAAAGAGAAAATAACTGTTCTAATAATGAATAATCTTGATGTCACAATTAATTTATTACTATGTGTACATCTTAGAAGGATATTAAATTATTCCATAAAGGTTATTTTCACTCAATTATCATATTTCATTGAAGATATTTTTTTAGCAACCTCGTATTAAGATCAATTGACAATACATCAAAAAAAAAGGTACTATATTTTTTATAAATAATATAAAATACTAATGATGGAATTATTTTACTAAAAGGAACATTTAGAATTTAATTATTCATATAATGAAAAATGTGGTGTGATAGAACAATTAATAGGTATTTCCTTACATGAGAGATGTTTGAAAAAAAATAAGAATTTATATAACAAAGAATCACTTTTCAAAGTAAATTCCAGAAGCATAATTATAATGTAAATTTACAATTTATTCTCTTATTATTTTCAGTCAATATATCCTTAAAGACAAAATCTAAATGTGTCATAATTAGGAAAATTTTGATGGTGTCACAGAAAATCAATTGTTAATTTTTAATCATCATGGTTGTTGTTTTAGTGGTTACCATGAATAGTTGATTTTAGAGGAATAACTCCATAGAGCTCATAAAGATGCTTTGTGGAAGTATGATAAAATAAAAAGTATTTTTTAGTAACTCATAATTATTATTATTGTTTAATATTTTTTCTATAAATATAGTAATATACGTTATTTTTTTAGGAAATAAGATAAGAATACTAGAAAATTTATATATAAATTAACTATACTACTCCCGAATAATATATTCAGTATAATTTCACAAATTATTTTAAAAAAATTCTATTTTAAGATGTTTTTGATTAAACAATTAATAAATTTTGTAATGATATATATTATTAATAATTTCTATTATTTATAGGGAAAATAAAATGAATTTATAATTGATATCTGATTATGTGTGCCAAAAAACCCTCCATTGAAATAGGTAAAATCAAATAATGGTTTTATTGTTAATGGATTTCAATTACATACATGAATATATGGAAAATGAATAAAATCAATGAATTTTATAGTTTATTGAAATTATTTCACAATAATAAATGTAATGTTTTTTTATGTCATACAAGTCGAAAAAATTGAGATATGTTCTTTCAAAACAATTTATTACAATGATTAAATTATATTTGGTTCATAATGTTTTAGGGTTACGTGTAGTTCCATAAAATGGATTTAATGATATTAAATATAATATCCAACTGTAAAAAATAATCCATTTTTGTTTGAAGAACTATCAAATCATATTTATCATGAAAATTACTGTGATGATTTAAGTGTTTTTAATGACTGGTGATGTGTAACACAAATGGATTTTCAGAACTATTTATTTCTTGAAAATTTAAATGATTATATAAATTTGAATCAAATTAAAATTTTTAATGAAATAAGAACAAATTATTATCTCTCTCCATCAAATATAAATATCGATTTGGAAACCCCTTATTAAGGGATGATTACAATTATTATGTTATGAAAGTAATAATTGGCGACAAAAATTAAAAATATAATGGAGTTTATCATACTTAAGATGAAGATTATGAAATTCTCCTTAATTATGAGAATAAATAATATGATGATCTATGTATTTTATTTAGAATTTTCTTAGCTTTTTATATTTCATATTTGTATTATCAATTAGTTAAAGATTATATTTTTTCATATTGATGGTCCAAATGATCTATTTTGTTTATTTATTGATCACGGTAATTATTAGTTTTTTATATTTGTATTATGATCGAAAAATTTGATAGGTAGTAATATTAATATTCATTATTGTATTTATTAGTTTTATATATTTGATATTTTTATTAAAAAAATATTGAGATTTTAGAATATAATGTTCCAGTATTTTATTTATAGGTAATTATTAAATAATTGTGTTTACTAAGGATTTATATTTGATATATTTTTTTAAAATATTTTTGGAAATATTATTATATTATTGTATTAATTAGTTTTATTAATTTGGTATATATATTAGAAACGTTTTATATGTAATATTCATTTTAATAGATGTCCACATATAGGCTCAATAATCTATTTACTATTATTATTAATGCCAGAATTATCATATATGAGACCGATATGTCAGATCTGTAGGATGTTTCACCTATTTTGAGGGGCATCAGTTTTCTTGAATGATGATTCCATGAAATATTCCAAAAAAGATCCCCTGATATTGCAATTATCTTTTTTTACAGAGGTATGTTCATGATTTTATGGTTGTGGTTATATAATATTTTTTGACTTAATTTTTTGTAATAATATTATAAATAAAAGTTTTTATCATCATATGTTTTCAGATTTTGTTGTTGGGAATGTTGGTTCAATTCAGAGAAATTATTTTCCCGAGAAATGTGTGTCATGGAATTAGGTTTCCATTTCCATTTTGAGTAGTTTTTAGACAACATTTTTGTACATAATAAAAAACATATATTATTATAATATTTTTATAATTGTATCATTTTTTAATTGTCTTATAGAATTTATGGTCTATGAATTATAATAGAGTAAGAGTTCATATCCATTATGAATGATTGATTTGTATTTGTTAATTTTATCATCATTCATATCACCAATTCAAAAAATAGAGATATGGATAATTCTTTTGACAATATTTTTTAACAGTCATTTATATCTTATTGGGCTCACTATATCTGAGCTAATGTATGGGATAGATTTTGTGCATTCTTGCTTGGAGTTATATTTATGATGATTTCATCATATGGATGTTATAGATGAGGGTGGTTGGATGTCACACATATGGTTAAAAGTACTATAAATTGTATACATTGATGAAAAATTTTAATTAATATTATTTCTTAATGTATATATACTATAAATGTAAACTTTTGGTTATATATATATTCAGATATTGATACATCTATTATGGATTTCAATTTATATAATATGATGTACGTTTATCCCCAAATAGGGAATATTCTTAGTGACCAACTATTCTATATTATGGTTGGTAATATTTTAGTTTTTTTACCAATATTAAATATATTATCAATCTAGTATCAAATATTAATTGAAGGAAAAGCTTGAATCTTTTAAATAAAATTTATTGGATAGTTAATATGAAAGATCATAAAATTACATTAATGAGTTAGGTTTTCATGAAGGGAGTTTGATATAGGTTCCATTTCATGGTGAAGTGAATGGACGTGTGACCTGTACTAGTTCTTGATCACAACTGCAAGTTATTATTTAACCTTTTTGTGTCATCTGTCAACTCAATGTGACCTCATGGAGGGAGTTCGTCATAATCCACTAAAAGGTATGTAGGGAGGTTGATATCCCATGGTGAGATTATACAAATTTCTAAAAGAGGGTGGCATGATCGGCATGAGAAGCATACTTATACGTATGAGGAGATGTTAGAGTATGGTATATGGATTGCAGGTGGTGTTTGTATGGAGTTTATTCCCCCTAAAACACTGTCCAGTCGTCCTCCACCTAATATTAGTTTATGTTTAATTATTTTTTGAACACATATATAATTTAGGGTCATAATAATATTATAAATGTTTTTATGTGATAATGTTATTGTTATTATTATTATTATTATTATTATCAAATTTTTTTAAAAAAAATAATTTTTATGTTATATTTATTAAAATGAACGTAATTGAAATTAGTTTATTTAATCACAAAATTTGTATCAAAATATAAATTTTTTCTATATTTTTTATGTATAAGATTATTTTCGTACATATTTTTATTTACGATGGTTCTGTCATATTTTTTTAATAAAAAAATAGACCCTATATTTTCAAATGGACACATTATCCATCAAAAATAACAAATATTTCTAGAAGACCTCAACAAAAAATGATATTTCAAAACCTCTGTTTTTTTCCTCCTATAATGATGAACTCATGTCACTAATGATCTTTTTTTTATAGGAGTATATAACAATTTAAATATCACAAAAATGCCAAAACACCATTACTATATCTTCTGTATGTTATTGGATCAGTGAGTGATTAGTGGGGTTATAATTAGGCATGACTATTCAAGTATATTGTTTCATCAATCTTTATTCATAGATAGTTTTATTATTTATTTCCACATAATCTAATTTATATTTCTACTTGATTTTTCATTATCTATAACTTGAATAATTTATTGAGGGTTTAGTCTCAGCTTGATAAATTATATACAGAAATTTCAAGTTAGTAGCGTCAATAATATGTTGTTGTACATCTGAGGTCATATAACACATCATATCAAACACAGTGTTTGGGGTTGAGGTGTTACAAATTGTTTTCATATCTATTCTCCAATTCTAGGATGTGTGGGTTATGGGAGCATAGGTCCCAGAAATGGAAATCTAATATGATACAATTTTATAATTCATTGACCCAAATAAAATTCTTAAGGACAATTTTCCACCTAAACTCGATTGTACATATCCATATACCTGAGGCTGCTGACTAGTAGCGAGGTCCAAAAGTGAATCAAGGTGTGAATATTCCCTTAGTCATAGTACATTATCCTTGAAAAATAAAAAACATTATATAATATAAAAAATTAATATGTGGAAACCTATAAACATACCATACCTGCAGAATGAATTGAAGAAAACCTATCTTGAATGGTCATACCTAAATATAGAGACATTTTTAACCCACTAGGCAAGTAACAAATACAAGTCAAAATAAGAATATGGGTACCAAGAGAATATTCACCCATCTACATGGATCACTGCCTAAATTATTATGTACTTAGGGAAACATATCTATCATAATGAATATACTCATGCCTTCATACAATCTAGAACTAAAAAAATGAATTATTCGCATGCACAAAATGATCAAGGATTCTTAAGAAAGGTGTGAGAATCACTCAATAGAGCAACAACAACGTGGTCTTGTACCTTACTAGTAAATGAAATTTCTGAAAAATTCATACGATCAAAATAAAGTAAATAGGAATGGAATAAAAAATATATGAATACGATACAAACACAAATTCACATGTATGAAATTCACACCCATATATTGAATTATTGTTCACTTACTAGGCCAATATAAACCCTATTTATTCTAGTTCATCTCTATGATAGAATAAAATTATAAAACAATCATGTTATTTATATTATACAATGTAACACCATACATCATTATGAAAAATTTAGGATCCACCATTCATTAAATACATAACACAAAACCTTTAAAATTAAATCCATTCACACCTTTAGGGAAAAATATATCTATTTTTTAATTAGAAAACTTTCATATAAGTAGCCATGATTCCCCCTCATGGGAATAATAACACAACTTTATTTAGTAAATAACATATTTTAGCGAATGAACATTAAATAATTTTTATCTCGGGAAATATATTCCATCGTTGTCCTTATGATCCTATCATTCAGAGAATTAATTTTCAGATGTTTGACCTCTCAAATATTAAAATCCATAATAGGATATTAGTTCACTTATTTTATATTAAAAAAAAAATTCCATTAGCTATGAAATAACAAAATATAAGGTATCTAATATCATGGAATAATATTTAACCACATGGAAATCCATAAGACATAAAATATCACACAAGAAATATGTGGAATAAAAATGAACAACATGGAATTTAAAATAACCATGTCATGAATTTTTATTAGCATCCACACACACACATGTAATCAAAATCAAACAAGCTCCCTTATGCTACACATGTACACACATATGACCGATATGAAGCAACACACTCACAAACCAAACATGAACACATGTGTGATTTAATATCAAAAATATATCTCCATATAAAACCAATTGATTTCACTATATATTTCATTTTCATTTAATTTAATTTTTATGATATCTTCTATTACGTGCAACAATTTCTTGAAAATGATCATCAGTAGAGTTCTAAAATATTATTTTTTAATGTTTTTGATATCACCGGTTTTTGGATTGGTGGTTATGAATAGAACTAACTAAATTCTGAATATTTTAAAGATTACAATCAATAATATCAATATTTATTTACAATAAAATACATTTGAATGCAATATTTTTTTTCTAAATACCAAAATTTCCAAATTATATGTGTATTCAAGTAAATAATATATATTAATCACGTTTTTTTAATGATTTTAAGAAAATATTTATATTCTAATAGATATATTTTTTAACACCCATATAATATTTTTTTTATATTCATAATATACTAAAACATCATTTTTTTTACTTAAATATATATTTAAAACCCATTTTATGTTAAGAATACACAAATTTTGAAAATTAATTTCTTCCTCTTATATATATTTAAATGTTAAAAAATGTATTAAATATTAAGATCTATGAGTTATGAATTCAGTAAATATGTCCCTTTTATTTTTAGGCATTATGAATAGTAACACTGTTAAAATCTATCACCCTAAAAAAGGGTTAATCATGTAAAAGTAGTTTAAATCAAAATGTAAATGTCACCATTTTTCTTCTTAATTATTATTCTATTTATATAATTTTACCCTTGTCACATTATTCGTTAATTTAATTTTTTTGGGGACACATTTCCAAAAAAATAATCTATATATTATTTAAATAAATGAAAACTAAAAATTGACATTGTTCGTCTAATAAATATCTCTTATGAGATCAAATTGGAATAATATAATGTTGATAACAAACATTTTTGGTTATTTTTGGAAATATGAAATTATATTAATGATGGAAATTTTTTCGGTTTTTTATTAATTATAATATTACGTTAAATTCTTACAAAACACTATTATAACTTTTCATCTATTTGAGAAGAAACAATATTATATATATTAAAATTACTATAATATAATCAATCTATTTTGTACCATGATTTTTTTAAATATAGATGAAATTTTGGGGAGTTATTAGTGTATTATAATTTAATTATGTATAATTCTATGTTCATTAAAATTCAAATTAAATAAATCATTACAAAAATGATATTAATGTTTATTTAATGTAAATTATATCTTCTTCAATGTATAAAAAATTATTGAAAATTTATCTAAATAAAATTTAATTAAATATGGTTTTACATATCAACCATGTTCCACTTATGATTGAGTTTTACATTTATGGTAACATTCATTACCCTTAATTATTGAAATAGTTATTATTTTGGTTAAGGTAATAAATTATTAATGAAAGTTTTATTAAAAATTATTTTTTTTAAACTACAAAAAAACCCTTTTATTTTTCAAGGGATGATGTCATTTATACCATATATTTTTATTATTCAAATTAATGTTAATTTTAAAGAATTTTGAATGAAAATGACTTTATAAAATTTTATTCTCTAAAAAAATTCAAAATGTACCATCTGCATCCCTTATAAAAGGAAACCCCTAGATTTATTTTATTAGAAAACATTGAGATTTCTTGCTCAGAAATACAAAAAAACATATATTATTAACCTTTATATAAATTTTATAAAGGGTTATGATTTCCTTAAAGTATAACTTATTGCTCATTAAGAAGATATCCAAATGAGTATATTCCTAGAGGAGGTCATTTTCTTAATTGATCATATTATTTTTTAATATTATTTTACCTCTTATAAATGTATTTTATTTATCATAAAATAATAAATGTATTATCCAAAATATAAATAAAATGTATTGTCAAGGTTTGGTTGCAAAGACCTAGAATTCCATTGAATGTTTTTTAATGCATTGGAATTTTACGAGTCTGCAGTTTCTGATAACGCTTGATTACGAGGTCTGGTGTGCCCGGAATCAATTTATGAAGTTTTATTTGGGTACGTTCTGTAATCGTAAGAGTGCGTTTTTATAACTTTTGAACTGGTGCTCGGAATTAAAATATGGGGGCTCCGTTGAACTCTCAGTGCCGATTTTAGTTTAAGAAGACATTCTCCTTGATGGAAGATGGTCTAAAATTAAAGTTAGTTATTGTCTTTTTATAAAAGAAAATAAGATAAAGTCTATCCACACTTTATATTATTCTAGCCTCCATGTCAGTGCAGGTAGTTGGAACCTCCACTTGGGTGTTGTTGGTGGTGCCGCCACACCCTAACCTCCCATGAGAGGTTATGGTGGTGGGGCCCACATGAACCCAACCTCCCATGTGAGGTTAATTGAGGTGGCGAATATTCGAGTAGAAAAACCTCCCTATTAATGATAGGGGTGGGGACCAGCCGACCACTATTGATCGTGGAGGATGAAACCTCTCAACTCCCTCATAAATGAGGGAGATCATCTTGACCTCCTTCACCATAATTGCGCCAACGCACAAACAATTAATTGTGCCAATGCACACACGATTAATTTTTCCAACTCACTGCCTC
This sequence comes from Viscum album, assembly GCA_963277665.1. NCBI lineage: Eukaryota > Viridiplantae > Streptophyta > Magnoliopsida > Santalales > Viscaceae > Viscum > Viscum album. The sequence continues at coordinate 1,550,601,866 of OY728131.1, forward strand.
ATTGGGCCAGTGTAAATTAATTGGCTAGCCACTTTTTAAATTATGTAATAGAGTCGTTGAAATTTAGGATGGTTCATAATAAATGAACCGTCATTAATTCCAATGATTGTTATATACCTTTCCCCCTCTCCTGTATATATTGATATTGGGAGGAGGATTTGGGACAACTTCACCAAGTGACCAAGCACTGGTAAAGTGCTGCGACGCCCAACACTTGGAGGATTATGCTCTTTAACGAAGAACGGGAAGAACGAGAAAAATGTCGGTGACACTCATCTTCTCTGGCCTTCTTCCTCAGACCTCCTTCGACGTGGGACATGATCGTCTACCATGGATTGATGGCCATCCTTTCGCGACATCAACGAACGACTACTGGAAAATCTAAGGTATGTGATTTCTGATATTATTTTTAATTTACAAACCTTGTACTTCATCGAACAAAGTTAGGGTATGATAATCACCAATTTATAACACCGTAACGAGGAGGGCTTGGGTCACAGGAACATGGTCCTACCCTCCCCTTTTTTTCTATTGTTTGATGACAATGGCTTGGAAAAGAGGTGACGACGATGAAGAAGGTGAACAAGGGTCATGCTACCCGCATCCTCCGCGAACCACACCACCCCCACAGCAACCTGGTGCCCCAGCTCCCCACCGGTGTGCTGCCTGGTGCCCCTGTGCCCTACCGAAGCGCTACCATGCTCCCCCGCGCCCCGCCGGACCATTTCCTGGCGCCCCAGCACCCCGTCGGTGCGCTTCCCAGCACCCTACCGGTGAGTTTCTCGGTGCCCCCGCGCTCCGCCGGCGCACTGCCCAGCGCCCCCGCGCCCTTCCGGTGACCTGCCCGGCAACCTGGCGCCCAGCCCGGTGCACCTGCGGCCTGTCGATGCCCATCCGACCTGTCTGTGCCCCATGTGGCCTCCCTGCTGGCCTCCCAACCACCAGGCTCCCAAGACAAATAGATACTTCCCCCACGGTGTCTCTATATGAACCAGCCCGATCTCCTGGGCTGAGTTACCGAACCGCCTACATGGCGAATACCGAGCCAAACCGCCCTTGCAGTCCGCTGGGTCGGGCCCAGTGGACCGGGTCAAAGTATAGCAGATTGAACTGCCCAATGGGCCAGCTCAGACCCATCGAGTCTTACTGGGTCCACCCCAACCGGGTCGACCCTGACTGGGTTTGGCCGAGTCGATCCAACCTGGTCGGATAGGAACCGGGCCCACTGATGATCTATTGCTTACTTTGGCCATATCATTGGCACCGGGCGTCCAATTGACGAACCATCAGTAGCGTTGATAATGTCTTTGAGAAACGGTCGCATTGATTATACCCCATGGGAGTTCGGTGTATAGTTGTGTTATGGTTAGGTTTGTTCGTACATGAAACCAACCGGGGCCCCGGGACTAAAATGCTAATAAATCACAGATCGGGTGTCCAATTGACGCACCATCTTTTGAATTGAAATCCCTATGACGTGGTGGTCCTTAAAGATACTTCTACATGAGACATATAGACACTTGGAGTATCGTCCAGTAGCTCGTGGAGCGGATCCTTCTGAATACAAGCACACAGAATGTGGAGAACTGATAGCTGTAGACATGACGACTGCTTGACCGATTCGACACGAAGATACTCGACTAGACCAGTGGACGGAGTGCCCGATATTTGGCTGCAGACCCGCGGTACATGACAAGAGAGGTACCTATGACGACTATTATGTGGAGTGCCTGGTATTTGGCGGTAGACCCACATCAGATGGAGAGATTCGTAGTTGTAGCGGACTTGTGGTACATGACAGGAGAGGTACCTCAGCAGTGTAAGGTTAGTGAGAAGTGAATCAGAGTTGCAACAGGGCCATTGTACTTGATAGAGGAGGAGTTCTCCATCATATATGGTTTTGATAATAAAAATCATGGTTTGAGTTGAGTCAATGACCTTTGTTTTTTCCTCAAGATTGAGATGGGTTACCTGATAACTTAGGTATATGTATAGGCATATACCTATGAAATGGTTATCCGTTGACATCATTCTTTGTGGTTTGTCCTTGTTGGATTTTGTGATACCTTGAGGGTATTTGGGTCCCTACTAACTATCATTATACTCACCCATGCACAGGCTATGCCTGCATCCCATTGTGTTGGATGTAGAAGATGGAAAACACTGACGGAGGCCGAGAGCACCATGACTGGATGGTACCCGGAGGAGGACCTTACGACGTATCGGTACACAGTGGAGTCTGACGGACGTGGAGTGTTGTGGAGGCCGTTTGTACCAACCCTTCAAGTAGGAACCCTGGAGGATGATCCAAGAGCTTCTAGACTCCTTCCAACTATTTTTATTTATGTTGTACATGTTTTTCCTTACCTTGTACTTTACTATTGGAATTTTATTTCCGACCCCTTTACATTCAGTACACTTCTTATACAACTTTTACATAGTGTTTTCTTCCGTTAGTACTATAGTTGTGTGTGTTTATATTTTATAAAGGCAATGCCTTCCCAGTTTTAGGGAATTACCTCTTTGATTCTAGTCACTAGCCACTGGCCTATGGATGACGAGAATGGAGTATTCACGATAAGGGCCCCGGGGGACTGGTCGTGACATTGGCCCTAATTATCTATCTGCATTCCAACAAAATTAAAATGAATTATTGCTAATTTTTATATATGACTTACTCTCTCCACATATATATACAATAATATTTCAAAATAATATTTTTATTTATTGTTATTATATAATATGTCATTTTTAACGTGTTTTTTATTATTTAATGATAATATCATATATACTTCATTAACATCTATTCTATTGAAAAATGATAACGCCGCTCATGCTTGTGTATAGACTTCCACATCTAAAATGTGATACAATACGATTTTCATTTACACATTACATTGATGGTAAAAAGGATGTATTTATAGAGAATATATTATTAAAATGTTATAAAAATTAATCTCTAAGGGTTATTTATTTTTTAACATTTTTCCCTTCTAAAACATTTTAAAATAATATTCATAACTACTATGGACATACCATCACCATCAATGCTTTAAATCATTTATATGTGTCCCAAATTAGTAGATGTGTCTAAATATGTATGGATTTAATATATATGATCATAATATATTGATTGAAATTATGAATATTATGTAACAGTACTCAATGTATACTGACCAAATATCCTTAACCAAAACATAAATTAAATATAATGTAGTCTTCACTGGGAATAATTATTTTAATAATTGAGTATTAATTTACAAGGTAAAAACGTTATATGTAAATCATATATGGTATAGTATATATAATTATTCTTTTGGATTATTTTTATTGTGATTATATATTTACTATAAACGAGGTTAAAACATGTACGTGTTTCGATTTTAATATATTGTCTCTATAGCAAATGAAAGTGTCCCTTATAAGAGGGGTGGATATTAGATTCTAAAAACATAGTTTAAAATAAATAAGGAAAAAATCATTAAGTACTATATTAGAATTAGAGCTCAGTGCAACGAAAAAATGACCCATTTCCTTACTAAGTTGATCTTAAATTTTGATAAATTATTAAATTTTGTCTCATTTAAGTGTGTGATCCATATGGAAATGGATTATTATATCTATATTAATAAAACATGAGTTATTCTTTTGGTTTTTCATTAAGGAAATGGTATTTATTTTACCAAAAAATATTTGTGTTTTCTAAAACTCATGATGTAGTATGTGAGGGTGTGTTTCTTCCACAACATTTGATCAAAAAAAATTTAAGAAAAAAATATTTTGAATTGGAATTGGGATATTATATTCTATTTATTTAATAGATGAAAATGAATATAAAGACTATCTTTAGAGATGCCATGATATATATGTAATTTTTTTCCATTATACATCAACCAATGTTATAATATAAAAAACTATTAAATTCAAAACATTTTAAGAAGAATAAATTTTTTGTAAATTAATAGTTCTCTTCAGATAATGAAAATTTAGTTTTAAATATTTTAAATATGATTAATTTGGATTTACATGATATCATATAGATATGAATATTCAAAAACATAAAATATTGATAAATATAAGTTATATTAGGTAAAATTCATATAAAACCTCTAAATTTATATGGATCAAATAGGTCAAAACCTTCCTCAATATCATAGTAATTGGAGGTACAAATAGAAGTCCTGATAGATATAATATTTTAAAATACATTTTTCTTAATAATAAATTTAATATAGTTATGTTTATATATAAATGATCTTTCAATGTTTTATAATGTTTTAACACCATTTAAATTTGTTAAATTACCCATCATACTCATTTGAAACACATTTTTAAAATTATATGCAACATAATCTGTAAAAAAATGATAGGATAATCATAATATAGTTTCATAAACATTGTTTTTTACAATAATAATATTTTTTTTTTAACAAATTTCGTATAAATAGTTAGATCCACAGAAATGTTAAAAATGTTGGTTTGTAACAAAAGTCATTTTAATATATTATACAAGACACTAAGGGCTTGATAAATTATATATAAATCATTGGAAATATTATAAAATTATTAATGATGTTTTTTATTTTTAGAACATGGTATTTTCATCAAAAAAAATCTTTTGGAACATATTCTTTAGGAAAACAACACTTTACATGCATTTCTAGAATATTAATATTAATGACTGCTTCAATGATAGTAGAATTAATATAGCTTACAAAATAACTGATGATGCCTATGTTTATTCATACTATATTACTTTATATTGATTAAAAACCATTAAAACATGTCTAACTATTTTCTAATCGTATTTTCATTTTTATAACAATGGTTTACAAAAAACCATTTTACTCCATTTATATAATTTTCATTAGGAAATTCAAAAAAATTCCAATTTTTATTCCCATAAAATTCATTGAGGTCACATATAATTGACTAAATCTAATACACATCAGCTATAAGATAATTACAATTCTTACGTATAATTATGGAAAGGAGAAAAAATCATTTTCAATTTAATTCTATAATGAACATCTTGTATTAACTGGTTGATCAACATCACCAATGATACTATCACTATAATGATTACTAAGAAACACCTATTCTATTAGAGTATAAAAATTATCCTCTTAAAAATAATTTATAAAATATTCTTATCGAATAACAATGTAAATTATTTCTATAGATCCATACTTATGAGAAGTGGATTCTAACAATGGAGGAAAATCAGTTTTCGAAATACTGTCTGATGATGTTGGTTGGTGTTGTTATATATATGAGGTTCAATTTCATCAAATCTAGCATAAATTATTTCATTAATAGTACTATAATTTTTATTAAAATCTCTTTATACAGTAGAAGTATTTAAATAAGTTAAAAATATTCCTTCATCATATTTGGGTGAAAATTTATAGAAATTATATTTTTTATTCAGGCTGAATACTTTGCAACTACAAACTCTAATGAGTAAAAATTTTGATTTCCAACTCTTCATAATCACATTGGTATTTTTATTAATATTAGTTCAAATAATGAATCAATTTATATTATTCCTGGAAGTACTAACCAATTCATCCAAAAATATCAATTTAGTATTCATCAAACATCGTTCTAGATATTTCTTGATGAATTATATTTCTTCTTTCAAATACACAATTTTTCTAGGGGCATCATGGAGAAGAAATATTATTTTTAATATCATTATTAAAATGGATGGATTTAAAATTAGAATTAAAAAATTATCCAATGTGATCAATATTAATAGTTATTATGTCAAAATTTTTCTAACATTCAAATTTTGCTACAAAATTCTTAAATTTATAAATTGTTCTGGTTTCTTTCTAAGGAAACACACTCATGTATATCCAGTGTAGTCATCAGCCATGTTATATAGACAGTATTTTCCACCAATTATTATAAATGGTGTATAACCAAATATGTACATCTTTATTATTTGAAAATAATTATAATTGAAGACATCACTAATAGATTGAAATCTTTTGTTATATTTTTTTCCATATTAATAAGGGTCACACACTTTTGAATATGAAAAAATATGTTCTTGATGATCCTTAAAAAAACATCATAGTCGACCTTTATAACATTATAAGTTTCACTATTCCAAAACATGTATTCTATCACCATGATTGATCTTCCATTTCACTAAGGAAGGTATTTATTAGATACTTAGGTCATATTAGTTATCTATGTAAAAATTCTCATAACGATGGGTAAAAGAAAAACTTAATCCATGGAACTAAGTATAAAATCACTTATCATACCTAAATATAACAACGTAACATTAATAACATAATTTATTTATGCAGATAGGGTTGTGCTAAAGAACATTAAAAAACCAAACATATAAAATCAATGATTTTAAATGAAAAACAATATTAAATATTCTAATAATTTCACATTGAGACTTATATCTAAATCACACATTTCCACCATTCACAGTGATATAGTTTTTCAAAAGATCATTTCTGTTAATTATTTTTTTGGAACATATACAATCTAAGTAAAATGTATTATTTTTTCTCATTCTATCATTTTTTTCTAAAAAATAAATACATTACAATTTCAACACCTAAAAAATCTTGTATCATGTAATGCTAAAAAAACATTAGGATTCTAGACTGGTTTGGAAAAATATATATGTAGAATTATTTGGGTTGAATATTATCTAATGAAAAATTACTTTTTTAGATTCTAATACATTTACTTTTTGTAAAAATGGAAACTTTTATGAACAAAGAATGTGTTTCTATAATTTTATCTTATATGTATAACCAATTCCAGAACAATTACCATGAAGTTTGATTTTTTATATGTTGTTTTCAAACCATTACTTCCCAATGGTAAAGAAGGATGAATGTTTTCTAAAACCTGAGATTTTATATTTTAGTTTTTCATCTAAATAGAAATTTTCATAATTTTTTTGTTTTAAAATTATGTTATCTTTCAGAAGAATTTTTTCTAATACTAAATTTCCTAAATCATTATAAATATTATCATTTTTAAAATTATTCTTAAGATGATATTTAGAAATATTTTAAAATTATTTTGTTAAAGCATATATTCTTTTTTCATCATTGGAATGTTTTTTTAATAATTATTTAGTTTTTTTGAAATTTTACAATTATCATTCTATAAAACATTATAAAATTTATAATCATCATCATAATAGGGTAAGGAATTATTATCATTTACTGACGATTATTATTAAACTAAATATTTTCAATCGATCAAATCACAATTTATTTCACTAAGAGACATATTATTATTGTTCTCATCTATTATTAACATTTCTATGAAACATTGATTTACATGTGATTATTTATAAAAAATATCTATCTTTTCTGACCATACCCTTCATTATATGAAGTATTTTCAACAGAATCACATCCATTGGAACTCTATGTGTTAGAAGCATTTATAATATAACTTCCCTATGATATTTAGTATCTCTTATTAAATATATTCTTATTTATTTGTATTATATTTTATCTCTTTATATTTTGGAAATACAGTCTGACATCTCCATATTTCATAAATCAATAACACAAAATATTATATTTCTTTTCATTTATATACTTTTTATATTCCAGTAAATTATAAGGAAAATCATTCTTTCTAACAATCAAATTTATCCTTCTAGAGCTATTTAAAATTTTCTTTTAAAATGATACAATGTAATTTTATCAGATTGAGATAAAAAAATTCTTCTTAATTGAGGATTTAATAACTTTCCCAATAGATTTTACATTAGTAAGTAAGGTAGTTTTAGCCAAAGAAACTCCACCATTTTTAATTTTATGGTTTTCAGTGATTCTTTTCTATCTTCTTGCATATTCTATAAGGGTTCAAATTAAATCATCAATAGAAAAATTCATTAAATTTATAATCTCATAAATATTTGTTTTAAGGACCCGACCCTAGTTTCCCGGAGATAGTGCCTTATTTGATTATTTTTAATACATACAAGGAATAAGAATCATGAAAGACCAAGTAGTTTAGTAGCTTTTGATTACAAGATACATAAATAAGTTAAACCTTACATCATGAAGGGAAATACAACACTAATTTATTCCACTAGTAACATTATTCCTTCAACATTATGCTTGCAAGTCAGTCATAATTTAATTCTTCATACCCTTTGAAAAAGAAACATAAGGAAGGGGTGAGATCAACTTCTTAGTAAGGGTAAAAAAATAGTGGAAGATAACATAAACAAAAGACATGGTAAGTAATTGAAAACAAATTCCTTCAATAATAAACTTATACACATTATGGCACTAATATGAGATAGGTAGATAATTCCATAATTAAAAATAATCATGGGAATTATACTAGTATAATACCCACATAACCTTCAAATAATCGCATCTTAATGAGGTATGTACATACGCCAGACATCAAAAACTTACCATCTAGGCCTTTTGCAAGGACCATAAATAATCAATTTGTCAAGGCCTTATGTCATGACCATAGTTTGTCTAATGAGACCTACCGATGCATTGAGGGGATATAGTGGGCCCCACCCATCACATAATAAGTCCATTGAATTTCTCAAATGAGTGGGGATAAACATAAAAAACATAAAAATTCATAATGAAAATATCATATGAAATGTATGTAACTTTCCCCAGTCAGTAAACATAAAACTTCAACTATTTCATGTAAAATGGAGACTGGTTTTAGGATAGAAAATCCACAATAATGTTAGTAATAAACCATTCAATAAAATATGGAATATTACTTCATAAATTATTAATCCCAACAATACATAATAATAAATAAGAGTGTTGAATCCGACAAGAATACTCTTATCAAAATCATTTAGTAATTCTTATGATAAATACACTGTTGTTTTGAAAAGAATAGTTATTTTAGAAAACAACTATGTATAAAACAAGAAGTGAAATAAGATTTTATTTTTATAATCAAATAAATGGTTTTTATAAATATAATGGTTTTGGAAAACATATTATATAGTTCCCTAGAAAATAGATAAGAAGTTCATATCTTCCCATGAATCGGGATTGTATTTTGGAAACAATTTTGAACGTTCATTTTGAAACATGTTACAATTCATAAAATAAGAAAACTTTCTGGTTGGTAATAATATATATAATACTCAAAAAAAATTTATGAGGAGTAAATAACAACGTATATTAATTTCATTGATGTATTTAGACAATTAATTTAACCGAATGAAAATGGGTGTTTGGGTGGAAAACCCATTACCTTAACATTGAACGTGTTCCTCTCTCATAATTAAGATCATGGAATATTAAATTATACTTATAAATAACTTATCTAAGAACTCATTATACATGAATTTAGTTTTTCAGAATTCTGGTTTGTTCATTTATGTTCTTATTGATATGTTCTTTTGTTAAATTATGTCACATCGGATTGTTCATTTTCTTTATTTTCGTCTTCGGTTGACATGTTTTTAATTATTTGGAATGGATTTAAATCTCCAGAATTAAAATTAATTATTATTTATGAACAAAAATATATGTTATTGGTCATTTATATAACCTTTTTACAGGTAAATGTGATTAATTATTATATCTAACATTAATGATAATTGTTTAGGTTAATTTTTGGGTTTTGATTACAATGAACACATTTTTCATTATTACATAATACCATTTTTAAAAAGGGGTTACCAAAAACATAAATTTGTTATATTAGGGGTAATAATATTTTTCAACCATAATAATAATGTATTGATAACCATAATTGAGAATGATAATAGAAGTCGAAAGTCCATTGCCCTTGAATGTAGAAAATTGACACATCTCGGATGGTGTTCTTGCTAGTAGTACAAAAGAAGTTAAAAGGGGGGAGATGATGATAAATTATTCCACTATCATGAAAACATTCTAGGACATATAGGGTTCTATATTAATTTCAAAATTTGGATATGGTGAGGTAATAGAAAAAGAAAACAAATGAACTTGAATGGAAAAACTATGAATTGAAAAGAGGAATTTTCCCCTTAAACCAATCATCCTTGGGTACCTCCTTAATGAGATGTTTTTGTATTTTTATGAGACCAAGGATTTATGGACCTTGGGTAGGAGGTAGGGAACGTATTTGGAAAGAATTTAGGGAAATAAAAAGTCTTGATAGGAGTGAATGTAAGGGGGATCGAGAGGGGGGTTTTATAGTGGAAGAAAGAGGGGATTTCTTAATATAAAATTCATTAATTTATTATATCTCTTCAAGACAAGGAATAATTAGTATTCCATGACCATGAATAGTAATTTTATCATTTTAGTTCGAACTATGTTGGCTTACATAACTTGTGATGTCATGAATATTGTATTTAACAAATTATTTTCATATATGGTATTTAACCGTATTTCACTATTCATCAAAAATTCAAGTATTTTGTAAAAACATCCAAAATTTACCCCAACCATTTTTTCAACATGTAGAATCAAAAAATGAAGTCCATTTGTCACAAATAATTTTCTAAATTTTATTAAATTAATATTTAATTAATGTCATAATTTATTCTAAAAACAAGAGTTTTAAAACATTTGTTTACTTAATTTAAAGCATAGATATATCATACATACACTAGAATGCTATTTATATACTACCATAAGTAATATTACTATTCTTTAGGGTATATAACTATTCATAAGGGTATGCATCTATTAATAAGGGTATGTTACTAATCACCACAAATTATGTGTTTCTTAATGGACTCTAAATAACTTATGGATCGCAACTATGTATGTCGGATTTTAGAAATTCACATCATATAAGCGACAAACTTATCTATTAAGGGTAACACAATACTTATTAGATAAATATTTTTTGATTTCATTTGATTATGAAATATTTATAAGAATGGAATTTCCATTAAAAAAATTTTGGGTCATTATATTATCCACTCATAAAAAGTTTTCCCTCGAAATTTCTTTTTACCATCTACGCCAAGAACAAGTGGGGATATTTTTCCTTCATTGATTCTTCTAGTTCATAATTTTCCTCTTTGTAATTATGGTTTTTCTATAGTAACATGACCAGATGATTAGACTTGTTGCATAGAACGTTTTCTCTATGATCCGTGATTTTCACTGGCTACTCCTCATAGGAAAGATTATCCTCTAGCTATACCACTTCTGAAGAGAGCACATGTGAAGGGTCAGGTATGTACTTACTTAATATGGATACATGAAAGACATCATGTACTTTCTATATGGTAGGTGGAAGTGTCAGTCGATAGGCCACAACTCCGACTCAATCAGTGATCTCAAAGTGGTCGATACACCTGGGACTTATCATTCCTTTCCTCCCAATCCACATAACCATCTTCCATGGATATATGAGTAGAAATACCAGGTCTCCAACTTTGATCTCAAGGTCTCATCAACAGTTATATGCATAACTATTCTGTCGACTTGGGGATATATTGATTTACTGCTGAATGGTTTTCACCTTCTCCGCCATTTCTTCAACCAATTAAAGACCTAGTAGCTTTGGCTCACCAACTTCATCCCAACATGCCAGTGTTTCACATCAGTTCAAATAAAGGGCTTCATATGGTTCCATTTAGATGCTCGAGTGCAAATTGTTGTTGTAGGAAAATTAAACCAGTGGAAGATGTTGGTCCCATCCCCCTATGAATTCCATAGAACATTCTCTCAATATGTCTTCTACTGTTGAAATAGTCTTCTCAATTAGGCCATCAGTTTGAGGATGAAAGATCGTACTGAAGTTCAGTTCAATTATTAATGAATGTTTGAGACTTTTCCAGAACATCGAGGTAAATCTAGAATCACGGTCGGATACAATAGAATGTGTTACTCCATGTATCCTTACCACATATTTTATTTAATCCGTTCTATTTGATTTAATTAGAATTCCACTAAAATCGTGATAAAGTGAGTTGTCTTTTAAGACGATCCACAATGACCCATATAGCATTGATTCCTTTAGATTTCCTTGTAAGTCCAGTGACAATGTCTATGGTAATATTCTCCCACTTCCATGATGGAATGGTTAGTGGTTGCATCATCCCCATATACTATTGCCTCTCATCCTTCACTTTTGGAAATACTAGGCACTTTGATGTATATTTAGCTATATCCCTTTTCATATTTTCCTACCAAAAGTTTTCTCCGTGATCTCGATACATCTTTGTGCTACCAGGATGTATAGATAAATTACACCTATGAGCATCATCCAACAGTTCCTTCTTTAGCTCAAGAATAGGAGGAACACGTAGCCTCTTCCCAAATTTCAAAAAATTCTACCTTCATATGAGAAGTCAATCAACTTCCCATCATTAATAGCATTTTTTTAAACTCCTCATCATCAGCCTGAGAACTTTTTATCCTCTCCAATAGAGATGTTTGGGAAACCATTTGAAAAAGTAGTGATGTACTACCTTCCTTGATAATTCCCATATCCATCTAACCTAGATCCATGAACATAGGATCCCTTTCAACTCTCTTCTTGTTCAAATTTCCATGGTCCGTTCAACTCAATGCATCTTATACCATATTTTAATTCCTTGGTTGGTAGTTTATTGTGCAATCATAATCTTTGAGTAGCTCAATTAACCTCATTTGTCACATGTTGAGATCTTTATTTGAGAATATATACTTCAAACTTTTATGATCTGTATATATCTAAATTTTTTCCCAAATAGGTTATGTCTCCAAATCATCAGTGAAAATATTACCACTACTAACTCATGATTATGAGTTTGAATGTTATGTTCATTAATTTTTAACTGCCTATATGCATAGGAAATCACTCAATCATTATGCATAAGGACAAAAACAAGTCTTTTCATTGATGAATCTTTATAGGTCACAAACCCATCATTTCCTAATGGTAGGGTTAGGGTCGGAGCATTCTCTAACCTCCCCTTCAATTCTTCAAAACATTCTTCACATTACATTGTATATATGAACTTAACACCTTTTTGTATGATCTTTTCCATTAGGTTGGCCAAATGGGCAATGTTCTGAACGAAACACCGATAATAACCTATTATACCAATAAATCTATGTACCTCAATTGTGTTCGATAGAGTTGGCCATTTTTTCAAAGAATTTTTCATCATAGGATCTATAGATATTCCATCCTTTGAGGAAATGTGGCCCAAAAAGGAAACTGATTGGAGCCTGAAATCACACCTTCTAATCTTCTCATATAATTTATTTTTTCCAAGGCTTTTCATAATAGTGAGTAATTAATTTTCCTGATATTCATGGATTTTCGCGTATACCTGGATATCGTCAATAAAATCCACTAAAAATTCTTCAAGATATTCCTTGAAGAATCTGTTTATAAGATCCATGAAAATAGATGGTGCATTAGTTAGTACAAAAGTCATTACTGTAAAATAATACTACACATACCTAGTTCAAAATGTTGTTTTTGGAATGTCTTCTTTCCTCACAAGCAACTGTTGATATCCAAATTGTAGATCAATCTTTGATAAATATTGTGCTCTATGAATTTGATAAAATAATAATCAATTTTTGGAAGAGGATATGTATTATTTATTCTAATAGCATCGATTTCCCTATAATCAATACACAGCCTCATGGATCCATCTTTCTTCTTAACAATGAGGACATATGCTCCCCATGAAAACACTAGGTAGATTAAATCTTTTATAACTCAATTCCTCTATTTTTTTAGATTCACTAACTCTACATTGTCTATTCTATAAGGGGTCTTTGATATGCACCTTGAACTAGGAATTAAGTCAATGGAAAACTCTATTTCCTTATCTAGAGGATGTCTTGGAAAATCATCTAGAAATACATCAATATATTCTTGCACAACATGTACATCTTCTATTTGAACATTATTTTCCTCACCCATAGTTATTTCATTCTCTTCCTCCCTAATAATTGAAGTTAGTTTAGCAACTGTGGATGGATCTAGATGAGAACTAAATGGAGTGTTTTCTTCTATAAAGATAAGGGATTCTACACCATTCTCAAAGATTGTAACCTCCTTCCTCTTATAATAGATCTTCTCATAATAAATTTGATAGCCAATTCATATTGATAATTATATCATAGTCAGCCATTATTATAAAGATAAGGTTAGTAACTAAGGCACATTTATCTTTCTTGAGGGGGACTAATCGACATGCCTTTATTACAATGATACATACACTAGGAGATTTGACTAATAACCCATTTATTAAATTTAATTGGATATATCTAATTTTCATTGAAAACTGTGAAGATATAAATGAATAATATGATCTAGAATAAAATAATGTGTTGGATAAATTATAGGAAATGATTAAAGTACCTTCCACCACCTCATTAAAAACATCAATATCAGAATTTTTTATCGCATAATCTTGTCATTTCCCCCTTGGACTATTCAATGGCATGTTTCCTTGATGATTTGGATAGTCATTATCATAGTGTACCCTATCTTGATGGTTATAGCATTGAACGTCATTATCCTCCTTCGTTCCCTTAAAATCAACAACAAGATGGCCTTCGTGCCCACATTTTAATCATACTCCTTTTCCCTTTAAGTAGGAACCAATGTATTTCTTTCCATAGTTATCACGGGGTTAAAATACAACTCTTCCCTTCATCCATGTTTCCTTGATTCCTTTCCCATATTTTTCAATAGCCCTATTCTTTTCTTTCATTCCCATTAAGTCAAAACACTTAGAGAATTGTTTTTCTATCTTGATAGCACATGAATCAATTTCACCATATGATGAAAAACGTTGGGATACGAGTGCCCTCTAGAGGAATGGATTTATGCCATCAAATAATTGATCAATTTTGCTACTTGGATTTTGTATATAATCCAAAACATTTTTTGATAACCTTGTGAAGTTGGAATCATACATGTAAACATTTTCATCCTCCCTCTACTTCAGATTCAAGAATTATATCTCCATATCTGCTCGCTGCTCATGAGGGAAATATTTTTCTAAGAAGATTTATTTAAAATCCCTCCATTCCATCTCTTATATCTCTTCCACCTCCTTTGTGTTTTGGATTAATGACCACCGCTGATCTGCATCTCCCGATAGACGATATACTTCCATAAAAACATTCTCTCATTCATTACATCCCAAAGTGAGAAATATCTTCTCAGAGTAACATATCCATTGCACTGCTTAAAATGGGTTTGTAATCCCGTTGAATGATGGAAGTTGTTGTCTCATTAATTGATCTAGAATATCTCTTCCTTTTGGTGGATCATATGCTCCATATGGGTATGGTTTTTATTCATAACCAGAGTAAGTTGTCCCAGTATAGCTATGAGTTACTTAGCACTAGTCAGAGTACTAGATCCAACATCATTATTATGTGTTAGAGGAAAATACCTACATGGGAAACATACATTTGTGGGGTTTCCATTCCATCCGCTATGTGCCATTTCTAAATAATGGAAAACACAATATTAGGGTATGAATCATAATTTATAATCTCAATGAAGAAAAATACTATGCAAAAATTGAAATTCTATGCATAGGTAACCTCTTAATCATAATCAAGTTATCTTTTAGGAAAAATTTACATTTATATTGTCCATAATGGATTCTAAAGAAATCATAAATTATCCTAATCATATCCCCCAGGAGTGTCATAACCAAAAGTGCAGCATGTCCCATTGTCATATACTAGGATACCCAGGTTCAAGCCCGAAATTCCTTATCAGAGCATTCACTCCAAGGTATATCTGTTCCAGGGCCACCTCTACCTGATCGTAACAAGAAGGGGATGTATTTCCTGAATGATCCACATAATCTATTCCTTACCAAAATACTAGGTTGTTCTTGTATGTTTATCATCAAAAAATATCTTAGGGACTCTTCCCTAATATAAGTTTTCTAAATATAGTTTCCATGTTTTCTACTATACTTTTTCTGATACCAACTGTAAGGACCCAAACCCAGTTTCCCAGTGTTGGTGCCCTATTTGATTACATTGGAACTAATATAAGGAATAATCATTTTGAAGGATCAGGCAGTTTAGTAGCTTTTGGAAATAAGACAAATAAATAAGTTTAACATTACATCCTGAAGGAAAAAACAACACTAATTTATTCCACTAGAAACATCATGTCTCCTAGATTATACTTGCATGACAGGCATAATTTAATTCTTCATATCCTGAGAAAATGAAAGATAAGGAAGGGGTGAGCTCAAATGCACAGTAAAGGTAAACAAAACAACGAAATATAGCATAAACAAAATACATGGTAAGTAATTGAAAACACATGCCTTCAAAATTAAACTTCTACACATTATGTCATGAATATGTTAAAAGTAGATAATGCCATAATAAAACATTATAATGGGTATTATTCTAGTCAAATAACCACATTATTATCATATAATCACATCATAATGAGGTATCTTTATTTTCCGGACATCATAACCATACTATCCAGGCCCCATGCTATGACTGTAAATAATCAATTTTTCAGGGCCTTGTACCAAGAGTGTAGTTTGTCTAATGAGACCTACCGATCCATAGAGGGGCTATAGTGGGCCCCACCCATCACATAATAAGTAAAATTCATTACTCATTTTATTTATGATAAAAATAAACAACATATACATTCATAATAAAACTATTATATGATATGTAACTCTCATTCCCAATCATTAATCACAAAACTCTAACCTTCCAAGTAATACGGTGAATGGTTTTAGGATAGATCATCCACAATAAAGTTTTTCATAAACCATTAAATAAAATATGGTATATTACATCATAAATGATTAATTCCAAAAATACATAGGAATCATTAAGAGTTTTGAATCAGAGGAGAATACTCTTATAAAATCATTAAGTCGCTCTTTAGATAAATACACTATTGTTTTCAAAAGAAGAGTTCTTTTAGAAAAATCTCTATATAAAACCAAGAGTTAAATATGTTTGTATTTTCATATTCAAATGGATAATTTTATAAATATAATTGCTTCCAAAAATTGATTATATAGTTCCCTTAAAAATAGATAAGAATTTGAGAACTTCCATTGAATCGAGCTTGTATTTTGGAAACAATTTTGAATTTTATTAACATGTATCTATTAATAATATGAGGAAGGGTTATGGTTGGTTATCATTTTTATAATACTCAAACATAATAAGGGAGGTTTGAAAAACAATAATTAATAATTTCATTGAGGAATTTAGACAATGAAAGTAACCCAAATGAAAATGGGAGTTTGGGTGGGAAAACCCTTACCATTACTCTAAACGTGTTCCTCTCTCAAAATTATGATCCTGTAATATGAAATTATATATATCAATAACATATTTAAGAACCTATTAGACATGTATATAGTTTATCATAATTATTTTTATTTCATTTATTTTCATAATGATAAGTTGTTATATTTAATTCTGTCGCTTCGGAGGGTTCATTTTCATTATTTTAATCATCAGTTAATTGGTTTTTAATAATGGGGAATGGATATAAATCTCTATAATTGAAATTATAGATTATTTATGAACAGAAAAAGGTTTTATTGGTATTTTATACATCTTGGATACATGTAATAAAAATTTCTTATTATATAGAACTTTAATTGTAATTTTTTCGGGTAATTTGTGGCTTTTGATTACAACGAATTCATTTTTCTTTATAATATAATAACATTTTTACAAAGGGATTACCAAAATCATAAATAGGTTATATTATATATAATAATAATATGGTTCATCCATAACAATAATTGTTTCATTAACTAAATTGAGCATGATAATAGAAGTCAAACGTCTATCGTCCTTGAATGTCTAAAATTGACACATCTCGAAAGGTGTTCTTGCTAATAGTGCAAAAGAAGTTAAATAGGGGGAGATGGTGATAACGTATTCACTATCATGATAACATTATAGTACATATATGTTACTTGAGTCATTAAAAAATTTGTATATCTAGAGTTATTAGATAAATAAAACAAATGAAATTCAAAGGAAAAAAATAATTGAAAAGAGGTATTTCCCTCTTGAACCAAACTTCCATGAGAAAATCATTAAGGAGAGGTTTTGGTCCTTTTATGAGACCAATGCTTGCTGGAAGTGGGGAGGAGGTTGGGAAGGTGTTTGGAGGTAATTTTCAAATGGCACAAGGCTTGAGAGAAGTGAATAGAAGGGGGAGTGAGGGGGGGGGGGGGGGGGGTTTATAGTTGAGGAGAGGGGATTTCTTAATATAAAATTCATTAATTTTATACATCACCTCAAGACAAAGAATAGTGAGTATTACATGGCTGATAATTGTAATTTGATCATTTTAGTTTTAACCAAGTGGGATTACATCACTTGTGATGTTAGTAATATTATATTTAGTAGATAATTTCCATATACAATATTTTAAAGTATTTTACTATTCATAAAAAATGTGATTATGTCAGAATAATAATAAAAAATTCCCCAAACCAATTTTCAAAATTTAGAATCAAAAAATGATGTCCATTTTTCAAATGTAATTTTCTAAATATTATTAATTTTATATTTAATTAAAATCAAAATTTATTCTAAAAATAATAGTTTTAAAACATTTGTTTACTTATTTTCAATGATAGATATATCATACATACACTTGAATGTTATTTATATACTATAAAAATAATGGTTACTACTAAATAGGATATATCACTATTCATTAGGGAATGTTACTATTCATAAGGGTAGGTTATTATTCACCACAAATTATGTTTTTCTTATTGGACTCTAAATAACTTTCAAATCGCAACTGTGTATGTCAGATTTAAGAAATTCACATCACAGAAGTGAGAAACATAAGTTTTAAGGGTCACATAGAAAATAGTAGTTAATTATGTTTTGATTTTATGTGATTATTACTTATTTATAAGAAAGGAAGCTGCATTAAAAAATATTGGATCGTTACATCAGCTCTCTTAGATTCTAACCAATTGGTTATGATATTTTTTATATTTTTCACAATAATATCTTTAACAAATAATTTTTCACCATTAGAATGTAATCTATTAATAATATTCATGAATAACATGTGCATCATAGAAATATATTTACTAGATTTAAATTCAATGCCTTATAGTCTAATATTAACATTTCTATTTCAAACTCAATAAAATTTGATGTACCATAATTTAAAATTTTTAATTATTTAAAAATACTATTATCACATTTAGAAGATGTAATTTTATCATATATAGTTATTTTATTTAATAATGAAAATGTGTTACTAAATCTGTTTTATAACTGATACTCTTATTTTTATTGATGTTTAATGGTTGTAAGATCATTATGAAGTGTTTTATAATTACCTGTATGAATGAAAAAATTTCTATCCTAGTTTTAATATAAA
Organism: Viscum album; assembly: GCA_963277665.1. Taxonomy (NCBI): domain Eukaryota; kingdom Viridiplantae; phylum Streptophyta; class Magnoliopsida; order Santalales; family Viscaceae; genus Viscum; species Viscum album. The sequence continues at coordinate 1,550,621,201 of OY728131.1, forward strand.
ACATTCCTTACCCTATCACTCCCATACTAATTGTTATCAAAATCAAAGATAGGTAGTCTGTTGGGATTAAGGATATCAGTTGAACCAAAATTTATACATGAAATTTTGGTATAAAAACATTCGTTTCCAAAAATATGTTTGTGTATTAAATTATATAAAAATAATTTTTATATCAAAAAATTAGGTGAATTTCCAAAAATAATATAACTATGAAGACAAAACGTAATCCAATTGATGGATAAAAAATATATATTAACTATCATTTGGTACATATTTATGGTATTAGTTTATTTCAATTAGAGAGGATTATCCTTCTCTAATGCCAATGGTTGGGTTATAATATTTATCCTCTATAATATAATTATATTATTATTACCATATTGGTGGGTTAATTTTTACTTCCAAAAACACAATATAATATAATTAAACTAAACAAAAAAAACACATCTTTATGTAAAATATAAGACTCGACACTTTGTCTGAATAATGAATTCACCAAATCAAAATCAGATATAATATGATTAAATCAGAGTAATAGAATATCTATAAAAACATATAAAATTAATCGAAGTATAAATCATAATTTCATTAAATAAGTTAATAAAAATAGAATTTTTTATGTTGAATATGATGACAAACAAGACCATTATATGCATAGTCATAAATACACTTTTAAATAACCAGTAATAACTACCATAAATTATAAGTGATATATAGATTTGAAGAAACTAAATTTATATAACATTATTATTGAAGTATTCATTAACCCTAACTAATATTATCCCATTTTTTTGTATAAGAAACTATTTACATTCTTGATAAAAAACTCATTCATTATAATGATCAGTAATTTTCTATCTTCCAATACCTTAAAGCCTTTGGCAAGAAGATCGTATATTCTCTAACTAACTATCCCCAATAACTCATCATGTGATGGATAATAATGTTCATTCTTATATCCCTAGAAGTCCTCAATCAATAAGATCATTTTATGTACATTACCATGAAAATGTTATTAATGAGCCATACTAAAAAGATTTCCTAATAACTAAAAAAAGTAATCATGTACAAGTATATGGAACAAGACATCCACTCAATGTACTCTTTATATATCTCACATAATGATAAATTTCAATAGGAGTACCAAATGCTAAAAACACATTGATTAACAAGTTATTTATTGAAATCATCAAAATGGTCATATATTCTCCCAACATTCATATTTATGGAATATTTTCACATTAACATGGACACCTTGAAATTGTTAGATAATTTAGATCATGGATAACTTAATGTAGGATGTCTTTTTTTATAATGATACAATATATATTATTACTTAAATTTGAGTCATTTATTCTAAATATGATTATGAACAGAAGTAACTCTAATGGACTTCCATTTGAAATTCATAATGATAACCTTTATGATTATATGTTCTATGTTTTTCTATACTGGTATCAGTATGATTATTAAGAATATTCAATTATGATAATCATGAAATAAATTCAAACATATGGTAATTATAAATAATATTCTAAATTATCATACATATAACTATTATGATAATAAAAATGAATATGACTAATTTTATTTTAATAAATAATTATTTATTTATTCCATGTATGGTATACGAATATGTTATCTACATAAACAATCTAAATCGATTTACAAATAAAATTTTAGAAAATAAGTTGTAAGAAGGTTTCTGTGATTTCCAGAATAATATGAATTGAAAAGTAACATGTAAAACTTCTTACTCTATGGTACGATGGAAGTCTGACATAGTGGAAGGGTTTCATGTTACTATCGCATTGTTTATCTGTGTTGTTTGTGGGAAAGATTCAAAATATTAAATATCATAAACAATCATTCAAGAAACTGAATAATATTCTTCTATTATTTTTATTTCATGTTACTTCATGTTTTTTTTATTTTATTCTCTTTAATAACTCAAGACATAGATATAATATTTTTTAGGCAAAAACATTATTTACCTCTTCATTCAAAAATCCTTTTTCATTCAGGTTAGTATTTTTGGGAATTGTTTCCATGAATATTATTAATAATATAATGTATTTTTTTGATGTCATTTTACCTATGATTCACATTGTAAAATATTGTTTAAAATGAATATTATTTTAATTTAATAAACTATGTGGATATTAATTTTTCATTACAAATATATCAATGAAATGTTTCTATTTATCCTAAATGACAAGATTGGAATTTTCCCCTGTTAAGATCATTAATTGATTTTTTCTATTTTCAAGTATCATGTTGTAATTTTATGGAAATATGTTTCCATAATATTTTATAAATATTTATAACTAAAAAAATTTACCTCAAAATGAATATATTATTTTCAACAAGAAATATTCCATGTGGTATTTAAATTGAATTTTCCTTCAAATACGACATCCATTGATTTTACACAATATTTAATGGGAATATCATATAATGAAACCAAACAAAATATTGTTGTGGATGGTTTATTATTATGACCAAAATGTTTTTATGAATCTATTATCTTTTCTATGAGTTATGATATGAGGAAATTATTAAATGTTTACGAAACTAATCTCATTCCATGTATTATATTAGGATGAAATTATAAATATTTTTTAAAACCTATATATTTTACATATGTTTTTATATAATTAAATTTCTATGAATCCCTTATCATTTTCATTAATCTGTATTTAAATAATGTTATATGATCTTGTAAAACACACATATATGATTTCATTATTCTAGGTGTGGGATTAGAGTTATATAGAGTTATAATTATTTAGGTAATTAATGATATTTAAGGTTATAAATGGGGATCTAATGGGAATTGAACCCATTTTACTAAGGGAATCTATCAAATGTGTTTTTATTAGTGGTGAATTGTGACTACTACAATGGTTTGAGAAGTGAATCCAATGCACTATGAGAGTCCCAATAACAATCCTTGACAACATTGGAAATTAATTACTATTTATATTTATATTCTACAAAATCATGTCTTATTCTAATGTTATTCCCACATGGATAACATTTTTTGATTAATTTATTATTAAATTCCAATGATCATCCTTGATTTATTCTCAAAAAACAATTATTATATTTTATTTTAAGAGTGTGGTTTTTGAATGTTATGATCATGTTCACATACCGTTGTTATCATGTTATGATTATTTTATCTTTGATATCCCTGTCGTTTGCCCCTAATGAGCCCCAAATATAACCCTTTAGTATGAATACATTCCCAATGATAAGAATAATTTTCAATATATTATATGTTTAATAAGGGTCCAAGTTATGAGAAATATATTGGAGATGGTGTAGTTCTCATGCAAACTATATTTTTATGAATCCATGTTTCAGAATTAAATAGATACATATTATTATATAATATATCATTTTATTAATTTAATTAATATTCAACAATAGAGACATTAGAATATTTTATGTAATTTTTGGTTCCCTATGGTTGGTATTCATGTAATGTACATTTAATCATTGTGAACTCAGATGATAAAATTTTATTGTGATCACTTAGGATAATAATAAGTATAGGACAATATCATATGTTATGGTAATAAAAGGTGTGATTTTTCATCAAAAAAACATCACTTTATTGATAATAGAAGTGTAAATATTCTTGTTATTGATGAATTATTGGATAATAACTCCAAAATGAGTTGTTCATCTATATCTCATCAATAATTTTTGTGCAAGATGAATCTTCACTTTCTAAGAACATGGTCGGAAAATACTATGGGATATGCATAATTTAATTCATATATTCAACATGAACCACCATGAATTGTTTTAATTTAGGATGATCATGAACAAATTGGGTAATAAATATTACATGTTTGATTGAAAAAATGTTTTGTAATTTTGATATTTTATAAATAAATCAACATTATTATATGGTCTCTCAGTATGATTATTATTTTTCCCACTATGTTTTATGTTTTTATTCAGATGATGGAACCTTATGACCCCCAGTAGTGCTGAGTGTGATTCAACATGAATTGATTTTACATGTAATAATAAAAATTTTATGGGATTTGTAATGAAAAATAATATTGATTTTCACATGATATCTTCAAATGTCAAGAGTTTTGTTGAAATTATAAATGTTAAAAGGAGAGAGAATTTTTTTGTTGAATACTTTTTGAGAAAATTAAAACCTATTCATAGTGGGATCATCTATCTAATGATTCCTAAGGTATGGATCAATTCTTTTAGAAAGAAATTTTCCCTGTCACGACCCGTCCTCGGGGCCCGTGCCCTGACTTCCCCAAGCCTGCCTTCCATAGGACAAGGGCTGGCGACTAGCACCAAAGGCATAAAATCCCGATAACTGGGAAGGCATTGACTTTATAAAAGAAAACAAGCACCACAAAGTACAAGAGGAAGAAAAACACTAAGTACAAAGAAATGATGAAAAGTAAATGGGCCAGAATACAAACCCAAAAGAAAGTACAACTACAACTGAACAATGTACAATAGCAAAAAGACAAATAGCTGGAAGAAGGAAGAAGCTCCTGGGTCATCCTCCTCGGATCCTACCTAAAGGGTAGGTACAGATAGTGCAGCTCCTGGTCGTCCACCACGGATCCTACCTGAAGGGTAGGTACATATAGCCTCCTCCACACTCTCGTCTGTCACCCTCCTATGTGTGTCGTCTCGTTGTGTAGTCCACCTTCGGGTACTGACTCGTCGTGTAGTCCACCTCTAGGTACTGACTCGTCGTGTAATCCACCTCCGGGTACCGACCAGTCCTCGAACGCTCGGCCTCCGTCAGCACTGCCCGTCGTCTGCAACCAACACAATGAGGTGCGGGCATAGCCCGTGTAGGGGTGAGTATAACGATACTCAGTAGGGACCCCGAGACCCTCAAGGTCTCACTAAACCAACAACGATAACCACAAGAAGATCTCAACAGATAACCTCTAATTAGATATATGCCATACATATACCTAAGTTATCAAGTAACCCATCTCAATCATGAGGAAACACAAGGATTGTGAAATCAACGGATAACCACTACCCAGGTATATGCCCATACATATACCTAAGTTATCAAGTGACCCATCTCAATCATGAGGTAAACACAAAGGTCAAAAGTATCAGCTCAACCTGGATTTTTATTATCGAAACCGTAAATGCTGATGAGGTCCGTCTCTGGAGTGTATAGTGGTCCTGTCATGACTCCGAGGTACTGCTCACTAACCTAAGACTGCTGAGGTACTCCTCCTGTCAAGTACCGCGGGCCTGCCACCTCACACAGTAGTGCTTCTCGCCGGGGTCTGCCACCCAAACATAGTAGTGCTCCCCCCTCATAGCCTACAGAGGTACTCCTCCTGTCGAGTGTCGCGGGTCAGCCACCTCACATAGTAGTGCTCCTCTATTGTGGGTCTGCCACCTCACAAAGTAGTTCTCCCCACTAGGCTACATAAGTCACTCCGAATCGAATCGGACAAGCAGTCTTCAGGTCTATGCCAGCTACACGGTCTTCGTACTCCGTACGCTCGTCTCCGGGAGGGTCCACTCCACGAGCTACTAGTCAATACTCCAAGTATCACAAAGTCCCACGAAGAAGTATCTCAAAGGACCGCCTGGTCATATGGGTCTCAACGCAATAGACGGTGTGTCAATCGGACGCCCGGTCTGTGAGTTGCTAGCCTTTTCGTCCCAGGGGCCCAATTGGTTTCTTGTTTGAACCAATCCGGCCGTAACTCAACTATACCCCGAACACTCATAGGGTATACTCATAAGGACCATTTTTCAACGAAATCGCCAACGCCGCTGATGGTTCGTCAAAAGGACGTTCTGTCAGAAAGGTATCAGCTTTTCCGTTCCAGGGGCCCAGTTGGATTTCGGTGCGATCCATCCCGGCCACTATCCAACTGCATCCAAAACTCGGGCGGAGGATGCCAAAAGTTCCGTATCATCAACAGGACCGCAACGTCACAGACGGCGCATCAATTGGACGCCCGGTCTGAGAGTTATTTGCTTTTTCATCCGAGGGGCCCGGTTGGTTTTTAAGACAAAACCAACCCGACCGTACTCCACCTGCATCCAAACCTCAGGCGGAGTATGCCAAAAGATCCGTCTCACGTAGAAGAATCCATTAAAGTCAACGACACGTAATTCGGACGTCCGGAACTCATGTTACGAGCGTTTCCGCTGCGAGGGCCCGGTTGGTTTCGTGTATGAACCAACCGAGTTGATCCTAAAGTTCTCCGAAACCTTGAGTGCGATATACCGAAACGACCGTCTCGATCCAAGGATCGTGTTGCCACTGACGGCGTGTCGTTCGGAGGCCCGTAGCTCATGTTACGGGCATTTGACCGAAAGTGGCCCGAAAACGGGGGTCTGGGCCTGGGGCGTCCCGACCCGACCCCCCCCCCCCCTGGGTCGGCTGAACCGGGTCGACCCGACACGGGTCCGACCCAACCCGGATCCGACCCGGTGGGGCCCGGCCCGGTCCGGTGCGGTCCGGTTCGGTCCGGCCCGACCGTCCGGCCGCGGCTCGGCCAGCACGGCCGAGAGGACACGCGGGCGGGGCACGCGGATCCCCCGCCCTTCGCCGCTAATTGAGGCCAGGTGTTCGTCGGCCGCCCCCTTTTCTGGCGGCGCGCCACCGCCGTCGGTCGCTGGCACCGCCGCGCCGGTGTGGCGCGCCGCCGCCGCTTCCACGGGCCACCAGAGTCGCTCTGGTGGTCGGTTTTCATTCCAGTCTGCGCCGTTGTCCCTCCCGGGTTCCGTTCTTCACTGCGGAATCAACAAACTGCCCTTCAGTCACATTTTTTCGTCACCCGCCAAATCCGCACAGCCACGAACAACGGAGGAGGGTTGTTGGGCCGTCTTCGTTAGGCCCGCACCCTCCGCGTTAGTTAACAACAACGGGAGAAAATAATTCAACACATGAAACAACAATTTTAGTGAATTAAAAATGTTCATTTGAAACCGGTTCTTTAATTTTAAAGAAACGTTCATGGGAAATAGGGGCATTTCCCAAACAAAATCCCAACCTCGTCAAGTCGTCGTCCGCGGGTTCTTCACGGAATTGGGGATCATCGCGTCATCACGGTATCCGGCGTCGCGTCGTCTCGGAAGGGTGTCGCGTAGTCGAACTCCGAGGTTCAAGAACAAAAAGATTTAATTAATAATAATTAAATCCTTGTTGTTGTTAAAATCCACAAAGAATTTAAAAGGAGCGCAACCCCCTACCTTGTTGTTTTCGATCGAAAGTTGTCACGGGGTTGGATCATCGTGGAATAAGCGTCGCAGAGGGAAAATCACAGAAGAAGCATCGTTGACGTCGCGGTACACGGCGTTGCGTCATCAATCTCCGAGGGTTTGGCATTTTTCGCCGGAGGTCGGAGCGTTCTTCGCGTTCTTCGCGTTCTTCGCATTCTTCGTCGAAGAAGAACGCTTTCCTCCCAAATTCTCTCCACGCCACAAGTCCAACTAAATAAAATAAGTTCAACCCTTTTTTTATTATTGACCTAAGCTTTTGAAATTCTAAAGATAAGAAATGAACAATTAATTCGTTGAATTAATTGTAACGATTTAACTGCCCAATTAATAGGGGCGTTTCTTAACTAGAAAAATGCATGGTTGACTTTCATTAAAGAAGAGGTTTTCGCGGGTGCGTTACATAGCGAAAAAGAAACAGCGTGGCTCGTACGTGCCCCACCTCACAGAAATCCTACCAAGAGGGTAGGATATTTTTGGATAGTACCCTATCTGTTCAACTAATGTTAAGTGGACTTCAAGTGGATTCAAAGTTGCTTATGTGAAATAAAACAACGTTTGTCGTACAATTATTTTATTTCTTATCTTTAAGCCCGAAAATTAAAAACCACACCCATGGAAACACAACTCCAGAAGAGGTGTTTCTAAGAAATTATCGGCACTACGATTCCATCGGTTCCCTCAGAATTCGATTCCGAGCACCGGTTCAAAAGTTAGAAAAACCCATCATCCGTTCACTGAACGTACACGAGCCGAACTTCGGAAAATGATTCTGGGCACATCGGGCCTAGGAATCAGGCACCGTCAGAAACAAAATTCTTGTAAAATTCCAAATAAAATTAAGAAAAAAATTTCTTTGGAATTTACGGGTCTTTACATTACTCCCACCACAGGGCTTTACGTCCCCGTAAAGCTTCACCACAAACTTAGGGAAACAAAGGCGATACTGAGCACGCATCTGAGGCTTCCGCTCCAATGTGCTCACCTGGAGGTTCCCGTGCTGCGAAAGAATGTGCACAAGAGGAATCGACAGTCCTCCTAGGATCTGCTCCTGTCGATCCTCGAACCCCACAGTAACCTCCATAGAAGTAACCTCATTGCCACCGTCCAGCTCCTCATGGTCGATGATATGTGGAGGGTCGAGCACGTATCTCCTCAGTTGGGTTACGTGGAAAACGTCGTGCACCTAGTGCAACTGAAGTGTATGGGTCAAGTGTAAACCACCTCGCCTACCCAGCTGAGGACCTAGAAAGGTCCGTTGAACCTCGGAGATACCTTGCCTCCCTGGCCACATCTCTGTAATCCACGTCGAGGTGAGACCCGTAAGAAGATGTGGTCGTCATCCTCGAACTCCAGAGGTCTCCATTTTCTGTTAGAACTGAAACTCAAAATGACTGCTACTACGAGGGTAAGGTTGACCGACTCAAAAGTGATCGGTCGCACCCTCCTGTGCAAGAGTTACCCTACGCTGCATGGGGTTTCCTTTTTCGCCGACCAAGGAAAACCCATCCCGATGTCGTAGTTAAACTACAACCTTTTTGCCTAATACCATCAATTTGTGTATGAACTATGATTGCCCAGTCCATACTCAAACCAACGTCGTAAGGCCTTGACGTTGCCTCCAAGAGATTCCAACCGAAACTCTCGCCTCGAGGATCGGACCACACTGTCGGCGTAAGTGTGATTATCGAGTCTCCTCCCAAGGTATCTCCAGATGTGAGGGTCAAGTTCACGGCTTACCAGAAACTCTAGGTCTGGAACAATATTTGTGAAAGCAAGGAATGATTCATATCGAAGTCTGTTACTACAGCAGCTAGTATTGGACTCAGACTGTCCCTTGATTCATTTCTAGAGCCATTGGGTCACATTCCTTGACCGCAAGCAGCCACACTCTTCCACCGCCCTCCAGCTCCCTAAGCCTGGCGGGGATAACTAAGGCGGGTGGTTGTGGCATGTTAAGATGTACACCACCTCATACTGCTCTCCTAGCTCTGCCTCCATGTCTGCTGCTTCGCGAACTCATCTATCCATAAAGCTTCCACTTCTTGAAACATTTAACATGCCCCTGTCTCTATGACTGGAACCGGTTTCCTATTTCTTAATGCACTGTGCAGTCTTCATCAGCTCTTGGATGACCTGGACCTCTTTTAGTCTCACAATATCTGCTATGATTTCTTCTTTGCCGATAAGAGAAACCCGGTCTCATCCCCTGGATGAACCACATTCGTTGCCTAATACAGTCAATCCTGACATGAATGATGCATTCATGCCATGTATGACGTCGTAATGCCTCGACGTAACTACCAAGAGATCCAACTGTCACTCTCGCCTCCAAGGGTCGAGTCACACTGTCGGCATCAGTGTGTGGTCACTATGTCTCCTTCAGTAGAAAACTCGAAAGTGAGGGTCAAGTCAATAGTTTTAACAGGGACCACTCAATATCAACCAAACAAAAGGACAGGAAAACAAACAAAGATAAGTGTCTTTTTATTATTGTAGCTCGTAGTACAAGGACACGAACACAAAGCAACATGGAACTAGAATTACAAAGGATGTATCCACTAGTTGCTCTCCTGTCCACCTGCTCTCGGAGCTCTACTGCCTTGTCCACTGCTCGGATGTTGCTGAAGTAGCAGCCGCTGCATCTATCTTGGTGGCTCCTTCAACACCCGATGATCAACCGTGCGGGGGGTCGTACAGTCACGTGCCAGGTGACCCTTCCTGGCGCAGGAGAAACATTGTCCGTTTCTGGAACGCTTGGCTCTGACCCCACCCCGGGTTCCCCGCGCCACTGATCCTAAAACCCGAGATCGTCCAACTGCTGGTCTGGTCCTCCTGGACCTCTGCATCATCTGTCTAGTGCCCATAGATGACTCGACAACTGATCTAAAACCCTGCGGAAAAGGCAGAAGCTCCTGTACATGCTCGGGGTGTAGAGCTACTCGCACAAACTCCACCCTGAAGAAGGTCTCGAAGTCTTCAAATGTGAAGGTCATCCCGTCGCAAAACTGGAACAAGTGGCTCCACCACCTGCCTACTGCTTCCTGAAGGAGGCTGGCAGCAAGGATCACCATAAAGTTCGTCGGTGTCCCCACTAGCCTGAAGACTCTCACCACATCCTCCAGCCAATCCTCAGCTGCCTGTGGGTCCGTCTCTCCCCGGAACCTGGGTGGCCTCTAGCGCTGGAACTCATGCAGCACACTCAGGTAGCGTACATCGCCTACTACTGGGGCTGGTGGCATCGGTGGTCCAACGTATGGTAGTACCGCTGGTGCCTCAACTGCAAGAGGGCCATGTACCGAAGCCTCGTCGCTCGACAGTCTGTCAGCACGCACATCCCTCCGGGCTCTAGGTAGTCGTCCGTGAAAAGGCATCCTAGAAGAAACATCATGACACGGTCAAACGTTTATACCTGGTGAGCTGACCTGGTTTGAGCTGATATTTAAAAACTTCTGGAAACACACACGCAATCAGTGTTTTCGTGCACAGAGTCAGAAATCGGTTATCAGGGTCCTAGTGTATGGATACGTCAGCCGCCCGCACCAACACTAGACTCCCTGAACTGAAAACCACACTCGGTACTCTTAACACTATTGCTTCACAGAAAGAAACATCAGAGTTATAAGTTCTGCGGTAGAACCGAACTCCTCTGATACCAATTTGTCACGACCCGTCCTCGGGGCCCATGCCGTGACTACCCCATTCCCGCCTTCCATAGGCCAGGGGCTGGCGACTAGCACCAAAGGCGTAAAATCCCGATAACTGGGAAGGCATTGCCTTTATAAAAGAAAACAAGCACCACGTAGTACAAGCAGAAGCAAAACACTAAGTACAAAAGAAATGATGAAAAGTAAATGGGCCATAATACAATCCAAAAAGAAAGTACAACTACAACTGAACAAGGTACAACAGCAAAAAGACAAACAGCTGGAAGAAGGAAGATGCTCCTGGGTTGTCCTCCTCGGATCCTACCTGAAGGGTAGGTACAGATAGCGCAGCTCCTGGTCGTCCACCACGGATCCTACCTGAAGGGTAGGTACAGATTGCCTCCTCAACGCTCTCGTCCGTCAACCTCCTATGTGCGTCGTCTCGTCGTGTAGTCCACCTTCGGGTACTGACTCGTCTTGTAGTCCACCTCTGGGTACTGACTCGTCGTGTAGTCCACCTCCGTGTACCGACCAGTCCTCGAACGCTCGGCCTCCGTCAGCACTGCCCGTCGTCTGCAACCAACACAACGAGGTGCGGGCATAGCCCGTGCAGGGGTGAGTATAACGATACTCAGTAGGAACCCCGAGACCCTCAAGGTCTCACTAAACCAACAAGGATAACCACAAGAAGATCTCAACAGATAACCTCTACTTAGATATATGCCCATACATATACCTATGTTATCAAGTAACCCATCTCAATCATGAGGAAACACAAGGATTGTGAAATCAACGGATAACCACTACCCAGGTATATACCCATACATATACCTAAGTTATCAAGTGACCCATCTCAATCATGAGGTAAACACAAAGGTCAAAAGTCTCAGCTCAACCAGGATTTTTATTATCGAAACCGTAACTGCTGATGAGCTTCGTCTCTGGAGTGTACAGTGGTCCTGTCACGACTCCGAGGTACTGCTCACTAACCTAAGACTGCTGAGGTACTCTTCCTGTCGAGTACCGCGGGCCTACCACCTCACACAGTAGTGCTTCCCGCCGGGGTCTGCCACCCAAACACAGTAGTGATCCCCCCTCATAGCCTACAGAGGTACTCCTCCTGTCGAGTACCGCAGGTCTGCCACCTCACATAGTAGTGCTGCTCTGTTGTGGGTCTGCCACCTCACAAAGTAGTGCTCCCCACTGGGCTACGTAAGTCACTCCGAATCGAATCGGACAAGAAGTGTTCACGTCTCTGCCGACTACACGGTCTCTGTACTCCGTACGCTCGTCTCCGGGAGGGTCCGCTCCATGAGTTACTGGTCGATACTCCATGTATCACAAAGTCCCACGAAGAAGTATCTCAAAGGACCGCCTCGTCATAGGGGTCTCAACGCAACAGACGGTGTGTCAATCGGACGCCCGGTCTGTGAGTTGCTAGCCTTTTCGTCCCAGGGGCCCGGTTGGTTTCGTGTGCGAACCAATCTGGCCATAACTCAACTATAACCCGAACTCTCATAGGGTATACTCATAGGGACCGTTTCTCAAATAGATCACCAACGCCACTGACGGTTCGTCAAACGGACGTTCTGTCATAAAGGTATCAGCTTTTTCATTCCAGGGGCCTGGTTGGATTTCGGTGCGATCCAACCCGGCCACTATCCAACTGCATCCATAACTCGGGCGAAGGATGCCAAAAGTTCTGTATCGTCAACAGGAACGCAACGTCGTAGACGGCGCGTCAATCGGACGCCCGGTCTGAGAGTTATTGGCTCTTTTGTCCCATGGGCCCAGTTGGTTTTTAAGGCAAAACCTACCCGACCGTACTCCACCTGCGTCCAAACCTCGGGCGGAGTATGCCAAAAGATCCGTCTCACTTAGAGGAATCCATTAAAGTCGACGACACGTCATTGGGACGTCCGGAACTCAAGTTACGAGCGTTTCCGCTCCGAGGGCCCGGTTGGTTTTGTGTATGAACCAACCCGGCTGAACCTAAAGTTCTCCGAAACCTTGAGTGTGATATACCAAAACGACCGTCTCGATCCAAGGATCGAGTTGCCACTGATGGAGCGTCGTTTGGAGGACCGTAGCTCATGTTAGGGCATTTGACCGAAAGTGGCCCGAAAACGAGGGTCTAGGCCCGGGGCGACCCTGCCCGACCCCCCCTGGGTCGCCTGAAACGAGTCGACCCGACCCAGGTCCGACTCGGCTGGGCCAGGCCCGGCCCGACCAGCGGGCCGCGGCTCGTCCAGCGCGGCCGAGAGGACATGCGGGCGGGGCGCGCGGATCCCCCACCCTTCGCCGCTAATTGAGGCCGGCGGTTCGCCGACCACCCCTTTTTCCGGCGGCGCGCCACCGCCGCCTTCCGCGGGCCACCGGAGTCACTACGGTGGTCCTTTTTCCTTCCCGTCTACGCCGTTGTCCCTCCCGGGTTCCGTTCTACACTGCGGAATCAACAAACTACCCTTGCTTCACGTTTTGTCGTCGCCCGCCAAATCCGCACAACCACGAAGAACGTCGGAGGGTTGTCGGGCCGTGTTCGTTAGGCCCGCACCCTCCACGTTAGTTTACAACAACAGGAGAGAATAATTCAACACATGAAACAACAATTTTAATGAATTAAAATTGTTCATTTGAAACCGGTTCTTTAATTATAAAGAAACGTTCATGGGAAATAGGGGCATTTCCCAAACAAAATCCCTATATCGTCAAGTCGTCGTCCACGGGCTCTTCGCGGAATTGGGGATCATCGCGTCGTCGCAATATCCGGTGTCCGCGTCATCTCGGAAGGGTGTCCCGTCGACGAACTCCGAGGTTCAAGAACACAAATATTTAATTAATAATAATTAAATCCTTGTTGTTGTTAAAATCCACAAAGAATTTAAAAGGAGTGCAACCCCCTACTTTGTTGTTGTCGATCGAAGGTTGTCGCGGGGTTGGATTGTCTTGGAAGAAGCGTCGTGGAGGGAGAATCATGGAATAAGCGTCGTTGACGTCGCGGTACACGACAGCGCGTCGTCGATCTCCGAGGGTTTGGCATTCTTCGTCGTAGGTCGGAGCGTTCTTCGCATTCTTCACGTTCTTTGTGTTCTTCGTCGAAAAAGAACACTTTCCTCCCAAATTCTCTCCACGCCACAAGTCCAACTAAATAAAATAAGTTCAACCCTTATTTTATTATTGACCTAAGCTTTTGAAATTCAATAGAAAAGAAATGAACAATTAATTCGTTGAATTAATTGTAACGATTTAACTACCCAATTAATTGGGGCGTTTCTTAACCAGAAAAACGCACGGTTGACTTTCATTAAAGAAGAGGTTTTCGCGCGTGCGTTACTTAGCGAAAAAGAAACAGCATGGCTCGTGCGGGCCCCACCTCACAAATATCCTACCAGGAGGGTAGGATATTTTTGGATAGTACCCTATCCGTTCAACTCAGGTTAAGTGTCTTTCAAGTGGCTTCAAAGTGGCTTAAGTGAAATTAAATAAAGTTTGTCGTACAATTATTTTATTTCTTAACTTTAAGCCCAAAAATTAAAAACCACACCCAAGCAAACGCAACTCCAGAAGAGGCGTTTCTAAACAATTACCGACACTGTGATTCCATCGGTGCCCACAGAATTCGATTCCGAGCACCGGTACAAAAGTTAGAAAAACCCGCTCGTCCGTTCACTGAACGTACCCGAGCCAAACTTCAGAAAATGATTCTGGGCACACCGGGCCTCAGAATCAGGCGCCGTCAGAAACTGCGTTCCTGTAAAATTCCAAAGAAAATTAAGAAAAAAAATTTCTTCGAATTTACGGGTCTTTACATTCCCTACCTAATAATTGAAGAATGAAAAAATCATTATAGTTTTATATCATTTGAATGGAGTGACCTATCAAAAGTAGACACTTATTAGTAATAAAATGTAATATGTTGAAATAGTTTCATTATACTTGGATGAGTTTTTGAAACACACCGAGATTTTATACAATATATTCTATTTAATTTCATTCAAATCTTCTGTTGTACACTACACCAAGATTATCTTTCGCTATACGCAACACCGTATTAGCTTGTTGTGCACGCAACACTATTCTTGGATCGTTCTCCACAAAATTTCAAGTTTGTTTGATAGAAGATATTCTACACAACATTGAGTGAATATATATATATATATATATTCAATATATAAATGAAATATGGTTGTATTTTTTATACAAAACAACAAAATAGTCTTGTACTACACGCAACCCTGACATGGTTTGCATTACATGCAATCGTGTCCTTCCACGATAGAGTGTGTTGTACACAATACCGAGTTTCACTAAACAATGATATATGGTTATAATATTATTATGAACTATCCATTATGAATATTATTAACTATATGTTGAGTTTTATAACATTATTATTCATCTTACACATTTTCTAGAACATGATATGAGAACAAAATATATTTTTCGGTTAAAATAATTTTTTTAAAAAAATTGCAATTTTCCCACCTTTTGATGGTGTACCCATTTTAAATATTATTTTTTAAAATTTTATAACTTCAATTTTAGAAAATATACTTCTACTTTTGAATCAATATATAAAAAATTACATTGGATAATGTTTTGATATTTTTCTGACAACGTTCTTATTATGATGAATAGTAAAAATACGCTAAATTTTACTTTAAAAAAGTTTTTTCATCCAGATAATTGATATGGTTAAATTCTAATAGTAATTTATTTTAAACTATAAATAGAATATAATTTTACCATTTAATATCATGTATGTCATTATCATTGAATTAACATTGAATTCGTAAGTTAAATCAATTCAATTGTTTGCAATGTTTTAAACAAAAATCAATTTTTTTCGACAACGTGATTAATTTTAAATTAATTACTGCACCTTATGTGTTTTGAATTTGGAAAAATAAATTCCTCATTTTGAATCAGTAAGCCCAAATTATATTAATAGGATACTTTTTTTGGCCATTATGAATAGTAATTGCGGTAAATTTTATTTACCACAGTTAAAGGTAAATTTGGTAATTAAGGGTAAAAATAATTTTATAAAATTACCATAACACTTGTCTTAATATAATTGGATGATTATATTTCTTCCTAAGATATGTTTGGGTTTAAATGGAATCCATTGGATCCCAATTGGATGTGATTAATACATTTACTTTATTTTATTTTAAAGAAGGTGAAATATGTCTCACTCAAAATTTAATAATTAGATTATTTTTAATATATGGTTATACAGAATATAATATCCATGATAAATACTCATTTGAAATATAAATCATTTTATTTATCATGGTAATTTATTTGTAATTTTTATGAAATAATTAGTTACCTTAATAGCTTATACATTAATGATTAAAAATTATTTATTTAGTGAAAAATCAATAATATTGTTTTTATTAAAAGAATAATACCTATCAAAAGGACCAAAATAAGGACCAAACCATATTGGTCGAGTATATATATACCCTAATCATCCAAGGGTCTATTTTTGGACAATTTATATCCTTAAAAAATAGATTATGACATTTATATTATTTTATTTTAAATGATGTCAAAGATGTCACCTTCATAATTTAATAAATATAAAAATTTAAATGATTTAATTTTAAGATGATAAATTAGAGTAAAAATATTATTATGAAATTTATTATATCTATCTTCATCATAAGTTTTTAGTTTTTATTTTTATACAAATAATAATTCTATTAAATGATTATACAATATAATGTAGTAATTGTTTTATTAAGAGAAATATCTAATAAATGGTTTTATAAATATTAAAATAAACATTATATGTACTAAATAATATTATCCACAAATTTTATATAATAATATGAGATTTTAGGAATATATTAAACATATTTTTTGAATATATCCTTTGTGTTAATTTTATATAAATTCTAATAAATTTATAGTGTCAAAATGAACAGTATTGTTTTTTTATAAAAATAAAATATTATTAAATTGATTAAAAATAACATAAATATTTAAAAATTATAAATTGATATTTATATGGTCTATAATGATATAGAGTATCCAATTATTATAATTCTCAACACAAAAATTAATTATTTATAACAATTTAAAATCTATAATATTATTAACACAAATAAGATTAAATAAATTAAATAAGGATCAATCAAATTGATGAGGTTTAAAATAAATTCCCAACATGTATAAATTTAATTTGATGATGATATTACAACCTTATCTCATCTCATAATAAAATTGAGTTATTTTTTGAGGTTTTTATGTGGGGTTGGAATTTATTATAAATTAATATTTCTTATGTTTCCAAAGGTGCCCCTCTCCTTCCTTATAAAAGGGAACCTCCTCACTCTCCACTTAACACAACAATGAGGCCTCATGCTTGTCCAACCCCTACCTATTTCACTTCTACACTTCCCTAGATACATTCTTGAGGTTTTGGTCTTCTCGAAAGACCAACTCTGGTTCCTTAAGAGGGAGCTTAAAAAAGGTGTTTCGAAGAAGAGGTAATCACTTCTATAGATTCACTCAAGTTTATTTCTTCTTCAACATATTCTTCTTTAGTTGTTTCATTATAAAGTAATGAACTCAGTATCATTAATATAATTATATGTTATTATAAATATGAAATAACCCCACTTCACATTCTATCCATCCTATGGAAAAAAATCACCGCCCATGCATACTTACAGAATACTATCTCCACGCCGTGGTGTAATATGTTTTTCCATCACCACCCTACTTGGAATGGTATAATGGGAACTATATTATCACTTGTGCGTTCATGCGTACGTATGGACTACCGTCTCCACGAATGCGATGAGATTCATTTTCCGTGATTTACCATTCAAGTATGATTATAAAGTATATATATAACAAATAATAATTAATGTTATTACTTAATAATGATACTAAATTTATGTACATATATGTTTCATTTACTTAATTCCATTTGATTCAATAATGAAACGAAAACAACATTCATGCGTACGTACAGTCTACCATCTCTATGAATAGTGTATTTCATTCCATCTATCGATATATCATATATATATTTATATACTGAATATATATTATATATAAATCATTTTTTACATTCTGGAATGAAGTAAATAAGGATATAAGTAATAATATCAAGAACAACAAATCAAAACACGTACGATAAATGAAACGATTTTACCCACAATGTTGCTTTAACATGGAATTTACAAAAGAACATGTAATATAATGTCATAAGTGAACCATATATGATATCATAACAATGAATATGATTCTTTAATAAGTCAATGATATCATTTAAATCATTATATCAGAGGTCTGAATACATACAAAGCATATCATACATAAGGTAGGTGAAAACTTTTCCAATCATGTTTTTATCTTAGATTGTTTATGATTAAGTATTTAATGGGCTTATATTTATCCTCCATGTCCCAATTTTCTAAAAATGGTTTCATGTATGTATAAAGTTCTTTTTACCTATTTTTTTACTTTTACTACATGGTTTGTAAGGAATTTTTCTTTGGTTTACCATACGAGGTACTTTTTGACTTTTCCGGCCAAAGTACAAGAAGATTGTTTTTTAACTTATATGGCATGAATGGATTTTTACATTACATAAAGCCATATTTTCATGAAGCTTCCTCCACAAGATTTCATGATTATTTTCAACAAAATCATTTTATTTTAAAATTTCAAGGGATTTTGTAAAAATAAAATGATTTTGATGAAGAAAGGATTTTTTCTTTAAGAACTCATTTCAAGTGTTTTATCAAACTATTTCCCATCTAAAATGACTGTATTTAATATGTTAATGTTTCCAGAATAATGTTTCTATTATTTACATGGTCTTATTTTTCTTATGATGAAATTATATCCCTTTGTTTTATATGGATTATGTTATGATGGGATGATGTTTATGAAACCCATTTTATTCATAGGTTTATGATGAATGATTTATGTTTATGTTATGGGACAAGTAATAATGTTTTCATTGTGAGATGGGTGGGAACTATATCTCCCTATAATTCATTGGGTAAAGATTTATATCTCATGATATAGACATGCCTAAAATGGTATGTTAATCTGGTTCTGTGATACAAGACTGGAACGAGGAGTGAACTCGATTCAGAAAGGGACTTTGTCCACTAAGATGGTCTTGGCAGCAATTCCTTCACTAATATGGAAATAAAATCATGTTCTTACTGATTATCCACAATTACATGTTTAATTACCATGCTATTTTATCATTATTGATGTTCCATTATGATCTATGCCTTATTTACTACAATATTTTATGTCATTTCTCAAGATTTTGATGTTTAAACATTATGTTCATGTTTTTAAGTTCAAATGTATATGGGTTGATTTATTCTCTCCATCCTTACCCTTACTTAGTATTTCAGCTCATCCTTTATATGTTTTCTTTTCCCTAGGATATAAATAAAGGTTTTAGGTATGAAAACAAAAGGGGAATATCTTTATGGTTGATGTTGAAGATCATTCACAATGATTAGAAGATTTTGATCCGAGTTTTCAAAGACACTAAACTATTATGATCCTTGAGTGTTGGTTTTTGTTATTTATTAAGTATTTAGAAAAATTAATTTAATGTCCATATACGCCAATATTTGGGTCTCTATATTTGGAATCAGAGGAAATGTTTAGTTATCCTTTGGAAACTAGTATACGAAAACATTAGTGAGATCCCTAGAGATATTTCTAAAGTTATGTCTTGGGATGTCTCTAAGGTTAATTATAAGTATATGTTATAGTCCTAGAATTTTGGAAACAGTCATATAATTTAACCTATGATGTTAGATATTGAATGTATTCCCCCGATATTTTTTTCTTTCTATTATGATTTTCCCCTCTCACGCTATTCTTTTTGGATTTTAGAAAATGGTTGGAAATAGGAATATTCATGATAATGGATGATATGATGGACAGTGGAATGATATTCTTTGTGAGAAACCAAATGAAATTTGATATGGAATTCTATATATCATTATTATGCCTAATCAGAAATCTCATAATATTATAAATAATCTCAAATTTGATAAGTTTCATGACTTAGTTAATAAGAGAAATATGGAGTTTCATGATGATCATAGAGGAAAGAATGTTCAATTTTTCTCATGTAAATCATGTGGGAAGAGGAATCAGGGAAGATGTTTCAAAGGAATTAGAAGATGCTTTGGGTGTAGAAAAAAATTGACACCATGCTAGTAATTACAAAGGAAAAGGATCAGTTAACACCATGGACAAGGATAATGGTATTGCTAAGACCTCAACAACAGTTAGATGTTTTAAATGTGGAATGCATTGGCATAATGAAAACAAATTCCCTAAGGAAAAGTCTCATAAAGTGAATCATAATGGTTTTATGGGTAGTATTTATGATGATTATGATTAAGAGACCACAAATGATATGTGATATGAAAGAATTGTTGAAGCTCGGTCAATGGTTTAAGAAGGTAGTGGAATGATTTTATGTTTATCAAGAGTAATGTTTTATAGGTAATGGTACTATCGAATAAATAAACATATAAGGATTGTTACACAGTTTTTTTTCCTAATGTATTTGAAATTATATGTTGAATGGTACCAGTAACCATGAATGGTTATTCAGAAATTTTTGGAAAGTAGATGATATGCACATAATGAAAGGATTATGAGATAATGAGATGTTTGATGGTATTAATGAGCTCATGAGTGATATAAGGACAAAGTGATATCATGGTTTGAGTATATATATATATATTTTGGGATTTTGGTATGTGGAAGGAGTTTACTTTTGACAGAATTCATTTTTTCAAAATGATTATTTTTAAATTAATGTTTTAAGAGGATAAATGATTAAGGAATTCACATATTTGGTTTGTGACCAACAAGATATATCATATGATATATGGGGGATAAATGGTGGTATTCAATGGTTTCTAAATGACCTTTCTAGTAGTCATTTTCATTATACTTTGAGATCAGACATAATTATTTTTGATAAGCCTAAAGGTTGTAATGGATTAAGTTGGACATCAGATAGTATGGAATAAGGAAAGAAATTTTTTCGATATTATTTATGGAATGTTATATTAGTATAGTTTTAGAAAAAGAACAACCTGCAGGACGGGCGACAACCCATCACGTCGGACAAGGTTTTAGGAATCGAACCCAAAACCAAAGTTCCACAGGCCTTTATGTCCTACCACTGGCCTACAAGAAGTCCCTGGTTAGTAGAAACAAATTTTATTTTATTAAACGGTATGAGGAATGAAGTATAAGTCCATTTTAAGAACCATATATGATTAATCTCACCATAGATGGACTTTTGTATATAACATTTGATAACCGTATGCTCAAGACAAATAGAATGACCTATCATTCTATTGCTTGATCTTCTAAAATTTCATGGAAGACAAATTCAACTTCATTTATTTAAGAGATGAAGTGGAAATCGTTCAAGGAAAACACAACAGTGAGATTGTACCAAAATCAAGTAAGTATTTGATCTAATTCAAAATTTTCAGCTTTAGGAAAATATAATTGAAAAACAAAAATTTTGTCCTAGTGCTCTTATTTCTGATTAATCAGATGGTACCATAGATCATCACAAATTTATAGCCTTGTGATTGTTGGCATCTTCATAGCCATGTTCTCTACCACTATCCATCATAACATGATGGTTATATTTCTCTTCCATATCCATATTTTCACCTATGTTATTTTATGTGGGAACCCCAGTGATGAGTTACTTTGGGTATCAATTTTTCTTCTAAAATTTAATTTTTTATGTTTTAGGATTCCTTTTTACGATGTGGGTGTCTATGAAAGAAACTCTCATGTAATAGACCATTTATATCCCCGACAAATTTTGAGGGAGAAATTCATTTTAAGGGGTATAGAATGAAACACCCCAAGATTTTAAAATATATATTATTTTTAATTTCATTCATATCTTCTGTTGTACGCTACATCAGGATTTTCTTTCACTATATGAAACACTGTATTAGCTTGCAGTATATGCAACACTATTCATGGATCGTGCTACACAAAACCTCAAGTTTGTTTGATAGTAGTTATTCTAGGAAACGTTGAGTGTTTATATACATATATATATATTCAATGTATAAATGACATATGGTTAGATTTTGTTATATGCAACAACAAATGAGTCTTTCACTTCATGCAACCCTATCCTGGATTGCATTACAAGCAATCACAACCTTCCTCGATAGCGTCTATTATACACAATACCAGGTTTCACTAAATAATGATATATAGTTATAATATTATTATGAACTAGCTGTTATGAATATATTATTAAGTAAATTTTGAATTTAATAACATTATTATTCATCATTCACATTTTCTAGAATATGGTATGAGACCAAAATAATTTTTTGGGTAAAAATAGTATTCTAAAAAAATTGCAGTTTTGAAGCCTTTTGATGGCGCATCCATTTAAAATATAATTTTTGACAAGTTTATAAGTTTAATTTAACAAAATAAAATTCTAAATTTGAATCAATATATAAAAATTTACATTGGATAATGTTTTGATATTTTTTGACAACGTTCTTATTTTGATAAATAGTAAAAACACGCTGAATTTTAATTAATAACATTTTTTTCCTTGAGATAATTTATATTGTTAAATTATAATAATAAATTGTATTAAAGTATAAATATAATATATTTTTACAATTTAATATAATTTATGTTATTAGCATTGATTTTACATTGAATTCGTATATTAATTCAATTCAATCTTTCACAATGTTTTAAATATAAACTCGTTTTTTCAACAACGGGATTAATTTTAAATTAATTACCGCAACTTCTGTATTTTGAATTTGTAAAAATGGATTCCATATTTGAAATCAGTAGGACCAAATTATGTTAATAGGATACTTTTTATTTTTGGGCATTATGAATAGTAACTATGGTAAATTTTATTTACCACAGTTAAAGGTAAATTAATAATTAAGAGTTAAAATAATTTTATAAAATTACCATAACA
This sequence comes from Viscum album, assembly GCA_963277665.1. Classification (NCBI taxonomy): domain Eukaryota; kingdom Viridiplantae; phylum Streptophyta; class Magnoliopsida; order Santalales; family Viscaceae; genus Viscum; species Viscum album. The sequence goes on from OY728131.1 coordinate 1,550,644,124, forward strand.
CTTTTTTTAATATAATTTGATGATTATATTTCGTCCTAAGTCATATTTGGGTGGAAATGGAATCCATTGGAACCCACTTGGATGTGATTAACTAATTTATTTTATTTTATTTTAAAGAAGGTGAAATATATCTCACTCAAACATTAATAATTTGATTATTTTTATTATAAGGTTATACATAATATAATTTCGATTATAAATACTCATTTGAATTATAATTTTTTTTTCTTTATCACGGTAATTTATTTTGAATTTTTATGAAATATTTAGTAACATTAATGGCTTATACATTAATGATGTAGAAATTATTTATTTAGTGAAAAATCAATAATATAGTTTTTATTAATATAATATTACCCATCAAAAAGACCAGAAACATTACCAAACCATATTGGTAGATTAAATATATATACCATAAGTATCCAAGGGTCGATTTGTAGACAATTGGGAGACTTATAAAACAGATTAGGTCATTTATATTATTTTATTTTAAATGATGTCAACGATTCCACCTTCATAATTTAAAAAATATAACAATTTAAATATTGTGATTTAATGATGATAAATTCGAGTAAAAATATTATTCAGAAAGGTATTATATTTAACTTCATCATAATATTGTGATTTTCATTTTTTATGCAACTAATAAGTATATTAAATGTTTATACAAAAAAATATATTAATTTTTTTATTTAGTGAAATATCAAATAAATTGTTTTATAAATATTAAAATAAACATTATATGAATTAATTAATTTTATAACCAGATTTTATAGATGATTATGACATGTTTGGAATCTATTAAACATTTTTTTGAATATATCCTCTGTGTGAATTTTATTTAAATTCAAATAAATTGATAGTGTCAAAATGAACAATATTTTTATTTTATAGAAATAACATATTTTTAAATTGATTAAAAATCAAATTATTATTTAAAAATTATAAATTGAAACATAAATGGTCTAAAATGTCATAAAGTATCCAATTATGGATAATAAACAACACATAAATATTTATTTATTACAATTTAAAATATAGAATATTATTACCACAAATAATATTAACTAAATTAAATATGGATAAATCAAATTGATGAGGTTTAAAATAAATTTCCAAAATGTCTAAATTAAATTTTATGATGATATTACAAACATATATCATCTCATATTATAATTTAGTCATTTTTGGTGGTTTTTATGTTGGGTGGGAATTTATTATAAATTAATATTTCTTACATTTCCAAAGGTTCCCCTCTCCTCCCTTATAAAAGGGCACGAACTCCCTCTCCTATTTACATAACATTGAGCCTTAAAGATCATCCAAATCCTTCCCATTTCTCTTCTCCACTTCCTTAGAAAAATTCTTGAGGTTTTTTTCTTCTCAAAAGACAAACTCTAGTTCCTTAAGTGGAAGCTTAAAATAGGTGTGTCGAAGAAGAGGTAATCTCTTCTACCGATTCTTTTATGATTATTTATTCTTCAACTTCTTCTTATTTAGTTGATTCATTATAATTTAATAACTTCAGTATCAATAATATACTTATATGTTATTATAAATATGAAACAACCCCATTTCACCTTCTATCTATCCTACGGAAAACAAAATCACCGTGCGTGCATACGTACGGAATGCCATCTCCACGCCGTGGTTTAATTAGTTTTTTCACCACCACTTTACATGGATGGGTATAATGGAGTAAATAATAACTATATATGGTTATTATAAAATCATATTAATTCTGAGATTTTATATCATCCACTCCAATTCTATTCAATAAATATGCAATGATATCATCTCTCATGCGTACGTACGGACTACCGTGTCCAAAAACGCGATGATATCCATTTTCCATGATTAACCATTCAAGTATGATTATAAAGTATATATATAATAAATAATAATCAATTATATTTCATAATAATTATACCGTATTTATATACATATATGTTTCATTTACATAATTCTATTTAATTCAACAAGGAAACGAAAATAGTGTTCATGCGTATGTACGGTCTACCTTCTCCATGAACGGTGTATTTTATTCCATTTATCGATATATCATTTATTTATTTATATAATGAATATATATTTTATATAAATCATGTTTTAAATTTTGTAATTAAGTAAATCAGGATATAAGTAATAATATCAAGAAGAACAAATCGAAACACGTACGATAAATGAAATGATTTTACCCAAAACACTGCTTTAACATGGAATTTTCAAAAGAACAGGTAATATATATTCATAATTGAACCATATATGATATCATAACAATGAATATGATTCTGTAATAAGTCAATGAAATTATTTAAATCATTATACATGAGGTTTAGATACATACAAATCATATCAGACATTTTCTAAGGGACAGCTTTTCCAATATCATTTTTATTCAAGATTGTTTATTCGTAAGTATTTACTAGGGTTATATTTATAATCCATTTCCATGTTTTCAAATAATTTATTCATGTATATCTAAAGTCCTTTTTACCCATTTTTTTCTTTTACTACATGGAATATATGGAATCTTTCTTTTGTTTACCATACGAGGTACTTTTTGGCTTTTTTGACAAAAGTACGAGAAGAGTGTTTTTAACTTATACAGCATAAATGGATTTTTACGTTTCCTAAAGCACTATTATCATGAATATTCCTCTACATGATTTCATGATTATTTTCCACAAAATCCTTTTATTTTAAAATTTCATTGTATTTTTTGAAAAGAAAATTATTTTGAAGAAGAAGGGATATTTTCCTCAAGAACTCATTTCAGGTGCTTTATCAAAACTATTTCCCATCTAAAATAACTGTATTTAATATGTTTATGTTTCAAGTATAATGTCCCTATTATTTACTTGGTCTGATTTTTTTATGATGAAATGATATCCCATTTTTTAGATGGATTAGGTTATGATGGGATGATGTTTATGAAGCCCATTTTATTCTTTGGGTTATGATGAACGCTTTATGTTTATGTTGTGGCATAAGTAAGAATGTTTTCATTATGATATGGGTGGGAACTATATCTCCCTCTAATCCATTGGGTAAAGATTTATATCTCATGAGATAGACATGGCTAAAATGGATTTTTAATCTGGTTTAGTGATACAAGACTGGAACGAGGAGAGAACTCGATTCAGAAAGGGACTTTTTCCACTAAGATGGTCTTGGAAGCAATGCATTATCTACTATGGAAATTATATCTTGTTATTAATGGTTTTCCACAATTACATGTTTTATTCCCATGCTATTTTATCATGATTGATGTTCTATTATGGTCCATTCATTATGTACTGCCATGTTTTATGTCATTTCTCGTGATTTTGATATTTAAACATTATGTTCGTGTATTTATGTTCAAATTTATACGGTTTGTTTTATTCTCTCCATGCTTACCCTTACTGAGAATTTTAGGTCACCCTTTATAAGTATTATTTTCCCCAGGATATAAAGATAGGTTTTAGGTATCAAAACAAAAGGGGAAGATCTTTATGGGAGATGTTGAAGATATTTCACAATGATTAGAAGATTTTGTTCGGAGTTTCCAAAGACACTAAACTTATACAATCCTTGAGTGTTGGTTTTTTATGTACTAAGTTTTCCAAAACAGTAATTTAGTGTCCATGTATTCCATGATTTGGGTATCTACAGTTTTGAATCTTATTTCTGAATAATTAAATTCATGAAATTATTTATAAAAAATTTGTAATGTAATTCCATGTGCTAAATAAGAAGGATGATGAATCTATTGGCACCTGTGAGGAATATTTTATTATAGTTTCATGTTATTCATATGGTATTATTAACCCACACAAATAAATTTTGATAGATTCTTTAGTGTATTACTACTATGACACTAATTGTTGTTTTCAATTAGTGACTTCAATGGCTTTGAATCAATCTGTCAGTGTGCTATATTTGTGGAAATATAGATTGTTGGTACCCGTCAATATCATTGTTTTGACAAGAATAGAAATATTAAATTTAATTGAAACATTAAAACCCATGGAGAGAATAATATGACCCTTAATTTTTTCCATAATTGTGGAAGGAAACATGGAAAATATTTTATTAAGGGGTCTGTTAAAATTTTTATGTGTGGAATAAAAGTTCATCCAGATGTATAATTAATATATAATGGAAGAATCATGTTAATAGAGATGATAAGAGAAAATATTATAACAATTAACCACCCACACAATAGGGTTTTAAATTCAATGATTTTGGGTTTTATTCTAACCAGTGGTAAAATAATATAGTTCATACTGGTGATCATGGTCTGTAACCTTTGACACATAAAGACAATGGTAAATTACATGTGATGATATTTTATGTTGTATATAACAATGTGATGAAAGGTAAACACCACATCCACTCTAATAATAATAATGTATTAAATTTTCCTTGATCTATGAAATATTTATATTTATATAATTTCATATGTGTATCATTGTACATCATAAATGATTTGATATTGAAGTATATGAAAACCCCTAATTGTATGTCGATCATATATCAAGTATATGATTATTCTATAGTTGGAAATATTGGAAACTTTCTTCATGAAAATATTATTATCTGTCCCCTAGAAAATATTGATGTTAGGATAAGAATTTATTGGATTTTTTTTAAATAATTTCAACATAAATTTATAAAGAATGTTCGTTATGATTGATATTTTAAACTGACCTATGATCTCGTATTACTAGAGATGATAATTAAAATGTTCTTATGGTCATCACATCCATTATTTGGGTCGTGATTTATATTTGAATGGGTTTTTTTATCGTAGATGGTTTATGGTAATCTCAACAATGATGATAGGCTTATTTAGTGAGAGTTTTTAATGTATTTTAGGAATAAAGAACATGTATTCTGAGAAATAATTATCTTTAATTATCAATATATAACATAATTGTTTTCAAATGTATTTCAATAGATCCATATAGAATAGACCTGATTCAGTAACAAAATATGAAGTAAAACCACATATAGAATCATGGAAATCGATTCATTTGGCCATGTATGACACCTTATGTTGTAACTATTTTATTTTTTAAGAATAAATATTGATCAATGAAATGATTATATCATAATATATTCATACAACATGTAATATATTTAATATCACATTAATATTGTATTTAATATATTCAAATTGAGATTTTATATGAAAAATATTCCATGTGTTGCTTTTTTTCAGAATGTATCATTTAATGGATCATAAGATTTCTTGCGAAGGAATATTGGTGGATTAATAAAATAATGTTGTTATTAAACATATGTTGAGACTAACTTCTATGACTAAGATTCATATTAATATGTATTATATGTATATCATTGATGCATTATTCATAATTTCTCACAATGGATATATCAACTCACCATGTTAACCATGATGGATTTCATGATCCATTGGATTGTTGAATGTAAGGAAAATATAAAGTAACTAGTGGGAAGGTTAGTCAACTCAGCTATTGTTATATTATCTTAATGTATATAGTTTTTTTAATTTATAGTTATGAATAATTTAAGGTAATTTGATGCAATATCATGCATGATTGTATAGTTATTGATTATTCATTATGGCAGTTGATAGTTCCTAAAAAATTACCCAACACATTATTTGGATAGAGTTAGGTTAATTTTTTCAATAATGATTTAGAGGTGTTATTGTAATAGTGAAATATGTGATCTATATACTTAACATAAATGTTTAAATAATATATTCACTAATAAGAGTTGAATATGTAATATATAATTTGGTTGGAGTTTTGTGGTGGTTTATAGAATTAAATAAAATAAATCCTTGGGAAAGTGAAAAAGGGGTATAATTCTATGATAAAAATATATCATGATGAATTTACTATGATATGTTTAAAATGATCAACTATTAATGTATTTTCAAAGGATCAATCTTGTAATATTTATGGAAGGTGATGAATTTTAACTTCCTTACATGAGTGTTCCTCATTTAATCTATGTGAGAATTAAAGAGGCACATCAGGAAGATGTTGATGATCATTGGAATATGAGAAATTATCTTGTGATTAATTATGATTATGATTGACTGGTATGGTTTATAAACCATGTATGTGATTCATCCTTACAATATTTAAAGAGAGATCTATTGAATGAGGATCATATTTCATTTTTCATTATTCATATAGAAATTATGGTAATTTTTTGATATCTAAAAGTGTTATTCTGGGATAACATAAAGAGTAATATGGTTAAGTTTGTATCTCTGTTCTGGATGTATTAGTGTATTAAAGATAAAATAAAAATGTATATGAGTATGTATAATAAATATTTGTATAATAATGTAAATTCTAAAACATCATCATGGATTTTGTTGTCAACCTCCCAAAAAATACTAAGGGACACAATGTAATTGATTTTTGTTGTTGTTCATCTTAAAAGGTAACCAAAATTTGTTACTATCATGTAATATTTATGTCTTGATAAATTTCATTGTATAAACATTTAGGATGTGGAAATATTTCATTTAGAACCACCTTCTTTTGCCTATTTTAACAATTGGGTATTGGTTACAGTATAAACACCCCCCTTAACATAGTCATTGAGTCTTAACCCACCAGGTTCCACCAGTTACCCCACAGACACATGGTCCCCAACATGGAGCCCACCCACATGCCTGAACAGGTCATTTGACTAATAGAATTTCCCACAGGTCAACACATCTCCTTTCCAGCCTGCTTTTTCCTCACTCACACACACCATGGGAAACATTCTAGAAGGTCACTCATCTGGATCACTACTCCAGGACATGCATGATTAAATGTGGAGTTCTAATCAAACAATATCATGAAAAAAAGGTGAACCTTGTTGACATGAGTTATATCATTTAGTCATTTAACCCTTTATCATTGGGGGGGGGGGGGGTTACAATCACCCCCCCTCTTTAGAGAACAACATCTTCACTGTGGTCCTTACATCTCAACCGAGGTAGTGCGCTTCACTTAAGGCTGGGTACCACCTCTGATACCAAATGCAACAACTGGGTCCTGGTGACTGTACAGACACCCCACCATAACATGACCATCGGGTCTAAGCCCGCCGGGTACCACCAGTTACCTCGCAGACACATGGTCCCACATAGAGCCCACCCACATGTCTGAATGGGTCATCTAACTAATGGCATTTCCCATAGGTCAACACATGACATTTCCAGCGTGCTTTTTCCTCACTCACACACACCCTGGGAAGTAACCCAGAAGGTCAATCATCTTAATCACTACTCCAGTGCATGGACGATTAACAGTTGAGTTCTAATCAAACAGGCTCTCGAAAAGGAAGGTGCACCTTGTTGACATGAGTCATATTGTTTATCCATTTAACCTTTTATCATTAGGGGGTGTTACATATTATCTCAAATTATAATACAATTAATATTTTTACAATCACTTATTTTCGGACCCACTAACTCATAATTTTGATTAAACATTTAAAAATTGAAAAAATAAAATCGGAATAATTTAATTTAATTTCAAACCAGTGAAACATAATAAAACCACATTTCATTAAAATGACCATTAAAAATATAAATTTTTTTATACTAATTTCAACCATAATATAATTTTTAAAAAAAACATAATTGGAATATTAAATATCAAAAAGAACTTATTAATTTTTAAATATAATAATTGATAGAATTTTTATTTCTCTATACTTGGAAAATAATTATAATTTTAAAAAATTATTTTTCACTTTTAAAAGAAAAAAAATTCCTAAGAAATTCATAAATAAATCCTTAGATAAGTTTTACTTACTAGAATTTAAATATTATATACAATTTTTTCTAATGAAGTTTCAATAAATTCCAAAAAATAAACGTAATATTTAATCATATTAATAAATAATGCCCTTTTGTTGAAAATGTATTTTTAAAGAATAAAATGACTTTACTAAAAAAACAAAGGTCTTACATAGATATTAATACATTAGAAATTGGTAGGACCATTATATATTTTTTATAATGCTGTTAATATTTTTCATTCCCACCAATTTAATTACTAGGTTGTAATAGTCACATAATAACAATATTCTTGAAGTACATTTAAGTTTAGTGTTATTTATCTAGTAAGTTGTCGAACAAAATATCTATTTTAAAAACATAGAATATCATAGTAATCCCACTTTGATAAATGTAATTCTAGTAATCTGAACATTGGATAAAAATTATGGGTTTGGTTTATCAAAATTCTTTTTTTGAAATCACAACTCATAAAAAGGAGATATAAAATTATTTCATTAAAATTGAGAAAAATGGATGTATGAAGGTTATCTGGAGTAACATATAACTTGGATTTGATGTAGGAACATATTTTTTGGAATTGATAAAATGGATATAAAATAGTAAAATAACTCATAATTTCTAAAATAAAGTGAAAAAGAACATGGAAATTAGAATGTTAACAACCAAAAATTGTAAATATGAGATGTGATAAAAGGCTATTGATTTTTCAATAAGATACGAAATTAAAAAAATTTCATTCAAAATTATATTAATAAATTTTATGAATAATTTTAAAATATAGACTAAGAATAGGAGGATATATACTTACATTAAAATAATAATTTCATTCCTTAATCAATTACTACTACAATATTATATATTTTTTCTAAACACTGAGTATTAAAGATGATTTTTTCACCTATAAATCACTTGAAAAAGCTTATAATAAATCACATAATCTCCAAAAGGGAAAAAAATAATCCTCCTTCCTTCATACATTAAATATGACAAAATGGCACCCATATGAGAGGATAATATACAAAATGATAAAACAATAAAAATGAATAAAAACTACTTTAACCACCAAATCTCAAAAATAAAACCCAGTGTTCCACTAACATCAATCAGTAAATATTAGTCCATTTATTCGTAAAAATATTCCAAACTGGGGTTGAAACCCCAAAATTACAATGATTTTATCACATATTCATTCTTTATTAATTTAACATTTCCCTCAAAATGACAATAACAACTCTTAATGTCTTGTAAAAACAATTTTATATTAAATGGTCTTTTTATCACTTAGATGTATCCATAAATGTCCTAAATAATCATAACGGAACATTAAAATCATATTTGGTTTAAAAAATATAATTCAAATTATGTCCACCAAAAGTAAATTAATTCTTCTTCAAATAACCATTTTCATATCATAATATTATGGGTTACATGTACCTCAATCATATATCAAATAATAATAAATACCACTCATCTATTTTCACTTTTTCAAAAAAAAAATTATATTTATTGATTCAATCTTACACATGTTTCCAAATTATGAAAAAAAACTACAATAGAATATTTATTACGTGTTTCATGATTCTGATATGATCGATAAAAACCCATTATAATGTATTTTTGAAAACTCGGCACATCATATTTAAAATTACATAAAAATTTGTTACAATAAATAATGATATAAAATATTTCTTTATGATTTTACAATATCAAAAGAACAGTTTTTATTAATTTGAACATAATAAAATAATTTTTACCTAATCTCAAGACATTAGGGTCTCCTGTTTTTCTATTGTTATCTACTTTATCTTCTAGCATGATTTCCATATCTCAAGAATAGAAATATTCAGTTACTTAGTGGTATAACCCATGTCCTAAGATATGTATAATTGAAATTTTAATAAATGATAAATGAGGCCCCACGATCGAATTTTTTTTATAGAAATGAAACATTTTTATAAATATAAAATAGTTTCAAACATCTAATTTAGATAATAAAAATGATTTCAATAATATATGAACAATATTTTTCTATGTTTGTGATGATAAACTAATCTAAAAGAGATGATATGGTTATGTGAGATCATATCCCTATCATCTTGATGAGATATCATTAATCTATAGATAGTAATATCGTTAAAACCTCGAGTGATTTTTTTTCATGTTAAATCATGAATTATAAATTTAAATATAATACTGATAGAAACTCCACCATACTTTAACCATAAATACACTTATAACTAATTTTAATTCCATTATAAATTAAATCCCTAGAAACTTAATTAATCGCTTCCAAATCCATCAAATTATCCCACAAAGTGGTTGTCTAAATCCTTAAAATTGTAATCATCCTTAAACATGTAAATCTATGATGGTATCCAAAACTCTAAAAACAACATCACATAAATACAAAATATTCTATAAATATGATTATATCTTTCTATAATACAAACTACATGTAACCATCTTCAAACGTTACATATTATCATGATTTTAAACTAGAAATCGCTAGCATTCTCCAATGATCTTTTAGGATTAAACTAAAATAGAATTATGTTAAAAATATTACATAAAAACCAATAAATTACAATATGGACACATTTACATAGTATACATTTTACATTAAGATATATATCCTAAAAAATGTTTTCTTCCCACAAAAAAACCTTCTTGATTTTCATCTTGAATCCTTATTTTTTTAGTACCCATCCTTAAACCTTGTGAAAATATTTCAAATGTTTGATATGATAATGAAATATTATTAAGGGACATAAAAACAGACTAAATTCATTAGTGTAGTGATACATATGAAAACTAATGATTTTATTAAAAAATTAAAATACTTTTATTTATATTTAAAAAGTGAATTATTTTTCAAAAACATCAATATATTACATTTTTAAATCAAATGATTTCAATGAAAAATCATTATAAATAATTGAAAATTAATTTAATTTTCATGGGTCAGCATTACCATATCACTCTTACAATCACTCATATAAATGGAATAACTACAAGGCCAACATCCACATTTTGAGAACCTAAGGCCTTAGAGTGTTATTTTGGTTGAAACAATTATATAATCTATAATAGGATCAACTATGAGCTATATTGGGACTCAAAACACTCCAAAAAATTTCCAAGGACCTTACCATGAATATAAACCTTAATTAAATATTTTAAAACTTTATGAACAATATTTTTGGATATACAATATACCCTTTTCTTTCAATAATATATTTTTAAAACGAATACTATTCAGATAATAAATAACCATTTTCATTGAAAGGAACATTGAAAAAATATAAAAAATAATTAAATAATTTTTTTTTCATTGAGTGAAATAAATTCATTTCCTGACATGTTTTTTTGGGAAAAAAATCTATTTCACTTTGGTAAGTATAGTATAAAAGGGAACCATAAAACATTTTTTCAAAAGAGAGACACTCTCCATGAGTCCGTTTAGTCTGGATGTTACTTTATCATCATGAAAAATAAAATTATGTTTATTATTTACATTCTTAAGAACATTTTCATGAATATTATTATTTTTTATTTCTCACTTTATTATATATAAGTAATCAATTAATAATGTTTATATGAAGTATTTCGATGATAATCAGTTCACAAGCCGAAAATTACATCAGTAATATGACTATAATAAAAAAAGATCATTATTACATCATATATAGAATAAGATTAATGAAATATTTATAATTTTTATTCATAAATTATACCTTTAAATCAAACAATTAAATATGTTTAACAAAAATGAATTATATGAAAACCATAGAGATGTTAGGTCAGACGTATGCATGATTAACGTTTCTATTTATCAATGATCCCAATGAAAATGGAAAATTTTATATTCTATTTATATAATAATCATAATATTATAGATACAGAATATATTCTTTAAATATATTTATATATATATTCCCTGTGATGAAATGATCAAAAATGAATCACATAAATTTGAGGAGGTTGTAGTCCACATGAACGCTTGAACAATATTTTTATTTAACATTATATGTAATGTTAAGAAAATTTGTTTTAAATTGTTTTCAAAAAATGATAAAAATTTCATTAATATCATATATATATATATATATAACATAAATCTATCATTATAACCAGTCATGAGTGACATTGATGGAGAATTATTTACATCTGTTCATGAGGTCATAGTCTGCCATACACGTGAATAATGGATTCGTTTTCTATTAGATATAATAGGGGATTGATTTTTTTGTTCCATTTACAAAAGAATCATTTATAATATTTAAGATAATAGTTAGATTATATAATAATTTTTTAATAATATTTTAATTATATTAATGTGGAAATAATATAGATATTATTTATTAAAATTGATAACTCTTCTTTTAATAATATCTTTTTTAGAACACATTAATATAAAAAATGTTTCTTTTCTATATAATATACAATCTATAAAAAGGGTAGGTATTATAGGAAGGTTTTCTTTAGGTATTATATAAGTAAAATTGGTTGTGAAGTGTGAAAAATAGGAAGAAGTTGTGCTCTTTCAAAAGAGATGGGAGCATCACTCAATGAATTCCATTAAATGTTACATTATCATCAATTAATTTTCAATTAAATGTGTCTCCAAACTGGTTAATAGTTGATTTAGGATGTTTATAGGTGTACATAATTTCGTATAATAATGTTTTGAAAATTTACAGTCACATTTTTTCCATTATTTTTTTTTTTATCCTCATGTTAACCTCATACACTCTTATAGTGGCATCAAATATTTTTTCTTTTTGAGGGTCAACATTGTTACTATAAATATAAAAAATCAAAATATATATACCAAGATTTATATTAAAATCAATATCCAAAAAAATTGCAAATTATAAAATTTTTAGGAACACTGTATCATTGAATAAAATAGCATTCGTTATAATAGGTAATTAATTTCAATTTTTAAAACTATTCATTACAATGGTATTAATAAAATATATAAAACTTTAAAAATTAAAACTAGTTATTTTAACACATCCCAAAATATTCAATGTCTTATAGATAATTCTTCTATCATATTCAGTATTTAAAATTCTAATATTTTTAGCATTTTAATATCATTTATTTTATTTTTTAATTAATTAAATAATTACTATGTTGCCATTGTGAACTCATTTAAAGTAATTATTTATCTTATAATAGATATAAAAAACAATTGGATAAATTTAAATATTTTTCCTTTAAAAATATTTTTTATAACAGAACATATCCTTTATCAATCTCTATGTTAAAAATATAAATTTTAAAAAAACAAGTGTGTGACATTAATTACATTCTTTAAACAACATATTATAAATATCATAATCTCGTCCATATGGCCAAAAATTACATATAATATAATAATTGATGATTATGAAAGAAAGAAACACATAAAATAAAATTAATACAAATGTATTTTTCATTTTATACTCTATATATTTATTTGTTTAACTTTAATTATATGATTTACTATTTGTCGTGGTAATGGAAATTACTGATGTTGATTTTCATATTAATAAAAAATAAAATGGAGATATTTTGAAAATTTTATACCACTGATTATAAATATGAAATAATTTTTCTAAATTCCAAACACTTAAGTGTATGAATTTCATTTACAAATAAAGAAAAAAAATGAAAACAAAAAACATTTTTCAAAAAAATGACCTCATAAAATATAGTATATTATTTTATAATATCATGAATAAAATTCATTCTGAATGACATAATTTATTTACTTTAAATCAAAAGGAACTAATTATGATTTTAATATAATACAAAATAAAAATTTACTTTGTAAATACTTAAAATTAAAATACAATTTTTAATGAAAATCATTATTTTCAGTATTTATTGAGATATAAAACATTTAATATAAGTTTAAAAAATCAATGTTATGATAATTTTGAAATAATAATTTACAAAATGATATTAATTTTTTTAAATTAATTCTCTAAAATTTTCAAAAAGAAATTATAATTTTATCCCATAAAGAGTGAGAAAACCCATGTTTGAAGAAAACATATTTTTGAATACTAATTTAATGTTTGTAAAAAATGACTACATATATAAAATTTAATATATTATGAATTATTACTACCATTATATGTATATTTTTCATACATTTTTAATAAAATTATTTTCATACAACATAATATCTAGGTTATAATGGTCACATAACTATAATAATTTGTGGTTGGTTCAAGCTAAGTGTCGTGTATCTTCTGTGATATCAAAAAAAAGTATATCTTTTGAAAACTAATAACATTATATGGTTTTTATTTTATAAAATTTATTCCATATTTGGAATTCATAGGTTTATATTTTTTTAAATATTCCCTTATTTATTTTGGTCAATATTAATAGAAACCCTGTTAAATTTCATTTCATCCGTAAAGAATAAATATGGTTAATCTAGGTTAAATCAAGTTGATAAAGCTGTACATTTTCATTTTAATTAGTTTTTGATGAATTTATTTTGAATCATATCAAATTAAATTCAAATTTTGTTTTTTGATATACACTTTTCCATTAAAATGACTTATATGTTATTTAAATTAATGAAAGCTATAAAATGTCAGTCTCTTAGTTTTAAATATAGTTCATGTGTTCACATTTGAAAAAAACAAATTATGAATGAATATTAATAGTAATTTTATTCCAAATTTATTTATTTTATTAAATGATAATTTTATGATAATTTTTATGTATTATATAATTACAATTAGTTCTTACACAACAATACAAGAGTATTAATTAAATTACTGAAAAAAATAAATGATTCTGAATATATTAAAAGTTGTATAATTTGATTTAATAATAGTGTTACAAGAATTTTTTTTTATATGATAAAATTATTTTTCATAAAATATTATATTCGAATTCAAAACTTTTCTTTTATTTTGTTCAAGTCAAATAAGATTAATAGTGTCAAAATAAGCAATAATTATTTCTTACCAAAATAATATTTTATTCATTTATATAAAATTCATACATATATTTACATAAGTAAATGTGGATATGATATTATTGAAAAAGACACAATTTATTCATTTATGGTACAATTTATACCTTATATGTAAAATTTAAAACCTATGACTATTGAAACATTTGTAATTTTTGACATAATTAAAATTGATAAAAAATTAGTGAATCAAAATATTGATGTTTAAAATAAAATATAAAGATATCTAAATAATATTTTTTGGTGTGATTAATAACATATCCAAACATATCACAGAATTTCTATTCATGGGTTTAATTATTCATCATAATTAATTTGTTATAATTTAACCATTTGATAACTTCTAAAAGTGACCCTCACCCAAATTTAAAAAGGGCCCCTCTTTCTTCACCTCATTACAGTACATTGAGGTTTATATCTTGTACAAAAACATCCAATTTATATTCCCAAATTTTTTATCCATATTCTATAGGTTCTATTATTCTAAAAATACTAATCATAGATCCCTTTGGAGGAAATATAAAGGAATCATTTCAAATAAGAGGTAACAAGCTTAATGAAATAAATTTTTATTCTAATTATTTTTCTTACACTAAATCATGGTTATTTATCATAAAATAAAAAATTATGTATCCTAAATATGGTTACATTTTATAATTATTATGAAAACAACATTATAAACACTATTTCTCATTAAAAAAGAAATTAAAGTATCACTCGTGTTTATGTACTGCTTACCATCTCCAAGTAATAATACAAATCACTTTCTGTCATCAGATTTTATAGATACGTATTATAATCGGTTTGTTAATTATAAATTATATTTGTGAAATAATTATAATTCATAAATATTAACATTATGTCTACTTAATAACAATTTAATCTTTTTAAAAATGATATTGTCGTTCATGAGTACATTTGGACTACCACCTCCATGAAACAATGTGATTTGGTATTTAATTAATTAATAAAATTCCATATCTAATGAGATCATGATCAAGATACAAGGACCAATACTACCAAACAAGAACATATATGTAAAATGAACAAGTTATCTCCCAAAATAGTGATTTTAATAATGAATTGTTTCAAAACTACAGATAAATATATATAAATAAATAATAAATCATATGATATATAACATTATAGTTATATAATATATTTATAATAAATACATATTTATTATATAGGATTTCCCGATATGTATAATGGAATTTTGACATATGGTATGGGGTTTTTTCTCCCATTTATTCTAGTGGGAAACAACCTATATACAACACTTTTTCTTTTTTTTGTTTATGTACTTACATTGAATGTATTTTATGATTATAATTTTTAATTTTCATTATATTTACAAATATATATCTGCTTATTTCCTTCATGCATATTACCATTCAAATGTTACCAAATCAAAATGTATTTTTTGTTACAATATCATTGTTTATTGTGATTTTATATGGTTATGTTTTCAATGATAAAATGTTATGATGTAAATATAATGAAACTCATGAACCTTTTAATCATCCTATTATATCTTGAAAATACTTTTGATCATTTCATTTTCATTATTTTTTGTACTCACGAGACTGGAAAATATTTTAAAGGTAAATCAACTTCATTTCCCTGTAAAACAAGAAATACATTCTCTATCACATCAAGGTTTTATAAAAACATTATAAAAATGGTATGAAATTTTATATGATAGTTATTTATATTCATTTTTACTCATTTTTACTAATTTTTTAATTTTAATAAATGGTATCAATGGAATATTTTTATTGTTATCCAAGGGAGGTACTTTGTGACTTTTTCTAAAAATAGTATAGAAGGAATTTATTTTAACTTCTACCACATGAATGGATTTTCTTACCATATTGAATAATTTTTTATTTCAAGCATATATCACAATTTTATATGGTTATTTTCAAAGAAAATATTTTGCTTTGTATTTTCATAGTTTCATTAAGTAATTGATTTCAAAACGGATAGTCTATATTCCAAATAAATGTTTTAATGATATTTTAATGGTAATTATATTAAATTAAGACAAAAAAACATGATTTATCATATGATTTATATGATATAAGATCCATTTATACCAACTATATTGTTTCTATGAATGGTTTATAAATATAATGGAATTATGTGTATATATCTAGTTTCTATTATATGGGTTATGTAGTGATGAAATGATGAAATATTTATGAAGCCCATTAATTTTCCTTGTGTTATGTAATGATGAACTGTTTATGAATCCCATTTACTTTCATGGGTTCTGGTATTTGGAGTGATTAATTATTTTTTGTAATATTATGTTTATTTTCATTATGTGATAGGTGTTACATATATCTCCTTCAAATGCATTGGGTAAATATTTTTATCTTATGATATAAAGAGGACTAGAATTTGGGTAAACCCAATTCAGTATGGTAATTTTTCCACTATGACATTTTTGGTTGTAAACCTTTGATAGTATTTTTGTTTGGGGAGGGAAACCATTAAACTATGATATATGAGAAATGATCATTGATAATTAAGGAAATGATTTCCTATACCTTTTTATATGCAATAAGTTTCTGCCTTATGGAAATGTTATTCTGTCATGGATAATGGACATTAATTCCTACAAAATTCATGTCATTTCAACTACTAATATTTTTCCATGACCCAAGATTTTGGATTATGAAATGATGTTAATGATTATAAAATATTATGAATATATTCTCAAAATCTTATGTCCATGTTTTTCTCAAGTAATAAATGATAAATCTAGTGTTTACCCTTATTGGTAATCTAATATCTCCCTTTCATATTTTTCTTTTCACTAGGTTAGGAACAATAGAACAACGTATAATATGAATAAGTAGGGTTCTAGTTATGAATAACATAATTGGAGATAATGTAGATCTTTTATGAGCATATTATTTATATATCCATGATTAAAAAGTCAATATACCATTAATATTATCGAATTGATCATTATTTTAAACAATAAATATACATATATAAGGATTTGATATATTTTAATGAGTATTATATGTCACTGCAATGTGATATTTTAAAAAAAATGGTTCTAAATAAAAATAAATATTTTCCCAAATTGTTTACAAATAAACTAAATAATTAAATAAAAAAATAAATTGTATTTATCAATTTTAGAAACACATAAATAAAAAATAAATTTCATTGTGTAAATTTAAAAATATATAGTTTAGAAAAAAATTCAAAATAAAACCAGATTTTTCATTAAAAACAAGTTTGGTTATAAATAAATCTTTTTTCTTTTTATGGAAAATGTATATAATATTCATATAATAATTATAAATAATTAAATATAATTATTTTATATTAGTAAAATATGAAAATTATTTATTTATGTTTAGCCAGGTTGTTACATTATACCCTCTTTTTGTAAATTTATTCCTTGAAATTTTATTTACTATTTACAAAATTTGGGATGTCGTTCTTTAATATCATTTTCTAATTGACATATTTCTTAACCAATTCAATGGTTTTTTCAAAATTCATAATCCAGGAAAATAATTTTATTCTACACAACTAGCTCTATATGGGAAAAAATATGTATTGGTTTTTTACCATATGATATTTTTTCCTACAACTAACTAATTTAGGTTTCAAAATATGGGAAACATCTAGAAAATATTTTCATAACAAAAAACATGAAGTTTTTCATGTACCTAAGATGACCATAGAGGTAATGTCACTCAGAAAGAAATTGATCTAATATTAATCAAATTTTCATTTGATAAAATGAATTACAGTCATAAATTTCACATCATAAAAAAACACATAACACATTTCCATGGTAAAAAATTTAACAAAAACATGATCACCTACCTCGAAAGGAATGTATTTCCTTCGATTATCTATATAACATTTATACATGCTTTGTTCTATCATCATGTGTTGCTAAATCATCATCAACTTCTCAAAAATTTCTTATATATGATTTTTGATATCATTTACCAATAGATTAGAATAGGACCTTTAACATCTCTTCCATTTCTTTTACTAATTACAACAAAAACAAAATTTATTCCCAGAATTCATCCCAACATGTTGGCTTCCGAAAACCCTATATTTATCATTTCTTAAAAGCTACAATTTTCACACTATTTGGAATAATTTTATTATACGAAAAGTCAAAAAAAAGTAATATATTGATCTAGAATTCACTAATAATCCATTCAATACTGTTAACAGATAACCACCAAATTCTAAATCATCCCCTTTGAGTGTCCATCATATTATTAATGAATGGATCTGGTTAAATTTAAATCTATTATAAATGGAATATGAATTCAATTAAAAATGTTAGCAATGAATTTGGGATCATGATTTGACACAAGAGAAATATAGAATCTAAGTAATATAAATATCCATTTATCATAATATTATGAATATAGATCCAAAGTCATATAATTTTGAATTGGGATAAAATGGTTGGATTTATTTAATCATTCAAAAATGATCCAAATCACATTATTACCAATATATTTATGTGGTAATATCACCTTGAAATCCAGAGATATATTCTCTCATTTCAATAATTACATTTTAAAAGGATGAAGAATCTTGTTTTTTTACTGTAATTTATATTTAAACAATTTAAAATTCAACAATTTCATTCTAAAATAAGAAATATCATTCTTCATTCCATCACACTAGATCTGTTCCTGATGGTATCCATATTTTTTTCCTACCTGGATGAGAGAAAAATAAACTATGAGCCACACTCAATGTACTTTCTCTAATAGGGGGACACATGAAACACATAACATTTTTTGGAATATAAATTCTCCTTTTTTCAATATTAAACTATATATATTTACCCTTTTTGACTAATTATACCATTTCATATAAAACATGAACCGCATTATTGTGAGGCTTAATACTACCAAAAAATTATGATTGTAATGAATACTAAAACACAATAGTGGGAGTTTTTGTATAATTATATTGGGATCCAATATCCACTTAATCATTAACCACAAGATCATATTCTAGACCTAACATTATTAATTTTCTTTTTATTTCTGACTCAAAAAATCAATTATCATATTTTCACTAATAGGATAATAATAAATTGTGAAATTATGATCCTTTATTGAGTCCTGCCATATTCTCTCTCATGTTAATCTTTTAATTTTCTTCTATAAAAAATTCATGAGGATTTAATTAATGTGATGTATGTGAAATTACTTGATCATTCTATAATAAAACACAATTCTTACCCTTTAATGAAACATGGATATAGAAAAAAGTCACCATTTTTAGGTTATGGGTCTAAAACTATATCATTAAATAATATTCATTGAAATTATTATAAAAATCATATTGACATATCCATATTAACCTATCTCTATTTCATGTTGACTTGGATTTTTGGAATATGAACATGAAATGTTTTCATCAAACCATCATTACTAGACTATTAATCTAAGAAGAGTATAATTCAAAGAAATATTTATAGGTCTTGTATTTTCATAAGAAGTTATATTTTTAATCAGAACCCTAATAATTACAACTTTAGTTATGATATTTCAAATGAATAAAATATTTTGTAACCAAAAATGACATTATCTAAATTTCCCAAATGTAATATTTTCGTTCATGGTTTGTAGAATAATCATTACATGTATTTCATGATTCTAATTTTTTAGAATAAACCCAAATATAATTAATAAACACAACCAAAAACCATTCCAAATATTTATTGAAAACTCTACTCATGGGATCCGTGAATATAGATAGAACAATAGTTAACACAATGTTCATAATAAAAAACTCATAATATCCTTAACTAGTAAAAATATTCTTAGGGATATCATCATCCATTCAACTTCAACTTATCATACCTGAACATAAGATGGACCTTCAAAAATGAAGAGCTACTTATATTTAATCAAATAAAGTATTTATATTAAAATTATTGTTATTTATTATTATATAATTAATTAAAATCCTCTAGTAACATTTTTTATGTTTATCAAACAAAATAGGAGAACCCCAAGGTGAAATCATAGGATGAATAAAACAATTATCATTTTTAAAAAAATGGTTATTATTAGGCACCCTATATTGAACACAAATAATATAAATATTATTTTACTACCATCACATCAATAATCTGAGAAGTTTCCTTATTTTCAATAATGTGATAAAGATTTAAAAAAATTAATCTCTTATTAGTTTTCCATATTCAGTATATATTATCAAATTTATGAATTTATTATTATATATTGGGATACTAATCAGTGAAAATAAATTATATGGATCTACAATCTATATTAAAATGTTTAAGTGAAAATCTATCCTTACATAAAATAATATAAAATTATATCATGGGTAGGATATTAAATTATTTTTGGAAAACCCTTACACATATAATAATAGGTATATTATTTTAAATTAATTCTTCCATAATATTACCCTATTATGTTTTTTTCAAATGTCATGACATAAATTCGTAAGGTGTAATTTTTATTTTTCTATAAAATTTATTAGAAATGATATAATTTTAGATATCGAATCAGTCTGAAAATATTCATAATATCAAAAAACTGTTAATGTGCACATTACCACTTATTTTGATGAACCAACATATAATGATGTTGTTGAAAAGGAACTCACCACACCATCAATATTATATTATAGTTAGATCTTATAATTCATGGTCTTCTTCTGATGTGTATCAATTTAATTATCCATCCCATTATACAACGAATACCTTACTAACATTTTATCTAAATTGGTGTTTACACTATTAATATATTTTTATTTTCAATCATAATTTATATTACCATTATAATAATATGAAAAGGACATATAAGGTTCATAATAAATTCCATATGGTGATTTGTTGCAACACTTATCAAAAAATAAACACATGATTTTTTTATATTCAAGTTTTATATAGGGATATTTTCCCATTGCCTACCACCTAAAATTATTTTCCCCTTATTATCATGTAATTTATTATCATTACTCTACTCCATTTATAAATTACTGGCTTTGTAAAAATTTATCTGAAAAACATTAAATTTTTGAGTCTTCGATGACCTTATTTATCTTGGATTTAGTCTTGATTAGAAAAATTTATTTCTACTTTCAAGATCCAATATATTTTTTTTGTACATTACCATTTTAGTGATGTTTTATTCACACATTAACACTAAATATTATATATTTTTCCTCAATTAAAATAATTTATTTTTCTATTCTATTTCAAACAAACTTGTGAAAATACTTATGAATTATAATATTTATAAATGTCACATATTCCATGGAATAAACTTCTTATCTTTTTCTATTATCATTAATCATTGACCACAATAAATCATATTTAACATAAAAACAGTAAATAGAAATACTTTCCTATTACTAATATGAATAATCCATGGCATAAAATATGTATTATAATCATTTATCAATCACATAATTTACTATGGAGATAGAGAATACACATACCTCTTTAGGATTTCCTTGTAAATTGTTTCACTATTGACATGTTTATTTGTGGGTATTCGGGAGTCTCTCTAGCATGGATTCACAACCATTTATACCATAGTTATACATATCCATCGCAACATAATGTAGATAATTTATAATTCCACCCATTCATGGTTTCTGGTTTGAAATGTTATTTTAATCATGGTTTCCTCACCCTTCAACTTCCATGTTTCTTATTGGATAAAACATTCTTAAAAGATATAATTTAGAATAATTAATTTGGTAAAAGTCAAATACTATTTTATTATAACCCAAAATTATACTATATTGATGAAATTTTCCGAAATTATATATATCTCTAAAATTATATAAAATATTTCCTATGATACCAACTATAAGGACCAATCATTAAAGAAACTATAAATTATTCAATAATAAAATAATTTGTTTTCATGCATTTCAAAATATATTTTAGTTTTAATGTTTTAGGGAATTTGGTCAAATTATTAAATAATTATGTATAACATAAAAATTTGGATATGTCCACTATGTATATATTGTTTCTACCATACAGTACTTTTATAATATAACTAATTTTATTTTTCATGACATATCATAATAATTTAAATATTGACGTTATTCATGTCTAAATTCATCCATAATACTCTTTGAAAAGAATTTGAAAACATGGTATGACCATTAAATTCTCAATAAATAACATATAAAAATAATAAAATAAATAAGTTATTATTTTAAAATCCATAAAAAGTTTGATATTCAAAATAAAATTTAACCTCAAAATAAACATTTTCGTACCTATGAAATCCACATATCTTATATAAGTTTTTCGTTAAAATATTCATATCAAATATGAAGGAAAAAATAAACTAAAATGTATTTTTTTTATTCATTAAAACTCAAGAATATTTTATCAAAAACATCATAATTTAACCATTATAATGTAGTATAAATGTTTCTCTAAATTAAAATCATTAAATTTCTAAGTGAAATAATAATATTAATAAAAAACATAAAGAAGGAATTATACAAATTTCTTTGGTAACACAAGATATTATATTCTTAACAAATTTTCAATAACAATTAATGATAGAATAACCTATCCTGTAAAATACAATAATCTTTTAGATAAACAAATAATTGGTTAACTCTGTCCATTTAACTGATGCATTAGAGAATTATATCATTATCACCCATCAATCAGAACTATAGAGGGCTCACCTGTTATCATGAAAATTATCAACAATGATAACATTATAAAAAAATAATAAATCATTCACTTACACCGTCATTCCCTTAAAAATATTCTTTTCACCTTTAATAAAAACACATCATATTATTTAAATATATATTTTATTTAAAAAAAATTATAAATTTTCAAAACTCAATGTAATGGGGGTTTTATTTGAAAAAAATGTGTGAGTTTTTAAATTTTTCCAAACATTAAATTACCATTACATTGATGTTAAATATAAGTGATGTTGTATATATTAAAATGACAATAATTAATCTTTTTTTCAAAATGTTCCATGAAAAATATGTAAAAATATACCTTTTTAAAAAATTAGATATAATGTAATAAGTGACATAAATTTTCTTTCATTATTATTGTGGTCTATAAAACTGGATGAATAAAGTAATTTTATGAATATACACATAGTAGAAAAACAATTACTAAATAAATCATTTCAACATTTAAAACGTGGTTTTGAAGGTAAATTTCGCCTTTTCTCGAGTCTGACTCATCATATAAATATTAATATATCAAAATAAAAGAGTATAAATTATTTACTTTTAAATAATACTATTCATGTTTATTATTATTTTTATTTTATTTATATCTTTTTTATATCCAATTTCTTATTTAATTAAGCTCATATCGGTTGTGTTGATGATATCTGGCTCTTATATTAGGTTGAAAATGGTCAAAGGGGTCATTATAATATCATATATATCATAATAATTATCAAATTATTATAATATTTTTGTATTAATTATACATTTTAAACATTCCATGAAGCATGGTTGTGAAAAATGATTTATGTTACAATCATGGAGATCGTAAGTCATACATATGCATGAGATACATTTACATTTTTCAATGAACAAGAGGGATAGAAGTTATGAATTATTTTATGTGTCCAAAAATGATAAATATGAAATTAATATGCAATATATACGTTAAATATATCATTATAACCATCCATTTGGGGAAGTAATGGAAAAAAATTGAATCAGTTAAATAGGTGGCGGTCCAACGCACACATGAACGATGGTTTTATTTCCAATTTCATGGAAGAGGATATGTATATATGTTATTTTGTAAACATAATAACATATAAGTATATGGAAGATTATGATTTTATTATTTGTTAATTTTAAAATAAAATGTATATCATTTAAAAAAAATACACAATGATCAGTTAAGAATCATACATTTTCTTCAGACACCCCTTTAAGTTTATTCTTCAATCCTTCATTGGTTTGTTTTATGGTCAAAACAAGGCCTCTAAGACATTTTTAGGTAACTAAACGAGTTATATGTTGAGGTTTTATAATAAATATAGTTCTAAAAATGATTCTATGAAGATTGTATATAAGGATAACATTTTTATGTGATAGGAATGACACACTTGTAATTGCCTAAATGATTTAATGATATATATATCATAATCAAGTAAAGTAGAATCGGGGAACCCAAAATTAATTGATAAGAATTGATATGGTCTATATAAACTCAAAAAATAACATTTAGAAATTTTATTTTATAAATTTTCTGTCTTAGGACCTTGTTAAAACACTTTAAACACTTTTTAACATTAAATGTGTTATCATAACATAGTTACTATGATAAAATAATTATAAGACCAAAAAATGGGGAATTATTGAAATATTTGGATATGTAGATTTAAAATATGGAATTAATTTTACAATTACAATGTTATAATTTAGAAATTTTTTATTTTTAATATAAGAAAAAAAACACTAGAAACCATTTTGTAAGAAAATACCTAACTTAAGCATAAAAACCATTATACCTTGAAATTAATAAATAATCTAGATTGAAAGAAATATATTTGATAAATAATTAATAAATTATTGGTTTTAATCTTCTTAGAAAGTTAATAAATAATTTAATTTCCAAATAATTTTATTCTATGAAATCACCAATGAATAATTATTAATTAGAATAAAATAGTACTTATCTTCTCAAAAGTAAATATTGGGTTCCCAAAATAAATATAATATTTTCCTAAATTTTTTTATTCATTTAAACAAATTTTATTTAAAAAACTAAAAAATAGGTCAAAGGAATGTGATTCTATATTTTGAACAATTCTCTATTTAATTTAACCCCCAATATGAATTTCTAACATTATTTTCCTGATTTAACTTATCAATGTGAAAATATATAACAGAAATATTTTTGATAATGAAAAAAATATGATTCCCTTATAAAATAATATTATTCTTTAATATTCCTAATATATAATATTTTTTATCAATTTAAATTTAATGCATTAGAATAACTTAATTTAAATTTAAATACTTGAAATGTGATGAAAATTGTTTTTTTTTCAAAAAAAAACCATTTAATGTATAAAAATGTATTACACAAAATTCAATTATAATTTTTTTCCAATAAAATATATTGGATTATTTTTAATCCAAAAATTGAGATTAAAATTTTAGATATATTCCAAAATTTAGTTCTATTTTTTTAATTAATTGAAAAAATGAAACGGTTTTATATAAAAAATAGCATTTGTCACCATTAATTGAAAAATAAATCATTAATGCAAATTTTCAATAAAAAATATTAAGAGTATTTTAAAATGAAAAATTCATTAAATAATTATATTGTATCATATTAAAGTTATATATTTTGGATTGCACGCTTTTAAATAAAAATATATAGTGCATGAAAAGCCTTTTTGAAAAAATGCAGTTTCCCTTTTGAATGAAAAAAAAAATTTAATATTATAAATATAACACTATAAAATATATTTATTAAAAATTAATAAAGCATTAAAATAATTTATTTTTACATACTTTATGTTTTTACATTCTTCCACAAATTTCAAAATTATTTCCTCAAGATATATTTTCCAATTTAAATATAAATGGGATATCTATTATAACTATTGTTTTCTTAGTCACAAGTTTTTTATACAATATTTTGGTTTTATATAAATAATTAATATGATAAATAAAATTAATTTACCAAACCAACTACCTAAAGTAAAGATTCATGATTGGTTGTTCCCCGTAGGAATGATTTTTTTAACTAAACAAATTCTGGGCTTAAAACATGATACACATCCTATATATATATTTTAATAACAAAAAACATGAAATATATATTGTAACTATGTTAAAATAATTTTATGTCAACTCATCAAAAAATAATCCAATAGCATCCAGTATTTTATATGTTCTAATGAACTATAAATTAAATTACACTTTTAATCAGTGCTCATTTATCATTTCCATAGAGAAACATTAAGAAAATCGTAAATACAAGTTTCAAAATAAATATCATTGCTATTATAATATTAATATATTTTCTACCTTCTCAAAGACATAACCATTTTCTAATAAATCATATTCATCTTATCAATCATTTCAATAAAAAATTATATTCTTAAAAAAATCATTCCCTAACATCATCCCAAGAAGTTATATCTTGAAATTGCTTTCAATATAATGCCTCAAAAGGTGTAATCTGTATACTGTGATCAAAACTGTTAATATAAGAAAACAATACCAAATAAATATATTGATCCCAAGAACAATGATAATCCATTGAACATGATCTAATAATATCCTACAAATTATGTGTCATTCCATCTGAATGTCTATTTGATTGTGGATGGAAGGTTATAATAAAATTTAATTTATTACACAATGACTTATGATGACATTTTTAGATATTATAGGAAAATATAATATTTTGATTATATATAGTAGAAATATTTAATCCTTGTCTTCTAATTATCTCTTTCATTTATTGATGTTAAATACAATCCATAGAAATATTTTCTCGAATGGTAGAAAATGAGAATATTTAGTTAATAGATCAATAGTTATTAAAATATTGAAATTTCATAAACTTGAATTTAGTAATCCCACCATGAAATACAATGAAATATTATCCCATTTACATTATTAAACTATAAATTTTGAAACAACCCCCTTTGATAATTTTTATTCTTTTTTAACATATTGACAAATATATTATTTCTTAAAGAAATGAGTAATATATTTCATGATTACATACCACCATAAATGTTTCCATAGAACTATATACATTTTTCCCTCTTGTATGAACATTAAATAGATAAAATTAATTCACATTCAATACATATTTCTTCATATCAAAGTTACATGAAACAAATAACCTTTTCATAAATCTCAAAAAACCATGTTTTTCAACATTACACTCTAGTTTAATTGTCTTCTTATTTAAATCTAGCATTCTATGTAAAATAAGATCCACATTTTGAGATTTAATAATTCTTCCAGAGAAGAATAATTGTACTAAAAACTAAAATAATAAAGGGAGATTCTAAATGAATAGATTTGATGATAACATTCAGTTTGTTTTTCTTATTTTTAACTATTTTTGAGAGAATATATGCTTCAAGATTTTATGGCCAAAATATATTTCATATCTCACTCCATATAAATTATATATCTAAATTTTTTAATATATCACCGTATCTTCTATTTAATTCTATGTATAGGATACATTTTCTCATGTGGTTTTAAAGAAGATGATATATAAGAAATTACAGGATTATTATCGATTATAACTCTATCATACCATTAAATGAAGCATCTTTATAAAAAAATCAACATTTCTAGATAAAATACCTAAAACTAGAGAATTCATTATTATTTTTTCTGGTTCCGACAATTATTAATATCATTCATTTTTCTAGAAGAACCTCAATCTTTTTCTTGTTAACTATGTTACCATGCTAGACAACCCAGAATAATATTCAACATAATGCTAGTAATAGACTACAAATCCATAAAATTTTGAATATTAGTAACATTTACGAATCTTAGACATTAATTTACCACATTATTTTTAGAATTATATGTAGTTATATCATTTTTTATGATAATAATGAGGAATAAAAACAATTGTAACTAAAAATATAATTATATAAAGTTTCCATGTAAATTATTTTTTTAGGGGATTAAATGAAATCCATAATTTTTTTCATAATCCTCATAAATTTTTAAATAAAAAAATAATAATAATAAATAAAAAAGACCAAAATTATACAAATATTCCTAGAAAAAACTATTCATAACATCTATTAATACATTTGAAGCATTTAATATGCTGAAGGAAATTACCATAAACATTAAATTTCCATAACAAGTACAATACACTATCCTAGGGATTTTATCTACTTTTAATTCAATATAATGATAATAGGACCAGAGATTAACCTTCTAAAAATATTAAAATTTAAATATTAGATCAAACAAATCATTAATGTGAGGAGATATGTTCTTCTTAATGGTGGTGTTTTTGAATGCCCTATAATAAAAAAGAAACCATATGTAACCATCATTTTTTAATTAAATTAATAAAATGAATCTCAATGTGATCTATTTTGATTAATAAGACATTATTAAGGATTTTCTTAAAATAATTTCAAATTCTATTAGTTCTAAATTAGATGTTTGATAAGGGGATTCTGAACTTTTTTTGGCATCATAAACTATGTCAACAGTAAACTCTATTTATCTCTCCAGTATAATTCTATGAAACTCATTAGAAAAAACATTTAGTTGTTCTTATACCACTATCACATAATTAATATGAATTGATTCCTTATTTTAATCAATATATTAATGATAGGATTATTTTTATCTCTTTAGAAGTTCTCACCTTCAATGTATTTTATCAAAGGTAAGAATTCATTTTTAAAAACAAAAGGAAACTCATTTCATTAAATCATTTCGTTAGTTATGTAATATTTCTAAACAGGGAAAACATAAAGATAATCCAAGAAAAAAACATGAAATTTGAAAGTGTATAACAAAACATGGTTTAGTAGGAAAACCTTTCCAAGGATAATAATAGGAATATCTTTTAAAAAATTTATTGCATTAATAGTACCTCTATTATTTTTAAAAACTACTATAAATAACCTATTAATCCATAAAAACTATATATATTAGTAACATTTTTAGTTATTGGTCATTCATTATCAAAAAGTGTTATAGTGGTTTAAATAATTTATCCATTGTTATTTATGATATTTCCAATGAATGAAATCTGTTGTTACAAAAAAATCATATTTACTAAAAATTCCAAAAAAATGATTTCTATTTAGGGTTTGAATAAAAATCATAACAGGTTTTCCTCAATTATCATAATTTTTTATTAAATAAACAAAAATTTCATTAATTAATCCAACAATTAACATTTCCAAACAATCATATAAAACTCTATTCATAAGATCGATGAATATAGTTGGATCATTCATTAACAAAAAAGGAATAAGAAAAAACTCATAGTTTTCATATATATTATAAATTAAAATCTTTGGGATTTCATCTCTCTCCACCTTTATCTTATTATACCAAGACCTCAGGTCAACCATTAAAAAAAGGTTCTCCCAAAAGTTGATCAAACAAATCATCGATATGAGGAAACAAATGCTTGATTATAAAAATAAAAGGGGGCTTCAAAAAAAGTTGGAAATGATGACTAGAAATTTTTTATCTATTTTGTTACGACCAACTTCCTAAATATGGAATAAATTATTTTTATATAACAAGAAAAAATTTATGTTAAACATTTTTTATGAAAATGGCCAATTAAGGTATAACTTTTATTTTACAGTTAAATCAAATAATATTTGGGTATCCATGAAATGTTTAGGAAATCTAATATACAATTACTTTTTTAGATGTTTGGACAAATCCAAAAACAATGTGATCATCCAACTATTCTATTTAATACAATTATTTAAAAATATTTCTTAATTTAAATAAACTATATCTTTTCCTTAAGAAAGTAAATCTTGTGTTCACAAATTTTTTAAAAAAGGTTTCAAATAATTATTTGGAACCTTAAAATTATATTTTGTTCAATAAATCCCATTAAATAGGATAAAGTATTTTTTGGTAATTTTATACATTATATCTTTACATTAGAACTCATAAAACATGTTTCAACATTTCTTAATCGATTTATCCCTATCAATGTGATAAATATTTTATATGGTTACTAATTATAATGAAAATAGATTCTTGTTTAAATTATTAATTAATATTTATTTTGGAGTCTAAAAAATATAATCTAATTTATAATATGCAATTTATTTAAGTGGGATAATTTTATTTTAAATTATATTTGAAAAATGAAATGAATAATGTGTTTTCGTTAAAAATAATTTTCATTTATAAAAATGTTTTTATAACAAATTAATGAGTAATATTGATTATAATAAATTTAAATTTGATATATACAATCAAAAGGAACAAAAAAAATTTCAAAAAAATCAAATCTATTATTAATATCTTTAATTATATAAAAATAAAAGTAAGTTCAAGAGGAAAATCAGAATTTTCAATATTCATTTAAAAATAAAAATTTTATATAATTATAAAAAACAATACTACACTAATTTCAACCTGCTATATTGGAAAATATTTTAGTTTTAAAAAATTAAAATTCTATGATTTTAAAATCAATCTTTTAAATAAAACAATATAATATATGAAAACCCAATTTGATAAGATATAATGCCTCTTTCATATGACAGAATAATTACCTTATATTATTATTGTGAAAATAAATCTATAAAATCTCATTAATGAATATTAATAAAACGTGAAAATTAATAATTTTGAAATTTCCATAGTTCAGAAATTCCTCACACTTTAGGAAATTCAATCTTATCAATTTTAGTTACTATTTAAATAGGTGGGGAACCCTTTATTACATATCATTTTCTAATTCCAATGTTTCTTCTTACAAAATATTGGTTTTCCAAAATACCATAACATAATAAATAAATTTATTTCCTAAATATATATCATTGTGGTCTAGAATCTATACCAGTTTTTCCTTAAAATAAAATTTCTATAATAACTAAAATAAATCGGGGCTCAAAATAAGAAATTCATATGCTATGTATTTTTATAAAAATCAAACATTTAATATGTAATATACTTGAAATAAACTAAGAATAAATGCCACTGAGTGAGAATCTAATCTATTATTCTTTGTAATTTCATATCCTCTAATGAACTATGTATGTAAATTTACCTTTTTCTAAAAATGAATAATTCTTGTCTATGGAGAAACATTAAGATAGAAATGACCTCTATCGTCAAAAAATATCCTTCACATAGTTATCTGTATAATATTCACCATTATATGAGTCGTACTTATGTTCTACCAAATAATATTCACCTCCTCAACTATTTCTCTAACATATTTTATCCCCAAAAAATTTCTTTCCCCAACATCATTCTAACAAGATAAATTCTAAGACAGCCTTCCTAATAATTCTTCCAAAGTGTCCATTTGTATTCCAGAATTAAAATATTAATTTAAGAAAAATCAATAAATGTTATATGTGGATCCTAACTACCATGATAATATAGTGAACAAGATCAAAAAATTTCCTCTAATTCCAATATTTTTCACTCTTACTATACATAATTTTGTGTATGAATGGTTGTTCTGAAGTTTTATTCAATATCCATTGACTTATAAACTATTTTCTACACATTAGAGTATAATATCGGTTATTTATTATAAATAATATAAATAGTTACTCTATATAATATAATTTTATATTTTACAATATATTAACCATGGTTATCCAATTCTATACTATCTCAAATTGGGATAAAATCAAAATATTTAGTTAATTAATCACTAAAAATCATAATTACATCATTACCTGGAATTTTTTTCTAGTAAATAAATATGAATTCTATGAATATATACTCCAATTTCCATTCTAAAAAATTAAAAGGATGAATCAAACCCTTTGGTAATGTAAATTCATCATTAACCTTTTTACTACTCAAATATTTCATAGAAAATTTATAAATACATTCTTTATTCCTTTAATGTAGAAATGTTCATAACAATATCTATAAATTTTTACACTACCAGGATAGAATAATAATAGATAATTTTTAAATCAATCAATAATTATTTCTTTATAACGGGGACACATGAAACACATAGCCATTAGTCAATATCATAACACATAGTTTCTTGATTTTAAACACTAGAAACAATACCTAATTGAATCATTCTACCATTTTCTTTAAAGCACAATCCAACTTATGATACATAATTATGTCTTAGAAACAAAATTTTACAAACTCCTGAAACAATATAAACGGACTTGAAACATGAAAATTTTATAACATTCTATTTATTTGTTCAGTAAACAATGGATTATTTCCTAGACATTGAATGGTTAACATTTCATTATCATTCCAAATAAAGGTTCTATATAATATGTTTTCAGTTCGAGGATGATAATTAATTGTGTAATCATTTTCATTTATCACTTATAGTCAACTACTATCTAATGTTAAACTCTTTCTATGTGAATATAGACATAAAAAATTAAAGATTTGTATATATTTCACCCTTCTATAAAAATAAATGATGTCCCAAAATATTTAAATATAACACTATAGTCTCTAATTCAAGTTCATCTGTAGAAAAATTATTCCCATAAGGGTTTAGATAAAATTATAAATAATATGTTACCAATTAATTCTACATTAAAACACCACCATTTCCCTTCATTGAATAATTTCTATAAAAACATTCCATTTAAAAATGGAAATGCCAAAACTAGAGATTTCATTATTCTTAATTTCAATTCATAGAAACATTCATCGGATTCCTTTATTCACATTAACCGAGATCCCTTTTATATTATGTTTTTTTTGGGATATGAAACCATTAAATGTTTTCAATATTCATTTATAATAGCATGTAAATCCAATGAATATATAAATCTGAGTAAAATTTATAATTCTTGTTCATTCATCATCCACTTTAGTCTAGTGGGATTAATATTTATTCTATATTTATTAAATATTTTGGCAAATAATTAAATTATATGTAAACAAAAATTTCTTTTTTGAAACATTACTTAAAACTTTTTTCACTCATTGATTATACATAAATCCTTATATGTTTTTCTTGATCCCCATAAATTTTTGAATAAAACATAATATCATCCATAAACATAAAATTAAATCATACCCAAATATTCATAGAAAACATTATTCATAAGATTAATGAATTCAATTATATAAATTTCCAACCCAAAGTGCACAACAACAAAATAATAATATCACTACCTAGTATGAAACATATTCTTATGGATTCCATCCTCTTTCACCACAAGGTATTGGTAACTAGACATGATATCAACCTCCAAACGTACTATGATCCCTACAGATTATTAAACATGTAATTGATATGAGGTAACTAATTCATATTATTAATATTAATTTTATTTTATAATTTATAATCAATGAATATCCTCACAGAACAACAAATTATTTTATCTAATAAAATAGGGGCATCTCAACGTGAAGTCCTAGGAAAAATTAATCTTTTATCTAGAAGTCCTTGTAAGTATTTTTTATATTTTAGACATTATACACAACTCATTTGATATGGGTTTTTTAAATTTCATTGGCCTCAAAATATAATTCATTGATAATATAAACTTCTAAGTTAGGTATAATATCATGAAACTTGTCCTAAAAAAATTTGATATTCATTTACTATGTGTACATCATTAAACTGAAAAAACATATTTTCCACAAGATCTGAAATATAAATTTAATTTCCATCTCTTAATATTTTGTCAACATCTAGACATGTTCTTAATGTTATGAATATATTATTATATAAAAACAGAAACTCAATTTGGAAAACAAATTATTTATATATTTAATCTATATTATCATGATATTTTAAATTTCAATACATACCTAGAATAATATTTAATTAAATCAGGGGAATACAACATGATTTTTAGGTAAAACTCTTCCTTATAAGATAATAGTAAGATCATTTAAAATTTTTTTCCATATTTTTAACTTAGTTCATTCTACAAAAAGTAATAACTTCATTTCTTGAGATAAAATTTTCATTTTACGGAAATATTTATCATAAATAAATGAATGTGTTTACCCAAATCAAATAAGAAATTAGAATAGAAAAAAAACACATGTTATGTAAATTTTACCAATTATTTTGATCTCATAATATTTTTCAATGTAGTTTTAAATGATTTGAAGGAAACATTTTCTTATAATTCGGTTATCTCACATCATCTATTCACTTCTTCGAATATGCAACTTTATAATTCCCTAT
Organism: Viscum album; assembly: GCA_963277665.1. Classification (NCBI taxonomy): domain Eukaryota; kingdom Viridiplantae; phylum Streptophyta; class Magnoliopsida; order Santalales; family Viscaceae; genus Viscum; species Viscum album. The sequence goes on from OY728131.1 coordinate 1,550,678,792, forward strand.
CTCAATAAATTTAAAATACCATACTTCTTATTTATAAAAAGTATTATTTATACTAAAAAAATATATATCTTTCATTGAAATAAATAGCCAAATTCCCAATCATAACACATTAAAATCACATCATATAAATTTTCATACATTCCCTATGGTTCTTTTTTTCACCACTCTATTTAACAATAATATTATTTTTTTAACATCGGATTTCATCAATGGATTATTTACCACCACCAACCACATAGAAAACTCTTTCTAAATGTTTTAATAAAAAAAATTGTAAATAGAATACTCTATTTAACCATCTCATAAAAGAGAAAAAAATTCCATAGTTTTAAAATCATAAGAGGCCAATGCTCATAAATATCATGGATTTAATCTTGAGAAAAAATGATTTATTTTTCTATGAAAATATCTAATACAATTTAGTGATGAAAATTCCAATCAGGTGATGTTTTCTTCACTTGGTGGTGCTAAATATTAGTCATTTTTTTTCTAAATTCTAATTTTTTATTTTCCATCCGAAATCAAAAATCCATATGAAATCAATTTTGAAATAAAATATTAATAAAATTTTTCCATTCCATTGCTTCAATACCTTCTCTTTATCTTTTATTATTTATAATTAACCCCCATTTATAAATATAACCATTGAAATATTAAATATCAAGATGTAACTTTTCATAATATGAACAAGAAAATGACTTCAAATCTATTTTATATAGCACTAATACATCTCTCGGTGACACTATGTAAAAATTTCCACTGAAAACTAGAAAGTGGTGTCTCAAAAAATACACCAAAATTTCAATATTCCATTATGGTAGATCTGGTTTCTCTATATAATGTATTACAGAACAATTTATAGCATATTTTAACAATGAATTCTCGGTAACAAGCTAATATGTATGACTTGAGATTCGTCTAAAGGTATTTCATTGTTTATATTTCAGTTTAAGTCATTTTTATTGGTCAAATTAGTGTTTCCCAAGGTTTATCAGAAGGCCCAAGGGTGTTAAAATGGTTAGGGTAGTGATAACGATTGGAAAATTATATTTTTGGTCAGGTTGCACAGTTTTCACATAGATAGTAGAAACTATGAAGATCATCCCAGGTATCCTTGAGTGCTTATATAGAGACTAGCACATGGTTATCGCATAGTTAAGCTAACCATTCAGAAATCCCAGAAAAATGTGCAAGGGGATAATTTTGGAATAGAAGCACTCAAACTATTATCGCTCATTTTCTAATATTGTGTTTGCAAACCATGTAGCCTAGTATTGTTGAGAAATTTTCAAAAAATCTATTACAATATTTTTTAACAACAACTAGGTATTATCTCTATTCTTCCCCCTTATAACCCTAGTGATGAGTAAGAGCTCCAATGATCATCCATGGGTTACTCTACCATATATCCCAATCTTTTGATGTGACATCAATAGCGAATCGATGCTCCAAGTATGTCCAATATCATCCTTGGTTCCACTTCTCGATTAGGGTTCGTATATTTTTATCATCTCCTTCTAAATCTCTAAAACACACTTTTTTTGAGATCTATGTTTAGGCTCCACGGGTTGGTTGAATCCAGATCTAAGGGTTTGATTGGTGGAGTATTCATCAAGAAATTCAACTTAGGTGGTATACAAGTTATATCCCATATTTTCGTTGAGATTTGTGCATGATCGGGATTATTTTACTGTTACCCCTTGTTTTTATTTTGATACATTGCTGATATTTAATATAATGAATGTCTAAATGATGAATGAAAACCCTCATGGTATCCAGGTAACACATAGAGACTGACTTATCTTCTATAGGGCCACCCATAGGTAGTGAAGATACTTTTTAGACATAAAAGTTTGCTATGTTTGAGAATGGTTGTCATGTGACAATGTAGATACCATGATGAGAAAGTTAACATGTTGAGTGAAAATAAATTATTATTGTGTAACAATTATTAGTAAAGGATTGAGTGATTGATTGGTATGGTAATAAAAATGGGTTAAATTATTTAAATTGGTGTTGTTCTTTGTGGCTAATGAATTCTTTTGAAACCCCTATGTGGGTTGGTGTATACAAAATTTTGAACACGTAGGATTTGAAATTTCCTGTGAATTGTTGAATATAGTCAGTGGGATGATACAGTGAAAAGGGAAAAGGGCTAATAGGTTGTGTATTGTCAAATTTCATTATGAACGGTCTATGGCATAACATTGAATCCCGAGATTATTATTGTGAATCATAATTTTTATATGTATTGGTTTCATTGGTTGGGATATGGATAAATGAGTTGAATGGATAAACAAGAATTTTCAAATGTAAGTGTGGTTGGATAATGGGTGGAAACTCCTCCCATGGGTATTATTGGATTGATGCAATTACCTACCAAGGAATTCATGGGCTGGGGAGTGGAATGATACTCTACGCTCATAATGGTTGAATTCCATGAAAATACATGGACTGGGGCTGCAAGGTAAGTCTGATGATTACTTGATATTCTTATCCCTTTTGATATAGGGACATAACTTTTTCCTTTATGTGGAATGATAAATGGTAACAATATTTAGGGAATACGTAAAATGTCTAACACATGGTTTAAATTTTTATGATTAACAAAATGATGAGATGATGTAGATGGTGAACATGGGACATTAAACCTAATAGTAAAAACAATTTATAGATTATTTACGTGTATCCCCTATATTGATTTTCACATACATTCCATTCATTTTTAATTTCATTCTCCTTCGGTTTAAATGAGATATTTGGTAAACACCATTAGTGGTGGCCCACTGAGTTGTACACACAACCTGTTCAGGCCTCTATTGGGTACTCAAATGGATTCTATTATTGATTTCTAGGAAAAGGGAAAGGTTCATATTATATGGAGTTGAGTTGCACTTGGTACATGCATGGATGATGTTCTTGGAATAATGTTAGATCTTTTTTGAGAATTCTAGTTTTTTTCTTTGGTTTGGGGTTATATAAAGTTGGTATTGTTGAATTATAGAACATATTTATTGTTGGATATTTTTTATAACCATTTTGGATATGGTCATTTATGATTTATCATTGATTAGATCATGTTATCTCCATTGTTTATATGTTTTCTATTTTATGTTACTCTCAATAGAGGGTATAGTCTCCACATTTGACAAATATATACCCTCCCTTCTAGTCCGAAACCTCTGGAGTATGTGGATGTGTGATTTAGGTTATTTAACAACCCTTATTAGGGAACCGATTTAGTGGAACACAATTTAGTGATATTACAAAGTGGTATCATAAGAGATATTTTCACATTAATAAAATTTTGGGATGATAAAAGTGATATTAGGACGGTGTTAGGACTTTATAGATAGCTCATGCCTAGAACTATCTAACCCATTTATGGTGTAAAACCCACGTCATCAGGGTTGTAATTCTTGATCATGTTCTGTGTTATTTGATTTGATGATATTTCACCATTGGGTGGTGCACAGGTGGTGTGATGTGACTATTTTATGATATATTTCTCATGTATGGAATATAACGAGGGTATGAAATCATGGTTAATTTTAGACAGCGATATATATAAGTAACAAGCATCATATTTTTCCCACACACATGGGACATGTGTCTAACATAATAGGAATAATTCATTTGATTATCAAAAGAAGTGGATATTGTTTTGTTTAATGAATCAATACAAATAGGTTAAAAGGGGAGAAAATTGTTAAACTATACTTAAGTAATTAACCATGGAAAAGTTTGGTATATTAAATGAAATGTTATTTGAGTAAACTGGGATAAGGAAATTGTTTTGAAATGTTGTAAAAAATAGGTCTAATAATTATGTAAGTTAATTACCCTGTGTTATCTGTGGACATAGGAAAGATGGTGTGGGTAGTGTTATAGATATACAAAATCGCAATGGGTACTGTATGAAAAATATTTTGTTTATGTCCAATTATTATACTTCCATTATAATTTTTTGATATTTCATGGTTGTGAACAAATGTTTGTTTTTTTTAATTTTAGAGAAATGCCACCACCAAGGTGTGTTCTGGTTGGGCGACAAGAAGATGTTGTCAAAAATTATCACCCAATAGTTGAGAAATAATATTTAGTTGTTCATGATGACAAGTAATAGTAGTTCAATGATAAATTTTGTTTCTTTTATGTAGTTGATGGAATAGGACCCTGTGCATGTTATTTCGTGTATGATTATGTTGACTAGGGAGTTTCTGCTACAACACCCTCTGACTTTTACAAGATAGGGTGGGCCAGAGGTAGCTGAGTTCTAGATATAGTCTATCATGAAAACTCTTGATCATATTGATAATCCTTATAAAAAGGGATTTATGTATGTGGTCTATATGTCTTGGGACCCGGAATAGAGTTGGTGGGATATGTTAGCTCAGATTCAACAAGAAGAGGAAATGATATGGAAACGTTTTCAAGAAATGTTTCTAGAGAATTACAACTAAGAAACAAAAAGGTAGGAAAAGTATATGGAGTTTATAATTTTGAATATTTGGATGATGTCAATATTGGATTATGTAGGTCGGTTCACATACTTTTAAGGATTTGTTCCTACATTGGTTGGTGAAGAGGTAGTGATCACAATGTAATTTCATGATTGACATCAGCTTGAGATCAGATCCAAGAAAAATATCTTTTAGCTGAAGAGGATTTTTGATGTGATGGATCATGACCTCATATCAAAATGAAACTTCACAGAGTAACCATGTAATCAAACATCATGTTTTAATGGGGTTCACCAGTGGTGAGACTTCCAATAGTAGAAAGCACTGCATCCAGAATATCCACTAGGGCAGTAGTGGACAACACACCCATAGAAAGGATCCAACCTCTCAGGATAGAGTCAATTTAGTTGTTATCAATTTGGATAGTCCAGGAATGTGTGAAGTCAGTCTTCCTAGAAACATATTGAATTTATAACATGTGAATAAGTGATCCTTGTGTAGTAGTTCCCTAGGAACCCACTATAGTGGAAAAAATTCTTGAGTATAGATATTAGTGGCGAGTGCATACATGGGCCGATTACCTAATATTAGCTAGGTAGTTGGAGAATCATTTTTCGTACAAGTAGGGGTGGTAGATGTTGAACATCGTGGAAAGACCATTCATATCATTAGAGTAATACATTATATGATACATATGCTAGATCCCCGGGTAGATGGACATGCCATATTTACGCAAAGTTAGTCCATATCTTGAGGAGGAGAAACTAAACCATCTATCATTATATGAATGATTTAGGTAGATTCCACACTTGAAAATTCTCTATTTGACACAGCTTCCTCAAAAAATTTAACTATAAAGAGATTTTTGTTGTGTCGGACCTAGCAATGGAACATGTGTGTGGGGATATGTCGATTTATAATCTATTAGGATTGTGAGTTAAGAACATCAGTTAGTGTAATGGTTGTGCTCTAGAGGATCATGGATATCAATTCTTATGGAATCTATTTGTTTTGGAGATATTAGGTTTTTACATGATCTTGGGTACGGATAGGACATTGGTGTATCAAGCCCATATTGATTATTATCGACATAGTGTCACATTCACATCTCCCGAAAGAGAAATTTAGGACCTTTGTGGTGAGTGGGTTGTTCGAGCAGGCTTTGCAGGGCTATTTTTCAGCATTTGGAGAGCTCATGGACCATGTGGAATTAATTTTTATAGAAAATGGATGACGTGAATAATATTTCATTCTTCATTTGATGGATCAGTTATAGGATGTGTTCCCTTAGGACATCTCAAGGCTACCACCCATGAGATACATTGAGTTTACAATAGAGTTTTTTCCATGGGAAGATGTAGTATCTATTACACCATATAAAATTTCACTGATAGATATCTTGGAACATAATTTCCAATTGGAGGAGTTGGAGAGTATAGTTTGTATCCATCCATGTACATCACCTTGGGTATCTTCTGTGATATTTTCCAATAAGGGAAACAGATCGTCGAGGCTATGTGTTGATTATAGAAATTTTAATTAGATGATGGTTAAGAAATGATACCATATTCATTGTATTGATGACTTATTTTACAACCTAAAGGATTCTTTATTGTTATCCATGAATAATTTTAGGTTGGGAGACTGCCATTTGAGGGTGAGACCTTCAAACAAACCACGATCGGCTTTCCAAAGTGAGTATAGTTTGTTTGATATTTTCATGAGGTCGTTTATGATGATCAATTATCCAAATGTTTTTATAGATTTAATGAACCAATTATTTCACCCTTATCTAGATCACTTGTTGTTTTTCTTTGTTGATGTCATATTGGTGTACTCGTGAACACTTTATGATCATGCCAGACATCTTATCATCATATTCCATACACTAAGAGACATATGATTAGGCGATGATATCAAAGTGTCTTTTCATGATTGATAATTCCATGTTATGGAATATATCATCTAGATTAAGTCATGTCATTGGATCCAAATTAGGTGATGACTATGGGGTTTTGGGAGAAGCTGAAGAATGTTCCTGATATCTCCAGTTTTCTAGTTTTTCCTAGCTATTACCGATGGTTCAATTGATATTTCTATCATTATGAAATGCCACTCAAAAGCATAAATAATTATAGTGATATCTTTTAATTTATAGACCCATGTTAAACTGAATTTCATGAATTGAGGAATAAGTTGACTACCACACCAATTATTATCATAAATGATCCTAATAGAAATTATAAACTGTTCTATGATCGATTTGTTGTTGGACATGGGGAAGTGTTGATGTAGGATGATTGGTTTGTGATTTATGGGACAAGGACATTAAAATCACATGAATGAAATAATCCTACTCGTGATCATTAATTTACTGATTTGATTAATTAAAAGATATTTTAGATGCTCTATATTATGGGGGAGCGGTTCACAGAGTTACCAATTATAAAGTACTTATGTACAAATTCGATCAGTGGGACATGAAACCTCAACAAAAAAGTTGGATGAAGTACCTACAATCCTTCGATTTTGAGTTAGGGTACACACTAGGAAAAGGGAATAGTGTTTTGTCTTAGATGACCGAAATGATTCAGAATTATGTGATTTTTGGAATCAAAATCTAAATGGAAAATTATGGATTTTTTATAAGAAGTCACTGGAGTTGTAGGATGGGAATAAAAAAAATTCCTTTACATCTATATCATTTGATTTCAGGCTTTTGAGTTGGTTCATAGAGAGTCAACTTGAGGATCAATAGTTTTTGGATATAAAGGGAAGTCTAAATGGTAGAGATTCACCTTCTAGTTGGGTTTTTGGTGATTATGGAGTTTTATATATATATATATATAGGACCATCTTATAGTGCTTATTGGTGTGCATGTAGATTTGATTCATGACATCCATGCCTCAAAGTTGGTAGTACATCCTGGCATGACTAAAATGTTTCATGATCATCATTAGCAGTATTGGTGGCCAGGTATGAAGAATGATGTTGCGAGTATAGGGGCATGATGCCTTACCTATCTACAGATAAAAGTAGAGAACCAGCTTCTATATGGTTGGTTACAGTCATACCCCATTCCATAATGGAATTGGAATGCTGTAATTATTTATTTTCATGTGGAAATTTTGGGAATTCATTGATTGAATGATGAAATTTGGGTGATAGTGGATCAATATACTATAGTGGTTAATTTAATGCCGGTCTAGGATACCTACACAATTGATCTATTTAGTGAGTTATATATATGAGAAATAGTGTGATTTCATGGTGTGCTAAGGTCCATAGTTTCTGATCATGATTTTCATTTCACATCATGCTTCAGTAAGGTATTAATGAAGGTACATGTTACTTAGGTGTTGTAATATGGATTATAACGGCATATAAATGGGTTTTCTAAGTGTACGATTTATGTATTGGTAGACATGTTGAGTGATTTTGTCCTATATATTGGGTTTTCATGTGGAAAGAACATATCACTCTTTGATTTTTCTTATAATAATAGTTTCTAGGATATTATTCCGATGTATCCTTTTGAGACACTCTATGGGAGATCACGTAGATCTATGTTATATTATAGAGGATTGGGAATATGAGTTATTAGCAGAGATTCACGTGAAGGAGATGTCGAAAAAGGTTCGTTTTATTCATAATCATGTTACGCCATATAATAGTTGGTAGAATTCATATAAAGATCAGCCTCTTAGAGATCATGATTTTTTTTGTGGGGGATAGTGTGTGTCTTAGGGTGTCTCCAAGGTCATGTCATCATTACATTCCAAAACAAGAAAAGTTAACGCCTAGGTATGTCGGGTTGTATGAGATTGGGGAGAGGATCAGATGAGTTTCATACCAATTGGATATTCTATAGTGGGATGGTGGGATGCATGCTATTTTTCATGTTTTACAAAATCGGCAGTGTCATCGTGATCCATATTATGTAATAAAAGTTTATGATGTTGAGCTTAATCATGATACATCCTTTTGGGAGCCTCCATTTTGAATTTTGGATCATTGTGATATGGTTTTTTAGGGTAATATTTTACATTTGGTTCATGTTATATGGAAGAATGGAAAAAAACCTTATGAAACATAGGAGTTAGAATGGTTATATTTTCGTAGTGGCCTGATCTCATTGCTTTGGAAACCCAATGATTGTAGGGAAGATCTGCTCAAGGACGAGATATCTTATAGATGGGAGGTTGAAACATCTGAGATTTTCAATTAGGTATTTTTTTTGATTGGGTGTTAGTTTATGTCCTTCCTTTTTATCAAATATTTTTTCCTCAATGATCATGATAAGGATCAAGACTGTTCATGGTGTTTGTGGCATGACAAATAATGGAAAATGAGATTTCTTATAATCATTTCATGATTTACACACGGTTAGTGAAAACCATATGAATCATCCCATTTAACTGTCAGCCTTTAAAAAAGGATTACACAAAATTATCGCATAGCTAAGCTAAGTGTGTAGAATTCTAAGGAAACCATGTGAGGGGATGAATTTTAGATAGTAGCTGTCACACTATTTGTGAACGATTTGAAAAAACTTTCTTGAAAACAATGAAGCTCCATAAATATGGAATGGTTACAAAAATTCCAATATAGTATTTTTTTACCCCAACATGGGATTTCCTCATTGCTTCCCCATTGAAACCCTTGTGATGATGAAAATATACCATGGGTAATTTCCCACATCTTTAGTTTATTTGTAGTGATGTCTTTTGTAATCAATGATTCGGGTAAATATAAAATCCTCATAGCTTCTTCCTCCCAATTAGATACTTTTATGAGATTTGGTATAATGAATGTATAATTTATGAATGCAATCTCTAATGGTCTCTGTGTCACACATAGAGGATAACATTTCTTTTTTGGGACACCCATGGGGAGTGCTGATACTTTCCTAACAATAAAGATAGCTATGTATGATAATGTTTGTAATGTGACAATGTATATCGCTTGAAAATAATGTTGACATGTTTAATGGGAGTAAAAATGAATTATTGTAATGATTATATGCATAGTATTTGATTAAGAGGTTATTTATCGTGACAATAAAAATGGTTTAAATTTGTTAAATGGAGATTGTTCCTTGTGGAAAATGAATTAGGTTGAAAATTCTAAGAGGGATGGTGTATATGAAATGATGAACACAAGGGATTATAAATGGAATAAAAATTATTGAATTTGTTTAATGGGAGGAGACCTTCAAAATAGAATTTGGAAAATGGGTTTTGAATTGTAAAATGGAATTGTGAATGGGCTATGGCATAATATTGAATCCCATGATGATTTTGTTGAATCCTGATTTTGGTATTTGTTAGTTATATTAGAAGTGATATGGATAAATGTGGGGAATTTATAAATAAGAACGTGCACATGCCTTGGTGGTGGGATATTGGACTGATGCTCTTACCAAGGGGAGGGTTGGACATATGCTCTAACCCAAATAGGAATTCAGAGGATGGGAAATCTGATCGAGGCTCTATTCCCCCAATGTCAGTTTTCAATTATAATACCTAGACTAAGGATCATAGGTATATGTGGTGATTACATGATATACATGTCCCTTGTGACAGAGAGACGTAACTTGTTTACTTATGTGTAATGAAAAATTCCATGAATTTCATATTAATAAAGAAAATATCTAACTGATGGTTTCCTTGTTTATGATGAACAAAATGATGAGGTTATTTACACAATTAACATGTAATAATGATCCTTAAACTAATAGAAATGTTGAGAATCTTAACTAATGCCACCTATAATATTTTATCATACATTCCTTTCGTTTTTTCTTCCATGCACATTCAGTTTATAATAGATATTTTGAATACATTGTTTGTGGTGGCCTTCTGAGTTTTACTCACACCCTACTCAGGACACCATTGGGTACTTGAGAATATTTCACGCATGTTGGTCAGGATAAGGAAAATGACCCTATAAAAGAGTGTTGACTTGGACATGGGCCATGCATGGATGATGATCCCAACATGAATTCATGGCCATTTTGTGGATTCTGTTGTTTGTCATTATTTTTGGGTTTTTGTTCATTTGTAATTGTAGTATGACATTACATATTCACTATTGGTTGTGGTTTATACCAAGATATGAAATGGTCATTTGTTATAGTTCTTTGATTATCCCAGGTTATCTGAACTATATATATGTCTTCTACTATGTCTTACTCTTATTAAGGGGTATAAACTCCCCACGTACCAAATCTAGACCATCGATGCTAAACGAAAACCTCTGGCTTATGGGGAGGCGTGTGTGAGGTCTTGTGAGGGCTTATCTCAGGGCCAAAATTTAGTATCACCCTTGTTGGGGATGTCACATAATCAGTTCCAAATCCAAAAACTCGAGGATATTGATATGGGAATATATTGTCCTCATAGTGCCTTATTAGTTAATTTCCCATGTTCCCTCTTTGTGAAACCATTTGGAAAAGACATTGTTTAGATTAATCAACATGGTAATTTTCATATTATATAAAATTTTGACTATAAATTAGAATTTGTTAAGTTTATTCTATTGAATTATACTAACATCTAAACATTTCTAAACCTTTCCCACAATAACAACAATAAGGACCCATCCAAAAACAATCTGTAAATTTTATCTTTTAAAATGAATTTATTTTATGTTATTTATAAAAAGAGGATCTGGGATCCAGTGAATTATATTATCACTTATACATAAATAATTAATACATAAAAAGTGTAAACATCCACCCGTGTCCATATTTTCCTATAATAAAAAACACTTCAAATATACCAAGTATTATTTTTAATTACATATATTAAAAAATTTCATCTTTACCACATCCTTTTTACAATTAATCTGTCACAATATATGGAAACCATTTAAAAAGGATGTGGTAAAGATGAAATTTTTTAATATATGTAATTAAAAATAGTACTTGGTATATTTGAAGTGTTTTTTATTATAGGAAAATATGGGTACATAGAAAAAGATTCAAAGCAGAAGAATAATCCATGAATACATGGTAGTAACCCGGCCCTAGAGATCCCAGAACTTGTTTATACTACAATTACATTTGTATTATTACATGTTATCAATCCCCAATTGAATGAATATTTTTATAGTCTTGGTAATATTCATGGTAAATCATATACATATGTCTGACTTGTATTAAAAATTAATACACTCATTAAAACATAATTTTTTTCTTTTGTGGATAACATTATTCAATCTAGTATATCCCATCATATCTTTAAAAGTATGCTTCATGAATTCTTGAGGAATGGAATCAAAATTTGGTTCAGCTCAAAAGCTAGTTAAGGGTAATGTATAGGGGATGAAATAATGAATCAATGATTATAATTATTATGGAATGGAAAATAACTGAACAAACATACCATTTAATGAAAAAACTAATAAATAAGTTAAAAGACAAATATTAAAAGGTAATAAATAGAAACACATGACATTCAAAAAACCAAATAAGAAAAAATAAATATGGTAAGATAAGAAACTGAAACACAAGAAATTTAATCAATAAATTGAGAATGAAATGTATCTATATATATAACAATAAAATATATCATGGATAAATAATAACTAAATAAAAATTATGGTAATGAATAAGTTATGGATTTCATGTCTATGTCACGTGAAACACCCTACTATCAAGATCACTCCTTCGAATAGTTTAAAACTATAATATGAAAATCATTAAAAAATTTAAAACATTTAATCTCATGAGAAACTTTAAGTGAATTGAGTGGCTATATATAATTTGGGCCCCGCCCTTCATTACATGTCCAAAACATTATTCATATTGATTAATTGATTTATTTAGTATAAAATATACTTTATCAAATATACATAAGGAATTAAGAATACATAATTTTCATACATTATTTAATTAGAAAAATAATGGTCAAATTAAACACCATATGAAAAATGGTATATAGTTTAGTCAACAAAAATATCTATGATAAACAATATGGGTAATTAGGGTAATTTCATTGGTCAATGTTCATAAGAAATTGATTATTTTTTTAGGACATAACAAACAAATCAATGAAGAGAATGTAAATACTATACTTGTCCAAATCAATCAAAAACCATCTAGGGAAATAATAATTCTGGTATCAATACAATTTATCCCATGTGGATAAAAAATAAATTGTCATTTTCATTGATAAATAATTAAATAATAAAATATATTTTAAAAACATTTTTTATGAAAATATTCCATTTTTGGAAATTTTTTTTGAAAAACATATTCATTTAAAAAAACTTTTGCAAAACATTTTGATCCAATTGTTTCCATTTAAACATTCAAAAAAATATTCAATGAAATTATGGTGCTAAATCTAAACATTCCATAAGAGGAAAAAATAACATTACTTTTACAAGTTAAAAGGAATAAAAAATCCTTTTTTGATAGAGGAAAAACATTCAATTTAAAACATTGGTCAATGATATAATGTCCGAAAATTAAGTTCATAAATCATTTTTTAATGGTTAAAAACGTTATTAAAACCTTATTAGATAAAAGGGGGTTTAAAATAAAATCATTTCACAAACTACAAAATATCAGTATATTTAGAAGATAATTGTTATTATATATTCATTTAATAGGTATATATTTGTTGTTTAGACTAATAATAAAACTAAAGAGCTTATGGAAATATGTTTCCACTTCTTTGGGTAACTCTTTTTGGTTTACACCAAAGGGATCCCATGGATGTATTTATAATAAAATTAAGTCCTATATGTTGGGGTGAGGGATTTTTAGAAGGTATTTTTTTAGATATTATTCTTGCCAATGTGGATTGAGAGGTGTGGAAATGTTGGAGGTGAGGAGGCCTTCTATAGTGGAGGATGAGTGAAAATCCTACAATGGTTTGGAAAGGGAATTGCACATACCTTTTCCCCCCTATAATGTGAATCCAATAATTTTTAAATTTATATCCATTGGTCTATATGGTTGAAAATTTTCATTTAATGGAATTTTACACATTCCTAGGTCATTTTCGGCCTTAAGTATTAGGATTAGTCCTTCCTTAAGAATAATTTCACCTTAAACATTGTAATTAATATTAATTACATTCACTAATATGTTTTTTCAAAAACTATGTTTAAATTTTTAGTTATTATAAAATATGATGATTCCAAATATTAATTTCGTTTTTCTAAATTCAAATCACAGAATTGGTAGAATTCAATTTAAATTTTATACTGCATACGAGATGACAATTAAGGTTTTTAATGTACAAATTTTCAAAATATTTATATATTTTCATATCATGTTTCGATGTAAATTTAATAAAACTGTACTAAATAGGATTAAATTATATAAAACCAAACTAATTATGTTTTTAAACCAAAAATATATAATTTATCCTAATAAAAAAATAATACAAAAAAGATGTTCTGAATTAATATAATTATTTTTCAATAATAATTAAAAAATGAATCATCGATGAAAAAAATACATAAAATTAACCCTAACCAAATTTGTATGTTTGTATTTCAATGATTAAGTTTATTTTGACATATAAAATCTATATAATTTCCAAAAATCATATTTCTAATAGGGTCCCTCTTAAATGGTAGTAAAGATGACTTTATGAAAAAAAATATGTTTTTATGTGTAATATTGGGATTTTTCTTATATTATGTCTATAGAATATATTGGATTAATTTAAAAAATATTTTATTAAATATATAATATGTATATATTATATTAATATTACTCACTATATATATTTATCTTAATTAATTATGTTAGTACAGATTTTTGAGAATAAAAATCTTTTTTATAAAAACATTCCCTATATATTCATTTGGTTATTATATTCACATATAATTAGTTACTATCCAATTAATTCATATTATATTTGTGTAAAAAATATATTTTAATATGTTATTTAATACTATTAATATTCCCTAATTTAATGTCTATGTTATATCTTATTACATTAAATATTATTATTATAATATATTATAGTTTGGTAAATCTCAATCGTGCGTGTAATGAAATACGTTGATGAAGATAGATATTCCATGCAATGCATGCTAATTCAGCGTCAGGTGCTTTAAATAATTTAAATGATATTGAATTAATTTTTAAATTAAAATATATTATAAATTTTAGGAAATTATATTCTCTTATATGATTGGTGTTGCGTGTCATAGACACTATCAAATACAATGTTCCAACAATATATTATCGAGGTTTAACAATCTACCCATATTTATTAAATTTTCTCTTCTCAATTTAAACTTGATCATGGGGATGTATTTTTTAATATTTTGTATGTTTTTAATCCCACATGATGAGAAGGTTTCATAAGATATCCTTTAAAAAAGAGATAATGGAAAGTACAATGGTTATGTGGACTAACATATTACTAGGCCTCTAAGTACGAGATCATTAGTGGAAGGTCGATATACATACGTAGTGTAAAAGCATAAATATTTATAGGGAGTAATTAAGGCCAGAAATCGAAAACAAGTGAATGATCAATGGAATGTCAAGAGCCTCAAATCAAAAAATATTTGATTATTCAAAATACCATCGGTTGAACAAAAATTAACGTATTATGATAAAATTTTGTTTTAAGATCATTTTCTTAATGTTTAGTCATTATTTTAATGCCCTGGTATATAAGGAAATATAATTACATGGTTGTTATTTAATTTAATATGGAAAATTATTTCTTTTGGTTGTGCTTCGATCAAATTATAATTCATCCCTTACTTGAAGATATGTATATCAAAAATTTAACATTAATATACGCTTTTAACAGATCGTAAGGCCCATGAAAGAGTGAAAAGTCATTAAATTTTTCTCTTACTATTCCTTAAATACAATATTCATAGAAAATTAATCCCTAAACCTTAAAATTCACCATAATAGATTAAAATTAGTATATATTCATCAAATTTTTAAACTAAAAACAATGAAATATTAACCCGTACATTGTATAGGTCAGTGGTTAGCATTAAAACCTTATTATCATTTGGTCATGGGTTAATGCCCTATGTCATTGATGAAATCGACGTGTTGTTACCTGACATAATAGTTTTCATTTTTTAAAACAAAATTAACATAATTTAAAAATAAATATGATTTAAATAATTAATATTTAAAAATTAAATTGACTATAATTTTCAATGTAACGTAATACATAAATACTTCAACCATTTATTTTTTCATAGATCCTTCATTGGTCTAGGTTTTATCCATAATATCATTTATATGATTTCTAAATCATAACACCTTATATTAAATCTAAAAAAACTTAGGTTTAACATATTTTATTCAATGTCATTATCTATTCAAATCCCTCATAATGGTTTTTATTGAAAATGTGAATTATCATAAGAGTATCCACAATGAGTGTCGAACTAGGTGTGTTGTAAGGTGCATTGTCGTGTACTATGTTACACTGGGTCAGGCCCAAGGCACCTTGTATGAGTTATTACCCCTAAGTACATATGATCTAGACCATGTCCAAATATAGTCACTAGATATAGATTAATTACTAGGAATAACAACATAATCTCTACCTAAGAAAAATTATAGGATATCCCTCCAATGATATCCTCAATGTTTATCTTAGGTATAGGTTCTCTAACCTATGATTTCCAAAATATAGTTTCCATGTATTATTAATAAACATCCCATAATACCAAATGTAGTGACCTAAACCTTGTTACCCTACATAGAGTTTCTACTACCATTTCATTAGAATTATTACAAGGAATCAAATCTGGAAGGGATGAAGTTTTTAGTATTCTAGGTAAAATAGATATATAAAATTAGTCTATTATTACAAATGAATTCACTAATTACATGATGATTTTTCACATTATGGGATATTTTTATTCCATGTAATTCATCCCTACATATATTTCGTAGCACACTTCATGAATTCCTAGATAAAGGAAAAAATTAAGGGTGATTTCAAATGGTTAGTAAGGGTAAAGAATAATGAATGAAGTAATGAATTATTGAGAGTAATAATTATGTCATGGTAAATAATGTAACACATATTTTAGGTAATCAGAGAAATGATAATGAAGATTATAAAAAATATGGAATGGTCATAAATGTTATCACATTCCATTCACATAACTAGATAATGAAAAAACAGTATGGAAAATTATGAACCTAAAGCACAGATCATTTAATCAATGAAATAAGAATGAAATGAATCCATATACATTTCAATGAAAAATATCATCGATAAATAATAACTCAATAAAAACAATGAAAATAAATAATTATTGGAATTCATTTCTATGGCACATGAAAACCAATTCTTTCAATATCCATCCTCTAGAAAATTTAAATCTATAGGAAGAAAAATGTTTAATTTGTGCAACTTATTTTTCTCTTGAGAAGAAATTGATACATGGATGGGCTATATAAATTATAGTCCATATTCGTAATTATATATCAAACTCATTATTCATATCAAGCAATCTATTTAATTAACAAATAATATACCTTATCAAATATTTTTATTGAATAATGAAAATATATTAATCAATATTTCCTTGTATTTTCAAATAACTATCAATGTACACACCAAATGAAATATTTAATATGGTTTGGGAAATGAAAATATCCATGATAAATGGTATGGATAGTTATAGGAAATTCAATGGTGAATGTCTATAGGGTGTTGAAAATTTCTATGGGGCATAAAAATGAATCAAGGAAGTAGAATTCAATATTATCCTTGTGCAAATAAGTCAAAAACCATCTAGATAAATAATAATTGTGGTATCAATATAGCATATCCCAAGAAAAATAATTTTTTTTGTTGTCTATGATGAATATAAATACTATAAAATATATTTTAAAATAATTCATGAGGAATATGTCGTTTTAATTTTTAAAAATCATTTTAATATCATATTCTTTTAAAATCACATTTCAGAAATATTTTTTTATAATCGTAAAAATATAAAATTGAAAACGGTAATATTTTAGGAAGTGATGGGGGGGAATCTATACATTTCACATAAGGAAGAAATGAAAATTTCTTTAACATGGTAAAATGATTAGAGAAATTCCTTATTCGGAAAGAGAGAAAAATATTCATTTGAAAACATTGTTAGAAGGAAAATTAGTAACATATTATATAATAAATAATTTTTTAATGTTTAAAAAATGATCAAAATCCTTTTTAAAAACATTGGTTTCAGATGAGAATATGGTCTCTATCAAAAGAGAGAAATTATGTTTGGTTATCTTAAAATCATTTTCTAAAACATTTTGAGTACGAAAGAGTGGGAAATGGTATTATTAGTTGAAATAGGTCATCAATAACTAGATAAGAAGAAAATGAAAGGTTTTATAATAAAATGAAAAAATAATTTCATCCAATGTAAATTCAACTATAAACAATCATGGTCAAAATGAGATTGTAAATAAAACCCTTGAAAACATTATAATGCTAGAGTGAGAATAAATCATTGAGTATATTATATATATCAAAATTAAATACACATATATAATTGGAAATACATAAATAGATCCTCAAGGTCATTATAAACATAATCATAAAATATTTAATACAATGAGAAAGTTATATAAACTAAGAATGATAAATTGGGATGTGAAATTCTTTTATAATTGGTATCTTTTAACTCCAATAGCCTTAGATGAAATAAATGAAACTGAAACTCAAAATATCCAGAAGAATGAATGAATAATGATATTATATGAAAAATTATTAGTATTTACACCACATATAAGAAATAAAGTTCACAAAAATATTGTTATTGAATCAAGCTAAATTTGAAAATCCCAAAAGGAATATAGATTCCAAAGATAATCATAAAAACAATTCTAGAAGACATTAATCTTTAGACATTCACAAGTTTCCCACACCACTTTGATACATTTTAATCATAATATATAAGAAGTAATAACATTTAATTAATCATATAGAACAATTATAATCACTATATTTATGATTTAACATTTCAAAGGGTATATTTACACTATAAAAAAAACACGGTGCATAACTATAGTAGATATAATCATGTTAGTAAATTATACCATAAGTGTACTCATATTTATAAGAGCATATATTAACTTATTATAATCTATTAATACCTATTTATATACAATATTTCATTAGTTTCACTATCTCGGGTGTTAACTACCTAGTATTTTGAGAATGTATTTGAATTGTTACTTCTTATACCTATTAATAAGATCGAATTTTAATCATCTAAAAATGTTAAATATGAATTAAATATCATATATATTTTTTATTTATGTACATATTGTAATTTATGATGTTTGGAGATAGGAAATGAAATGCACTGTTCATAGAGATGGTGGGTCATACATACACATGAACACTAATTTCATTTCATCATCATATTAAAATATTGAAATGAAAATTTTATGTATTTATATTATTTTTTTATAATAAATATATTTAATATATGTTACATTTTTATATTAGAATCATATTTGAAACTTTCTAGGTATAGTGTGAATGAATCACATCACATTGAGGTGGTGGTAGTCGACACTTATGCAAACGATGGTTTCATATTCCCAAAATATAATATGTATATTCGTAAGTGTAATTAAATAATTACATAATTAAAAATAAATTATAAATATAATTTATAACATATATATAAATATCTTCTACAATAATTCCCAATCATGATATGTGGTAAAAAAATAGGAAAACCATCATTTCGTGAGGCGGAGGTTCACCATACAAATAAACTGTATGTTCATTAACCATTAGATAGATGTGTGACTTATTTTAAGTATAATACATAACATAAAAACATCTAAATATATTGAGGATACATTTTTTTATATAATCATGGTTTTATTATTTTTTAGGGGGCGAACTATATAGATAAACTAAAGAACATGGGGAAAGATATTCCCCCTTTTTAGGGAAATTCTTTTTGGTTTTCACGAAAGGGATCCCTTTGATATATTTATAAACAATGTGAAGCATCTAGGTTTAGTTAATTTATTTTTAGGGGCTATTTGGGAAGATATTGGACCAAATTTGTTTTCTTGATATCTGTTAATGATTTGGATGGGATGAGACCTTTTCATAGTGGGGGAGGGAGTAACACTCTAGTAAATATTTGGAATTGGAATACAAGCAACTTTTATTCCATTTAAATTAGATAAAATGATGATATAAATTCTATAAAAGAGAAATATTGTTTATATATGATAATGAATTTAATTTTGAACAATTTTTAGGTAATTTAAGTCTTTATGTTTAGGTTTTAGTCACTCGTTATGCTTAATTTTAAAATAATCAATGTAATTAATTGTAATTACATTCCCAATTATTTTTTGTACAAACAATATTAAACTTATTATATATTATATATTATTATGAATCAAATATTGGCAATTTTTTAAATTTTAATCAAGTATTTGGTAAATTTCAATTTAAATTAAATCTAATAAACAGGAGGATAATGTGGTGTTATAATGTACACATGTTCATAATTTTACTATGTTTTTATATCATATTTCCACATTAAATTGATTAAAATGACATATATTTGATTAAATATTATTAAATTGACATAATTAATATATAAATCCAATAAAAATATATTTTAACTATATAAATAAATTAGATGAAAATTATTTTTGGAATTAAAATTATTTTTTTAAAATTCATTTAAAAATTAAACATCACATGAAAATACCAAAAAATCCCCATAAATTAATTTTAATGATTTCAATTCCAATATGAAGTTTATTTTGTCATATAAAATATATAAATGTTCCAAAAATTTGATTTTAAATAGCTTCTCCATCACAAGGATATAAAAGTGCCTTTATAAAAATATAGTTATTTATGTGTAGTAGTGGGTTTTTTTATCTTATGCCTATCTAATATATTAAATGATTATAAAAATATTTTATTGAATATAATATATATATAAATATATAAAATTAATATCTCTCAAAAAATTTAATTTGTTTAATTTATTAGGGTATAATATATTTTATGTATATAAATTGTTTTTTATAAAAATATTTTCTTTATTTTTGAGTTGGTTTTTATATACATTTATAATTAATTAGTTACCAATTAATTCATCCTATATTTTTGTAAGTGGTATATTTTAAAAAATTATTTAATCCTATTCAAAATGTCTAATTTAACAGCAAATTTATATCTTATTAAATAAAATAATAATAATATTATAATATATTATACATTAGTAAAACTCAGTCTTGTTTGTACTGCATGACATTAATGATCTTTGTTGTTCTATGTGACATACTCTAAATCAGTGTCATGGAAATTCATTACTATAAAATTTATTGAATATATTAGAAATAGTAAATTTCAAATAAATTATTAGGATATTATATTCCCTTACGTGCATGGTGTTGTGATTCATACACATTATCAAAATCAATGTTCCTACATTATATTTTTCGGGCATTACATACACATAAAAATTTTCTGTTTTGAAAATTGAATTTTAGGAAAAAAATTATTATCCAATAAATCATATTCTCTATCAAAATATTTTTATAAAACATATCATATGAAATAATAAAAGGAAATATGATTCTCATAAAGGATTATTTAAAATCACGATAACTCATGAAATATTTTTCACTAAATTATACAACTCACCCTTAAGATGTAGACAAAAATTCCATTAAAATTAATCACACTATAATACCTTATAAATTATAAGATTACCATAAATATATATAGTAATCATAGATAAATAATATTTCAAAATTGGGTAATAATTTTAAAATCAATCATATAATCACTATTTTAAATGGAATAACAAACGTAGTAAATTCTAAAAATCTCGGAGGAGAAATCATTGACTAGTCAAATCTAAACCTTTAGTCATTGTATTAGAGAGCATAATTAGGCTCATCCACCATCATGAGCTACATGCATTGACCTATCATAATGATATATAGTAGGGTTTATAATAAACAAAAACAATTACAAATAACCAAAACGTAATTATAAAACATGAAATATTTTATTTACAACACTATAGATAGAAAATATTATTTTCATCCCTATGAAAAAAATCTCTATATATCAAATACCCATTTATTATTTTGAACATTCATTGAGTAATGTGAAGGATTTTTTTAATTGATGAAATAAAAGAAATATTTAAAGGAATATTAGTATAAAATAATGGCTACATTGAGGTGAAAACTCATTTAGGTCATATATATTTAAATAGATCATTCTATTTTCCTTCTGTCAAAATGATCTTCATAAATAACATAAAAATATCCCTTTTTAAAAAAATTAATGAACAATACAAGTGAAATAAATTTATCTTAATAATTAATTATTTTATATATAAATATATCCATGAAATAATTTTAATAATATATAAAATTAATAAATATATTTGAAAATAAATTATTATTACATTTAAATTGAGTTTTTAGGGCAAAGTTTCCCTTACATAGATCCGGAATCGCCAGTTAAATTAAATAACTTTATAAATAAAAAATTATTAATTATTTACTTTATTAATAACCCTTTTCAATTTTATTATTAAATTTATTTTTTTATTACTGGGTTATATTTTGTTACATAATCAATTAAGCTCTAGTGAGATGTTTTGATGATATTCGGCTTATATGTCCCAAATGACATTGGACCATAGACTATAGTCAAATAGTTGACTAGTCCATCATATCTTGAATAATAATAATAAAATTATTTTTATTTTTACATTGATAATACATTTAAAATCAAATATGATATATGGTAGTGAATAATAAATTACATTACAATCATAGAGACAGTTGGTTGGACATACATAAGAGTAACTTTTCCATTTATCAATTAACATGCGGGAAATAATTATAGTATTATGTTATCTCTTAGGAATTAAAATTATTTCATGAATATCATATATATATATTTAATGTATCATTATATCCATTCATGAGAGGTGATCACGTAAAATAATTTACATCAGTTCGCTAGGTTGTAGTCTGATTTACACACAAACAATGGTTTAATTTCTTATTTAATGGTATTTGAGATGGATATCAGTTCTTCTATTCATATAATAAGAAAATAATATTTGAAATATTCTGTTTATATTATTTGATGATGGTTGAATTATATTTTAATTAGTTAGAAATCAAAAAATACAAAAAAATGTTAAGAATTATACCACTTCTCGAGAAAATCGATTTAGGTTTATACATAAATATTTCCCGTGTTGATATTTTAATCATTCAAGTGAATTTACGATGTACATACATAAGTTATGATGTGAATTTTTTAATTAATGGTTGATCTATAGTGATAAAAATTTTGGTTTAAAAGGGGAGAGTAGACACCCTTTTATATGGTGGGGGATGTGCACACATGTAAATACATAAAAGATTAGATAATATATATATATATATCATATTCATGTAAATTGTAAACCATATGCCATAAAGTAAAATATAACATGTTATAGGGCCTGGATAAATTTAAAAAATTACATATAGAAATGTTTTGTTTACATTTTATGCCTTATCTCCTGGTTAAACAAATTTAAAAATAATTTAGCTGTAACCATTATAATGTAATATTGTACCCTGATAACAAAATTATAAGAAATAAAATAAAATGTTCCCTAGGACCATATTTGGAATTTTTTTAATGAATTTATAATAAATTTTATCAGGATAAATTTCTAATGGTGGGATAAAATAATTTTTATATGATAACATAAAACACATGGAAGACATTTTTTAGGAAAATTTCCTATTTAATAGAAAAACAATTACCTTAAAATCATATAAAATTCGTCTTCCACTAGTATTTTTGGTTGAATAAATAAAAAATGAGGGTTTTTGGAATTTTATTTAATCTAAAAATAAATAAAATCTAACAATAATTCCATTAAATTCAAATACCAAATAATCATTTGGAATTTAATTAAAATATTTATTATCTTCTCAAAATTCATGATTGGGGTCCTATATTCAAAATAATGCTTAAAAACATTATTTAGCATTATAAATAGGAATTTAGTTGAAACCCATTCATCTAAAAGGATAAATTCAATTGTTTGGTGAATCTTATGCAGTTTATCTTTAGTTTAACCACCAGTAAACATGTTTAACCTAAGTTACCTAATTTACACTTAAAATAGATAACAATTTATTATGGTTATTATTCATAATAACAAAAAATTATTTTTCATTTATCACCTAATATTAATAATCATTATTCCAAAAATATTATAAATTTTATAAAATAAAGTTCATAAAGAGGCATAATATTATTTAAAATTATGCCCATATAACATGATAAAAAGGTTTTTCTGAAAAAATAGCTTTTTGTACAAAAATATTTTTATAAAAAATATATGTATAAATTTAATTTAATGAAAACTTATTGGATTATTTTAAATGAAAATTAACATGTAAATTATTAAATTAATTTAAAGTATATTTTTACTTTGTAAATACCAGAAAATAAAAGAACGTTTTCAATAAGAATAAGTATTTTCACTATTAATGGAAAAAACAATCCTTTCAAAAAAATAATGAAAAATATCATAGGATAATTTTGACCTGGAAATTCAAAAAAATGGTTACTTTCTCAAATTAACGTTATCTAATCTTCAATTAATTCATTATAATAAATATATATTTAATGCATCAAACCCCAATTTTGTTACAAATAAAAATTCATCTTGATTGAAAAATTAACATATATTTTTATAACCAATAAAAATTCATAATATCTAATTAATAACATTTAATTAATTATGATAAATATTTACCTAAAAATTACCTAGTATGTTAAAATATACCCCCTTTTGTTAATTACATCATAGAAATTTCATTTACAATTTAAACAAGTGGGGATATCAATCATTCGTATCATTTTTAAATTCCCATGTTGTTTCTTGAAAATGTTTTTTCCAACAAGATCATAACCTAATAATTCACATTATTTTATAACATTATCTCTCTATGTAAAATAAATTTTCCAGATTTTTCTTATAAAATGGTTTTCTCTATCTTTTATACATTATGGCTCAATATATGAGATTCTTCTACAAAATATTTGCTTAATAAAAAATTAAATAAGTCAAGTACTTGAGATAAACTCAGAGTAAAGGACACATGTTGAAAAAATGATCCAATATTCAATATACTTTTACATGTTTTAATTAACCACATACTTGAATTTCCATATTAACCACTTTTCATAATATTTTTCCCTTGAAAAACATTAATAAAAATACGATCTCCTACCTCTAATGAAATACATTTCCCCTTGTTATATAAAAAATATTTTTTCAATAATCTTAACCATCCTCATGTTCTATTAAATAATCTTCATGTTATTATCCATTTCTCTTCAATTTGTGTTCCAAATACCATTATTTCTCAACTTTATCTAGAATAGTATGTGTCTAAACCCGCATTACATTTTATGATTCAAAAGGATCCATATTTACAATTAAATGAAAACTAAAATTATAATAAAAAATAGAGAATTTAAAATATATATCATACATTCTTAAATTATCTGTTTATGATGCTTAAATAATACCCTCAAAGGTCTAAATAATTCACTCTAAATATCCACAAGATTGTATGAAACACTGCATTGAAAATTAATTTAGGTCCAAATGACATATAAAGTAATTCCCAAAAATAATAGGGTAATTTAGTATCATGATTAGATAGAATGTAAAGGGACTTCATTTAAACTTTTTTTACTTCAGCATAATTTCTATAAAGTTAATCCAAAGATATATTTTCTCATATAAGAATAAAATGGGATGACTTAGTTAATTGGTCAACAATTATCCAAATAAAATTATTATTTCAATATGTATTATGTAATCCCACCATAAAATATATGGATATATTCTCTAATTTCCATTATTTCAATAGAAGATGATAAATCATACCCTTAGATAATTTTTTTTATCCTAAACATGTTTAAATGCTAAAAATTTCATATTGAAATTTAAAATTTCATTCTTCATTCAATTTCTCCATAAATTTTCCCATTGGCCTCTATAGGTTTCTTTTCGGAAATGATGAACATAAAAAAGAAAAAAATGTGTCTTACATAAAACATAATTTTTCAATTTGTGATCAAGTAAGGAACATATCTTTTTTCTAAATTTAAAAAACCATATTTTTTAACATTATACTCTAGAGACATACAATTAATATATGGTTCTAACATTTCCTATAACACATGATCCACCTTCTGAGCATTCTTATATTTGTCTGAAAATAAAAATTTTACTAATACCATAAACAAAATATAATAATTATATATATACATAATTTATAATAAAACATTAAAATCATTAAAAAAACACCATGATCGATACTAATCATGGTTAATGTCGAATTATATTTCCAATTGAAAGAATCGCCGACTCTGTGATCTTTCCCTATATATTAAGGAATGTTTTATTTGGAATCCTTTATCACTTAGATAAATATTTTATGCCACATGGACAACTAATTATGATTGAATAAATAAATAACTGTTTTGCAGCCAACATATATTTTATACCTTACTCTCTATGAATGATGTCTCCATATTTTTAATTAAAACACTACATATTACAGTTTAACATCATTTGTAGGATAATTTTCTCATGGGGTATTAATTTATTTGATTTATAATAAATTACTAGATCATTATTTATTAAAATAGATCCCAATCCCTTCAGTATAGAAAATTAATAGATTAAAAATTAAGCATTTTTAAATATGTTAAAACACTAGTTAATTCCCTAATATTCATTAAAATTCCTAGAAATGTTCATCAAATTCCTTTTTATGGAGGTATATTACACCTTTAAATTTTAATGGGGTTGATTGGATTGATAGTAGTGAAGAGTTTTCAAAAAACTCTTTATAATAGCATGTTAATCCCTTAAAAATATGAATCTCAAAATCATTTACAGTTTATGGCCATTCATTAACATTATTTTTTGAATATCAATAGATATGTAATAATTATTTATGATATATTTATGTAATTAAATAGATTTTAACCAGAAATCACATTTGATAATTTTTTTATATAAATTCTTTTCCATTATTGTTTACATAACAATTCATAAATCTATTTCATGATGCTTATAAATTTTTTAATAATCTTAAAAATAATCAATAAAATAAATAATGATCTTATTTAATATTCATGAAATATCCTACTCATAATATCCATTAATACGATAGGAGCCTATATTAACCCAGATGTTATAACCACAAATTTATAATATAATTAACAATTATAAAGCACAGTCTTTGTAATTTCATCCACCATCACCTTTATTTTATGGTACGCATGAATAATATCCCACATCATTAAATACTGAGATCCATCAATTTTATTAGACATTTTAATGATTTTAGTTAATGGATACTTATTCTAAACAGTGAAATGAAAGAATCAATAGCTATTGAATAAAACTATACATTTTAATAATATTAAAAAATGAAATATACTTGTTACCACTTATTTTAATAACCCTTAACTTTCTAATGTATTTTCAATGTATTTTACCCCACCATTTGGGTTATAGTATTGCTGATTTACAATATTAAGGTTCTTATTAATACATAAATATATATAAGGACCCATCTCATTACATTTATGACATTATACTTCATGTTTTTCAAATTTATTCTTACCACTAAAAATATATTTTTCGAAGATATCATGATCAATATTCCTAGACATAACACATCACAATCACTTCCAATATTTAATAAAACACTCCATGTGGTGTGTATTACACACAGATATTAAACTAAATTATTATTTTTACCTTTATATTTCCTTGATTGATTTTCCCATTCATTTCCACCTATACCACAACAATCATTTTTTCTGTAGAAAAAAATTATCGTTATTAAACTCCATTTCAACCTATACATCATAGAGGTAATGTAACTAAAAACTTTTAAATTAACGATAGGCCAAAGATATTATGTTTCTTGTATTTAATAGTAAGTAACACTAATTAAATTTATTAACATTATCCCAAAAACAATTTGATGTGTTTCTTTCCAATCAAGTGAAGAATTCTTCCAATATGTCCTTTTAATTTTATTTATTTTCCTCAATGACAAAAATAGATTTATAAACCTATGTTAAAAACCATAGAAATATAGGTCTAAATGGAAATATAATAAAATGTTACCCATTAAATTGTTTTAGTCTCTGATCATTATTTAACATTCATAAACATTGGCCGATATTGATCTAATTATCCATTAAACTTTTACATATAAATAGTTTGCATTCAATAATCCAAATTACTCAAGACAAAAAATATCATTTCCCTAGAATTAATCAATCCCTTTGCAATGACTGTAGAAAAATATCCACTGAATATTAGAGGGGCCTTCTTATAAAATTATCCACTATCAACATGTCCATTTATAGTAGATCTAGTTTCCCTCTAACATATATTCCACAATCATTTATAATCTGTTTCAACAAATATATCACCAAATAACTATTTATATATAATTAAAACCATTATAGGATACCGATTTGGAAGTATATATTCATTATGGTGCATTCCTACATCATAGTTATTATTTCCTCTACATTAAAACATTATAAATATACATATTTTAGATTAAAATATTCAAATGTTATGTCATGATAAATATAAATGACAATCTATTAATTGAATTTAGGTATATTATTCTAACCTCTAAAATTATCTAAACATTTCCTCAGAGACTACCTTAAATTTACATTCCTTAAATATCCAATAAATAGTATCTATATAAAATATATCATTTTATGGCATTCCTGACGGACATTTTGTTGTAGGGTGTTGTAAAATAAGGTCATGTCATTTAAATAAATGAATAATATATCACAATGTGAACACATCTACTTAGTATCATGTTTTTCAACAATACAAATAAATTATGATATAATACGATTTAATTTCATGAAAAATCATGACAATAATTATATAAAACTCATATTAATCTTAAAAACCTATAAATATCTATGAAAATAAAAATAAAAATGTGGTATTAGTATAAAATTATTTCAATGGGATATATATAAATATATATTAGACCCTAAATACTAATAAATAATTTCATTTTAAACATAACCATTGAGTTAAAAAACAAGATAGCACCCATGAAATCAAATTTTGTTCTAAATTGTTTCTATAAAAACATATATATGAAATATTTAAATAAAAAGAAGTCTCATAAATGTTTCTTTTTAATCGTGAAAAATCATGAATACCATTTCACATATTTATACATCTCATAATTAATAATTTTAATAATCATTCCTTTACATGTAGGCATATTATATTTCCTTCTGAAATTCTAAGATTTACATAAAAATATATTGTGAGAAAAGAAAAATAATTTTTACTACATGAAATATAATTTTCATTTCACTCTTACAATAATTTTAAAAATTGTTATTACCAACCAATTAAATTCTAATAATCTCTTTAGAGAAACTAATAACTGGTTAAGCCTCTCTCATTACCCAGTGCTTTGGAAATGCATATCTTGCACACTCATCATCATGATCTATATTTGCCTCACTCATCATCATGAGATATATCATGATCACTTTTCAACATATAAATTTTCTAAGAAACATAGCATGATAATTATAGAAAAATTATTACACATCCATCATTATACTTATGAAAATAATCTTTTCAACCATGAGAAAAACATTTCTATATATCAAAATATACACTCGATTTAAAATAATATTTTAAAATTCCCAAAATAAAGGGAATGAGGGATATTCATTGAATAAATTTTTATATCTTGTAATGAAATATATATATATAATTATAATTATATAAATTTTAAAACTCATTGATTCCTTATATGATAAAATAGAACATTGATTTTTCCTTTCTTTCAAAACATTCCCTATAAAATACCTAAACATTTTCATTTTTAAAACCTTGGAAAGAAAGTAAAATTTGTTATAAAATATCATTTATAATTCAGTTATTTACATATAAATACATCCATAATTTTATTTCATGAATATAAAAATGGAAGAAATATGTTTAAAAATTAAAACATTTAAACATTAAAAATGATATTTTTAAGATAAGGTGGCCCTTACCTCTAGCCTGAATCGCCGCGTATATTAATTATCATTATGGGTAATAAAATTATTTTAATTATTTAATTTATATATATCTTTATTAAATTTTATTATTAATTTAATATTATATATTACCATGCCTTGTTAATTTATGTAAACAATTAACCTCACATAAAATATTGTGATGACATTCAACTCATATATCCAAAATAACACTCATAAGTTTACAATGGTGAAATTGGTCATTATTAAATGATATCTACAAAAAATAATCAATTTTTTTTAGTTTTTTATACAATAATTTTAAATTAAAATTCATCCATGAATGATGGTCGGGAAAAATGAATTACTTTATAGTCATGGAGATAGTAGGTCATACTTATGCATGAGTAATGTTTCCATTTTGTAATAAAATTTATGGATAGAATATAATTATTATATTATGGTTTTAGAATGATATTTATTTAAGTAATATCATATATATATATATATATTAATTACATCATTGTTTCCAACCATGAGAGGTGGTGATTGAAGAAAAATTGCATAGGTTTGTGAGGCGATAGTCTACCATACATATGAAATTATATTTAATTTCATATATAATGGAAGATGATATGGATAAATGTTATGTTATTTACATAATAAAATCGCAGTTTAAAAAAGATACATGTGATATTTTTTTATAATGGTTTAATAAAATTTCAAGTAGGTATAAATGGTATTAAAAAATCACTCGGTTAATAATTGTACCTCTTCTTCAGACAAACCATTTATGTTTACACCGAAAGCCTCCCTAGTTTGATTTTATGATCAAGAATGATCCACTAGAGTGTGATTAGGGATTATTAGAAGTTTTTTATGTATTTAATAGAAATTTAGTTCTCAAAATGATTGGGGAAGGGAATATATGTGCTTCCATTTTGTAACTGAGGGGAATGAGAGACTGGGAATTAATTACAGGATTTAATAATATATATATATATATATATCATAATCAAATTAAGGGTACCAATGATCTCTAAATTCATATATAATATATTACAATGTTGAAATAATAATTACTAATCACATTTATACATGTTTTTCAAATATTTTAAAACTTATATCTTAGTTTAACCACATTAGACTCATTTTAATCATAACCGTGATAACATGACTTTTTACCATGATAACATATTTATTATAAATAAATACAAGCATCATTCTAATAATATTTGAAATTTTTATTTCATTTTTAGATTCCATTTTACAACATTTTAACTTCTAATGATGGAATAAATTACATTTAATATAAGAAAACAAAACTCATGAAAATGTGTTTTAAGAAAATACATGATTTAATAATGTAGAATCCCATGTTTTTTAAGAATACTAAAATATGAAATTTTGGGAACATTTTCAATTTCTAGATGGGTGGGATTTGAAATTGAGCATCAAAACATAGGTCTAAGTGTTGGACCAAAATATACATTTTTGGACTTAGGTGAAGGCCTGAGATGACTCCCGAGTTGATCAAGAAGTTTTAGGAGTGTCAGACTGGAAAAACATATTGTATTAGAAGACATCAGAAGGCACACAGTTTTCTAAAGCCTGCTAAACCATGAATCCCAATGCAGGTTTTCGTGTGGCCTGATTTAAGAGGGGAAATGGAATTTCACACAGGTTGTGCATAACTTCCTAAATCATGTGCCTAGCCCATGAGAGGGGAGTTTATTATAAAGAGGGGTACCATATAGTTAGTGCACAGTTTTCCAAACTATGTGGCATAACCATGAGTGATATATAACACCCAAGTAATTTATATTACGTTATCTCATTAAAGTAATTCAATAGCTGGTGCTACACGCAACACCGAGTTCGAGCGCACCACAACTTACCAAACAAACCTTTAAAAAAGTGGTTATGAATAGTATTTACTTTTTTTGTGAATATTATATACTCTATATAATTTTAACATCAACATTATGTGATTATTAGACATAATATATGATAATATTTATTTTTTAGATAAAAGAAGTATTTTTTCAAAAATGCAATTTACTGCCTTTTAAGGGAAAAAACATTTTAAAACCAATATTTGACACTTTTACATATTCCATATAATGAAATTAAATTCTTATTTATATTTTTCACATAATAATTTAGTATGAATTTTTTTTTACTTTTCTAAAAACTCTCATATTTGAACGAATAGTGAAAAATACTATATTTTAATTGAAAACAACTTTTTGAATCCAAATATTGTATAGTTTTAAATTATTAATTTTAATGGTTATGATGTATAATTGGATTATATTTTTATCATTTAATACAATTTAGGTCATTATAAATAATTTCACATTTAAATTTGACATAAACACATGTTAATCTTTTGATAGTTTTTACTTTTTAAAAACCTTCCTTTTGGATTTAACAAAGAGAATTAAATTAATTTTAATAAATTAATCTTCTATGATTTTAATATGGTGATATAGAATTATTATTTTAATTCAAAATATCAAAATTATCTTAGGGTAAATTTTTGGTATTTTTCGGAGAACATTCAATTTTTGACGTATAGTGAAAAACACTATGTTATTATTCAAAACCAAATTATTATTTTAACAAAATTTTATTTTATTTAAAATTATTTTTAGTGAAATTAGATATATAATACTTCTATAAGTACAATTTAATTCATTGGAATCATTTTATAATAAAATTTGATGTATAAATTTATATTGATCTTTTTACCATCTTTTACCGACCTTCTTGAAGTATTTACAAATTTTCATAAAACATAATTTTACAACTTATGTGAGCTGAATTTAAAAACTAAAAGAGTCAAGGACAATATAATTAAGTAAAATATTGTTCAATAATGTGGGTATAAATTTTTATTAATTGTATCCTTTGACTTTTATTTACCGTGGTTAAATGTAGATAGATAAATTAACGGTAAAATTGATATCAAAATTACCCTAACACATGTCCTAATTCTATTGGATATGTATAATTAGGCCGAATAAATGATAGGAATAATAAATTATCCTCTTTGGTCCACTTGGATTAGATTAGGATATTTTTTATTATTTTATTTAAAGAACAATTAAAATAGTAAAATTCAATGATTCATAACTAAACCATTTTTAATATAAGGTTATACATAATATAAATTGGACTATAAATATTAATTTTAAATATAAACAATTTTCTAAATAATGGTATTTTATTTATAATTTTTAGACATTAAAAAATTAAATATAATTATGAGACAATGATGATGTATTAATTTCCTTTTTAATGAATGATTAAAATTATTGATATTACAAATATCGAAATTAATGTAATTTGATACATTTGATAAATTAAACTAATTTAATATGTAAATATTACATGTTAGAGTTGATTGAAAATTTTTTGTTCAAAGTAATCATGCTGGTATAATTTTTACAAAAACCAAATACTAAATAGTGTCAAAATTGACATAATTTAGTTTTTAAAAGAAATAATATATTATTGGTTGATATAATATTATTAAAATTCTAAGGTTAATAAAAATGGAAGAAATAATATTATATATATCATTAATTAATAATTTGAGGTTCCCATTGGTTTTTAGAGTATTTTTGATAACCATATAGTGTATAAATACAAGAAGACATGGTAAAATTTATACTATTTAAATAAGAGATAAATCTAAAATATAATGTCAAAATGATAACCTAAACCAATATAAAACCTATTTTTTATAAGTGTTTGACCCATCCACACCTTATCCTAAAAATAATTAATTTTGGAGCCATTATGAACCGAAAATGATTTTATTATAAAATAACATTTCATGTTTTTTCTATAATGACCATCACCTCTCTTATAAAGGGGTACTTACCCTTCCCTCAAAAACACACATCCAAATACATTTTCCTCAGAAAAAACCTGCCAAAAGATCCTCCATAAATTTATCCCTTTGACCTAGTGTCCATACTTCGATCTAAATGCCAACCTATAGATCCCTTTTGATCAACTCAAAAGGAAACACCCATAGAAGTGGTAATAATTTCACCACCCTCTTTCAAGTTATTTTCTTCATACACTTCCTCATTCATTGTTCTTTCCATACCAATTTAATAACTCCAGTACCTTCTACATACATTGATGTTATTATAAATATGGTACAACAATATTCATTATTCTATCCATCCTATAAATGAAAAATTCACCATACGTGCTTATATATGGCTTACCGTTACCAAGTCGTGGTGTAGTTTTTTATTCAAACACATTATTATTTGGATGGGTATAATAATGTTTATAACTGATATAAATAATTAATATAAAATTTTATTGATTCTGTATATATTACATACCGTCCAATTATGTACGATTTCACCACTATTATAATGATACTGTCACTCGTGTGTACGTACGGATTACCGTCGCCACGACGTGATGATATTCATTCCCACATTAACCATTCAATGATGATTATAAAAATATTTATTATTAATAAGTATTTAATTTATGACATAATAATTCTACTTAACATATAAATATATATGTACTTACATATATCTTATTAACTTACATTCGTTCAATATGATATGAAAACAGAAATATTGTTTATACGTACGTACATCCTACCGTCTCCACAAATGGTTCCATCATTTTAAAATAGCTTTCTATTATAAATATTAATATTCTAAATATATATGAAATATAAATCCTTGTTTATAGTATACAATTATTTAAATCATGATCTAAATGATACAATCAAGAATAACAAGTTAAAAGGCGTACGATAAAGAAAGCGATTATTACCTAAAATGATAATTTAACATGAAAATTATATTAAAATGGGTAATATAAATTCATAAATGATTCATGTACGATATAATAAAGATTAATATATTTATAGTATAATTTAATAACATAAAATGCTCATTATACAGAAGATTAAATGTATCCTCGACCAAAGTAAAGTTCAAGGTAAGGGTTAATTTCACAATCTCTTTATTATCTGAGGTTGTTTTTACATACATATCAACTAGGAGATATTTATTATGCATGTCCATGATTCATAAAAGTGTTTTAAAAGGGAATATTTTCAATATAATTTTTAATAAAACATTATTTTAAATGTTTTAAATATTTTTTCTTCTAAACCATTCTCATTAATGTCTATCTTTTCAAAATGGTTTTAAGGATTTATTTATATGGACATGAATGTTTTAAAATGATAATTCCATTCAAAAGTTACAATGTGGTATGGGAAACTCTGATTAAAAATTATATTTTAAATGACTTCCTTTATATGACTTTTAAATTACTTCATGAAAAATGGATATTTCTCTCAATGATTTTCACTAATCATTTTAAACTTTTTCAACATCATTTATGGGATATTTTTCTTGATCATGGTTAAATTATTATGATACAAATATTACATTTTGTATTTATGGTTTTTTTATGTCATTGAATGAGCATGCATTATTTTTTTACCATTCATGGTTTATGGATAATTTATTGACATTTAATATGCTAGTTTTAATACAAATGGTTATGTAATGTTTAGATCGTTTCAGAGGAGGAATGCATTAGACATAGTACATAATGGGTGGAGCCCACTATTGCTCCTCGATGCATCAGTAGGTCTCATGAGACAAACTATTGTCTTGGCAGAAGGCCTTGACATAATATTATTTGTATCCATCACAGAAGACATTGACTACGTGGTTATGAGGTATGGAATAATTCATTCCATTATAATGAAATTATCTATTGATATTAATTTTGATTATTAGACGTGTAGAATATCCTTGTGAATAAGTAAATTAAATTATTTGATTTATCCTTGCCATATTATGTTATAGTTTATTCTTAAAAGGATTTTGTTTTAGTTTTATGCATTCCTTTAAATCTGTATTCTTATTTGTGATATTTTCTGCTATTTTGTTGTCCTTATAAAGCGTTTGAGTTCACCCCTTTCTTATGTTTATTTTCCCAGGTTTTCATGAATTTTTTTATGAATGATAAGCAGGGTTAATCTAGGGAATTAATGGAGTTCTCAAAGGATCAGTTATGTTGTGTTTAATTTTCTAATGTGTAATTTATCATTTATGTATGTAAT
Organism: Viscum album; assembly: GCA_963277665.1. Lineage (NCBI taxonomy): Eukaryota > Viridiplantae > Streptophyta > Magnoliopsida > Santalales > Viscaceae > Viscum > Viscum album. Next base: position 1,550,714,504 of record OY728131.1, read on the forward strand.
CTATTTTCCAAGACAGAAAAACAAATCAGTCTTTTGGGACATTATTTTTCGTAATCATGTCAATGTTTTGTAATAATGCACCAACTCTAGGTAACTGGTGTCGAGACGTTACAGTTTGTATTAGAGGATGTTTAGTAAAAACCTTTAAAACTAAATTTAGGAAAACACTTATTATATAACATTACCGTAAAATAAACTTTGAGAATTAGTATAGAAGAACTTCCTATAATTTTCTTATTGTAGGGATTTTGTGAGTTTTCCAAGCAATACATCCTTTTCTGGATATGAGCAAGTAGAGGCGGCTATAACACAGATGTACCTAGGCATAAAACCCAAAATGGCGCTTTGATCTAGACTCGAACAGGAACTGGTGCACAACAATGGGCCTTGCTAAACCTTGGTTAAAACACTCCTAGGGGATAAACTTAGGATAATTCTCATTTTCTTTACATACCATTATGAAGGAATTATGAGTATATAAATCCCCAATGAGAACATCTTTATGAGTATAGATTATATCCATATACTATTCAATTTGTGTTAACTAATTTACATGTTTTAAATTATGTATTGTGATTCATAAAAAAATAAAGTGTATGGAATTGTTTAGAAATGGTGCCTATTAAAAGTAATGAAAACTCCATCAATATGCAGGATCCAAAGATTAAGAAGTATTGTATCTTTCGTGGTATTATTCCATCATTTAGAAATGAAATAGTCTCAAATGTATTATCATCATGTGAGGAAATAGTATCATGTGTTAATAAGAAATGTGAATAATTGTCTGAGTCTTATGGCTTTGAACGGAAGAAAGAGAATAAAAGAACAGAAGCGAGAAAGATGGATAAAGGGATGATGGGAAAGAATGATTTTCTAATATGTGATAACTGTGGAATAAATAAGCTTGGTAAATGCTTGAATGGAATGAGAGTTTATTATAATCATGGAGAAAAAGGACACCATGTACTTGATTTCAATGGTAAAAAACGTGTCAAGTGTACAATGTTTCATCTTTAGGGAGTTGGGACACAACATGAATCAATGTAAAAATCATCAGAGTATGCCTCAGATGATGCTATTAGATAATAATCATGTTATGATACTACCACAGATGAAGGATAATGACTAGTGTTTTTATTTTTTATTAAATAATTATTTTATTTGAGTGTTTTACCAATTATGTACTAGTTATATGAATTCTGAAAATAATTAAGGATTATACTGCAGTACTATTTCATTAAGGATTTGAGATTATATGGTTTTAATAATTGTTACTCAATAGCAAGATGAAATTTTTGAAAAATACATGGTGTAAGGAAAGATAAACATTAATATGGTTCTAATACTGGGGATTTGATTTTGAAATAAGATATGATTGATTATGATAAATTATATTTTATATTCCTTAATACAATGGAATTGATTAATTGTTTTTTTATTCAATCATTGTTGGAGTACTCAAAATTTTTTTACATAAGTAATATATCTAGTATTATATAAGGAATGAGGGATCATGAATTTAACAAATTTGGTTTTATGATTATTCAGGGTGTTACCGGGTTTCCAAAGAAAACATGATGACTTTATTCACGTGTTATTATGTGGAAAAGTTTATCTTTATTGTGATTACCTTCCAAATAAAATATGGACTATGAGCTTGGACAGAAGTATTTTGGATAATTCTAAACGTTGGAATCTATTATTATTTAAATTGGATATTATTGTTAAGATTAATTTTTTTCTTATGATTATTTTTGGATTTTAATAAAAGGGACAACTCGGCGGTCAGGCCACAACTTGTCGCGTCCGACAAGGCCGTGACACATGAACCCACAACTGAACGGAAATAAGGATGCCTCACCAACCACTTTCCTACTAGTTTTCCTGGTTTGTATAATGTAGTATTTTAAAAAAAATCTGACAAATGAATTATAAATTAATTTTTTTTGGATCACTATATGATTAGGATAAATAGAATATTTTTGAATTCTATTATCTTTTGGAATGAAATATGAGTTTGTGGTAGGAATTAGTTAATGGATGAAACTTTACATATCAAGTACATTTTTTCCTCTTATTCTATAAATAAATTAATTGTTAAACTTTTAAGAAGTTATCTTATAACTAAAAATTTGTTATCCTAATTACTTATGTTTTTTTGAATAGATTATATTTTAAATCATCATAGACTGATGGCTTTGATCCCTCAAGTGTACACATGTTTGTAATTCATGACCTCAATCACTCCCTATAAATATTTATGTTTTATCTCCAATTATGTATCATTAATTTCCACCAATGTTCTCTTAATCAAGGTCATAATTTGGTGGTGACATTCTCATTACCATTCGCTCTTATTAAGACTAAATTTTTCTTAACCCAATATCATATGTGGGTTTTCAACAAAGGTATTTTTTAAATTTTCTCCTTTTATTTACGAAGAACAATTTAAAATTTTGTGGAAACAATTTATTGATGAGGGGAGAATGTAAATCCTAATTATTTCATAGTACTTTATCTCATTAATGTAATTCAATTGCATGCGCTACATGCAACACCATGTTCGATCTCACCAGAACATAGCAATCTCGCAATTCAAAAAGCGGTTGTGAATAGTATTGACTAAATTTTGAATATTATATACTCTATAAAATTTTAACATCCATATTATGTATTTATTAGATATAATATAAGAACAAATGCATTTTTTCAGATAAAAAAAGTATTTTTCAAAAAATGAAATGTTACAGCCTTTTGTGGGAGAACAGTTTTGAAATCCAATATTTGGAACTTTTATATATTCAGTTTAATGAAATAATATTTTTTATTAGATGTGTCACATTAAAATTTAGTTTGGATAATTTTTTTGTACTTTTTTAATAACTTTAATATTTTGATGAATAGTGATAAATACTATGTTTTAGTTGAATACTACATTTTTAATAAAAATATTTTATAGTTTAAAATTATGCATTTAAATCGGTTTTAAGTACATTGAGGTTGTTTTTTTATCATTTATTACAATGTATGCCATTATAAGTAATTAGATATTTAAATTTGACATAAACACATGTCATTCTTTTGATAGTTTTTACTTGTTAAAAACCCTATTTTTTGTTTTGACAATGGGAATTAAGTAAAAATAAAACAATTAAACTTATATGTTTCTAATTTGATAAAATTTTCTTCATTTTTTAATTCAGAATATTAAAATTTTCATAGGGTGAATTTTTGGTATTTTTCTGAAAAAATTCATTTTTTGGCGAATAGTGAAAAACAATCCATTATTATTTAAAACTGACCCTATATTTATATAGTTATTTATTTGATTTAAATTTATCTTAAGATAACGTAGATATATAATACATATATATGTTCCATTTAATTCATTAGAATGATTTTGTAATAATATTAGAAGTATAAATTTTTATTGAGATTTTTACCGTCTTTTACCCACCTTCTAGGGACATTTACAAATTTGCATAGTATGTAACTTTACTACTTTTTTGAGTTGAATTTAAAAATTCCTAGACACACGGTTAATATCATTAATTAAAATTTAGTTCAATAAGATGAAAATAATTTTTGGTTAATAGTATGTTTTGACTTTTATTTTCCACAACTAAAAGTAAATTGGTTAATTAAGGCTAAAAATGATATCATAATCACCCTTAAAAATGTCCAAATTCTATTAGATAAGTATAATTAAAAAAATAAACATATGAATGAAATATGATCCACTTTGATCCACTAGGATTAGATTAGGAAATTTATTATTATTTTATTTAATGAATAGTAAGAATAGATAAATTCAATGTTTAAAAAATGATCCATTTTGAATATATTGTTGTACATAATATAAATTTATATATAATTATAAATCAGAAGGTCAAAATGATTTCCTACAAAATCATATTTTATTTATAATTTTTAGACATCAAATAATTTTATTTATTTATGACACAACGATGATTATTTATTAACTTATTATGGAATGTTTTAAGTAATTTATATCATAAATTTCCAAAAAAATTTAATTTCAGACTTATTCTAAATTCCACTAATTTTATAGGTTAATATTACATTTTAGGTTTTATTTAATAATTTGTTTTTCTATGTAATCATTTTTTAATGATATTCACAAAATCCAAATACACAATAGTGTCAAAATTGACATAATTGAGTTTTTATAAAAAATAATATATTATTGGTTGATATAATATTCCTCAAAATCTAGGGATTGTCCAAATGGATTAAATAAAATTATATATGTTATTAATTAACCACATGAGGTTATTTTGATTGTTTATAGTATGTTTATTACCCATATATTGTATGAATACAAGATGACACATAAAAAGTTAAACTATTTAACTAAGTGTTAAATCTAAAAGATAAGGTTAAAATGGTCAACTAAACCTATCTAAACATATTGGTTGAAAGGTGATGGACCCATCCCCACCGTATCCATGAAATAATTTATTTTTTAGCAATTAGAAACTTAAAATTATTTTTTTATGAAATAATATTTCAATCTTTTTCCAAAGTGACCCTCATATATCTTATAAAAGGGTATTTCCCCTTCTATCAAAATAGCACCTCCAATGCTATTTGGATCGTCCAAAACCTACACTAATCTCCCCCAACATTCCTACCTTCAACCTAGAGGCATTACTGTGATGAGAAAGCCAACCTGTGTAGCCATTTTGATCCACTCAAATGGAAGCACCCGAAGAAACGGTAATAATTTCACCACCCTCTTTCATGATCATTTCTTCTTACACATTCTTTTTTCTTTTTGGTTTACATAAAAAAATAATAACATTAGTACCTTCTATGTACATTGATGTTATTATAAATTTGGTACAACCTTATTCTTTATTCAATCAATCCAATAAATGAAAATTCCACCATACATGTGTTTGTACGGCTTACCGTCTCCATGTCGTGTTATAGTTTGTTATTAAAATGATTCATTTTATGGATTTGTATAATAATGTGTATAACTGATGTAAATAATAAATATAACATGTTAATGATTCTATATATTTGAAATACCATCCAATTACATATGATTTCACCATGAATATAATGATATTGTCGCTCGTGCATACGTACGGATTACCGTCTCCCCGACGAGATGAGATTTATTCCCACGTTCACCATTCAACGATCATTATTAAAATATATATTATTAATAAATATGTAACATATCAAAAAAATAATTATATTGTAGATATATATATATATGTACATACATATATCTTATTAACATACTTTCGTTCAATACGATATGAAAATGGAAATGGAGTTTATGCGTACGTACGACATACCGTCCCCAAAAACAGTTCCTTCCATTTCATATATCTATCTATTATAAATATATATATTATAAATATATATTATATATAAATCATATTTTATATTATATAATTATTTAAATGATGACCTAAATGATACGATCAATAATAACCAATTAAAACACATAAGATAAAGAATGCGATTATTACCAAAAATGTGAATTTAACATTAAAATAATTATTAAATTAGTAGAATAAAGTCATTAATGAATCATGTATTCTTTAATAAATTTGAATATTGTTTTGGTATAAGTTAATAACATTCAATTGTCATTATACATGAGGTTAAACATACCCTCTACCAAAGGAAATTTAAAGGTACGGGTTAATTTCACAATCACAATATTATCCGAGGTTGTTTTTACCTAAGTATCTACTAGGAAATATTTACTATTCATGTACATGTTTTATAAAATAGTTTTAAACATGAATATTTTAATATACTTTTTACTAAAACTTCATTTTCAATGTTTTAATGATTTATTCTTATAATCCTTTCTCTTTAATGTCTATGTTTTCAAAATGTTTTTAAGGATTTATTTATAAGGACAATAATGTTTAAAAATTTTAATTCCATTTAAATGTTTCAAAGTGGTATGTGACACTTTTTTTCAAAATGATCATTTAAATTACTTCCTATATAATACATTCAATTAATTTCATGAAAAATGGTTATTTGTCTCAATTATTTTTACTGATCATTTTTAATAATGTCAACATCATTTATGGGATATTAGTATTGATAAAGTTTTATTTATTATGATACAAATATTCCATATTGTATAGAAGTTTTTGTGTAATGCTTGATTGTGGATGTGTTATATTTATACCATTCAATTTTTATGGATAATTTACTGACATTTTGTCTTATATTTTTAATAAGAATATTTATGTTATGTTTAGACCATTTCATATTAGGAATGCATTGGACATATTATGAGATGAGTGTAGCTCGATATAGCTCCTCGATGAATCGGTAGGTCTTATTAGAAAAAATAGGTATTGGCATAAGGACTTGAAAAAAATATTATTTGTTGTCTTAGAACAAGGCCTTGACTATGTGGTTATGAACTATTGCATTATGCATTCCATCATTATGAAATTAGTTGTTGATATTACATGTGATTATTCGACTATCAGAATATCTATTTAAATAAGAAAATGGAATTATTTGATTTATCCTTTCCATATTATGTTAAAGTTTATGCTTAAAAGGATTTTTTAAAGTATTAAACATTGCCTTAAATGTTTATTCTTATTTATGAATGTTTCCGCTATATTTTTATCCTTACTGATCATTTTAAATCACCCATTTCTTATGTTATATTTTCCTAGGATCCCAACAAGTGTTTTATGATTGATAAATAGGGTAAATCTAGAGGGTTAATGGAGTTCTCAAAGTATCAATTATGTTGTGTTTTATTTTCTAATGTGTAATGTAACATTCATGTACGTAATCTATTTTTCAAGACTACCAAACTGATTGGTCATTCGGGACATGGTTCCTTGTAATAATTCCAATGTTCTGTAATAATGCACCGAATCTGGGTGACTAGGGTCAGGGTTTACATGGGACCCTTTTTTTAAAAAATTTATTAATTTAAATGAAATTTAATTTTAAAACACAAAATAAAAAAAACCTCAACTCCTCTCTATCACTCATATCCTAATGCACTAGTGGGTTCTCCCCTTCAGTTCACGCTCTAATCCTACCCCCCCCCCCTTCAGATCCTCCTTCGCCTTCTGTTTCCATTCATTTTCTTCTCAAATATCATCCATATCATCAGGTTAAAGACTTATTCTCTTGTTTCCATTATTTTCAGGGAAAATTTTATCCTCTTCGTCGACCAACATGTTTCGGCCGAACCATAGGACTTTGTGGGTGATCTGAATTTCATTTTCATTCGGTAAATGTTGGTAAAAAAGCGATCTCAATACCCTTGTATGCATGTTCCAGCAATGTCTGCCGAAGTGAGGCAGTTCAAGTGGTTTCAGACCTCTAATAATGTTTCGAGGTATGGGTTGTTCCTTATTCTTTTTTCACCACTATGGTGTTAAGATCATTATGTTTCTTTGACTCCCTTTTAATTAATTGGTATGATGTGGAGCTGCTCCTTGTGGATTTTCATCAATTTGGTTTGTTTTTGACACCAAAGGTGAGGGTTTATCTTTTTTTATTGGTCCCACACAATTTAAATAGTGTTGTTTAATTATTTTAATTTTATTATTAATAATTTTTTATTATTAATTTTGTAGTGTGTTTGTCATTATTTTTGGGTTTCAAGTCTCCATGTCAAGGGAGAATCGCCTGCATATGAATAGGTATGTAAATATATGTATGTGGGTTCACCCTTTACATGTTTAAATATCCATGGAAATGATTAAATGTGTATGGGGATAGGTGTTCCGAAGTGTATATATATATATATATATAAATTCATGCATCTTCTTGTGTAGACCAGTATATGCATATAAGCATTTGTGTAGGGATTATCTTTCTCGTGACCATGGCCATATAGGTGTGTGCATAAATGATAGGTGTCTATGCACGTGTGTGTAAGTGAATATACTCATTGGGGGAGCATCCACATTTAATTAGAATTCCCCAAGAACACAATTGGACAACTTGGTCCCACCCTAAGGTAGTGTCCCTTTCCATGTCCTCAATTTTATAAATGTATCAATAATTTTTTTTCACTTTAATTAGAAATTACTTCTATGAAGTGAAGTATTTATATTAAATTCCTATTAAATGTGAATTTAGAATGTTTCATATTTAAAATTCTATACATGATAAATTATTTTTGTGGTAAGTAATATCATGATTTTGTAATAAAACCCATCCAACAGAGGTGAACTACATTAATGGTAAAAATTAGTGGTTACACATTGCATGTGTGACTTGTCGTGCTTATAATTATTATTTCATGATGTTGTGTTGAAATAATTCATGATTAGAACATGGCCCTAATCACATTAGGAACACTGATATTCTCATTTTTAAATGAAAAGTAGACCAAGTCATTGTCTATGGGTTTGGTATAGTTTTTAGATTTGAATTAACTGTGTATGTAATTTCCCTTTTTCATGGATTCTTGGATCCGTATAGATGAAAATGACATGTTTGGTAAATTGAATGAGTTGAGATAATTGAATTGTTAATTCTTAACAATTTACCCTCAAAACAAATTACCAAATTGTTCTCAAATGTTTTTAATGCTAATAACTCCTTGGGTGACTAGTGGGATCCCATACTGGAATGTTATGGATGGAATCAGTTGGTTTTCTTACTCAAACCACGGGAGATACATGGATCCCCCTATGATAATTCAATTGAAAGACATATTTTCATGAGAGAATAATTAGTTCCACATCCATGGAAACCCTTACCATGTTAAAGAAATGTAGCGGTGTGGACATTTACTTTTGAAAATTCCTTAATGGATTTTATTAAATGTTATAATTTTACATTTCATTGTCACAGTAATGAAAGAATAGACTTGAACCAAATGAACGTAATGATTAACTTTGACATGATAGTGTGGTTTTAATGCAACATGGAATATCCACACTAATGGAATACACGGCTTGGTCCAATAAATATATATTTTCAACTCTACATTACTTATTATCACCAATAAAAGGTAAGACATGATCCTAGTAAATTACAATATTATATCCATATCAAAAAGAATGGTTGGACATTGTCTCTCCTTGGATTCTAAGAGGATAATACCTTGGGACATGGGATCCCCATTCTGATTCGAGGATGCGGTTTGATTAGTTTGATACCCACAAATACATTGGTACTATCATATTCCTTCATTATTACAGGATGCTTAGGAAATACTCCTTGGTTACCACATTGATATGTAGGTTCAATGGTTATATCCCATCGAACCCGATCATTTCTTATCCTCGTTATACCTTGGTTAATAACCAAGGACATGGTAAGAACATAATTTTGGAATTTCTTGGATTGGCCTCCTTGGATAACACTCTTATACCTTATCTTTACACTATGAGATCTATGTTACCATGGTTATTACACTAGAATCCCCTAAATAGATATAATTTTCATGTTTCCCTATTACATCTTGTATCCTTCACTATATATACTATAACTAAGTGATGTCAGTGCTGACTATGCCTCACATGAGTTTCTAGATAAAATGGTAATTACATAATCAATAAACTTGTTACGTTTTAAGACACTGTCTAAGGGAAGAAGTGGATACTTGATTTATTGGATACATGATACTAATTTATTTATGAATTCGTGCACAATATTTAATTTATAGTACAAAATTTGGATTTTACAAGACATCGGTGGTGTTGTCCTATTGATATTTATATCTCACAACATACTCGAGCCTCCATTACCCTGGGGTACCTGAGTAGGCCTTTCTTATTCACGGGACATTGAACCATGAATGATTGTTGTTTTTTGGTACCTAGTTGTTAAGATAAAAGTACTGAGATTGAGATTAGGATTCTCGTGGAGATCACCTTCGGGATTTTAGTTCATTATTTAATTTAGTCCTACATTATATTTTATTGAAAATCATGTTGTAGTTTTTACTAGATTTCATAATTTATCCAAATAATATCAATAATTCTACTATTGTATAAATAGGAATTGGTGACATTTAATTATTTATATCAAAAAAAATTTCCACAGCTTTGTCATTTACATATTACTACATCCACTGTTGATTTCAATTTACTCTATTATACCACTTCATAACTCTGATACGAGTGTATAATGTCCCATCTGACTATCCTTACACCCTCAATACTAGTAGGCATCCTAGAAGATACGGGGAGATGTTATTGAGGTCATGTGGTGATCGGTCTATCCACCATCTTAGTGGTGAGCTAGGTTGGGACGTTACAAAGTTGCATCAGAGGGGTTTTTCCTTTTTTCTAAATATTTTGGGTTGATAGACATGAGCCAAGAAATTTGTCAGTGATATGTTAATAGATGTGTTTGATACTAATCACCCCTCGTATGGGGAATGAGAAAGTGTCAAGGATAGGGATGAAGGACGCCGGGACACCCTGAGAGGGGAGGGGTGAATACAAGTGACAACTTTTTCTTTTAATGTGATGGATCTTGTTCCCACGTTGGGAGGAACATTTTGATCTTGTATGATGAAAATGATCAGAAGGCTAACATGCACATGCACAGAGAAGACACATACCTTTTTATGTGGTTCACCACTAAGGGCTACGTACAAGGAGCATACACCGACAAGTTGTCGGTCGTACCAAAATCCACTATGCTTCACTAGCGGGAGATTACAATTTTTCGGGCACAGTCACTCTATCCCAGGATCACTGACTTTACAAAGGTTCAGGGATAGCTCACTACTTCCCTCAGGTCACTCCCATTGACTCCCCCTAGCTCACTACCGTTGGTGAAGTCACACTCAGTTTATAGACGTGAAGGTATCTTCAATTGATAGACATGAAGTTCATTGTCTCCTGTTCAGCAGGAGACTTTTCTTGCATCAGAGTCCTGAGTTAATGCTCTGTTAAAGTCCAAATTCCAACCACTGATGAAAACCCCATTTTCCCTTGTCCACTGGGAAAACAACCTTTTGAAAAGGCCTTCACAAAGTACCCTACTTCGCAAGGTTCCCAATTTTGCAAAGCTTAAACAAGCCTTTGCGGAGTCCCTGCCTTTTGGCGAAGCTCAATCGTGAAGCACTCTCGCAATGCTCCACCCTTCGTAATGCTTGGCTATCGCGGAGCTACTGCCTCTTCGCGAAACTCACTAAGCCAGCGCGGGGTTCATGACTTTCGCGGAGCTATAATAGCCACCGCGAAGCTCCTCTTTTGCGAAGCACACTGCCTTCGCGAGAGACCTTTGCGAACCGAGAGCAAAGGATTTTCTCTGAAATTATCTCTTCTTCTCTTGAGGGGGTAGGCCTCTATTTATAGGTGATTCCACCGACCCTCGACCCTTCTGCGCGAATTCAGCGCCACGTTAGCTCAAATCACGATGCTCCGAAGTTCCCGCTGAAAAACTCTCAAAATCACGAAGCATAATGGCAATTTTCCGTTCGCGGAGCTCATCGTAATCACGGAGAATCACCGTCATCCTTCCTTCGTGCCTTCTCCGTGAAGCTCCCTCGCAATGCCCTTCACCGCTGCGATGCGCTTCAACTCTTCCGTTCGCGAAGCTTTGACGTAATCGCTAAAACTCACCACCTCCATTCTTCTGGCCATCGCGATTTCCAAACCATGCATCCTCTTTTCGCGAAATTCATGCCTTTTCCATATTTAATTATTATCATTATGGAAATTCACTTTTCGTGATGCTCAGCGACATCCAGATTTTGGACCCCAAAAATTTGTCAAACACTACGAAACGGCGCCACCCTCAATACTGTTGTCTGCTTGAACGGTATGATCTCTTTGCTGGTACACGATCCGAATTTCCATTGATGATTGAAAAAAAACAAAAACCATACTCCAAATCGTGTATAGAAGACAATGGATCCAACAATATCCCCCTTTGGGTTTGTTGGCAATCAGAAAATAAATTCAATAGATCTCCATAAAAAACGTAGGAATCAACTCAGCCAACACTCTAAGTCTACTTGAGCAAAGCTTGGTGTAGAAAACAAGAGAGGAGGCTTCAATTGGGTTCCACTGTTTTCCATCTCATTCTTCTCATCACAGATGTTGCCTAAATTTATTCCATTCTCCTTTCTCCCCCATTGACAATAAATCCAAATACTAGTATATTTTTCATGTTCATCTCAAACCATACTCCCCCTAGATAGTATCTCCCCCAAAAACATGCATCACATCCATAAACAGATTAAAACAGTTATACCCAACGGGAAGAGGGGAATTCCATAACCTCCTTATGCACTGGGAGGTGTCCGAACACCGCAGTTCAATCAATGCTTCTCAAACACAGCTGCTGACAGTGGATTTGTCAGGATATCAGCCACTTGCTCATCTGTTCCCACATGATCCAATATAGTCACGCTTTGCTCAACATTGTTTTTGACAAAGTGATACCTGATTTCAATGTGTTTTGTATGAGAATGCTAAATAGGATTTTTCGTAAGATCAATTGCGCTGTTATTGTCACAGTAAAACACCATTGGTTGCTTCACCTCATCGCCAATATCAGTTAATTTCTGCTTCATCCATAGCAGTTGAGTGCATGCCTTTGTGGCAGAGATATACTCAGCTTCAGCAGTAATATGAGAAGTACTTTCTTGTTTCATTCTCAACCAGCCAACACATTTCTGCCCAATATAGAAAGCTCCATGAATAGTGGACTTCCTTTCTACTACATCACCAACCCAGTCAGCATCAAAAAACGCTGATAATTCACTGTCCCAACCTACAACAAAAAATAACCCGAAGTTATGTGTACCTTGAATGTACCTCATGATTATATTTACTCCTTCCATATGTTCCTCCTTTGGATTACTCTGAAAGCGGGCAGCAAGGCATGTTGCATAGACAAGATGTGGCCTTGTCGCTGTCAGGTACAATATGATTCCAATGATCCTCCTGTACATGGTGGGATCAACAGAGTTCCCATCCTCATGCTTTCCAAGTTTAGTTCCAACTGCAATTGGAGTTGACATTGGTTTGGAGTATTGCATATTGAAATTCTTCAACAGCTCTCAGGCATATTTTTCATGAGAAATGAAAGTGTATTCCTTCTTTTGAATCACTTGCATCCCCAAGAAATATGTGAGCTCCCCAATCATAGACATTTCAAATTATGATTTCATGTGGTTGGAAAATTCATCCACATATTTCTGCCTACTGCCACCATATATTATATCATTAACGTAGACAAGAACCATAAATTGATCTTTTGGAGAATTCTTCACATAGAGATTGTGATCAACTCCTCCTCTTTTGAATTCCAACTTCTTGAGATACGAATCCAGCAGTGAGTACCACGCCCATGGTGCCTGATTCAAACCATATAGAGCTTTCTTCAGTTTGTAGACCTTTGTTTCATCAGTACCCAAAAAAAATCCCACTAGTTGTTCAATGTGGACTTCTTCTTCGAGTACACCATTCAAGAATGCGGTCTTGACATCCATTTGATATACTTTATATCCTCTTTGGAGTGCCATGGCAAGGAAAATCCTGATTGACTCCAGTCTATCCACTGGAGCAAAGGTTTCTTCAATATCAATGCCTTCAATCTGGGAGTATCCTTTACATTCAAGTCCTGCCTTGTTTCTGATGACACTTCCATGCCCATCAAACTTATTTTTGAAGATCCATTTGGTACCAATCACATTGTGACCTTCGGGTCTCTGGACAAGATCCCATGTCTGATTCTTGTCAATCTGATCTAATTCATCATTCATGGCTTTCACCCAAGATTTATCTTTTGTAGCTTCTTCGAATGAGGATGGCTCTACAACTGATAGAAATGCAGATTGCGTGGTATTCCTCATCCTTATTGTTTGAGTGGGTGCACTCGTGTCCCCAATTATGTTGGATGGATCAATCTCAGCTCTTCGATTTCTCCTACGAGGTTCAGTAGTATTCTCTTCATCCATAGTTTCTTCATCAGATTCTTCTTCTGAGTCAACATCATGATGTGACTGCTGAGTGTTTTGAACGGATTCCTCTATTTCTGCATTTGAATTTTCTTCACGTTCACATTCTTCTTTACTTTATATCACATCACCATATGACTTCCTTGAAGAATTTGTGGTTTCCACTTCAATTGTCTTAACATCACTGCTTTCCACAATCCTTCCCAAACGCTTGTTGAAACATTTGTAGGCTTTGTTGTTCATTGTGTAACCGAGGAAAATTCCTTCATCTACATTGTCGCCATATTTCCCTTGATTTCCTTCTTTGTTCCTGATGAAGCATTTACTTCCATATACACGAAATTATTTTAGAGAAGGCTTCCGTCCATGCCACAATTCATATGGTGTCTTCATCTCACCCATATAAAGTCTTGTTCGATTCTGAATATACACTGTAGCTTGAAAATCCTCTTTCCAGTAATGTCGTGGAATACGACTCTCAATTAGCATAGTTTGTGCCATGTTGTTCACCTGTCGATTCCTACATTCAACAACTCCAATTTGTTGTGGAGGTCTCACAACAGCTACCTCATGCTGTATCCCATTCTTCTCCAGATAATTCTCAAATTCAATGGATGTTTATTATCCTCCATTGTCAGATCGCAACAATTTGATTGTTCATCCAGTATCATTCACAGCGATTCGCTGATATTTTTTCATGTAGTCAAGGACTTGTCGTTTCTTGTGAATGACCATCACACATGCCATTCTACTATAATCATCTATGAAAAGGATAAAGTACCTTTCTCCATGAGTTCCGGAAACATTTATTGGCCCACAAACATCTGTATGAATCAGATCAAGAAGGTGAGACGCACTTTTCTTCTTTGGCCGATATGACCTGCAGACTAGCTTCCCACGAATACAAGCATCACAAGATTTTTCACGCTCACACTTCAGGTTGGGAATGTCCATGACAATTCTCAATTTTGATATTTTCTCTATGTCTTGTTGATTGATGTGTCCCAGTCTCTGATGCCACAAATTGTTTTCTTCTTCGACAGTCATGTAACATACATTTTCTTCACTATTAACCAGATACCAGTTGCCTTCTATTCTACATCCCTTCATAAGTGAATTTCCAGTCTTTCCCTTGATAGTGCAACCTTTCTGATTAAACGTAACAATAATTCTTGAGTCATAGAGTTGACTAACGCTACGGAAATTATGACGTAGGCCATCTACGTAAAGTACTTCAGTCTTCTTTAGTTCTCCATTAGCAAATTCAGTACTTCCACTCCCTTTGATTTTCAGAGCCCCGTCATTACCAAATCGTACTGTACCATCGACATTCCTTATGATATTCATTAGTAGGCTGAAATTACCTGTCATATGAGATGAACAACCGCTATCCAGAATCCAGGTACTGTTGTTATTTGTAGCTTTGAGGGCCACCTCTACAAGGTTGTATTTCTCAATCTTCTTCCTTTCCTTCCATGAGACATTATATCGAGTATAAAGAACTGATGGCCTTTCAATTATTTCTTCGGCATACCCATGTTCTTCATAGTCAAAGTCTTCTTTGATAGGTGAAAACATGTTTGAAAGAGCAAAACTGTCTTGTTGACGAGACTTGACTTGTCTTGAACTTCGTTATGAGGTGTCCATGTCCCTTCTCTGCCTGCAATTAGCGGCCTTATGACCAAAGCTTGAACAACAAAAACAATATCTATAGAAATTATTTCTTCTATAAGAATTATGATATGAAATTGTTTTCTTTTGTTGAGCTTCTATATCTTCTCCATTCAGATAGCTTCTTGCCTCTTCACAATAAGACATGGTATGGCCCAGATAGCCACAGAACTGACACTTCATTAGAGGAAATGTATTCTCACTTGAATTTCTCCTCATACCTTCTTCCTTGGGAGAATAGTAAGACTATCTATCATTTCTAAATGTTTGAGGATAATTTTCAGGTATCCTTTTAGTTTGGATTGAGGGTTCCTTTTTCGGCTCTCTAGGTAACGTTTCAACATGTTCAACTTTCATCATATCTTTCTTTTGGATCTTTTCACTTCTAGTCGTTGATGTCTTAGCCTCATAACCAATTCCACTCTTTCACATACAAGCGGGTCATTGATCACTCAAGATTTTTCAAACGCCATCTGAACCACACTTGGCTCTTGCTAGTAATTCTACATCTGAGAATCTTCCAAACTATATTTTCTTCCTCAATTATTTTGGAACTGATTCAGTCTCCAGTTTACTCCTTAGAGTAACTACTTCCTCCTCAAGACCATCAGTAGTCTTGGATTTTTCATCCAGTCTGGAGGTGAGGTCATTGATGACCTTTGCCTACTCTTCAATTCTTAGCTTCAGATCTACTACATCATCATTGCTTTCAATTATTTTAGACTTTACCTTCACAAATTCTTCCAGTTGTTCCATTTCAGCTTCAAGTTGATCAACGTATTCAGTTGATTCTTCTACAATTGATTTCCACTTATTGCAGCTCTTACATTTAATCTTAATCTTACTAACCACATCCTTAAGTTTCATATCAGGATCTACACAAGTTCTCAGTTGTTTTTCTCCATCAGTATCTTCTGACGTTTCAATAGTGGCCATAATAGAAGCATGGTTCCCAGTTTTGAATTCTGGTTCTTCTTCATCAGAGAATTCATTATCATCTTCTTCCTCTTCACAGAAAAAACTCTTCCTTTGCATTTTCTTACTAGATTTGAAGTCTCCCTTTTTGAAGAACCTTCGCTGAGGCTTCTTGAACTTTTCATCCTCACTATCTTCATCATTGATCATTTTTAAGCACTGAGAGGAAATGTGCCCAACTTTTCCACAACGGAAACACACGAGAGGTAACTTCCCTTTGAATTTACCTTTCCCCTTCTGGAACTTCTTTTCAATGAGAGAATGAATTTCTTTTACTTTGTCATCTTCATCGCTATTATCCTTTGAGATTTTCAGTTTATACATGGCCTTGAATGCCATTTCCTTGCTCACCCGAGTCGTAGCATCTTCTGGTTTGGATCTCATTTCATATGCTACAAAGCTGCTCAGTAGATCATCTAGAGAAAGTTTCGAAAGATATCATTCCTCAAGGGCTGACACCTTCACATTATATAGAGTTGGAAGTCTTCTCAATATTTTGCTTACAATATGAATGTCTTTGATTTCTTCTCCTAGTCCCCGAATTTCTCCAACCACTTCAGTAATTCCATTGAATAAAGAGTCTACATTCTCGTCTGGAAGCATCTTCAGACCGTCAAACCGATTGTACAACACTTGCAGTTCCGCCACCTTCACTTTTCTATCTCCTTCATAAATATTCTTAAGTTTATCCGACATGGATTTTCCTAAGGTGCAATTCATCACCTTTAGGTACATCTGATCAGAAAGGGCTGTAGTGAGTGCATCTTGTGCTTTAGCATCTGCATCAAGAAGTTTCCTGTCTGTTTCAGTCATAGCTGGGCCTGTTGGATCAGTGACTTGTATTACTTGCACAGTATAAAAGAGAACTTCCATTCCAATAGATCTTAGATGAGATCTCATTATGTTCATCTAGATATAGAAATTGATTCCATTGAAAGGAAGGACTCCCCTTACATTGACCATGGTTTCCATGACGAAAATGGTAAGATTCAACACCAGCAACCTCCCTCTGATACCACTAGAAGGACATCGGGACACCCTGAGAGGGGAGGGGTGAATCAGGGTGACAACATTTTCTTTTAATGTGATGGATCTTGCTCCCACATTGTTAGGAACATGTTGAACTTGTATGATGAAAATGATCAGAAGGCAAACATGCACATGCACAAAGAAGATAGAACCATTTATACATGGTTCACCACTAAGGGCTATGACCAAGGAGCATACGCGGATAAGTTTTCAGTCGTACCAAAATCCACTATGCTTCACTAGCTAAAGAATACAGTTTTTCGAGCACAGTCACTCTGTCCCAGGCTCGCTGCCTTTACAAAAGTTCAGGGATAGCTCACTACTTCCCTCAGGTCACTCCCGATGACTCCTCCTGGCTCACTACCATTGGTGAAGTCACACTCAGTTTATAGACATGAAGGTATCTTCAATTGATAGACATGACGTTCATTATCTCCTGCTCATCATGAGACATTGCTTGCATCAGAGTCATGAGTTAATTCTCTGGTAAAGTCCAAATTCCAACCACTGATGAAAACCCCCTTTTCCATTGTCCACTGGGCAAACATCCTTTTGAAAAGTCCTTCACAAAGTACCCTACTTCGCAAGGCTCCCAATTTTGCAAAGCTCAAAAAAGCCTTTGCGGAGTCCCTGCCTTTTCGTGAAGCTCAATCGCGAAGCACTCTCACGATGCTCCATCCTTCGCAATGCTTGGCTATCGCGGAGCTCCTGTCTCTTCGCGAAGCTCACTAAGCCAATGCGGGGCGCATGACTTTCGCGGAGCTAGAATAGCCGCCGTGAAGCTCCTCTTTCGCAAAGCACACTATCTTTGCTGGAGACCTTTGTGAACCGGGAGAAAAGAATTTTCTCTGAAATTCTCTCTGCTTCTCTTGAGGGCGTCGGCCTCTATTTATAGGCGATTCCTTCGACCCTCGACCCTCCCGCGTGAATTCAGCACCATGTCAGCTCAAATCACAAAGCTCTGAAGTTCCCACCGAAAAACTCTCCAAATCGCGAAGCACAACGGCAATTTTCCATTCACAGAGCTCGTCGTAATCATGGAGAATCACTGTTATCCTTCCTTCGCTCCTTCGCTGCGAAGCTCCCTCGCAAAGCCCTTCACCACCGTGATGCGCTTCAAATCTACCGTTCGCGAAACTTTGACGTAATCGTGAAGACTCACCGCCTCCATTATTCTGGTCTTCACGATTTCCAAAACATGCATCCTCGCTTAGCGAAATTCATTCCTTTTCCGTATTTAATTATTATCTTCATGGAAATTCACTTTTCATGATGCTCAGCAACTTCCAGATTTTGGACCCCAAAATTTTGGCAAACACTGGGAAACAGCGCCACCTTCAATACTGTTGTCTGCTTGAACGATATGAAATCTTTGCTGGTACACGATCCTAACTTCCGTTGATGATTGACAAAAAAGAAAAACCATACTCCAAATCGTGCATAGAAGACCATGGTTCCAACAAGGGATTGCTATTTATGTTCTTCACTATTACAATTGATATGATTTCACGTAGAGTGACTAGTGTAAAATCCAATGCATATGTTTTTTGGAATTTATAAATCATTCATTGGCCTGATACGACAATGTCGTTCCATTACAAGCACCATATTATGCACATAAAAATCATAATTACTTTCATATATTCCATTCTATGTTGTTTCATTAGTTGGTTTACTACTAAGTATGAATCAGGGCCTTATTGATTTGACATTCTTTTATTTATAAATGTTTAGGTAATACATCTTCATTGATTATGTTCTTAATACATATTATAGAATATTTCTATGATTAAAATCGCTTGCTTCTATGATTTGAAAATGTTTCTCTATGTTAAAAGCTTGTTGTGGCATGCTACCTTTCTTGATTTGTATATAGTTGGTTTCTTGTGTTGAATTAAAAGGTTGTGATTATGATGGGAACCGGTTTTTTTTTTGAATGCTGTATGGGTGCCTTAGATCATGGAAAAGGTAACCCATGTAATCGAACCAATTTATAAAGGCAACTTAATTAAATTGCTATGGTATGTTTGTTTTGATAAAAGGGAGATAGTTTCAAAACTATAAAGCGTATGGTCACTTTGCAGTTGGGTATATAGCCACCCATATAATGTGGACTATTATGTTTGATCTTGTTAAATTCTGAATTAATATGGGTATTGATTAATGTGAGCCAATGTTTATTCCTTGAAGTGTATGGCTGCTTCATCAGTTGAGAAATTACAACCATATTAAATGTGATGGCCTGAGGCCTTGTGAAGTTCTTATAAATGTGAATGACATTTCACATTGATCTAAAATCAAATTTTTAACATCTAGAAATGAAGCTAGACATCATTAATCAGTTAAGGTATGTTTTTATGAGATGACTCATTTGGATTCTTTACTTTTAATTATTTTAGCATCTTCTATCGGGTATTATGATAATGAACCCATGTTGGTTTTTGGGACCCATATAGGTTTCATAACTTGTTAAATTAGAATTTATATTAATAAGTTTTTTAAAACAATATTGGATTTCAAAAAATGTGAAATGTTTTTAAAAGGATTGTTTTATAAGACTTGTTTGTTTTTCCCTTGGGGTGTCAGTTAAAATAATGTACCTTGTGAATTGATTTAAAAATTGTACTTCGATTTATTGATTAAATATTTTATGCTAAATGATTAAATTTGATAAAATATAATATATTTGGAAATGGAACCTGTAGTGGTGTCTACAGTTTAAAACCTCAAGTAGGGGTTGATCTAACTTCTCTTTGAGTTTCCTTGGAATGTATGTGTCAGTTATTTCTGTATGAGTTCTTTTCTATAGAAATGGATTATGATTATATTTCGATCATATTGGTTTCTGTATGAATTACATTGTGAATGGGAAGATGTTTTGTATTTTTATGTGGGTTATCCCATTGTATGTGGCACCCTTAGAGCATTATTTCCTTGCAAGTGCTATAAAATTTCATACTTTTGTTGATGGTTGGTTGTTGTTACACCAAGAAGGAATTTCAGTTTTAAAGTGACACTCTATTAGTATTTCTTGTTATTTCTTCCATTACCATGTAATGAGCTTTAGAATCATGAAATTCTTGTATTTCATCTGGTTATATTTGCCCTGGGAAAGGTAGGTCTCTTTGTAGGTCATTTTACCCTCTCTTCTTCGTAGTGATGGATGGATTTCTCGAGTGTCGTCCAGGAAAAAAAGATTCATATGATTCAATAAAACTCTAAAAAATATTCATTGTAATTAAGTATAGTATTTGTTCATCTCCAAGTAGATAGACTTGAGATTGGGAGAATTAGTTACATCCCAATGTTCGGGATGGCTCTCAGAAGGCTTAGGTGTTTTGGAACACATGTCTCATTATTATGATCTACCATGTATATAAGCACATAGTTTTCTTCCCATTAATCTAGGAAACTCCTAAGATGGTTAGTTTTGTGTTTAATTTTAAAAAAATTCCCTTCAATGTAAAAGGTTTACATCCTAAGGGAACCATAGGTAAATGTTTGGCTATTTCTGAAATGCCCTAGTAGATTTCATGTCTTAAATCGTCTTAGTGGTTGGTCAGAAGAATAACTTTGATCTGGTTTGAATATCTTATATTCTTGTTTCAATGTGTTTTTCACTTGATACACTTTCTTAAATCCTCTCAATGTACACTTCTTAAGAGATGAGTGTGTACCCTATCTTGAAATCATCCTCGATGCACTATGTGAACGTCGGTCTTACGTTGCAGTACTTATTTAAAAGTTGTGGAAATTATTGGATGATCATTGTAGAGTTACATGATAATGTGTGGTTCTTATAATGGAATGGTAATTAATAAGTGATTTTTTTATAAAAATATAAGAATTCCATGTTTGAACTCATCGACTGCAGCAATTTCCTTTGAATTTCACTAGCCACCTAAGCCGAAAATCTTTAAGATAAGTCATCCAAATGGGTTGACTAATTATCTCCCTCTTCAATTTAATGTTTATGGTTGTTGATGGAACAATTTTAAAGAACCTTTCTAGGTGAAGGAACATCTGGTTTTATGTTCGGCAGTGTCTTCAGAGATATCTTTCTCAATAAGTTTTGTTAGGGTTATTGGAATTCGACCGTTTCCTTTTGAAGAAATCATACAACGGGTGTGGTAATAACACACATAGTTGTGTCTTATACAGCAATTCTAATAGTGGAGGTGTTGTATCTAGTAAATCCCATTATGTTAATACCTATATTGTCAGGAACCATAGTATGAGTGTTTATCATGTTTATGGTGTGATCATCTCTCTATTTGAATGGGCCTCAAGTAAGAAATGTTTCTGTTTTTTGGTTGAAATTTGAGCATTGGCTTGTGTTGTAAAGGCTGAAGTGCCAAATTCATTCGAAATTCATAGGGTGCTTGGTGAATTCGGAATGCAATGAAACTATTTAAACAAAACATCATGAACCTTGTATATTGGATCATGTTTATTTTGTTCTAAATTCTTCATGGGGAAGAGATGTTTTTATGGTGGGTAGATAATACAGTCTCGTGTTTTTTAACCGGACTAGAATAGGAATGATTTTTAAAATTTTCAATTAACAGATGGTTTGTATTTAAGATCGATATTTTGAACATGGTAATGAGTATTGAAACACAGATACATGTTGATTTCTAAACTGGATGAAGGATGGATAAGTATTCTTAGTGTCTTGATATTTTTTGGTAGTGTCGAACATAAAAAACATAATGTTTTAAAAGACATTATAGGGAATACGGTTTGCACACAATCTAACAAACCTTGTGTCCCACTACAAGAAACCATGAAGACTTTTTAAGAAGTTCATATGTGTTTCTCATAGACAATTCATGGTTTCCTAAACCATGCAATAATCCCATGCACTGGGAGTTCCTTAAGCAGAGGGGTACTGCACGGTTGGCACACAATTTTCCAAACCATGGGGATTACCATGCCGGACACCCTATTTTAGGATTTTAATTATTTAAAATGAAATTATAATTTAATATGTAAATATAAAATACAATCAACTCATATCTCTCCCTTATATCACAATGCACCATGGGGTCCTCCCCTTCTCTGCACGCTGAGACCCCCCCCCCACCAAAAACTTGGATCCTCCGTCATCATTCGTTCACATCAAATTTCATTGTAAATATACATTGAATCGCCAAAGTAATGTATTATTCCCTATTTTCTACCCATTTATTTGATTATTTTTTCCTCTATGAAGACACAAAAGTTTCTCTGGAACCCTAGATCTTTAGGGTGATACGAATTACGGTTTTCTTTCAGTATAGGTTGGTACGGATGGTCTCTTGGGACCCTTGAATGTGTGTTCCAGCAACCGCCAATGAAGGCAAGGTGGTACGAATAGATTGGGTCCCAAAAAATGTTTCAGGTGAAGATTTATACCTTTTTATAGGTTTCACACCTCTCGAATTAAAATCATAATGTTTCCTTAACTCTCTTTCAATTAATCAGTTTGATGTTGTGATGCTCCGGGTGGTTGTTCTTAGATTTTATTCATTTTTGACACCTGAGGTGTGGGTTTTTATTTTTTATTATTTGGATCATACCTTTTAAATTTAATTATTTAATTATTTGATGGTTCATAGTGTTAAATGTGTAGTGTTATACCCCTTTCTTTTGGGGTTCAAGTCGCCAAGTCAAGGACGTTTCTCATGCGTATGAATAGATAAGTAAATATATGTATGTGGGTCCCCCCAAATTGTGTGTAATGATCCATGGAAGTTATTACACAAAGATGGGGATAGGATTGCCCCTGTATATATATTAAAATACATGGGTCTATTAGTGGAGATTAGTATATAAATATAAGCATACGTGTAACGATCCTCCTGCTCATTCCCATAAAAATGTGGGTGTGTGCAAAGGTTTTAGCTGTCCTTTCACGTGTGTGTAAGTGCATATACTCAGTGGGGGAGATGTTTTTTTAGATATAATGGATCAAAATCCAAAGAGGACAGATTGGTTCCATCTTGAGGTAGGGCCCCTTTCCAAGTCCACAATTTTATAACTGCATTTATAAATTTCATTTTGTACTTTTAAAAGATTTTAAATCCATGCAGTGAATTATTTATACTGATTTCCAATTAAATGAACATTTCACAAGTTTCATAATTAAAATGATAATGGTGATAAATCATTTGTTCCAAAAGTGATATCTATATTTTATATTAATCCCACTAAAAAAGAGGTTTGTTGCATTCTAGCTAAAATGTAGTTGTTAGACCTCTGTTTCATTACTTTTTGTGTTTATAATTGTTATTCCTTGATGTTATAAAGACAAACGGAATGTGAAGGACATGGCCATATTGGAATTTGAAACACAGAGATTCACTTTTTGAAATTATTAAAGGACCAAGGCACTGTCTAGGTGTTTATTCCAATTTTTAGATTAGAATTACACATATAGTTAATATATGCTTTTCATGGATACAAGGATACTTATAAATGAAATTTTTATGATTTAGTAAATGGAAGGATTGGAGTCAAATGAATAGTTAATAATTAATTATTAACCCTAAAAAAATTATCTAATTTTATACAAATTTCTTGAACGCTAATAGCACCTTGGGTGACACGTGGTTTCCCATTTTAGAATGACATGGATGGACTCAATGGGTTTTGATACTCATGCCTTGGGAGATACATGGATTCCCACGTAGGAATTACATGTATGGGCTCTGGTTTAGGAGAGAATAATTGGTTCCATGTCTATGGAAACACATACCATGTTAAAGAAATGTAGAGGTATAGAACATGACTTTTGAAAATGCATTAATGGATTTCACTAAATTGTTTCATGCTACCTAGCATTATCACACTAATAAAAGGATAGGCTTGGACCAACTGAACAAAATAAATATTTAAAACATGATTACATGGTTTCAATGAAACATGGTGTATCCAAACTAAAGGGAGATAATGATTCAGCTAATAAATATATGGTTGCAACTCTACATGATGTATTCACAAAAATACAAGCAAATACTTGATCCAAATGAATTACTGCATGATTTCCATATCAAAAGAAATGGATTGACATAGCCTAACAATGTATTCTTATAGATGAATACCTAGGGACTCAAGAACACCATTCCAATTCAAGGATTCATTTTTTTTGGTTGATACCCTCCTAAAATCCGATCCCTATATATTAATACATCATTAAAGGATTCCTTGAATACACTCCTTGGTTCCAGAAATGTCATGTAGGTTCTATGGTTATATCACATCAGTCCAAGTCATTTCTAAGTTATGTTTAACCGTGGTCGATCACCTTGCACTTGGTTGGCACCTTATTAAATAATTATAAGGATTAAAATCCTTGTATTATAATTTTACCCCTTAGTTAAACTTAGATACTAAAATATTATAATTCTTTGGGATCTACATTACATTGGATATTACCCTGGAACTCCCTCACCAAAAATCATTTTTAGGTCGTCCTATCACATCTTGGAACATTCTCTATTTATAATATCATGAGGTGATATCAGTACTGGATATGCCTTACATGAACTATTAACTTAAAATGGTAATTACATTATGAATGAACTGGTTAAATGATCAGACAGTAGTTGAGGGCTGGAGTAGGTACTTGGGTTTTTATTACATTGTACTAATTTTTTTTTTGCATGCTTTCACATTTTTTAATTTATATTAAACATTTCATATTTATCTATACAATGGTGTTTCTAGCGTACTGAGATTTATATCTCATACCGTACTTGGCAACCATTCAACTGGGATACCCGAGTAGTCCTTTTTTGTTATCATGACTATAGACCATGATTAATTGGTGTTTCCTCGTACATGAGAGTTAGGATCAATGGACTGAGCTGGATCTCATGATGCTCATAAATAACAAATTTGGGCTTCTAGTTCATTTCTTTACTTGAGTCATAAAATGTATTTTATTGAATGGAATGTTGTATTGTTTACCTCTTAGTGTCATGTATCAACATAAGGTCTTGCATTCATCTATTTTTTAAATAGGCACTGACTACATTTGTTCATTTATATGAAATCTATCTTCAGTTTCTTTATCAATAACGTATTACTAATTTTTCTGATCATTGTTATTTACTCTCTTTTACTGATGAAAAACATTGATAAGAGGCTATAGTCTCCCATATAACTATCCTTTCACCGTTTTTACATGTCAGTAGGCTAAACTGTATGGGTAAATTATTATAAGACCATGCGACGACCGGACCAGCCACCATCATAGTGGTGATCTGTGTCGGGATGTTACAAATAAAAAGGTCTTTTATAGTAAACTTATGTAATAAATTGAATTAAATGAGTTTTTTAAGAAAATTTTTTGAATTTTTGAATCTATGAAAAATCAAAAAATTGAATAGAGTCTAACAACCATTCAATTATTTTGAAATTCCCAATAATGGTTTTCATTTTTAATAAAATATTACGAATCTTTTCAAAATTAAAGAATGGGATCCCAAATTCAAAATAATTGTTTAAATATATTATTATACTATATAATTTTATAGTAGATATAACATAAAAATATAATAGTATAAACATAAGTGATTGTGTAATTTTAAACCTTAATTATTCAAATTAACTCCCAAAAATTATTATTTAACCATGAACACATGATTTACACTAATCTAGGTGGAATATTTTTACTACCACTACTATTCATAATGAAAGAAAATTAAGATGAAATTTTTACATAATATTAATTAAAATTATTCTAAATATTTAATCAATTTCTTCAATTCAATTCACTATATTTTTCGTATTCAATTTTAAAACAAACCTGTAAAACTTGATGAAAATATTCTTCTGAGAAAAATTCATTAAAAATATTAAATTATTTTTATACCAAATTCAAGCTCAATGTTGATTCAAAAAAAATTAAGATTATTTTTAATAAACATAAAATATGGATTTTTTAAATCTAATAAAAAACAAAATGTTATATTATAAATAAATTAAAGTGTACATTTTGCAATATAAATCAGTATTTTCCACAATTCACTAAAATTATAAACAATAAAAAAATTCCACATAAGAGATTTTTTATATTTTGAAATAAAAAATGAAGTTATATTTTTTAAATAAAATTATTTAATTTGGAAATCCATCTCTTAATTAAATCCATTAAATTCATGAAATTTTTTTAAATAAATGATCTTCCTTTTGCCTAAAAATTAAACAATTATTTTATAATGAATATAAATCTATAAAATATAATTAATAGATATTTCTTTGATATAAACGATTTCATTTATCATTATTAGGTTTATTATATAAAATCTAGGAAAAAAGTACAATATATTTGAATATGTCTCTGAATAATTCACTTAATAAAACTATATTTATTATTCATTTTGTTAAGTGGAAGTGCAGAACAAATTCAAACACAAGGTAAGGGATCACGCTGAACGAACATATTTTTCATTGGATGATGATTTCTCTATCCTTACATCAATTTCCCTCCCTATTATTCTTATTTACTTCTTATATATTTTGTATATATGTCCCACGATTATATACCTAATTTAGTTCCCCTTTTCATTGATAAGTATATATATATTTTAATGATTCTTTTAAAAATTTCATTCTTTAAAAGATCAAATTAAATGGATTTTCATTATTTTACTGCATCATTTATAGTACCACTCAATAAAACGTTTTTAACAATCTATGGTTTAAAAAACTCATTTTATTATAGAAATTCATTTTAGTAAATTTATGATTTGGTGGAAATTATCATTCCCTAACCCTCTTAAATTATTCGTTACCATTTTTTTACAAAAAACTTGCATAACATAAATATTTTCCTAAAATCAATAAAATCATTTTTAAAATTTAATACAACTTGACATAATTTTTTTTGTCCTATATTTATTTATATATCTATGATAATCAAATAATGATTTAGTCCTCTCTTTTAAAGAATTTATTATGGTATTCCAGTTGGTTTTGTTATAAAACATGATTATGTAACTGATTTTCTTTTCATGGGTATTTCTAAAGATTATTCTCTTTTTTTAATTTCAATATGATTAAAAAATATGTTTTTAAATGTTATGATGGTTGTAACTGTATAAAACGCTAGTTTGTTAGGAAATGTTAATGTGTATTGAGATGATATGTATGGTTTTAAGGAGTAAACAAAATCCATGAAATGATATTTTATACATGGTGATGTTGTATTAACATTTATCCTTGATTTATATCTATGTTATGTTTGATATTACATACACAATTTTATGATGATTTCATATTATGTTTTCTACACAATTATGTCATTCCACAATGTGTTCATTCATGTAACATTCCTATTATGATTTCATGATTTGTCCTTTGATTCCTATGTTGTTCTTCTTTATCATGTTAATTCTCTTTCTAGTATTTTTAGATCACCAATTTTGTTTATGTATTCCAGATGTTATCCAATGATGTTTTTAATGATAAAAGTGATTTTGGAACTCAATATGTAAATAAATTAGTTATATATTGATATATTGCTAACCATGTATTCCAAAACACATCACCTATAGGTTCATGTGATGTTTATTATGGATATTTATGTTAAAAATAATGTAATTTTATGTTAAAAATGATTGGGTCTATATATATTACATAGTAAAAATTAAAATTTTTCATTATAAAAATTGAAATACCCTTTTTAATTCCATCCTACTAGTTATATTCTCAGAGGACATTATTCAATATTTGTACAACTATGATTAATAGGAGATGGAGAGTTGTGAGCATCACTCAATAATTACTTCATCAAAAAAATCTATTAGAATACATAATCTCATTTAAAATATTATAACATATTTGATATCAATATTAAAGTCAAGAAACTAACCATCCTTAATGAGTTTCATTATTTATTTCAATCCAATATCTTATTTCTCGTACTTATTAAATATTTCATGAAATTATAACAGCACTAATATCTGAGTAAAAATTGAAATTTTTTTCTAATATACAACTTCCAAACCTAAATTCATTAAATCATCAACTAATTCTCATGATTCAACTCTAACATGGTTAGTAATGCATTATATTTTTGAATAAAAACATCTACTACAATTCTTTATCTAACGTGATGGTACTGAATTCTATAATTATAAACATTTATGAATTATATCCATAACTTATACAACATTTAAATTATTTTTCATTTAATATATACGTTAAAAAAATCTAATCCACTTATATTTCAAATTTATATCCATATAAAATAACCAATCAATTTATTAAAGGAAAAACACTATTTCTATCTCAAGGTAATGTGTTGGATATTTTTTTCATGATTTTTTAGTTAGTGTGATTTATAATAAATATCTGGTCCATTTTACATTAATTCAATAATAACCCCATTTAGTGAGGAACCAATATTAATAAAAAAATCATTGTCTATTTATTGAAAGGATAACACTACCAGATTAACCATTTATATTTACTATTCTTGAAATCATTCATTGAATTTCATTCTCCAAATGTATTTAACTATATTTGAGATAACATTGTTCGTTGGATATATAAACCTTCAATTTTTTATCAAACCATTAGTCGTAACCTGATAAACCATGATAACATTCTATCATAGAGACATTTATTGATCATGTTCATTATTTAACAACAATGGTTTTAGAATGATCAAAAATTATGATATATTTTGAAAATATATTCCAATGGGATGAAATATATTGTAACCAAAACATATATATTTTCTAAAGATTCCAAATAATATCATTTATTTTATAGTATGAAACAAATTCATTAGATGTTTCTTGTGTTCCTCAGAACATTAAGAATAAAATATAATTCAATCAATTAAAACCCAAAAGAATTATCTAAAAACTCATGAAAAAATCTATTAATAAGATCCAATAATTCAATAAGTGGAATTTTTAACCTAAAGAGCATAAACACAAAATAATTATTGTCATACTTGTTATAGAACATTTCAAAAGGCATGTATTTCTCCATAACATTCAACTGACAATATCCATACAAGATATTATTCTTCAAACAATATTTTCCCCCTCTAAGTGATCAAACAAGCCCTAAAAATGGGTAAATAGAACTTTTTTGTAATAGTAATGTTATTGAGTTCTATATAATCTTTGAAAATAATATAATAATAATTCATATTATGAATAAACAAAACATGAACACCTCATGGTAAAGTGCTAGGGTAAATGAATCACTTATAAATGGACTTTAGAAAATTATGCTTCAATTCTAATAATTATGATTGAATTATTTGATAATGGGGATTGAAATGGGAATATCATGTAAAACTAGTTCAATAGTTTATTCAACTTATAAATTAAGAATAAAACCAGGAAAATACTTAGGATGTACATCTATATATTTAATTACTACTAGTAAAACAATTATTTGAATAATTTATTTTCATTCGACAATGTGATCCATATAAGTATCTTTTCCATATTTATTCAATTTATATTCATATAGATATGTAATCATAGGTGAAAAATCGTTCTCAAATTCATATAGGAAATCCCTATGAAATTTATAATGACATCCTCAAATTTTTAATTTATGTATGCATGATAAAATGAATTTGAATCCATAATAAAAACAATATAAAACACAATTATGGAAAATGAAATAAGCTTTACATGAAAAACAATTCAACATATAATCATAGTAATATTCCTATGAATAATAGTATCTTAAATACTTCAACTAGTATTTTTTACCAGAAGTCATATCTCTAATTCATCATGTGATATTTCTATTTCATAAGTATATGTCACTATAAAAAATGAATGTGTAGACCCAATGTCAAACTATTTATTTTCAAGATTTCATTAAATAAGTACTGTATGTTTGATAACTTATTTTACGCTTCTTAATTTCATAAGGTATCATGGATTAATTTTTTACACACATATACCGACATTCATGATGATTTATATAATTGAATTTTATCTTTAGACACGAATTTATATAATGGACCATCTTATTACCATTATTACACCAAACATGTTGAGTAAAGCTAATGGTAAAACAATTTCTATTACCATTTATCTTTTGTAATCAGGCTATATTTCCTAAAATAACACATATGATACACTTATTATATTTCATGAGACACCTACCAAGATGCTTCATCACACACTAATCACATGATGTAAATATTATCATCTTACCCTAGATTTTTCATATATGTTTTCCTATAACATTATTTCAAGATCACTTCTTATCATTATTTATGGAAATTTTAAAAAACTATATCTCTAACCTCTCAACACAGCACACAACATTCACATAAAATTTAAATTCATGTGATGAAAAATTACATCAAAAACATGGTTTATGTCACACATAAATTTTTATTATCTTGAAATGGAATAAAATTTGGTACATAACTAGCTGATCTAGTAATGTTAAATCTATACATGGAATAAGACTTACCCTATTTATTCTGTTATTCCTAGTTTTTTCTATTATATATCGAATATAATTGGGAAAATATTTCTCATGTATAGTTTCTTTATATATTTTCCAATCCTTGGAAACAGTATCACATTTTTTCATTGTACTGTTATTTGAAGAACACCAAAAATTGTCCTACCCTTAAAAATGATAAATAAAATAAAATAATTTTTTAAAAACAAACCAAAACTTTTTATATAATTTGAAGATAATTTTTACATCCTCTGAACATCTTTGGGTTAGAGGTCCCCCCAAAAAAAGAGGGTCTTGTTTCATTAAACTCTTCCAGATGGTAATTTTACAGTACATAGAGGTTTTTCACTCTAAATATTGTGTATTAACATTAATATCACTTTTAAAAAGTGTAAACATAGATAAAAACTACTTTGGTTGTATTCCAACCATTCCAGATTACTAATTCAAAGGGATATTATCCTCTGGATTATATTCCACATCATCCACCATATTCCCTTTATGGAAAACCATTATAAAACAAACATAGATCAGATTTTGTAATTTGGAAACCCTAAAATGTATCGTATGATAATATAATTCAGCATTAAAATTTTATTTCTTTATAGAATCTTAGCATTCAAATTTATAAAAACAATTCTTTATTTCCAACTATAAAGTCTCAAGTCATTATAAATAAAATTAAGAGTTTAATAGAGTGAATTTTACATTATTAAATTCATGTGATATTTAAGAATATATGTCTATATAATTAAGAAGAAAAATGAATTATGAAACCCATAAATTATTAAGGGGATAATTGCAATCAGTTTAAAATTTTTCTATAGAAAAAATAATCATTCATATAAACATAAATTTAATTCAAGTCTATTTTCCTTCATTTAAAATTTATCATGCTTAGAAGAATGATAGAACATCATATAGTTATAACTCGTCTATAAGAGATAAAAAAAATTAATTAATTTTAATGAGAATATAAATCCTAGAAAGCGATATAAAATATAATGGATCCGCTTTTTTGTTTTAAAAACTATGAATACAATATAAAAATTATCCTTTTATAAAATAATCCTTGAGCTAAGATATTATTTTATATACACGTGAAATAAGATTTAATAGAAAAAATATTCCATAAAAAATTTCATAAGTAATAATGAGGGAAAAGCATAATCATTATGGTAACTAGGAAAAATATAGAACGCATGAAAAAAATCTTGAAAAATGTACAATTCACCCTTAAAAGAGTAATAAAAATTCATAAAACATAATCACATATTATTAAATTTATTAAATAAAAACATTTCCATAAATACTATTTTTTATGAAAATACAATTGATGGAGGTTCCTTGGGACACCATTTTCAGATAACCCTTACAATAGCCCTTATAAATATATTAACCTATTTAGTTAACTACAACAAAAATTCCTAGAAAACAAACTTTACCCAATTCTTTGAAGATAAATATAAAGATAAAAAATCATTATGAACCATATAGATGGAACATAGAATATATATAAAAATTTAATATTGTTTTTGAATCATTAAATATCATATTTTCTTCCATTTAACAGATATATAGATGAACATTCTGCTATTATGTAAAAATTAGGATACATACAATTTCTCTTTTCAAAACACTAAAAATGATAAATTTCAATATGATAATCAAATAGTGTATTGTTTGAAACCCATGAAAATTTATAAGTGAACATTTATGATTAATATTATTAATGGAAATGAGTAATTATGTTCATGACGTATATGTATAGAAAATAATTCATTGACACCTTTTCTGAAATAACACATATATAAATAGTTAAAAAGATACCATTTTAACACACTATAAGTAAGGTAAAATATTTTTTTTAAATTATATTATATATTAATTTGATTATAATAATTAAATTATTTACCATATTAGAATACATTAATAATGTGGATAACAGTATGAAAAAATAACAAAATTTAAAAATGGTTTTAATGAAAATCAAATTCCTCATGTCTAACAGACATTGTACATTATTTAAAAATTTTATTGTGAAATAATATAAAATGTTTAATTTTTTATGAAAAAAAAATAGTTTTATAACCTTATCATAATATTGTATATTTCATTTATTACCATGTCTTATATAGTTACAAAATCAATTATGTTCGTGTTAGACGTTTTGAGGATGCTCAGTTCTTAATCTCAAAAAAAAATTAAAAATGTTGACCATAGTCCCAAAAATAATTTATTAATTATATAAAAAATATTAATCATAAAATAATTTTCATTTTTATATATTAAATGATGTTTTAGAATGATCCATTTGGGGTAAAAGGGATAAATTAATCTCATCACATAATGGAAGTTGTAGTACTCAAGTACTGATTAGAGGCCTTATTTGTTTCCTATGGATAGAAGGGAATGAGGTTAAGTAATATATTATCTTTTATGAATCATAATTAATAAATTATTATCATAAATATACATTAAATCTATCTTAATAACCATCCATGTGATATGGTTTTGAAAAAAAAATATGCTTCTCTTCAGCACGGTGGTAGCCTACTTGTATGAAGTAGTGATGTTTTTATTACCTATAGGATGGAAAGTGAGAAAAAATGGTTATACCCTAATCATAAAAAGCATCATAAAAAATAATCTACTAATTTAATTATATAATAATGGGAATTATAGTTTTTACATTTGAGAATAAGTAATAAACATGTAAGAACATGGTTAACTGTTATACATCGTCTTTGGAAGTCCTCCCGGGCATAAACATTATGCCTTATTGATTAGTATTTCTAAAAGACCACAATCACGATAAAATTGGGAGGATTGTAGAAATGGTATTTTGGTATGTATTTTATATGATAGTCCTTTCAATGATTTTGAATAATTAATGAGAAGATGTAATCTTTTATATGGAAGAGAGTGGTGTTCTTGTAATTATTTTCAAATATTATATATAGTAAATTTTTTACTCCTAGTAAAGTAGACATAAATAAATAATATTTATAATATTAAGTGATAATATTTGAATGAATATTACCCAATATGATTTAATATGAGTTTTACTAACCTCATTATAATTTTTTTAAAACTAATTAACCTAATATTCCCTCTACCATGTTGATATCAATTTATATAATTTATTATTAATTATGACCAAAAAATGATATTAAACTAATTATAATTATTATCCATATTATTCGAAATTCTTAATGATATAATCAATATAATTTGTATAAATTAATATTAATATAATAATAAAAAACAAAATGAATAATTGTTTTTCAGAAAAAAAAAATGTGTTTTTGGCATAAAAAGTATTAATACAAATATCAAGAATTACTTGAATTCATAGAGAAATACTTGGATAATTTGGAGTAAAATATTTATTAATTTAATTTAAATGAAATCCAATATATTGATTTACATTTCTAAATACTTCAAATTAAATCACAATTTTTATAAAAATTTTTATTTTTCATCATTCACCCAAAAAATAACTATTTATAAAAAATCCTTGAAAATTTAACACTAGATGAATATAATATATTGATATAAAAACATGATATATATTTTTCAAATTTTAAATTTTATAATATAATAATTTATATTTAGAATAATAAATTTTAAAACTTTGAAAACAGTTTAATTAGATTAAAAACATTTCATTTTATACTAATTAAAAAATCATATGTAATAGTTATAACACATGTGAATCCATTAAATATTATCATGAATATTAATATGTCATAATTTTTATCTAATATTAATTTTACATCAGTTATCATATTACATTTCATTCTACTCTATTTAATCATCATTCAGTTCTATATAAGTATCAATATTGAATTTTATAAGGATCATTCTGTGTAAGGACAATTTGTTATTGTGTGATGATTATTAAGGATCATAACTATATGATTTAATGAAAAATTAATCAAATAACTATTATGGTAATTTTTAATAATCATAAAATCTGATTCATTAATCATTAAACAATGTATATATGAAACTAATGCAGTTATTAAGGGATAATGAAGATATAAAACATATATATTTAAAATAAAGTCAAAGTATTATTTTATGGATTTTTATTTAAATATTAACACAATATCATAATTAATTATATTTTCATAGTAGAGGATACAGAAGAAGTAGTTGGTTTTATTTTTCAATATGTTTTTGTACCAATTTTAAGGATCCAGTCATCTCTTATATTTTATGAAATTTAGTTGGAATTTTAAAAGTCGATATAATATCATTTTTGTCCCAACAAAAATTTTATCATATATAAAACTAGAAAAATAAAAATATTATTAAAAATATTAATATTTATATTGAAACGAAATTATGGTTAAAATAAAATTATAATGATGTGGAGTTCTGTCTATTTTAATGAAGGGGAATAGGAAACATATGTTGGAGATTTAGTTCTTCCTATGAATGAATGTGGACAATTTCAATATCATGAACAAGAATGTTTAATATGATGAAAAAAAATTAATATATCATCCATATCTCATTAAATTATTTTCATTATAGATAAAATTTCTTTCTTCCTTCTCATGTACTATTAAATACATATTTTGATAAGGATAATTTCATCATGGAATGAGTAGTTTGAACCTATGTGTGATGAAAAGTAGTTAGTTTTTTTGATTTTTTGGACAATGATTCTGGAGGGTTTATGTTGCACATAATTTTGTAATCACATATAATGCAGTGGATATTCTATCAAAGTAACATTGGTACACTGGCAATTTCATGCTCCTTGTATTATCCTATTTTGGTTAAAAAACTAAAAATACATTTTACTACCATACTAAGTTTTTTTAAGATATAGAGTGATGGAGAGATAAATAAATGTTTCATTAAAATAATTAACCTTGTTAGAATCAAGGTGAAAATTTTAAAATTATGATAACCTGATCCCCCCCCCCCCCCCCCGTCATCAGGGTGAATTCCTTTATTTGGACCGATAGGTGTTATCAATGTACGTTTTAAGATGGTAATATGTATTTATCTATTCTAAGAATATAAATCACTGTCAATCACTATAGATTACCTATTTTGAAGGAAAATTTTCCATTTATGGAATCATTTTAGGTTGTGTTATTTTTTATATTTATTAATTAACATAGTCTTGGTAACCATGAATGGTCTTTCATAATGTAAAAAAGAAAATATACTTTTCATTGAATGACAAAAAATAATTATATGGTGCTTTTTTTGAAATCAATGTGATGGGGACCATAAGTTAATTCATTTTAATCAAAGTTTATTTTAAGAAATACATCTCATCCGATGTGGGAGAATCTCATAATTATTTATGAAAAATATTCAAATATTTTTCAATGAATGTTATATGTTTATTGGAATAAATATGAATTTATTTAAATTATCATAAATAAAGTGGTTGATATTTTTTTTCATTCAACAAATATATTAGTCAAAGATATGTGTGGTCATAGAGATAACATTGATGATGAAAAAATTGTTAAAATAAATTATATATGGTTAACTATTCATTTTAAACTGTAAGACTCGGTGCCCAAAGATGAACATATGATAGAATTATCTTTGGATATTGTGTGTAATATGATTCTAGAATATAAAATAGAAAGATTAACGACAATGAATACATGGATAAAGATAACTCACATGAAGTTTCCTTAAAATAAATGAAGAAAATCTTGGAGAAGGGGGATCCTAAACATGAAAATGTTGATGATGTTTTTCTTTTCAGGCTTATATTATAAAAATAGTATGAGGAACATTCCATGAAAAGATTATTATCACTTGATTTATAGGTTTAAAATTATATAACCATGTGTATTTGTGTCATAATTATAATCATGGTGATGATGAAAATGATATCATTTGTAGTTAAGAATAAATGGAAGGCAAAGGTAAAAATCTTTTAGGGAAAATATTTTCCAAAAAGAATAAATT
The DNA here is from genome assembly GCA_963277665.1 of Viscum album. Classification (NCBI taxonomy): domain Eukaryota; kingdom Viridiplantae; phylum Streptophyta; class Magnoliopsida; order Santalales; family Viscaceae; genus Viscum; species Viscum album. The sequence goes on from OY728131.1 coordinate 1,550,751,495, forward strand.
TATATCTCATGAAGTTTAATATTTACAAGAAAGTAAAATTATTGTTGTTAATGATCGTGGAAACCTCATGGATAAAATCAATGTGGATGTTGAAGATAGTCCATTTGTTGAGTACATAAATGGAAAACGAATATGAATGACTTATAAAATTGAACTCAAAACTAAAAAAATGTGTATCTTAAAAAGAATTAAAAATACTATAGGATAAAGATTGTAAGGTCATTATAATTTCACATGAGAGTTGACTATATATGAAATATAAAGAATAAGAAAAGTACATATTGAATGTAAAAAAATTGAAAAAATTATATATGTAAATTTATATAACTGAAATAAAGAACTCAAGGTTAGTCATAGAGAAAAATAATAAGCCCATATTATTGATTCCCTAACAAAAAATATGAATTAATGAGTTAAAATAATTATAGAACATTATTGGGAGTTTGTGAGGTGTAAATAAAATTTTGGTGATATACAAATACTTCTTACTCTTGGAATAAGATAAGGGTTATTTTTTACTATAGATACTAAAGAGGGTAAATAATATTGTGGGGAATTTAAAATAATAGTTTAGGGATTCCCACATTTAAAATAATTTTCTTCCAAATTAAAGATGATTTTATCTGATGATCATGGGATGTGAGTTATCAAGGTTTATCATAAACCTTAAGCAATAACACAGGAAAAAAATTATTTTCAAAAAACTATAAAATGAAAATATTGATGAAAAAATAATTAAAATATATGAATAATAATAAGGTTTTATTACAATATATTAGCATGTATTTCTATAAGGATGGATAAAGGATAAAGAAAGGATCAAAACTTTATGTATATCTATAATTTATTACACATGGACCTATTCTAGGTACTTTAAACAACCACAAAATATGATTAATGAATCATCCTTACAAGATATAGGAAATAAATTCAATATTCAATGGATAATAAAGCCATAATACTTTGAAATTTATAATGTAATATTAAGGATGATTCTATGTAACTGTTTTTGAGCATGAAGAAATGTTTATAAAGAAATAATATGGTGACGTGTAGGTTATTGCACAATGAGTTGATTTAAATTTTAAATACATAGTTTTTTAAAAGATTCGGTATCAAATCATCTATAATATGTCATCTAATTTTGTTTTAATTTTATATAGGGAGTGATTTTCTCTATAAATCAAGTAAATATTTTAGCACGTGGATAACTAAAAAATATTGAAAAGAAGAAAACAAAAAAATAATTAATAATTTAAATCGTCACATGAATATGGGAAATTGGATTTTTTCCATTCAAAAGAAGGATAATAGAACCAATATTCAAGATAGTAAATAGTTCACTCTACTACAAAAGTAGAATTACATTCACACACACTATAAAGTTTAAACCAGAAAAGTTCATGTTATAAATTTTGATCTTGAACATAAATATCCCATCCATCTAGTAATGAAATCTAGTGGAAATTTAAACAATAGAATAAAATCAAGTTTCATATTATCCACCCATCATTTACTCAATTACCAGTACATGGAACACTATGAACCCCATTTTTCGCATTGATTTTTCCGTCACATGTAGTTCTAATCATTTCATTATCTTTTAACTAGAAATCCCATAAAATAATATAAACATGATGAGTATATATATACAAAAAATGTACAAAATAAAATTTTAAGAAGGACTGTATTTTTTAAAGATTATTTACTTCACCTAAATGAGAACAAAAAATTACCTTTGTTCTATTAGAAACTGGATACATTTGAGTTGTAAGGGAAATCCTAATTAAAAATTTACGTAGACCACCAAAGAAAGCCCCATAGATTCCTATTCTATTTTACTTTCTTATTATTATTTTATTTGGATTCTTACATAAGTACAGCATCCTCTGATACATAATTTTATAGGAGGGAACTCCTTCAAAAGAGAATGTTTGCTTCGATTTGATCATTGTTAATGCCTTTATAAATAATTGATATAATTAATTGTAAAGGTGGACCAAAACCACTCTTTATAGATTCCCATAATGTGATCCTATTATCACATATAATCAAAATTTCTGGGTAACACTCAATTTTACAATAAAACATACTATCTCTAGTAGATTTTATTACAACAACCACCTATTTATGGGGAATAGTGAAATTTTCTTTACACTCCATCTTCAATTCTTTTAAAATAATTTCCTTTACCACATGAATGATGAATTATTACATGTCTATCAACTTTTGGACTTGAATATTATCTTAACATCCTCACATTTCATCACATTCTGTGGAATCCTTCATAGAAACATGAAGTTTCTTCTTCGATCCACTTCAATATATACTCTAGAATAATCACCAACTCCTCGAGTGTGGTATTAAGATATTCCCAATCATAATTTCTTCTCTCAAAATATAAAATGATTCATAAATAGAACCAATTCACTAGTGTACATCCAATGACGTATCATTTTAAATTCCCCATTAAAATTTCATTCATTACACATTGGATACATCTAGTAAACTAACTTTTATAGGCCTAAGTATATACATAGCGTAGTGTCAGTGAACTCTATTTGTATCAGACCACTAATGTTTTAATTCTATATAATGATCCATTGATTCATTGACATGTGGAAATGAAAACGCTTCCCATGCCTAACCCAACAATCTCTCACTTGAAAATTGTTTTCTCGGGATTAGTATAACAATTTATCACTCAAATACGATCCTCATGTCCAAAAAAGAATTCTGGTATCCATCTTCTATTCACCTTCCTTTTTTTGAACACGCAGGGATCTTCATGACATGTTCCTTCCCGTATTCTAGGATTCCAATGAAATTATCACTCATCAGTTCTCTAAAATGATCAATGGTTCTACTATAACTATGAAAATATTCTAATGTCCTCTAATTATTATTTGTCCAAACAATATAATAATTGATATATAATATTAATAAATTATTCAAATTCCATAAATAATATTTTCTTTTCACTGTTTCAATTACCATGATTTTATGAATGTCAACATCCAACACTTGGACTTGTGTCTCGGAAAAGGGATAGATTTCTATTACATGACTATTTGGTTACATATTAGGAACCAACATGAATCTATAATATTATCTTATAGAAATTATTACTTCATCATCATTTAGAACCCCATCTGATCTAATTATCAATATAAGTAAGGTATTTTTTATCCTTAAGCATATATTTATTCACCTAGTCCCTACACTTTTTGATATCATCTCGTTCAATATCGATCCATCAATTTCATTAATCATATTTGATGAACCGTTAAAAATTTTAAAATCACTAACATATAAATGTACATAAGGTATTTGGTAAGTTATTTCACTCTATTTATAGTAGCCCAAGTCCACAGCATCAATATTATTTGACAAGGATATAAAATTATCCTTATTTAAGCACATTGATTTATCCTATCAGAGATAGATTCTCCAAGGAATATCCATCCAATTATTTTGTATAACTTTTTATTTTTATTATCTTTCTCATTCTAGACCAACTCATTGTCCATCTACATCATGGATCATTACATTCATCAAACATACCTTGATGTGTTTTGATTTCCCTCATATAATCCATCAGAACATGAACACGACCCTCTACTACTAAATATTTCAATCTCTTCCATAGTCTCCCAAAAAATCACCACATTGAATTAAAATTGATATCTTTACTTCTATATCGCATCTATGAACATTCATAATCCTTTACTCAGTCTACATTTTCTTGTCATCTGTTCACTTTCACAAAAACACTCATAAATATCTTCTACTGGAGCATGAAAACCTAAGAATATATTAATTAACCATAATTCCCTATAGTGTGAAATTTATTTCACCATTTTAATTCTATCTTAATTCTACATGTCCATCTTCCAATGAATCAGGAATATGCCACACCATATCCATTGATCCAATATCATTACTAAAACATCACATATAAGAGACTATCCAAAATACTCCACATTCTAAGACTCAAAAATCGTTTTCCAATAAAAAAACATAGCCAAATTCTTAACATAACACTTGGTCTCAAAAAAGGTTACAAATATAGAAAGACCAAAAGATTACATGTTTTTATAACCCTCTAAAATATTTCCTTCTAGTTATAAGACTTCCTATCACCATCGACTTTCATATACATGAAGAAGTGATTTTTTTCTCCTCTAAAATATCATTTTTGTAAAATATTTCATCAACCTCTTAAATTCACATTTTCGGATCAATAGGCATGATATTTTGTGTTTCCTTCCTGATCACTAAGCATTATTATATTTAATTTCTCTTTGCAACAGAACGTAAAAGTCCCCCATGAGTATAATCAATAAAAATCCCAAGGATTTACATCCACCATTATCATATTATAAATCTGTTACTAAACCATCTAATATTTTTCCACCAAAAACCTTATCTCCCAGTAAATCAATACAAAATAATGGATCATTATCATTTTTCATAATTTTAGTAGTCGTCCACTAATATATAGAATTAAAACACAATGAATAGAACCTGAAACATTAATCCTTATACTCATTTGGAAATTAAATATTTCAATAAACAATTCTAGTATTAGAACCATATTTCGTTGATATTCTATTTGTTTATTGTAATAATGATCCCTTATAAATTTATACTACCACACATTGTTTCCAAGAACTATATAAAAGATCTAATCCCTCTTTTTGGGGAGGAGGGGCATATATAGATCATCATATGATCTCTTTAATGGTAATTCATTATATTGTGAAATAAAATTCCTTAATGAACTCCTACATCTGATCATTTATCCCCCACAAACCCAGTGACTAGAATTAGTATGACCGATTACCCACACCGTAATATCTTGGATTCCATCACCTCTTGTTCCATTCACATTAGGAATTTTTTCGAGTACCTCACATGTGAACAAAAACCTGATAAACACAAGTATTAAAGAAAAATATATAACACACTAAATGTAATGGTTATGTGGTTCAGACATTATTTCATATATCGCATTATTAAATAAAATATCACATTCAATCCACCAAAACAAAGACACATCGGAGTTCAAAATGAAATAACATTCTCACAACCCAGCCCATACCACCATAATATATATGACCAAAAAAACGCAATTAAATATTTAAACTATCCTCATCCAGGACTTTTGGATTCAGTATATCTGCCTCTATCACCTTGATATACCAAGGATAACAACTCCAATATGACATTCACCTTTAGGTCAAACCCTGTCAATGCCTATTTCAATCATTATCTTATTAATTTTAATATGTTAAACAATTTGACTTCATATAATGGTTCCAATCAGTCATCTAGTCAACACCATCATCCATGGAGTGGGGTAACCCCATATTAATTGATCACGTTTCCTTTTACTCTACACTAAAAAATTTAAAAAACATTTCCACTAATTAATAATTAATGAATTCTTCTATGTCCCATCATCAGTAAATTATCACATGTCAGGACCCTCTACACTTCGCTTCACCTACTTCATGCATCCATTCAGTTACTATAATATCCCACTTCTATATTCCAAACTCTATTCTATGTAATCATTACTATCTCTACAAGAATAATCTTCTAATATCCCTCCTTAATAAATTTAACTAATAAACTACTATGATTTATCCACCGAACTCATTTATCCATCATAAAATATGGATATAACATTATAAGTCACCTATAACATTTTATTTTAACATAGAATTCCCTCTATTTGATAACATATATTTTCCTTAAAACTATATATCCCAAGGTGATGGTGAAATATCTCCATCTATTCACTCACAACTGTTTCTTCTGTACAATGAGATTTCATTTTTCCAACACATGACTAATAAAATAGTTATCACACCAAACCCAAAAAAATGAAGAATTATATTCCTTGTGCATTGTATATTTGAAAAATATTCTATATAAGGAAATTTTTATAGACCATTCATGTGTAATTTTTGATATATATTTTTAAGAGAATAATTTAATTACTGTGTGAAAAATCAGAAACTAACTATGAAGAACGGTTATGATTTTATAAGTGTTGTTGTGGAATGTTAGTATGAACGGTTAGTGTGGACACAAAAAAATTTTAATCACATATATTGTAATTTAATAAGTAACATAGGTGAATCAGTACAATGTGAATTTCATACTCATTGGATTATCCCAGTTTCATTAAACAAAATAAAAATTATTTTTTACACAACACAAACTTTTTCAATTATGAGAGAATGTGAGGGAGGGATAAATAATTCATCTTGTAAAATAGTGAAACTAATAAGTATCAAGGATAAATCATTAAACTTAAAACACATTGATTCACAACCAATTTTGTAGGGTGAGTTATTTGATCCAGACCAACACATCAAAAACAACTCCTTCAAAGAGATATACATCCTCACTAAATAATTGTTTTCACGTCGACATAAAACAATCTCCAAATTAACATTAATTTTCAATATCCACCAACAATTCATCCATTAGTATTTATATAACTATTTTACTTCACAAAAAATTATTTTAATCCACATTATTCACCAATTACGATTCTTTTAATCCCATATGGATTAAGGTGAAATTGTTCCTCAAAATATATCAGAATAATTTTTTTTATTATATCTTCTAAATTCTGTTATCGCCCTCTCTTGTAATGATCTAGAAATATTTTTTCCAATAACATCAATATGTGGTTTAACATCACCTTAATATTCCACATCCTAGAATGAAAAATTATGTTCCTAACATAGTGGATTTCACAATGCCAATCATAGAATAAAATTCCAATATATTACATTCTACTCAGACATTTAGATATCCTATTCAGAGAAATCATTTACATCCTAATTTTTTTAGATAAAAATAAATTTATTCCATTATTTATAGTGAAATTATTTTTTAAATATCTAATATAATACTCAAATTATTCCTTCTATTGGTGAACAAAAATATTGTGCTTCACTTTCATGTATCTGGACACCATCAAATTAATAACACCAAAAAACCACTAAAATAGTTAATTATTTATAAACTATGAAACAAAATTATATACTAATTCAAATACCATAAAATCCAAAATGAAATCCTCTCAATTATCTCTCCCATTATTTTTCATGAATCTATTAACTACTCCAACTTATTGTTTATTATTAGGTCATGTAAAAACCATGACATATATCAAGATTTTGATAGTTGCTGAATAGGGAATGTAATATTTTTTACTCTAAATCATCATTAATTTATTATTCCTTCTCATTGTTCAAAATGAAGTGTTTATCTTAAGTAATGGTCACTGATTTCACATCACTCTTGAAATGGTTCTAGAACGACTTTTTGATGTCTTTATAATGACATGGGTAAAAAGTATTAGATGTTGAAAAAATTACTATAAACATCACCAAAATCTCTATTAAGTTACTTAATCACATATATTCTTTAAAATTAATCATTAAAGGCATCAAAGCATTTCATTACAATAACATGAATAAGTATTTCATTAACAATGAGATATCGAACGTTGAAACGCCAATCCTTATTCACCTTCCAGTAATAGAAAATGTCAGCATTAATCTCTATAAACACCACTTATTCATAATAGAATTGAATATATTATTTCAAGGAATTTTTTAGAATTTCATACCATTAAGAAATAGCTTTAGTTTTCATGAAATATATATGTTATATTGATTAATGAAACATATCATCTACATTATGAAATTGTCATCTGTGTCCTTGTAAAGAAAAGTGGTCATTACAACTAACATATGAAGATGATGTTTCTCAATTACTACCACACTAAGTAACATCCAAATATTAATATGGCTAAAAACAAAATAAAATATTTTAGAAAAATCCATAACTCTCATTTTTTGAATTCCCTTTTCTACTAGATATCATTGAACCTCTCCCTACAATCCACATATTTCATTATATCGTTATTGTACTTATTCTAAATAAATATCATATCATTAATACTCTTCGTTATCTACAATATATTGGACACAAGGATCCAATATCATACCTCATGGATAACTCACTCTAATTAGATGCTGTCACACATGAAATTTGTTACAGTTTCTTGGGCTCTCCAACATCCATCATAAGTATGATGTTAAAAATTCTTTCACATCTATGTAAAATTTTCCCACATAATGACCCATACCTAACAAATAGTGTTATTACATCATAATTGAATCATACTTATTACAACATATAACAAAACTGTGATTGGACTGTATAGGTATAGTGTATTTAGAAACAGGGAAACATAAACAACTGGTTCATAAATCATCTACATTGTCTCCCGTTTATTTCATCATATCTGGGGTCACTTTTTGGCGCATCCTACTTAATACCCCTCTTCCTGACCTGGAAAAAACATACAATGTTTGATCTAAAATTCTCAGTAAGTGTAACAAAAGAAAATATCAATCATATAATATTCATAAGAACATAAAATTTTGAAAATCTTATCCTGCATAAGAGATGGAATAAATCATAGTACTGAAATGTAATCTCAATATTCATAACATAAGAAATGAATCTTTGTGTAACACACACATAATCATAGAAAATCATTTCATATTAGTCAATACTCATTTCCAATACCATCATAGCAAACAAAGTCCATTAATGAACTGAGTTCACTCCTCGTTCCACTCCTGTATCACTGAACCAGATTAAATTTCCATTCCAGCCATGTCTATATCAGAAGGTATAAATCATTACCCAATTTATGGGAGAGAGATATAGGTCCCACCCATCTCATAATGAAACCATTCTTATGTGTTCCACAAAATCATAAATCATACATCATAACAAAACCCATATAATAAAAATGGGATTCTTAAACATCATGCCATCATAACAAAATCGGAATTCATAAAAATAATTCCACCATAACATAATCCAATCAATGTAATAATAGGGATAGAAGAAGAACCCTATATTACCTTATACAGAAAATATTTTTGAAAAAACACTTGAACTCCATTCTGGAGGAAAATATCCTTTCTACTTCAAAAACATTTTTCTTTTCATAACATGTCACAAAATTTTAAACTAAAAGATGTTAATTGAAAATGAACTTGAAAATATTTAATAGAAGCTTCATGGAGATATTTTTTTTATGAAATCATAAAAATATATTCATGTTGCATATGTTAATGAAAAAATTATTCTCGTACTTTGGTCGGAAAAGTAAAAAAGTATCTCGTACTAAAAAAGACACAATATTACTTTCATATCTGTTACTAAAACTTTACCAATAGGTAAGGAGGATATAAATAATATTATATATTTTGGAAACAAAGATGTGGATGATAAATATCCACCAAAAAATTCTGATGTATAAATAATCTCGGATAAAAATGAGATTGCGAGATTTTCCCTTACCTTCGGTCTGATATGCTCTATATGTATCTGAACCTCCTCTATAATGATTTAAATAATGTCATTGACTTATTCCAGAATTATATACACTATTATGATATCATACATGGTCATATTATTATCTTATTATTTAGTAATATTTTAGTTCTACTAGTTATTCAGGTGTTCATTGCATTATGTTCTTATGCATGTTTTGTCGAATAAATTTTTATACCTATTTTTAGGTTATCACTAAATCATATACATAATTTTATTAGTATAATATATATCAGATTTATTCATTCAAATCTTTTATATAATCATGGTTTAATTAAGATCGTGTGGAATACATCACATCGCACCGTGGAGACGGTAAGCTATACGTACACACGAGTGATGATATCATTCCCATAATTATTGAATTGTATTTGAGTGGATGATATAAAATATAAGAATTAGTATAATGTTATAATAATCATATATAGTTATCATTTACACCATTATACCCATCATATTAAGTTTGTGGTGGGAAACATATTACACCACGGCATGGAGATAGTATTTCGTACGTACACACGCGTGGTGATTTCGTTTTCCATAGGATTGGTAGAAGGGGAAATAGGGTTGTTTCATATTTATAATAAAATATCAGTATATGAGTTATACAGATGTTATTACTTTATAATGAAACAAATAAATAATGGGATGAAGAAGAAGAAATAAATCAAAACAATCTTTAATGGATATTACCTCTTCTTCGACGTGCCTCCTCTAAAACAACTCTTACGGCACTAAAGTTGGTCTTTGAAGAAGACCATAACCAATAGTATGTTTCTAGGGAAGTGAATAAGAGTAACGAACATGTTTTTTTCTGAGCATGATGGCTCAAAATGTTGTGAGGGGGAGAGGTAGGAGGTTCCCTTTTATAAGAGAGGAGAGGGGCATTTTCTGAAACCTCCAAAATAATAATTTATAATAAACTTAATCCCCACATTAAAACATCGAAAAATGACCCAAATACCAATCTTAGATGTGATAAGGTTGTAATATCATCAAAAAATAATATTTAGACATGTTGGGAATTTATTTTAGACCATATAAAGTTGATTTATACTTATTTAATCTATTTAATTTTATTTGTGGTAATCATATTCTAAATTTTAAATTATTTTAAAAAATAACATATGTTTTCTGAATTTTCTATAATTTGGTAATGTATGAAATTTTAGGCCATATAAATTTTAATTTATAATTTTTATAATTTTTTGTTTTTTTTAAACAATTCTATAATATGTTATTTTTAAAAACTAACAATATTATCAAATTTGACAATATTCATTTATTTTAATTTTAATAAAATCCACACAGAGTATATATTCGAACCAAAATATTTAATAGATTCCTAACATGTCATACTCATCTATAAAATTTGTTCAGAACATTAATTAGTTCATATAATATTTATTTTAATATTTTTAAAACCATTTATTTCATATTTCAATAAATAAAATAATTTCTACATCACTATTGTGTCATCATTAATGATAATTAATTAATCCTTAAAAATTGTAAATAAATTTTCATGATGTATATAATTATATTATACTTCTTTATACTATTTATATTTGAAGTTTTATAGGTTTTATCACTAAATTAATATTATTACACTTATAAGATATAAGATAGTGACATGTTTTCACTTTCTTTGGTTTTAATAATAATTATATCATTTTTATGGTCAAAAGTCCATGAAATGAATATATTCCGACACTTATGTAATATGGGTCGACTTTTATTCATCAAATATAATTTTCGCGAGTGTTATGATAATTTTATAAACTTATTTTTATCCATAATAACCTGATTTACCTTTAACTGTAGTAAATAAAATATCTCGTAGTTAATATTCATAATGTTTAAAATTAAAAATTAGCCTATTAACATAATTTTAACATACTGATTTCATATATGGAATCCATTTTTCCAAATTTAAAACATAGAAATTGCAGTAATTAATTTAAAAATAATCACGCTATTGATAAAACGGGTTTTTAAAAGTTAAAACACTGCAAAAGTTTGAAATGTTTTTACCTATGAATTCAATATGAAATTAATGATAATGACTCTAATTATATTAAATGGTAAAAATATATTCTATTTATACTATAAAACTATTAAATTTTAACATCTATCCACATAAATTATCTTGATGAAAAAAATAAGAAAAATTTAGTGTATTTTAACTATTCATCAAAATATGAAATTTATCAGAAAAGTATCAAAAATATATCCATAGTAAATTTTTATAACCTAATTCAAAATATGAAGTTTAATTTTTAAAATTGAATGTATAATATTTTAAAAAATATATTTAAAATGGGTGCTCCTTCAAAAGGCGGTAAAACTACATTTTTTTAAAATACTTATTTTATCAAAAAATTGAGTTTGTTTTCAAATCTCTTTATAGAAAATTTGTAAGATAATTTATAATGTTATAAAATTCAATATTTGGTAAATACTATTCATAATTTCTAGTTGATGTTAATATTATAGTAGTATATTATTGTTTAGTTAAACATGGTATTGTGTAAAATGAAAGCTATCGAGGAAGGTTTCTCTAGTGAGTAATGAAAGCCAAGATAATGTGGTGTATAGTGAACAATTCCTTTGGTGTTGCATGTAACATAAGACATAAGAAAATATTTCTCATAAAATCTTAGGTTGTTACATTCTACCCCCCATAAAATAAATTTCTCCCTTGAAATTGATCACTTTTTATCAAACACATGAGGATACCTCTCCCTTATCATATCCTCAAGTTACCATGTAGTTTCTTCTAATTATAGTTTCCTCCATAAAACATTAACCAAGTGAGTTGTCTTGTTTCATAGAAATTTTTCCCTACGATCCAAAATCACTATTATCTATTCTTTTTAAGAATTATCTTCCTCCAACTGTACAAATTCAGAGCATAGTACATGTGAAGGATCAGGTATGTACTTTCTCAGGAGAGATACATGAAACATGTCATGAATTTGAGAGCGATTTGCTGGAAGTTCTAATCGGCAATCTACTTTCCCAACGTGATCTAGTATTTCGAAAGGACTAATATACCTAGGAATCAGCTTGCACTTCTTTCAAGAATCTCATAACTCTCTTCCAATTAGATATTCTTATGAACACTTTATCACCTACTTCAAACTCTAGGCCTTTTCTTCAGTTGTCATCACAACATTTTTGTCAACTCTGAGTTGCTCTTATGTGTTGTTGAATAGATCTGGCCTTTTCTACCATCTCATCAACAAGATCAGGTTCTAATTGATTTTATTGCCCAATATCATCCCAGTAAGATGGAGTTATGCATTTATTTCCATAGAGGGCTACATAAGGAGCCATCTGAATACTATAATTAAAGCTATTATTATAAGAAAATTCCACCAATGGTAGGTGTTGATCCAAACCACCTTTTAAATCCATAAAGAACGGTCTCAACATGTCTTCCATAGTTTTAATAGTCCTCTTAGACATACTGTATGTCTGAGGATGGTAGGCAGTGATGAAACTCAACTCTGTATCTAGAGATTGCTGAAGACTTCGCCAAAACATTGAGGTAAACCTCAGATCACGATCAAATATAATGGAAAGTGGTACTCCATGAAATCTTACCTCTTCTTTTAAATATATCCTAGCAAGTTGGTCCAGAGATAAATCCTCTCTAATAGCAATGAAGTGTGCTAACTTAGTAAGATGATCAAATATAACCCAGATAGCCCTTTTGGATGTTTTGGGAAGTCTGATGACAAAGTCCATAGTTATGCTTTCCCATTTCCATTATAGAATGGGTAATGGTTGTAACATCCCTTTAGACTTCTATATCTCAACTTTAACTCGCTGACAAACCAAGCATCGAGAGACATATTAGGTGATATCTCTTTTCATGCCATCCCACCAAAAGTACTCTTTCGGGTCCATGTACATCTTTATACTTCCATGATGAATAGAGAATGAAGAACTATGAGCCTCATCAAGCATATCCTTCTTTAATTATTGTATGGTAGGAATATAGACATGTGTCTTGAACCTTATTATCCAATCACAATTAAGGTTAAATTCAGTAACATTCCTCACCTTCTTTTTAAGCACAACATCCTCCTTCGGTGCCTCTTTAATCTTCATTTGTATAGACGGTTGAACATTCATTTGAAAAAGATATGATATCTCCCCTTTCATTAATATTATAAGATGCATCCTTTTTAAATCCATAAATATTGGATCATATGTGATCCTCATCATGGATAAGCTATCTTGGTCTTATCGACTTAATGCGTCTGCCACTTTGTTTGCTTTCCCAGGGTGGTAATCAATTGAGCATTCATAATATTTTATCATCTGCAGCCATCTTCTATGGCGCATATTCTGCTCATTTTGTTTGAAAATATACTTGAAACATTTATAATCAGTGTAAATAACACACATTATCCATAAAGATAATGCCTCCAAATCATTAATTCCAATATTACCATAGCTACCTCCAAATCATGAGTTGGGTAATTTTCTCATGGATTTTCAACTGTTGTGAGGCATGAGAAATCACCATATCACACTGCATGTGAACACACCCCAGCACCATCTCAGATGCATCACTATAGATCACAAATCTTTCTCCACTACAGGGTAGTGTGAGCATAGGTTCACTAGCTAACCTTCTTTTTACATTTTTTAAATTATCTTCACATTTCTCCATCCAAACAAACATACTCATTTCCGAGTCAATTTTGTTATTAGGTTATATAATCTTGAAAAATATTTCACAAAACGTCTATAATACCCAGCTAAACCATGAAAACATTGGATTTCAGTTACAGTTGTTGGTCTCTACCAACTTTCAATAAACTCTGTTTTTTCTAGAACCACATATATTCCATATTTTGAGATTATGTGACCCAAAAATGAAACTTTTGGAATCAAAAATTCACACTTGGTAAATTTTCCATAAAGCATCTCCTTTATTAGGGTCTTTAATACAATTCTTAAGTGATCATTATGTTCTTCCTTACACTTTAACTAGACAAGAATATCATCTATAAAGACTACAACAAACATATCAAGATAGTCTCTAAAGACACTATTCATTATATCCCTGAAGATAGCAGAGACATTAGTAAGACCAAATGGCATCACTATAAACTCATACTGTCTATACCTTGTACGGAAATCTATATTTTCTATATCCTCAATTTTTACCCGTAATTGATGATACCATGAATGAAGAACATTCTTGGAAAAGTATTGTGTCACGACCTATCCTCATGGCCCGTGTCGTGATTACCCAAGCCCGCCTTCCATAGGCCAGAGGCGGGCGACTAGCACCAAAGGCGCAAATCACAAAAAAAAATGGAAGTAATTGCCTTTATAAAGTAAAAAAACACAACAAAGTACGCATGTGAAGTAAGCACTAATTAAAATTGGGTACAAGGTATGTACTGAAAAGTAAATGGGCTAGTATACAAACCCAACTAAAAGTACAGTAGAACTGAAAGGAATGTTCAACAACAGTAAGTAAAACAGAATCACTGAGTCATCCTATGGAAATCCCACCTGAAGGGTGGGAATAGATAGTCTCCTCAGCTCCTTGGTTCTGACCATCAGCTCCTTGAACGTCTCGCCAAGTGGTCCACCTCCGGGTACCGTCCATCTCCACAAGCCTCCCCCTCGATCACTGTTGTCCGTCATCTCCATCCAACACAACGTAGTGCAGGCATAACCCGTGCAGGGGTGAGTATATGATACTTAGTAGGGACCCCGATATAGCATCCCGCCATTTTATAACATAAACTTTCATTACAATACACATAACTGAGGATCTTTAAGGTCTAGTGTCGTGGAAACCAGGAACAAAATACATAAAAAAACATAAAACATTCTTCTTAAACACTTGAAAGGCTTCTCCTTTAGTTCATCTTATGTTCATTATGCATCTCATAACCTGGGGACATACATCCAAAGAAAGGGTGAGCAGAAGGCCCAGTAAGGGAAACAAGAGGAACATTTTACATGTGAACTGGATATACTTCAATAAGGACATGAAAAGGACTTTAAGGCATGAGAAATAAATCATGAGGAATTTCATAATAAAAACAACATTTTTCATAACTTGAAGATGTGTCTGCAACATTTAATTTTGAGAATCGTTTCGTTTCACCAAGGTCCATCCCCAAGGTGTCGTTAAAAATTACCAAGGTTATTCACCAAGGCGTCGTTAAAATGGTCATCTCTAGAGATTAAGTCTTTACCCAATGCATTGGAGCGCTATCAGGGCGCACCCTTAAATTTTCCTTTATTATCATGTGATCCACATATATCATCATCAAACATTTCATAAATAACCCATATAGCATAAAATAAATGGGTTTCATTTCTTAATCATAACATTTTAAAAACTGCTTTAATGACATGATCTTTACGGCACTTTAAACCCACGGAAGGGAAAGTGGGTCTCATGTATGTAAATCCCAGAATTTGAAATAGAACATTTTGATATATATGTGAATACCCTTGTAGAAATAAGAGATTTGAGTTTTCACTTTATAACATAAAATAATTTTGAGAAAAGAGGGAGAGGCATTTTGAGACGAAAATTCTGCAGCATAACGGCTATGTTTCGGGGTTTTAGAAAACATTGAAAAGAGAGGGGACATGGGTCACCCACTCATAAATGATCCATAAAACAGTAAGGGGACAGAATAAGAAGGATATATGGACATGGTAATGAAATTTGAAGGGCATACCATTTGAAATGAAAAACATGGAAGGAAGACAAAATTTAGATTTCTCTTATGAAAATTCGGCAGCCTAACGGCGTCACTTAAACTTCAATAAAAAGAATTGACAAGATCAAATAGGGTCCCTCATCATATGATCATAAGAGATCGGTATGATAGATATAGAGATCATACCCCAACATAATAAAAAGGAACTTGAAAGACTTGACATGAAAATTGAACTTGAAAAATGAGAAGGGTGAAAGAATCACTTAAACATTCGGCAGCCTAACGGCGTCACTTAAACTTTCATAAAATGAAATGATGAGAGTAAGAGGGGATCTCTCATCATATAAACATGAAATGGGCAGTAAGAAGAATATAAAAGAACATCCTCTCACATAAGAACATGGAGCATAAAAGTAATGACATAAAAGAGATTACATGAAAAGAGGAGAGGGGTCGGATCCCTTACCTTAAAACGTGACTCTTGAGACTCAAAGGATTGGACCTTGAGGGCTTGGGGGCACCTTGGGAGGACTCCTTGGAAGGTTAGAAGACAAGAACATCGTTGGGGGATAGTTGGGAGTGAAAACTAAAGGAGGAAAGGGTGGGTATTTATAGGAAAAGTGAAGGGACAAGGCATTAATGGCCAAGGGACACCTCACTAGTGGTTTTGGAAAAACCATGGGCTTGCCCATGGTATTTGCCCAATGTATTGGCCACTTGGGACACCTCACACCTTATCTTACTATTCATAATTCGACCATATTGAATATATACTTAATACATCATTTAATGATGTCATTAAACACCTGTAACTTAAAAACTATACTTTCACTATTCACCGAAAATTCAACTTTCTCAGAATAATCGCAAAATTTCACCTTAACCAAATATCAATGCTATGATTTCAAAAATGAACTCCATTTTATAAAAATAATTTTCTAAATATTTTTAATTTTATTTTTAAATAAATACACTATTCATCGAAAATTCATTTTTTTCAGAAAAATCCCCAAAAATTACCATAACATAATATCGATTCCCTGAGTTCAAAAATAAAGTCATTTTTATAAAAATAATTTTCTAATTATTTTTAATTAAATTTTTAATTAAAAAACACTATTCATCTGAAAAAACTAATATTTGAATAATAATTTATGAAACTGTTATTTACCCATTTTATTGAATCACATTACTTAATCTAGGTGTCTGAATTATATTAAAACTTTCTTTGAGTGAAAATTACTAATCCATTTGGTCACATTACTAATCCTAAGCGTAAAATCACTATTCATAATTTACTATTCATCAAAAATTAAGTTGATCTTATTAGACTCCAAATTCCTTAATGAACACTTTTGTAGAAGACCATTTTTTGAAAATCATTACACATCATTAGTTATTTAGGGTTTACATAAGTATTTCAAAATATCCCTTTTTCAAAATTCATCAATAAAATACATTCTAAAATTATCTAGACATTTGAAATTTCACAAACATCACTAAAGGAAGAAATCTCAATTTATTCACCCGAAAGGATTACACAAGGAAACTAGGGTCTCATCACATATCCCCTTATAACACTGGCATAAGACCTAAGTGTAAGGTGTGCTATGGTGAGAGAGTCTGAGGGAGTCTCAGATAACATTGCCCTAGTAGCAATCTCCACTAACTTGAACTTCTCCTGCAAGCGTTTTCGTTCAAGCTTGACATGCTGGAGCTCGCGTTGGGATTGGTCCAAAGCGAAGCCCACAGATGCTACCTCCTTCCCAAGATCTGATAAGTGGGCTTCATAAGGGTTGAGTCTACTGGATGAAGCCATCGACTCCTCTTTCTTCATTAACCATTAACATCTTATTAAATCAATAAGAGTAAGTTAATATACTACTCAAAAAGATTGGGTCGTTACATTCTTCCCCCCTTAAGAAATTTCGTCCCCGAAATTTATACTTGAGGCCTAGTCGAAAAGGTGAGGGTACTTTTGCTTCATCGTTTCCTCAGGCTCCCAAGTCGCTTCTTCATATTTATGATTCCTCCACAACACTTTCACAAGGTGGGTAGTCTTGTTTCATAGGACCTTGTCTCTACGGTCCAAGATCTCCACTGGCTGCTCTTCATAAGAGAGGTCATGTTCATGTTGTACCACCTCTGGGTTCAGTGCATGCGAAGGGTCGGGTATGTACTTCCTCAAGAGAGATACATGGAAGACATCATGAACTTGAGCTAGGTTTGGCGGAAGTTCTAGACGATAGGCCACTGCTCCTATGCGATCAAGGATTTCATAGGGGCCAATGTACCTAGGGCAGAGCTTCCCTTTCTTCCCAAACCGCATTACTCTCTTCCATGGAGAAATTCGAAGGAAGACTTTGTCACCAACACCAAACTCCAAGTCCCTTCGACGATTGTCAGCATAGCTCTTCTGCCGACTCTGAGCAGCCTTTATGTGTTGTTGGATGGCATGAACCTGTTCCGTCATCTCTTGCACGAGATCAGGCCCAAGAAGCTTCCTCTCACCAGTTTCATCCCAACATGTAGGAGTTCTACACCGCTTTCCATATAGAGCTTCATAGGGTTCCATCTGAATACTCAAATGGAAGCTATTGTTATAGGAGAACTCAACTAATGGGAGGTGTTGATCCCATCCACCTTTAAATTCCATTGAGCATAATCTCAGCATGTCTTCAAGTGTCTGAATAGTCCTTTCAGATTGGCCATCAGTTTGAGGATGATAGGCCGTACTAAAATTCAATTCAGTATTCAGAGCATGCTGAAGACTTCTCCAGAACTTTGATGTGAATCTTGGGTCACGATCAGATACAATGGATAGTGGTACCCCATGCAGCCTTACCACTTCCTTCACGTATATCTTGGCAAGCTGATCCAGAGAGAAATCTTCCCGAATAGAGATAAAATGGGCTATCTTGGTGAGACGGTCCACAATAACCCATATCGCATTGTTTCCTTTCGATTTTTTCGGGAGACCAGTTACAAAGTCCATGGTGATATTATCCCACTTCCATACTGGTATGGGTAGCGGTTGTAATACCCCCTTCGGAAGTTTCCTTTCTGCCTTTACCTGCTGACACACCAGGCACCTTGTAGTGTAATCGGCAATCTCCCTCTTCATGTTATCCCACCAATAATGATCACGAAGGTCTCTATACATCTTAGTGATTCCTGGATGTATAGAGAAGGTAGAGCTATGAGCTTCATCCATAAGTTCTTTCTTTATCTCCGGAATAGATGGAACACATAGTCTTGTACGAAATTTCAATACACCTTCTTGATCAATATTGAAATCAGGGAACATCCCATCTTTTACAGCCTCCAACTACTCCTGCAGCAAAGGATCTTCTTTTTGAGCCTTCTTGATCTTCTCTAGTAATGAAGGTTGAGAAATCATTTGGAATAGGGTTGATGATGTCCCTTTCCTTATAATTCCCATGTCCAGTTTTACTAGATCTTTAATCAAGGGATCTCCTACGATCCTCATTGTTGCCAGAACAACAGGATCTTTCCTGCTTAACGCATCCGCGACTTTGTTTGCTCTTCCAGGGTGATAATGAATTGAACAATCATAGTCTTTAATAAGCTCCAACCATCTCCTTTGTCTCATGTTCAATTCTTTCTGTGTGAAAATATACTTTAGACTTTGGTGGTCAGTGTATATATCACAGTTCTCCCCATAAATATAGTGCCTCCATATCTTTAGAGCAAAAACAACTGCCGCCAGCTCTAGATCATGCGTAGGATAATTCTGCTCATGAATCTTCAACTGTTGAGATGCATAAGCAATTACCTTGTCATTTTGCATAAGGACGCACCCAAGCCCTTTCAGAGATGCATCGCTAAAAATAACGAATCCTTCTCCGACAGAGGGTAGTGTTAACATAGGTGCAGTAACTAATCTCTTCTTCAGCTCTTGGAAACTTTCCTCGCATTCCTTTGTCCAGATGAACTTAACCCCTTTTCGAGTCAACTTGGTTAGTGGATTAGAAAGCCGTGAAAAGTTTTTCACAAACCTCCTATAATATCCCGCTAAACCAAGGAAACTACGAATATCAGTTACTGCTGTGGGTTGAGGCCACTCCTCCACAACCATTGTCTTTGCAGGGTCAACCGAGATTCTTTCATTAGTTACGATGTGCCCCAAGAAAGCCACATGTTGTAACCAAAAGTCACACTTTCTGAACTTCCCAAAGAGCCTCTCCTTCCGTAGAGTTTTCAAAATAACTCTCAGATGATCTTCATGCTCCTCACGACTTTTTGAATATATCAAAATATCATCAATAAAAACTACCACAAAGTTATCAAGGTAGTCCTTAAAGACTCTATTCATCAAATCCATGAAAATAGTAGGAGCATTAGTCAAGCCGAAGGGCATAACAGTAAACTCATAATGCCCATATCTTGATCGGAAGGCAGTCTTTGGAATATCTTCCTTCTTCACCCTCAGTTGATGATAACCAGATCGAAGGTCAATCTTAGAGAAGAATTGAGCCCCACGAAGTTGGTCAAATAAATCATCATTTCTTGGAAGAGGGTATCTGTTCTTCACTGTGATCCCGTTCAGTTCTCTATAATCAATGCATAGCCGCATTGATCCATCCTTCTTCTTCACAAAGAGAACTGGTGCTCCCCAAGGAGACACACTCGGTCGGATAAACCCCTTCTCCAACAAGTCTTGGAGTTGTTTCTTTAGATCCTCTAGCTCCACATTTGCCATTCTATACAGAGTCTTTGATATCGGTTGGGACCCAGGTACGAGTTCAACGGAGAACTCTACCTCTCTCTCTGGGGGAGGTCCAGGTAACTCCTCAGGAAATACATCCATGTATTCCTGAACAATCAGAACATCTTCAATTTTTATGCTCCCTTTCCCTTCTTCCTCATCACCGATTAACTCCATAAAGAAAGCTATAGGAGGTGCTTCTAGACAGGGATCAGTTCGGGATATCTCTCCTCGGAAGATAACTGTAGGTCGTTCATTCAAGACTACTGAGATTTCCTTACTTCTGCATTTGATCTTAGCATTATACTTTGAGAGCCAGTCCATCCCTAGTATAATGTCAAATTCCTTCATGGGAATGACTACTAGATTTGAGATAAGATTGTGCTCACCAAAGTAAACACTAGAGTCTCTAAATACTGTTGATGCAAGGATAATCCCACTTAGTGTCTTGACTAACAACTCTACCTCAAGCAATTCCGGGATTGATTCTATATTCCTTGCAAACTTGGAGGAAATAAAAGAATGCGTAGAACCAGAATCAAATAAAGTACTTGCTAATTTTGAGAGGACAACAACAGTACCTGCTACCACATCATTCGGAACCTCAACTTCAGTTTTGGTGATAGCGAAAGCACGACCTTGCTCCCTTGGCCTCTGCTGAGGTTGATGGTGATTCCCCTCCACCGCCCTCGGATTTGGACATTGATTAGAAAAGTGCCCAAGCTGTCCACACTTGAAGCATGTGACTTCGGGTAGGGCCAGAACCATCTTTCCTCTGTCGTTAGTGTTGGGAAGCTGAGGCTTCACCTCACTATGACAATTCCGAGCAATATGGCCTCCTCTTCCACACTTGTAGCACTTTCCACTTCCACTCAAGCAGTTCCCCAGATGATTCTTCCCCCATTTATTGCATGTGGTAAGTTTTGTTTGCTTTCCACCTCTTCCCTGATCAAAAGACTTCCCTAAACTGGTCTCCAACGACCTATTCTTTTCATTTGGTTTATGAGACCACTGTGTCTCACCAAACTCCAGCTCGACTTTCATAGCACTTCGAACTATTTCTTCATAGATATCATAGTCCCTGTTGGCTAGATTCTTCCGCAGATGAGGTCGTAGTCCACCAAAGAATCTATCAACCTTCCCATTAGGGTCCATGACAAAGCTTGAGGTATAACGGGAAAGCCTTGTGAAGTTCATCTCGTAGCTCCCGACAGATTCGTTCTCCTTCTGCTTCATCTCGAGAAACTCTTTTTCCATTCTCGTTCTCATGGAACGAGGGAAATACTTGTTAAAGAATATTACCCGGAACTCTTCCCACTCCATAGCATCCATCTCTCCTCGTGGCCTTGTGTTTTTTACCAGTGACCACCACTGATCAGCTTCTCCCTCTAGGCGGTAAACAGCAAGGGTGACTTTTTCTTGTTCCGAACAATGAAGTACAGAAAAGATCTTTTCAATGGAGCTTATCGATTGTTCCGCAACCAATGGGTCAGTAGATCCACTGAATGATGGTGGTCGTTGACGCATGAAGGACTCAACAGAAAGTTGTTCCCTTCGCGGTGAGGTCGGCCTCTCAGCTTGATTTAAGTTATTACTCATAACTTGAGTCAGTTGGTTCATCATTCGCATGAATGTTTCAATTCCGGGTTCCATCGGAGGGCTGTCAGCACATGGTGCATTGCGGTCACCATCGGCACGGATCCTCCTATTGCCCGCCATTTTCTAAAAGAATAAAACCTTAGTGAGAAACTTTTTTCATTTATGGATCTTTTAACTAAGACTTCATGCTTAGACAATTACACTTTTCTATAATTCCTTCATAATGATTCATAAAAAGTTTGTGATTAACCAAACATATCCCCCGGGAGTGTCGTAACCAAGAGTGCATCAAGGCCCGTTATCGTGCACCAGTTCCCGTTCGAGTCTAGCTCAAAGCGGTGTTTTCGGGTTTTACCCCTATGAACATTTGTGCCAGAGCCGCCTCTACCTGCTCGTATCCAGACAGGGATGTATTTGTTTGATAAACCACTTACTCAATACTTACCAAAATACCATGAAGTTTTCCTATATTTAAACTTTTCTATAGGGTTCTTCCTAAAGTTTTTATATCCTAATTTCCACAAATAACTAAACCATCCTTTGATACCAACTATAGCATCCTGCCATTTTATAACATAAACTTTCATTACAATACACATAACTGAGGATCTTTAAGGTCTAGTGTCTTGGAAACCAGGAACAAAATACATAAAAAAACATAAAACATTCTTCTTAAACACTTGAAAGGCTTCTCCTTTATTTCATCCTATGTTCATTATGCATCTCATAACCTGGGGACATACATCAAAAGAATGGGTGAGCAGAAGGCCCAGTAAGGGAAACAAGAGGAACATTTTACATGTGAACTGGATATACTTCAATAAGGACATGAAAAGGACTTTAAGGCATGAGAAATAAATCATGAGGCATTTCATAATAAAAACAAAATTTTTCATAACTTGAAGATGTGGCTGAAAAATTTAATATTCACAATCATTTCGTTTCACCAAGGTCCATCCCCAAGGTGTCGTTAAAAATTACCAAGGTTATTCACCAAGGCGTCGTTAAAATGGTCATCTCTAGAGATTAAGTCTTTACCCAATGCATTGGAGCGCTATCAGGGCGCACCCTTAAATTTGCCTTTATTATCATGTGAGACACATATATCATCATCAAACATTTCATAAATAACCCATATAGCATAATATAAATGGGTTTCATTTCATAATCATAACATTTTAAAAACTGCTTTAATGACATGATCTTTACGGCACTTTAAACCCACGGAAGGGAAAGTGGGTCTCATGTATGTAAATCCCAGAATTTGAAATAGAACATTTTTATATATATGTGAATACCCTTGTAGAAATAAGAGCTTTGAGTTTTCACTTTATAACATAAAATAATTTTGAGAAAAGAGGGAGAGGCATTTTGAGACGAAAATTCTGCAGCATAACAGCTATGTTTCGGGGTTTTAGAAAACATTGAAAAGAGAGGGGACATGGGTCACCCACTCATAAATGATCCATAAAACAGTAAGGGGACATAATAAGAAGGATATATGGACATGGTAATGAAATTTGAAGGACATGCCATTTGAAATGAAAAACATGGAAGGAAGACAAAATTTAGATTTCTCTTATGAAAATTCGGCAGCCTAACGGCGTCACTTAAACTTCAATAAAAAGAATTGACAAGATCAAATAGGGTACCTCATCATATGATCATAAGAGATCAGTATGATAGATATAGAGATCATACCCCAACATAATAAAAAGGAACTTGAAAGACTTGACATGAAAATTGAACTTGAAAAATGAGAAGGGTGAAAGAATCACTTAAACATTCGGCAGCCTAACGGCGTCACTTAAACTTTCATAAAATGAAATGATGAGAGTAAGAGGGGATCTCTCATCATATAAACATGAAATGGGCAGTAAGAAGAATATAAAAGAACATCCTCTCACATAAGAACATGGAGCATAAAAGGAATGACATAAAAGAGATTACATGAAAAGAGGAGAGGGGTCGGATCCCTTACCTTAAAACGTGACTCTTGAGACTCAATGGATTGGACCTTGAGGGCTTGGGGGAACCTTGGGAGGACTCCTTGGAAGGTAATAAGACCAGAACTTCGTTGGGGGAGAGTTGGGAGTGAAAACTAAAGGAGGAAAGGGTGGGTATTTATAGGAAAAGTGAGGGGACAAGGCATTAATGGCCAAGGGACACCTCACTAGTGGTTTTGGCAAAACCATGGGCTTGCCCATGGTATTTTCCCATTGTATTGGCCACTTGGGACACCTCACACCTTATATTACTATTCATAATTCGACCATATTGAATATATACTTAATACATCATTTAATGATGTCATTTAACACCCGTAACTTAAAAACTATACTTTCACTATTCACCGAAAATTCAACTTTCTCAGAATAATCCCAAAATTTCACCTTAACCAAATATCAATGCTGTGATTTAAAAAATGAACTCCATTTTATAAAAATAATTTTCTAAATATTTTTAATTTTATTTTTAAATAAATACACCATTCATCGAAAATTCAATTTTTTCAGAAAAATCCCCAAAAATTACCATAACATAATATCGATGCCCTGAGTTCAAAAATAAAGTCATTTTTATAAAAATAATTTTCTAATTATTTTTAATTAAATTTTTAATTAAAAAACACTATTCATCTGAAAAAACTAATACTTGAATAATAATTTATGAAACTGTTATTTACCCATTTTATTGAATCACATTACTTAATCTAGGTGTCTGAATTATATTAAAACTTTCTTTGAGTGAAAATTACTAATCCATTTGGTCACATTACTAATCCTAAGCGTAAAATCACTATTCATAATTTACTATTCATCAAAAATTAAGTTGATCTTATTAGACTCCAAATTCCTTAATGAACACTTTTGTAGAAGACCATTTTTTGAAAATCATTACACATCATTAGTTATTTAGGGTTTACATAAGTATTTCAAAATATCCCTTTTTCAAAATTCATCAATAAAATACATTCTAAAATTATCTAGACATTTGAAATTTCACAAACATCACTAAAGGAAGAAATCTCAATTTATTCACCCTAAAGGATTACACAAGGAAACTATGGTCTCATCACATAGCCCCTTATAACACTGGCATAAGACCTAAGTGTAAGGTGTGCTATGGTGAGAGAATCTGAGGGAGTCTCGGATAAAATTTCCCTAGTAGCAATCTCCACTAACTTGAACTTCTCCTGCAAGCGTTTTCGTTCATGCTTGACATGCTGGAGCTCGGCTTGGGCTTGGTCCAAAGCGAAGCCCACAGATGCTAACTCCTTCCCAAGCTCTGATAAGTGGGCTTCATAAGGGTTGAGTCTACTGGATGAAGCCATCGACTCCTCTTTCTGCATTAACCATTAACATCTTATTAAATCAATAAGAGTAAGTTAATATACTACTCAAAATGATTGGGTCCTTACATGACCCCCGGAGGCCTCTCATAATCCATGAAGTATAAACCATAAAAGATTAAAAATAATCACGAAGTATCAACAGACTTTACCTAGATATATGCCCATACATATTCCTAAGTCATCAATTACAAAACAACTCCAACTCTAGGGCCCATGAATAACCCAGTCCATACAGGAAAACACAACCCAGTCCACACAGGAGAAGCACAACCCAGTCCACACAGGAAAGCACAACCCCATCCACACAGGAAAGCACAACCCAGTCCACACAGGAAAGCACTATCCAGTCCACACAAGAAAGAACACCCCAGTCCATATAGGAAAGCACAACCCAGTCCACACACGAAAGCAAGTCAAACACATTGATGATAATGATTGAAAATCAAGGCTCATCTCACATAGGTTTAAAAATTTCTTATAGTGATAGAGATGACCAGATGAAGCCACTGATTCATCTAAACTGTTGGACACACATAGAATAAAAGACTAGAAAATATGTCGGACCCACAAAGGATACAAGTCCAACTACTCTCCGGGACCCACTCAAGATACAAGTATAGAGGTCATACTGCCGGACCCACATAGGATACATGAACAGTAGTCATCACTGTCGAACCCATAGAGGATCCAAGTATAGTCTTCCACACTGCCAAACCCACGTAGGATCCAAGTACAATCGTCCTCGCTGTCGAACCCACTGAGGATCCAAGTACAGTCATCCTCGCTGCCAAACCCACAGAGGATCCAAGTACATTCTTCCTCACTGCCAAACCCACAGAGGATTCATGTACATTCGACTTCTCTACCAAACCCATGGAGGATCGATGTACAGTCATCCCTACTACATAACCCGCGGAGGATCCAAGTACATTCATCCTTGCTGCCAAACCCTTGGAGGATCCCAGTAAAATCATCTTCGTTTGAAAACCCATGGAGGATCCATGTAAAGTTTTCCATGATTCCGAACCCACAGAGGATCCAAGTACAGTCGTCCTTGCCGCCGAACCCATGGAGGATCCAGGTACAGTCATTATTGTTGCAGTCGCAACCAGCTCTGGGGTCCCGGCACACAACACGCTCGATTCCGGGAGGGTCTGATCTTTGAGCCAAGGGGGTAGCTACATCAACTATCACGATGTGCAGAGTTGATGTATCCTGAATTTCTATCTCATCAATTGAAACCCAATGCGATATATGGTGTGTCAATCGAACGCCCGGTCTGAGAGTTATTGGCTTTTCTGTTCGAGGGTTGTAGTTGGTTTTTAACTTAAACCAACCGGAACATAATCCAACTGCATCCAAAACTAAATTGAACTAAGCCAAAAGGACTGTCTAAAAAAAAGGATTCCAACGCAATTGGCATTACATCAATCAGACATCCGGTCCTTATGTTATAAGCGTCTCCACTCCAAGGGCCCAGTTGGTTTCAGGTTCAAACCAACCTGACTGTACACAAATTTTACTGAAACCTCATGTGTAATATACCGAAACGACCATCTCAATCTAAGAATTCCATGCAACTAACAGTGAATTGATCAAAGGTTCATATCTCGAGTTATATGAAAAAGACCGAAAAGAGTCTGAAGTGGGGGGTCTGGGCCCAGCCTCACCCGTCCCTATCCCCTCTGGGTCAGGCCGAACCGGGTCGACCTCACCCGAGTCTGGTTCTAGCCCGGCAGGGAGTGGCCCGGTCTGCACCACCTGCCTTGGCCTGGCTGGGAGGGTGTGTTGGCTCGGCCAGCGAATCAGGGGGGGGGGGCGCTTTCTATAGACGCGGTGCCAGGGTGGCACTGCGGGCTCCCCTAGATCCCGTACGGCTGCGGGATGCACCCTCACCACCATGAGTTCAGCAGCGGTGGGCTTCTGCTGGTGGCTCGCGCCGCGGGGGTTTCCGCGGGCCACTGAAATCATTCCGGTTGTCCGATTTTTCTTTAATCCGCACCTACAGTCGTCTCAGGAATCGGGCTCCACTAAGATGGCTCTGAATTGCCATTGCGGTCACATTTCTTCAACGCCAATCACCACGCGCATCAAGAACAAACAATCTGCGGAGGGTCGGGTTTGTTCTTCGACCCAAGCCCACCGCGTTAAATGTTTTCAATAATGATTTAAGAATTCAAACCCAAATCCAATTCCAAAAAAAAACAACCCCATATCCAACCCACATGTACAAGTGATCCGCGGATCAACCGGGCAGAGGTTGGTATGTGGTCATCATTATTTCCTAAAAAGGTAAGTAGAAATTCAAAACAAAACCTCTACCACATGGTTTGCCGTTTTTTTGATGATAACGCGAAAGGGTGGACGTCATCTCATTGACGTTGACATAAGGGAGGAGATGAAGGTGATGATGATCATTGGCATTCATCGCTTCCACAAAGGCCATCGAACCTGGCTCAAGCACCATACATTGCATATCCGTCCGAAGAAAGGAGCCGAGGGTGGCATCGACGTTCATCTCTCTCCATTCTTCAATGGAGGAAGAGGAAAATTCTCCATGTGATGGGCATCGTGCTTCACTGCTAGAGTTCTGCCGTTTGAAGGAGCCATCCAGAACTCCTTCCCCTAGCCTCCTTTATATAGGAGTGGGAGGGTTCGTCATTATCACACAAGTCATAAATGGAGGATTAATGACAGAGGGCTCCACCCAATTAATCCGTTGTAGTGGCGCATTAAAATGGGGAGGAAGTCAAAATGTGGTAAATGCTTAGGTGGTCTCTTCAATAAAAAGGGAGGTTTCATCCTCCTCAATTAAGAGGGGGGTTTAAACCTTAGAGTCTCTCCCTCATAAATGAGGGTGAGTCAAGGAGTTATGATTCCCCTCCCATTAATGGGAGGCCTTGTGTGGTTTCCACCACAATCAACATCACATGGGAGGTTGGATCTCGGTGGGCCCCATCATTATAACCTCTTGAGGGGGGTTTGGGTGTGCAAGTCCCACCACCAACTCACAAGTGGAGCTTCTAGCCACATTATCTGCATGACATATGTCTAACAATATAAAATAAATTATTCACTTATTTTATTTTATTAACCCACGTCAATCCCCAAAATCTAACTTTCATACCCGATCATCTGCCATCATGGTGAAAGTATTCTTAAGCAAAAACCCAAGCTGTGAGTACAACGGTGCCCTCATATTTCAATTCTGAGCACCAGTTCAAAAGATAGAAAATCCCAATCATTTGGTCACTGAACGTACCAGAGCTAAACTTCAAAAATTGATTCCAGGCACACTAGGCCTTGGAATCAAGTGTCATCAGAAGACACAGACTCGTAAAGGTGAAAAGAAATTAAGAAAAAAAATCCTTGAAATTTACATGTCTTAACATTACTCTCACTTTAGGGAATTACATCCCCGTAAAGCTACAAAATAAACTAGGGAAACTGAAGGAGGTACCGAGCACAAATTTGAGCCTCCAGCTCTCATGTGCTCTCCTGGAGGATCTCATACTACCAGCAAAAGTGAACAAGAGGAATCGACCATCCTCGTAGGACCCACTCCTGTCGATCCTCAACCTCTACTTGAACCTTTTGAAAGTATCCCCATCATCGCTTTCCTGCTCTCGGTGGTCGATGATGATGGATACATCATGAAAGTGTCTTCTCAACTAAGATACGTGGAAGACGTCGTACACACGGTGCATCTTTGGTGAAAAAAAACCAGCCGGTAAGCCACATCACCTACCCTGCTGAGGACCTAGAATGGTCCATTGAACCTCGGAGATAACTTTCTTCCATGGCCACATCTCCATAGACCTCGTCGATGTGAGACCTGGATAAAGACGTGGTCGCCATCCTTGAACTTTAGAGGCTTCCATTTCTTATTTGGAACTGAAAACTGAAAACTCATGCTACCATGATGGTAAGGTTGGCCGAATCAAGA
Organism: Viscum album; assembly: GCA_963277665.1. NCBI lineage: Eukaryota > Viridiplantae > Streptophyta > Magnoliopsida > Santalales > Viscaceae > Viscum > Viscum album. Next base: position 1,550,781,281 of record OY728131.1, read on the forward strand.
GTGATCGGCCGCACCCTCATGTGCATGAGTTTATCCTATGTATCCTGGGTTTCCCTTTTCACCCACCAAGGGAAAAACCCATCCCAATGTTTTGGATAAACCACAACCTTTTTTCCTAATACAGTCAATCTGTGTATGAACGGTGTTTGCCCAGTCCATACCCAAACTAACGTCTTAAGTCCTCGGTGCTGCCACCAAGAGGTTCCAACTGAAACTCTCTCCTTGAGGTTCAGATTTCACCATCAGCGTAAGTGTGATTATCGAGTCTCCTCCCAAAGGTATCTCCAGACGTGAGGATCAAGTCAACACTTTTAACCTGAAACTCTAGGTCTGGGATAAGATTTGTGGAAGGAAGGGATGATTCGTATCAATGTTTGTTGTTACGGAATCTATTTTTTGACACAGACCCTACTTCGAATCATTCTTAGAGCCCTTGAGTCACATTCCTTGACCGCATTCAGCTACTCCCTTCCCCTACCCTCCTGCTCCCTGATCCTGGTGGGGACTACAAAGGATGGTGGTTGAAACATGTCAAAATGTACACCACCTCATGTTGCTCTCCCAACTCTGCTTCCATGTCTGCTTATCTACAAATTCATCTATCCTTAACAATTCCTCTTCTTAAAACATTTTCCATTCACTAGCCTCTGATACTGGAGCCAGTTTCCTGCATTTCCACTGCTAAACTTCACTGGCTGTATCCATTCAGCCAAACAATTCTCAACCACAAAGGTTCTCTCTAGAACCCTAGAATAAGTAGGAATACATAGAGGAAAAGTGCTACCTCAGATTTCCTTTAAACACACCTCGCTCAGAGGTCCGAGCTCTAAAACACTGATCGAAACGTAGTAATCAAGTACCAGTAACGATTGGTATGCCATGATGATTACTCAGCTACCGACATGTCATCCTGCCGAAGCTGTATAAGCTCTAGAAAACTCCCAGCCACCTCCTCAAGCAAGTCCTCAACTGCCTCTGATTCGGGATCACCTCGGAACCTGAGGGGTATCTGATGCTTAAACATGGGTAAGGAACTCTATCATCGTGCACCATCTGCTAGTACAGTTACTGGCATCTGCTTCCCATCAGTTGGTGGTGTTGCTGGTACACCACCTGAAGATGCCAACATAGCAAGAGGGCTCTACACCGGACCTCATCCCTCGGTGGACCGTCATCGATTACTCTCTCGTAACTCCAACTGAATGTCTGCATGGAGGCATCTTGAACAGATGCAACGTGGTCTAACGATTATACTATGTGAGATGAACTATTTTGAGCTGACTTAAGGAAAACTTTTGAAAACACACACGCAATTAGTGTTTTCATGCAATGATTCAGATATCAGAATTCATGGTCCTAGTGTATGGATACGCCGGTCGCCGCACCAACACTGGACTCCTTGAACTGAAGAGCACACTCAATAATCTTAACACTATTACATCAGAGAAAGGAATGATCAGAGACCTGAGTTATGCAGTCGAACCAACTCCTCTGATACAAATTGGTCTTGACCCGTCCTTGGGGCCCATGTTGTGACTACCCCAAGCCTGCCTTCCATATGCCAGGGGCTGGTGACTAGCACCAAAGGCATAAATCCCAAAATAAATCGAAGGTATTTCTTTTATAAATTAAAAAAAAACAACATAGTACGCAAGTGAAGTATGCACTATGTAAAATTGGGTACAAGGGATGTGCTGAAAAGTAAATGGGCCTTTGTACAAACCCAACTGAAAGTACAGTACAATTGAGAGGAAAATACAACAGTAGTAAGTAAAACAACAACACTGAGTCGTCCCCCAGAAATCCAACCTGAAGGGTGGGTATAGATAGTCTCCTCAGCTCCTCGGGTCCGACCGTCTGCTCCGTGTATGTCCATCCAAGTGGTCCACCTCCAGGTACCGTCAAGCTCCACAAGCATCCTCCTCGGTCAGTGTTGTCCACCATCTGCATCCAACACAATGTAGTACATGCATAACCTATGTAGGGGTGAGTATACGATACTCAGTAGGGACCCTGAGACCCCCAGAGGTCTCTTAGAATCCACGAAGGATAAACCATAAAGGAAAAAAACAATCAAGAAGTATCAACAGACTTTACCTAGGTATATGCCCATACATATACCTAAGTCACCAATTACAAAATGTCTCCAACTCTGGGGCCCATGAACAACCCAGTCCACATAGGAAAACACAACCCAGTCCACACAAGAAAGCACAAACCATTCCACACAAGAAATAACAACCCCGTCCACATAGGAATGCACAACCCAGTCCAAACAAGAAAGCACTACCCAGTCCAAACAAGAAAGCACAACCCAGTCCACACAGGAAAGCACAAGTCGGTCCACATAGGAACGAATGTGAACACATCAATTATAATGATTGAAAATCAAGTCTCATCTCACACAGGTATACAAATTTCGTATAGCGATAGAGATGACCTTTGGAAGCCACTGATTCATCTATGTTGTCGGACCCATATAGAATACAATACTAGCTAAGCTGTCAGACCCAAAAAGGATACAAGACCATCTAATATTCCGGACCCTCTAAGGATACAAGTACATTCGTCCTCACTGCCGAACCCACATAGGATCTAAGTACAGTCGTCCTCGGTGCCGAACCCATGGAGGATCCAAGTACAGTCGTCCTCGCTGCCGAACCCATGGAGGATCCATGTACAGTCGGCCTCGCTGCCAAACCCACAGAGGATCCAAGTACAGTCCTCCTCACTGCTGAACCCATGGAGTATCCAAGTACAGTCATCCTCCCTGCGGAACCCACAGATGATCCTAGTGCAGTCGTCTTCAACGCAGAACCCACAGAGGTTCCAAGTACAATCATCTTAGCTGCCGAACCCACAGAGGATCCAGGTACAGTTGTCATCACTACCGAACCCATGGAGGATCCACGTACAACCATCTTCATTGTTGAACCCATGGAGGATCTATGTGTAGTCATAATTACTGCCGAACCCACGGATGATCCAAGAACATTCATCCTTTCTGCCAAACCCAAGGAGGATCTAGGTACAGTCGTCACTGTCACAGTCGTAGCCATCTCTAGGGTCCCTGCACACATCACTCTCGATTCCCAGAGGGTCTGCTCCTTGATCCAAGTGGGTTGATACATCAACTGTCACAATGTCCAGAGTTGATGTATCCCGACATTCCACCTTATCAAAATATTCCTAATGCGACAGACGATGCGTCAATTGGACGCCCAGTCTGAGAGTTATTGGCTTTTCTGTTCTAGGGGCCCGGTGGGTTTTTAAGCTAAAACCAACCCGAGCATACTCCAACTACATCCAAACCTCAAGTGGAGTATGCCAAAAGAACTATATCACCAAAATGATTACAATTCAATTGACATTACCTCAATCAAATGGCCAGTCCATAGGTTATAAGCGTATCTGATGCAATTTCCCGGTTGGTTTCGGGTTCGAACCAACCCGGCCATACACAAATTTTACCAAAACCTAGAGAGTAATATACCAGAACGACCGTCTCAATCCGTGGATTCCTACCCAACTGAAGGTGTGTCGATCGGAGGATTGTATCTCATGTTATTGGAAAATTACCGAAAATGGTCTGAAGTGGGGGGTCTGGGCCCGGCCCGACCAGCCCCAATCCCCCCTTGGTCGGCCCGAACTGGGTCGACCTGACCCGGGTCTGGGTCCGGACTAGGAGGGCATGACCCGATTCATGCAACCCGCCCCGTACCGGCCAGGGGGGTGCGCTAGCCTAGCCAGCGAGCCGGTGGGGGGGCGCGGCACCCGCTTTCCACGGACGAGGCACCAGGGTTTGGCCGCGGGCTCCCCTGCATCTCGCGTGGCTACGGGCTCCCCTAAATCTTGCACGGCCGCGGGATCCACCCTCAGCACTGCGGCTTCAGTCGCGGCGGGCTTCATCCAGCGGCGCACTGGGGCACCGTTGCCTCCAGGCGGCCGGTCAGTGCGGGCAGCCGCCCCCAGCCACCGGGAGATTCCACGGGCCACCAGAATCATTCAAGTGGTCCGATTTTTCTTTCGTCTCCGCCTACGGTCATCTCGGGACCTGAAATCCACAGTGATGGATCCGAATTTCCATTACGGTCATGTTTTGTCGAACGCCAATTACCCCGCCCATCATGAACAAACAATCTGTGGAGGGTCGGGTTTGTTCTTCGGCCTGATCCCACCACGCTAGAAGTTTCCAATAATTATTTAAGAATTCAAACCCAAATCCAAATCCGAATAAAATAACCCTGCATCCAACTGGCATGTACGACCAATCCATGGATCAACCAGGTAGAGGTTGGAATGTGCTCATCGTTCATTCCTCAAAAAGGTAAGGAGAAATAAAAAAACCCCCTACCTCAAGGTTCGCCGTTGGTTGACGATAACACAAATGGGTGGAAGTCGGCTTGTTGACATTGACATAAGGGAGGAGATGAAGGTGACGACGATCATTGGCATTCGTCGCTTCGACAACGGCCTTCGATCCTGGCTCGAGCGTCGTATGTTGGAGATCTTTCGGAAGGAAGGAGCCGTGAGTGGCGTCAACATTCTTCACTCTTCGTTCTTTGTTGGAGGAAGAGGAAACTTCTCCAAGTGTTGGGCGCCATGCTTCATTGATAGAATTCCACCGCTTGAAGAAGCCGTCGAGAACTCCTTCCCCTAACCTTCTTTATATAGTAGTGGGAAGGTTTGTCGTTGGCACAAAAGTCATAAATGGAGGATTTATGACAGAGGGCTCCACCCAATTAATCCGCTTCGGTGGCGCATTAAAATGGGGATGAAGTCAAAAAGGGAGTAAATGCTTGCGTGGTACCCTCATTAAAAAGGTAGGTTTTATCCTCCTCAATTAAGAGGGGTATTTAAACCGTAGAGGCTATCCCTCATAAATGAGGGGGAGTCAAGGGGTTATGATTCCCCTCCCATTAATGGGAGGCCTCAGGTGGTTTCCACAACAATCAACCTCACATGGGAGGTTAGATATGGGTGGGCCCCACCACCATAACCTCTTGAGGGGGGTCAGGATGTGGCAGTCCTACCACCAACTCCCAAGTGGAGCTTCTAACCACTTTATCCGCACGACATGTGTCTAAAAAAATAAAATAAATTGTTCACTTATGTTATTTTATTAACCCAGGTAAAACCCCAAAAACTAACATTCATACCCAATCATCTGTCAACGAGGTGAAAGACTTCTTAATAGAAAACCCACGTTTTGATTTCAACGGTGCCCTCAGATTTGAATTCCATGCACCAGTTCAAAATATATAAAAACCCACTCGTTCGTTCACTGAATGTACCCGAGCTAAGATTCGGAAATTGATTCCGGGAACATCGGGCCTCGAAATCAAGAGACGTCAGAAGACACAGACTCATAAAATTCCAAACACATTAAGAAAAAAAATACCTTGAAATTTACAGGTCTATACATATTGAGCGCCGCATAGTTTGTCAAATAAGACATCAATGCATGTGAGAAGATTTTTTTTATTGATAGTGATCTTGTTAATTTCTCAATAATCAATGTAGAGTCTCATTGATCCATCTTTTTTCTTAACAAATAGAATAGGTTCTCCCCAAGGTGATGGACTAGGGTGTATGAATACCTTATAGAGATTCTCTTGGAGTTACTTCTTTAATTTCTGCAACTCAATTGGGGCCATTCTATATATTGTCTTTGAAATGGGCATATCACCCGGTATGAGATCTATTGAAAACTCAACTTCACGATTTGGTGGAAGACATGAAATTCCTCAGGAAATACATCATTAAAATCCCATACAATGGAAATATTCTTAATCATGAGTTTCTTTCCAAACATTTGAGATAAATAACCTTCATTTATAGGAATCAAGACCCATAATATTGAAGAAATTTCCACTGGAAGGTTATATTCATCCTTGCATTGATAGATGGTCATAGATTGATCATGAATATGAAAAGTGACTTCCCTTATTTGGAAATTGATATGAGATCCATATAAAAAAGTAAATCCATGCCATGAATCACATAAAATTCTACTATAGGAAGGATAACATGATTTTCAGGAAGCACATTCCCACAAACGTCAATTAGAGAAGAATTGTAAACTTTTGATGTGATTGTTGTCTCATTAGGAGTTGTCAAAACTAACTCAACAACTAACTGTTAGGGTTGTACAATGATACCCTTAGAAAATTCTTCATAAATAAAAGAGTGTGTGAATCCAGAATAAAATAATACATTTTCTACTTTAGAGTATATGTAAGTGTAACTTTCACCACTTTGTTATCATACTCCACATTGCTGATAGAAATTGCATGTGACATTCCATTGTCGTTGGCCTTAAGAGTTTTTTGATGTCGATCATCATCAACAACCAATGGATTAGGTAATTGATTGTCATAATTCCCAATTTCCTTTCAGTTGTAACATTGAAGTGTATAAGGTGCATTCTGTGTAGCCTTTTATTTGTTCACATCACTAGACATCTTTTTCCAATTACTGCAGAATTCAATTTCCCGATGTCCTTCTTTTCAAAATATAAAACATTTACACGTCCTGTTAAGACAATTTCCACCATGTTTATTTCCATACTTAGAGAATAAGGGAAAATCATATTCTTTTTAGTGTGGTCTTTATATTTTCCTTTTAATTCCATTTTTCTCTTATTATCAAACCCTATGACTGATGGGATACTCCAATCTCCATCTCAACATTGAGGGCACATCGAACAATTTCCTAATAGCTATTGAAGCCAATTATAGATAATTCTCATCAGATAATTGGTTTTATGCCACTAAAGAATCGATTGATCTTACACTCTTGTTGGATAATAATCCTAGAAGTGTACATTACAAGCCTTGTAAAATATTCTTCATAGGTACAAACAGAGTCATCATCCCTTTTCTTCAGTTCATGAAATGCCTTTTCTATCTTTGATCGAAGAATACAAGGGAAGTACTTGTTGAAAAATATGTTCATGAACACGTCCCATTCCATGCAATCAATTTCATCAATTTACCTTGTATTCTTGACGAATTTCCACCATTGATCAGCTTCACCTTCCAAACAACATACCGCTAAGATGAAGTTATCATGTTCATAAAATTGAAGGACTTAAAATATCTTTTCTGTGGTACTGATCTATTGTTCATCCACTGATGGATCTGAAGAACTGCTGAATGAAGGTGGACACTACCTCATGGAGGATTAAACAAAATCTTGCTCCCTCGTTTTCTCATTTGGAAGTCCGACATGATTCATAGTTTGAGAATTTTGTGTGATCATGGATATAAGATTTTTCATTCCATCTCCCATATCATTTGGTTGTTCAGGGGGACAATCATTGAATTTCCCATCACATTTGATGTTAACAAGGTTCCTTCAAGTTCCATACATTAACTAAAACCAAGAATCATTGTGTGAGAAACACTAATTACAATAGGAAAAATACATAATCAGGAATAAAATTATACACTTTATGTCTTATCATAGGTTATTCATGGCCATTTCTGAAACACTATTATTGTGTTCTATGCTTAGACATATCCTTAGGGTTCTTACTAAGGATTTCACATCCTAGTTTCCAAAGGTTGACTATAACTTTCCTCTGTTACCACCTATAATGACCCATACATTACAAATATTTTTATTACTTGAGAATTGAATCATACTTATTAAAACATATAACAAAACGATGGCAATACCTTATAGGTATAGTGTCTTTAGAAACTGGGAAACTTAAATAATCGATTCATTAATCATCTACATTGTCTCTAATTTATTTCAACATATCTAGAGTCCCTTTTTGGTATATGTTAATTAATATCCGTTTTCATGACCTGGAGAAAAGTAAACATAAAAAGGGTGAGCTCAAATTCTCAGTAAGGGAAAACAAAATAAATATCAATCATATCATATTCATAAAAACATAACATTTTGAAAATTTATCCTCCAAAGGAGATGGAATAAATCATAGTAGTGAAATGTAATCCCAATATTCATTACAGAAGACATGAAACATTTTGGCATACACACATAATCATAGAAAATTATTTCATATTATTCAAGACTAATTTACAAGACCATCATAGCAGACAGTGTCCATTACTAAACTATGTTCACTCCTCGTTCTAGTCATGTATCACTAAAGTAGATTAACTTTTTGTTCTAGCCATGTATATCTCATGAGATATAAATCTTTACCCAATTCATTTTAAGGATATATAGGTACCACCCATCTCATAATTATACCACTCATATTTATGTTATTGAATCATAAATAATACATCATAGCATAACCCATGTAATAAATATGGGATTCTTAAACAACATGCCATCATAACATAATCTATATAAGATAAATGGAAATCATAAAAATAATTCCATTATAACATAATAAAATCAATGTAATAATAGGGATAGAAACATAAATCTATATTATATATGATGGAAAATAATTTTATTAAAACACTTAAACTCCATTCTTGAGGAAAATATCCTTTCTACTTCAAAAACATTTTTCCTTTCTTAACATGTCATACAATTTTAAACTAACAGAAGTTAATTGAAAAAAATCATGAAAACAAGTAAAGGAAGATTCATGGAAATAATGTTCTATGAAATCATTGAAATACATTCATTCCGTAAAAGTTAAAAAACATTCTTCTTTTACTTTTTCTAGAAAAGTCAAAAAGTATCCCATATTAAAAATGACAAAATATTCCTTTCATATCTTTTAATAAATATTGAAAAATAGGTTAAAATGGATTTAAAAAAATTTATTAGGATAAAAATAATATTACATATTGAGAAAACATGGATGTGGGTGATAATAATTCCCCATCAAATTCTGAAGTATAAACAATCTCGGATAAAAATGAGATTGCGAAATTTTCCTTTACCTTAGGTTTGATATGTACTTTATGTATCCAAACCTCTTGTATAATGATTTAAATAATGTCATTGACTTATTATAGAATCATATAAATTGTTATGATATCATATTTGGTCATATTCTTATCTTCTTATTTAGTAATATTTCATTTATACGTGTTATTCAGGTGTTCATTGCTTTATGTTCATATACGTGTTTTGTCGAATAAATTCTTATTACTCTTTTTAGGATATAGCTACATCATTTACAGAATGGTAATAGTATAATATATATCTTATTTATTCATTCAATTCATTTATATAATCATTATTTAATGAAGATCATGTAGAACATATCATATTGCACCGTGGAGACGATAAGACGTACGTACGCATGAGCGATGATATTGTTCCCATAATAATTGAATGGTATTTGAGTGGATGATGGAAAATATCAAAATTAGTATAAATTAATAATAATAATATATAGTTATTATTTACACCATTATACACATCCATGTATGGTGGTTGTGGAAAACAGATTACACCACGACGTGGAGACGATATTTCGTATGTACGCATGCACAGTGATTTCATTTTTTCTGGATGGATAAAAAGTGGAATAGGGTTGTTTTATATTTATAATAATATATCATTATATTATTGATACTGATATTATTACATTATAATAAAACAAATAAATAAGATGAAGTACAAGAAGAAATAAATTGAATGAATTGGTAAAAGATATTACCTCTTCTTCGACGCGCCTCTTCTAAACCTCCTCTTAGGGCACTAAAGATGGTCTTTGTAGAAGACCAAGACCTCTAGAATATTTCTATGGAAGTGGAGAAGAGAAATGGATATGGTTTTTCCAAGCTTTAAGGCCTTAAATGATGTGAGGGGGAGTAGGAAGAGGTTCCCTTTTATAAGAGAGGAGTGAGCCACTTTTGTAAACCTCTAAAATATTAATTTATTATAAACTCAAAACTCATTCAAAACCCATCAAAAATGACTCAAATCCATATATTAGATAAAATAGGGTTGTAAATAATCAAAGTATAATATTTAGACATGTTGGTAATTTATTTTAAAACTTATCAACTTGATATATCGTTATTTAATATATTCATTTTTATATGTGGTAATAATATTCTATATATTAAATTGTTATAAACAATAACATATGTCATGTGAATTGTCCATAATTTGATAATTTATGAAATTTTAGGCTATATAAATTTTAATTTATAAATTTTAAATATTTTTGTGATTTTTTAACAATTTTATAATATGTTATTTTTATAAAATAACAATAGTGTCAATTTTGACACTATTCATTTATTTGAATTTTAATAAAGTCCACACAGAAAATATATTCAAACCGAAATATTTAATATATATATATATAACAATTCATATTAATCTAGAAAATTTTTTCAGAACATTAATTAGTTAATATAATATTTATTTTAATATTTTTAAAACCATTTATTTGGTATTTCAATCAATAATATAATTTCTACATCATTATTGTGTCACCATTAATGATAATTATTTAATCCGTAAAAATTCAAAATAAATTTTCATGATGTAGTTAATTTTATATTATAACTATTGATTATTTATATTTAATTCTTTATGGGGTTTATCACAAAATAAAATTATTACACTTATATGATATAAGAGAGTGACATGTTGTCACATTCATTAGTTTTAATAATAATTATATCATTTTCATGGTCAAAATTCCATGAAATGAATCTATTATGACCCTTAATTGATATTGCTTTACTTTTATTCATCCAATTGAATTTTGGCATGTGTTAGGGTAATTTTATAATCTTATTTTTACCCTCAATTGCAATATTTAACATTAACTATAGTAAATTATATTTATCGTAGTTACTATTAATAATGTCTAAAAATATAAAGTAGCCTATTAACATAATTTTAACCTAATGATTCCGAAAATGGAATCCATTTTTCCAAATTTAGAACATAGAATTTGTAGTATTTAATTTAAAATTAATCTAACTGTTGAGAAAACTGGTTTTTAAAAGTTAAAACATTGCAAAAGATTGAAATGTTTTTATCTATGAATTCAAAGTGAAATTAATGATAATGACTCGCATTATATTAAATGGTGAAAATATATTATATTTATACATTAAAATCATTAAATTTTAACATTTATCCATATAAATTATCTTGATGAGAAAAAAATGTTTTTAAGAAATATTTAGCATATTTTTACTATTCCTAAAAATATGAAAGTTATCAGAAAAGTATCAAAAATTTATCCAATGTTAATTTTTATATCCTAATTCAAAAGAAGAAGTTTATATTGTAAAATTGAACTTATAAATTTTTCAAAAATTATATTTAAAATGGGGGTGTCATCAAAAGGCAGTAAAAATTTATTTTATACAAAATATTTCCTTTATTGAAAAATTGATTTTGTTTTCTTATCTCATTCTAAAAAATTTGTAAGATGAATTATAATGATATAAAATTAAAAATTTGGTAAATACTATTTATAAAGGCTTGTTAATAATAATATTATAACAATATATAATTGTTTAGTGAAACTCGTTATTGCGTACAATGCAAGCTATTGAGGAAGGTTTCTCTAGCGTGTAACACTAGCTAACATAATGTTCTGTGTAGTGAATGATTCGTTTGGTGTTTCATAGAACATAAGACATAAAAAATATATATTTCTAATAAAATATCATGGTGTTACAACCCAACTCTGGTAGATCATTATAACTACCTATATGATTTGTATCCCTATGGAACCACTATATCATGAGTTAAAAAATTTAATTATATTACCTTATATTCCATAGTTTTTGATTTATCTATCACATTTGGTAGTAGAATAGACATCATAACATTATGTCCTTCTAACCATACTCTGATTTTTCTGGGGCATCCCAAACTAATGTACTCTAGTAATTCTCATATAAATATATATCATTATGACAACCATTCAGTATAAACTTATCATGTGATGATACTATAATCACATTGAAATTCTATACCATGTATAAATCATTCCAAAGTAACTATTAATTTAAGATTAACTTTTTAAAATATTATGAGTGTTTTTACCCCAATGTGAAAAATACAATTAATAACTGTATTCTCCAAAGTGACATGATTTCGATTTATCCTCTTTAATGTCCCTCTATTTATCATCAATGTAAATATATTCATGTTAAATTAGGTATTATAGGTCATTGAATTTTTTTCCTTCCAAACCAATTGCATTCTCTAAATTATATTCCCAACAAATATGATATAATATTATTAATTATGTAAGATAAACAATTCCCCATTTTTTTCAAAAATGACTTGGGAAATACCACCTAAATTATCATTATCTTACTATTATCAACTAATGTATTTTAAATATTTTCTATGAGTGTCTAATATTAAATATTTCCTAGTCCATTTTTCTTAAATTATATGATTTTCTCTGAATAAAATATTTAATACACTCTAATTTTATATTCCCCTAAATTATTAAACCTCATTCACTCAAGCATGAATCTAGTCTCTATTTCCACCATGGAACTTTATTAGATGAAGGGTTAAAATAAATAATTCTTCTATTTATGAAAATACACTATCACATTTCATGTTTCATCATCAATGATATTAATATAGTACATAAAATATCTATGATAATGAACCAAAGAGGTCTCCCATATATTTTATTAGACCAAAAATAAATTTTTCTCCATTAGTGTATTTTCATTCATTATGAAGGAAAAATTCTGCTACATTCCATGGAAACAATCACAACATGAATATGATGTTTATAGTACTCTAGGTAGTTATGCTTTTAATCCCTTTCTCATGTAGGAGACCCAGAAGATCATGTTAAAACTTTTTAAAAGTAGTACTTCTATTACTTATTGCACCTTATGATACACCCCATGTGTTATAATATTCCATCCTTTAATCCTTTATCCATTAGAATGGAACCAGATGTAATTTTCCTTAACCCCTCAATAAATGAATTATATAAAATTACATAATTCAACTATATAATGAATATTATGTTCTTTTGTAACAATGAGAAGTTCCATTATATTTATAAATCTAGAAAAAATGTATTCCCTATTTAGATAGAAACATCACCCCTTCCAACAATTTCAATGGCCTCATCATCTGTAATATATAACCCTCCAAATATTCTATAAGTATATTTATATATAATTTCCCTCTTTGATGATGAGTGATAGTAATAAACCACTCAAATCGTTCAATAATGGATTCCTAGATCCACATTCTAAATCATATCTTCTGAATTCAACATTATATTGATTGTAATATTTATTCAAGTGACCTAAAATCCAAACATTCCAAAACATTGGACCATCTTCTTCAGATCTAGTCCTTAATTTATTTCAAATTATATATCATTTCTAATGACTCTTATAATCTAAATTACAAGTTATTCATTTTAAATTATAGGAATTTCTAAAATACTCGTGAATAACCTTCTATAAAATTCCATTACTCAAGATCTAGTATCAAACCCCAACAAACACAAGGTCAACTATACAACTTGAATTTCTCATTAATGTAACCATCACATCCCACAATTCATAGAGTGATGAATTTAAAAATATTACCAACTCTAAATATTTAATGTTCACATTTATTGAATGAAAATGACTCATTATCATGTTTAATAACTTGATATGATTTATTTCTACTTTTCTGCCAAAAATAGAGTATCCAAACAATATTTAATAATGTAACACATTATACATAATGGTTGGATTATCATATATTTCAGTGGGAGTCTTCATATGTTTCCTAGTATTTTTAATGTATTGAAAGTTATAAGACAGATTCCAAACTAATAAAATATGTATCCACCTAAATGGTTACTTACATAGCCTCTCTAAATGTACATCACATATAGATTGGTACCTATCAATAGTTGAACAAAACCCTTCCTTAGTAGATTAACACCTATCTATTTCCGTAAGAAAAAAAATTCTGTTAAACATCCCCAATAAAAATATATCCTCTTCCAATTCTATATATTTTGGTATATATTGAACTCATAATAAATTTTCAAACATGTAAGATGGATTGGTAACAACTTATTTGAATTCAAAAACATGGAAAGGGGAAGAAATCCCATGTTTAACAAATATCACCATAGTCTAGTATTATAAACAACTCTAACCCAAGCATGGATACCACATGATAATATTTTCTATAACATATTATTTGTAAAAAAAATAAATTATTTCCCAATTACCTACTGGGTGGAATAATGTATTATAATAGTTATTAAGCTATTATTCATTAGATCTTTTAAGGCACACATTCTTAATTCTCCACACTACAGTTATAAGCTTCAAAAGAACATAAAAAATATTTCTAGAATATAATGATCAAAGTTAATGAATTAATAAAAACAAAATATGTTTTATATGTTTTATATTTGGGTATTAATATATGGGGAAACTCTATATTACAATTATTTCGAGGATTGGAATATAATTACAATTTATGACTCAACTCTATCACAAAGCATTTTACCAAAATATTACATTAGTGCCTAAATAGTAGTAACTAATCTCTCTACCTTATTATATTCATGATTAGTGATTTCATATATCTATTTTATTCAAGGGAATCCCAATATTAAATAAATGTATATATAACACTACATCACAATCCAACCAGAGTGTCACACAACCTCATGTGATCATCCCATTATTTCAGAGGATTTAAACTAGCATTGAATTTAATTGTTTGTTAGTAAGGATACTACAAAAAAATCATTTCTTTGAAATATATTATAACATAACATAATAGAAAATAATAATTGGTGAAAACATGCAGAAACTATGGGGATGTCATGTCGTTCATTCAATTAAATGCAAGCTCCCCAAGTGTAAATCCAAACAAAAAAAATAAAACTATGGATGGTAATAAAAAAATAATACTATTTTTATCCACCAGAGACTATTTAGAAACATTTCTAACTAAACATTCCTCTACTAATACATCATTCATGATCCCATTTCCCTTACTAAGAACTCTATATACGAGGTCTAATAATGCACTGGGATGACCATGTGTGGTGTGATTAATCAACCCATTTGAAAACCACAAATAAATCATTAGAAAATATATATCCATATAATAGGTGTATAACATACAAAGGAATGAATTATAACTGACGTAAAAAAATACAATCACTTACTGAGGGGTTGTGTGTTGACAAAGCATTAAAAACCCACTTGATGTGATTATTTTGGGCTAATAATAGAATAATAGTCATGGTCTATTGATAGAATCAGTAATTGGCCACAATGTTTCCGAACAAGATACTTGGTATCCTTAAATCATTTAATCATTTTTGGTATATAAGGCTATCTTGTGAAAATTTTCTTTCAATATGTATGGCATTGAGTATCATCAGATTACATAGAATCCACAAGACACAGCTTCTTAGCACATTACATGGTATCCAAAATTAAATGAGTTACATATAGGAAACAAGGTATAATGATGCTACCATATATAGTGGTCAACTATTTATGTCATTTAATAGCATTATCATTGGCCCTCTAAGGATTAATTGAACCATTACAGTCAAAATAACATATACCGGCAAATCTATAAATGCATAATAATACATTTCAAGGTGGAGTATAGAATCACATGATTATCATAGGATATTATGAAATATAAAATTATTAAAAATCAACATCAAAAGAAAATTCATGCATGTAAAATGGATACTCCAGAAATTACCATGGAATCAATATTAATATAGGTGTATTGAGGAAACACACTCACCCATAATATATAATTAATAATTTTAGAACACAATTCATTCCTAAAAATAAATAATAAAATGTAATAAATTGTAAATGATGTCCCATAATTATAAAATTTTTCCTACCTCAATGTTTTTTATTGATGACTCCCTTGTTCATTAAGAAAATAATGTCTGGTCATATTCTACAACATAGAGAAGAAGATAACATATCAATGGTTCCTAAAATAGTTTCTATTTTTCAAGAAGAATTTTATAATAGAAAATCATTAAAAAATATATTCAATACAATTTATTTATAAGTGCATACCATAAATACTAAATCAAAAAAAATCAAATCAAAGGTATGTCAAAATGTTGAACACCAAATCAATAAATCTATTGTTAATCAAAGAATTGATTGTGAATTCATTGAGGATTCTATATTAGGGACATGGGTATATCCAAAAATCATTGATCCATCATAATCATACCAATATAAAATATTTTCAACTATACGTAACTCCCATGAGAATCATTCAAAAAATTTTATCATAGAAAACTCACTATTCATGAGGAATTATTCTCTGGTCAAGAGAGGCCTTCATCGGATCATCAATATCATCATCAATACACCATGAATTCATTTATAGATTCACTTTATATCATTATTCACCTTTTATGAAAAGATCTAGGATTATTATTCTTCAGCTCTAACCCATTGAATACAAATCATTGAAGGTAGACCTCAATTTCATAAAGAAACTATGTCAATGCACTAGATCATCCACTAATCTACAGATAAAGAATAAATTCTACATGGGAACATCTTTAAAAAAATATACATCACATGGATCAATGTCTTACATACTAGGAGGAGGAAATATTTGGCATATATCTAGAGAGAAAAATAACAATTCTTGCTTCCCTGATCGATCAAATGTTAGATAACAACAGAAGATATAAAG
Source organism: Viscum album (assembly GCA_963277665.1). Taxonomy (NCBI): domain Eukaryota; kingdom Viridiplantae; phylum Streptophyta; class Magnoliopsida; order Santalales; family Viscaceae; genus Viscum; species Viscum album. The sequence goes on from OY728131.1 coordinate 1,550,797,901, forward strand.
GAGATCTCTCGAGTGATGATATGGATAAAAATTTTATCATTCAAGAATTTCAGGTCAGAATTTACAATATATTTAGTTTGAAATGAGTGAAATTAGCACATGTAGGGTCATTTAATTTACCCCTTAGACAAGGCACACCAGTGATCCAGTGGGCCTCACTGGCAGGCTTGCAGAACCACTAACTGAAAAATGAATGGCCACTAGTAGGTATGTGCAGTATTATATGGCCTAAATAATTTCAATAACTACCCATGCGTACTAGTGGAGTCAAAATTTGATGATTTAGTCCACCATGTTGTTAGCGATTGTTTTTATCCACCATTATTCCTAATCACCTCACGATGCTTCCACCTCAAGATCCTGAATCATTATCCACAAACAATAATCATATTAACCTCCTTATATAACGACAAAAAAATTACTTCAATGGATAAAATCAATTACATAACACATCCTAAATTTAATGAAAGTTTATATGTTATAATTACACTCTTACATGGACTTCTCATCCTCAATATGTACATTCAAATGTTCTTCTCAAAAAACTATATCAACTAATAAAAAAATTATATTCAAACTCCTCTATCTCTAACTTGACATATCCATGGATCCATATAACCTATACAAGTTCTACTATCTTCTCCAAAAGGAACTTCTTGCAATAGTCTAAAATATTCCCTAGATTCCCCAGGTATGATGTGATAGTCCATATTATACATTATCAAATCTATGAAATTCATAATATCAGGCACGTAACACCAATGTTTTGAGACTTGAAACATGTCATGAAATACGTAGTAGTGAGATGAAATATTTAGAATGTGTGGCACTATACTAATACACTCAAAAATCTCAAATGGAATAACATAAAACTGTGCCTACTTCCCCTTCTTACAGAAACAATTTTGACCTAGCTAATGATTCACTCCTAGAGATACTGTATTAGATACAGTAAAATATAAATGTCTCCACCTTCAGTTGAAATATGAATTCTTCTCAACCAAATATTTGATCCAACTCTTATGAATCAGCAGCAGTCTATAAGTTTTCTCAGGTAGTATACGTTTCCCCAAAATAGCTACATCACCCCCCACATACTAATTGAACGACGAAAGATATATACTCCAATATTGTGCCTCACATGATTCCTTGTGAATTGAACGCTGGTAATTATTTCATTAAGAAAACTCAACTAATATAATTTTATTATCTATATATTTACATAGACTTAGGGCCCAAGACCAATGTATATCCTCTAGTAATAAAATCATTTATTCAGATTTTCCATCAGTCTAGGGATAGTACATTTTTCTTAATATTAATTGGGTTTTAAAAGATTTATATTTTGTCCTAAAACACTAAAATTTAAACCATGCATCAATATCAGATATGATACCCAATGGGAACTCAATGTATGATTATGATCTCACAGATAGACATATTTCCCATATCATCTTCCAAGTGAGTCTCACTGATTTGTAAGAAGTGATAAATCATCCTTCATCAATCAATAATCACCCAAAAATCATTACATATCCATGAGGTCCTTGTTAACCCTGTTAAATATTCTAATATGATAACCTACCAATTCCAAATGGTAATTAATAGTGTCTTGAATAAATCATCATGATGTTGTCTCTCGTTCATTAACCTTTGGTAGGTTAGGCATTCAGATATTATAACAGAAATATCCCTATCCATACATTGCTACCAGAACTATAACATTACATCATCACACTTATATTTTACCCTAGGATGTATCACCCATATTGAGGTATGGAAGTATCTCATAAGGTATTCTCTGATAGTAGTAGGATCTACAACACTCCCAATTGTAGATATCATAATTTCACTATCGAAAGACCATCCCAGTAACATGTCACCACCTAAAAAATAACCCCTCAACATTGCACACTGAAGGATAGATTCTTGAACAACCTTCACATTGTTAAATATAATATATGTAATCATCAAAGAGGCATAATCCATTGATTTTTATTCCTTAAAACCACTCATTCTCTTATCGTCCAATAATTTCATCATCTGCTACAACTTCTCAGAGGATCATTCACCAATATCATGTACCAATTGTGTGTTATTTCTAGGAGAATATGTAATGTATATTACCTTATTTTTTGCATAATCCATCTCAAAATTAATTTTTTTTATGTTCTATACTCAATTCCTTTGTCTTCTATTCATATCCTATTGTGTTAATATATAACAGCATTTTTTTATTGTATATGGGAACCCACTATCCAAATTGATATTGTCACAAACCTTTATAAGTGTGAAACATTCCATACAATAATATTTCATGAGTTAGACAGTTCCACAAATGGGTTCATTGATAATGATACCCATATTACACTACATGTTCTCTCTATATCAGTACTTCTCCCAAAAAAATTTATGATTCATTTTAGAAGATATATTATCCAATCCATGTCCTGGGAAGTATCAACGATAGAGTTCTAGTTAACCTCATACATTAAATAGAAAATATTCCTAATAAAGGTCTGACAACCTGAAATTTAATTGATTTTCCATCTTCTTACTCAAGGGTGTTGATATATGGGAGAAATATTATATAAGGCATCGGTAGTATCCAACTCACCCCAGAATTCTAATGATCTCAAACAAGGTCATGGTATATGTTTAGGACACAACTACCTCCACTGTAATTAGGCCTATAGATATTGCAACATTATACTACACATTATCCAATGACAATAACTACTATATAAAAAAGATACACAATGACATCTTAGAGTAAATATAATTTTATCAAAGTGTACTCAAAACAATATTAGGATGTCGGGCATACTGCCTTAGTGTTTGTGAGTATATGATGATATAATCAATGAACACTATAATCAACTAGTATAGGTATCAGTGGAAGATATTGATCATTATATCTATAAAAACTACTATCACATTTTTTAATCCAATTGACACCATGTGTTACTCATATATATAATACAAACTTAAAAACATCATCCATGGAATGTCTACCTCTCTAACCCCAAGTTTTTGATACCCTGATCTTAGATCTATCATGGAGAACCAATAATCTCCCCATAATTTATTGGAAAGATCATTGATCAATGAAATGGATATATTTTATTCACAATAACTAGGTTCATATTTTTATAAAAAAGGTTGATTTAAATATGACCATTTATTTTATTGGTGAAAAATATAGGTGCAGAAAATAGTGATGTACTCAACCTGATAAATCACTTCTGAACGAACTCCCTGAGCATCACCATGATATCACTCAGCCCAGCCAACACTATACAATATGTGTTAATTATAATGGTCTAAAAAAGCATCAATGTTTATATGTCAATGGTAACTACTCTAATATGGGTAAATTATGTGACTTATCCTCAATGGATATCCAGATAATGATCTTTGAATGGAAGAAAATATGATGAAAAAAAACGGATCCTTTTATTATATCCATGATCATCATCTATAACTTGATCATTATGAGTTAAATCATGTTTGGATGAACTATACCATCTCACAATTCCCATTTTCGGATATTCATGTTCCTATCTACCTTAGATAAATAAAACAACACTCATCTCCAATAAAAATCAATGTGAGATCAGAAACTTGTCTATAATTCCATGAAAAAATGGTTATAAACCATAGAATAATGATGTACCAAAGATATCAATTATTGGAAAAGACTATAGAAAATTCTAGTTATTTATAAATATAGATTTCATTTATTCAAAATGGTGTCTCATTGGAATGTAACTCTGAGGAAAAAATGATAGGTAAGGGAAGTCCAATAAAAAATGTGTAGAATTGAAGGAATGGGAATCAACGGTCTAAAATAGGGTATTTGATAGTTTATAAATGGTAAAAACCATACCTGGAAAAGTATATAAACCACCACAAATATAATTTGGGGTTTGTTAAATTTTTAACACACTTATTTCCTCATTTCTATGACCATGTCACTAAGATGCATGACCAGTATGAGTCATTATCATTTTATTTTTTAGCTAAGGACATGACACATATCCTTGGTTCAAATATCATGACTAAACATTACCCTTATATACCCTTATGATAAGTGATTTGTAATAATCTATTGAAGATATCCCATTTTTCTACATGGTTGGCATGATCTCTTAGGCGATGTGTTGAACTTTCAATAGTATCAAGACATTCTGTAGTTAAATTACAATAGTACTCACACTAAGGGATCTGATGAATCTATAAACTATTATGTGTCATCAACCTTCCACTTCCTACTACCATAGGTGAAACTCAAGGTAGTAGTAGGAGGTGAACTCATATATGTAATTAAAATTTAAATAAGTCATGTACCTTGATCATCCTATAAGACCTTGCATATCATTATGTTGGTGTGATACTCCTGAGCATACATCATTTGATTTATCTACCAGAAATGGTGTGTCAACTCTCTTTCAATCCCAACCATTAACTTTTTGGATTTATAGGCCTCATCTACAACCAAGAGGGGAGAAAATCATAGTTACTCTATGAAGTGTGATGTGTAAGAATACATTGTCAATATCCCTTCTATAATCTCAATGATACCTTGTGAAAAAACCAGTTTCATCATACATAGATATAATTCTCAGCAAATAAGTCCTTCAATGTCTCCCATGTCATTCCCTTAATGTTTCCATCTTGAATAATGACATCCTGCAGGCATCCCATAACTCCATGAACCAAAAATGTTGTGAGCTTCTATTTCGAATCCTCTAGGGACTCAACCATGCAGAATATCCACTTTATAATCCATATATAGTAAAAAATCATGATATCATCCTAGTATTTGGAAATATGAAGTATATTATACATAAATTTCTTAATCATAGTGGACCATATTCTAGGTTGCTCCCTTTCGTTATATTGGTATGTGAGTGTTGTCACACACACTCTCAAAAATATTTTTGATTTTGTTTACTACATCAAATGGGATGACTTATTTGATCTATCTTAAAGGGTAAATTAACTATACAACAACTTATTGTTAAAAATAATCAAAAAAATTATTTGAAAATTGGTATAAAAGAGAGTGTTTTGGTTAATTAAATTATAAACTAAAAAAACCAAATGAGAGAACACTTACATTTAACATACTAATATGAATCATTGTGGTATATCTATTCAACCCCTTCATTTTACTTCAATAATTATCTCTAAATATGAAATTAATTTAGTTATGGTTCCCTAATTTGATAAAAATAAACCAAATGAAAATGAAAGGGTCCACAAAACATTAACATACATTGAGACATCAAATCACGATATTCGGCTTTGACTGTGCTCTAAAAGATAACTTCTGATTAGTTAGCAATTATTACATCAACTCCATTCTCTAAATTACAACTTCATTAGTTTTTAGATAATATATGATCCATATTAATTTATTCCATGTTTAATATATTTTAAAATTAATATGTGTCCCTCTTGATTCACAAAATCATATCCTCGAGGTCCATGTGTTAATGGATTGAGTGATCTATACTATAAAAACTCATTTCAAGTGTCATTATTTCATGAACTAATATGATTACATGTATTTAAATCAAATTATAATGGATTATATAATAATTTCATCCTCAAATATAATTATTCTCTAATGGGTGGAATTATCATTGTGAAGATGGTTTTCATATGTGATTGTGGAAAAGAGAATAAACCAATATCATCTCCACTCATAGATTCCATCCCCAATAACCAAAAAAAATATTAAAAGAGAATAATAAATAATTTTTATTGGGGAATAAAATAGTTTATCCAAATAAAATAAAAAGTAAACAAATGTATATGTGGGAGAGTAGTTACTTCATGGATGATATTATTTCACAAAGTATTCATTCTTCAAAATAGATAGGGAGTGATAGAAAACCAGCCCATTAACTCAAACCATAAAATATAAAATATCAAAACACCCAAATGGGTAAATATTCATCTAAATTGATTTTGGGAATTCTAGGGTTTGAAATACCCAAAAGGGAAAAGGCATCATTTCACCTCCAAACGTTATTCCATGTTTAACTACTTTTTGGACCAATTTCCCATGAAAAATATATGTCTGTCTTATTTAATGATATTTTTAAAAATTGATTCAATTTGTTCCTATCATTAGTTCAATTAATTCCATGAAAAATGAATGACTTATGGCTGAATTATTGAGGTGGAGTACATTATTCCAAATTAAGTCCATCACTACAATATTTTCCCTTTTCATCCTCAATATGTGTAGTACATATTATGTGGTCTAAATGAAAAATTTATAAAAATAGTTGATAATATTCTATAATAATTAATGTTAAAATTCATCAAAATATAAAGGTAGTGAAAAAATAATACTACAATATTAAAATGGAAAAATATAATTTTCATGCAATTTTCAAATTGAAGCTCAAAAGACATGTATTCAATATATAACAAAATAAGGAACAATATGGTGAACATATATCAAATATTATCAATAAAATTTTGAATGAAAACATATCTTATCAAAGGTAATTAGGTGTAAAATAGATGGAAGAAGTGGTCCTTCCTCCTGAACTACTGGTGTTGGAGAAGCGGTATTCTCCCCAACACACTCTGGAATTATTGTCGGTCCCATCTCGCATCTATGCGGTGGAATCCTCTGAAAAATTTATACCAAATTTAGAACATCTAATATAATTCCAAACAAATCATTATGATTACAAAACTTTTCTTCCAATATTTTACACTCAAAACAATGTATACCCCTCTTAGCAGTAACCGACATCTCATCCTAACATGTCAATCACATTCACAAACACACACTCACACACACACACATATATTTATATAACATAACAAAAACATCAACATAAACTAATTAATTCAAGAATAGATATATCAAAACATCATAGAAAAAAGATATATCACTCAATAAATCACACATTTACATCCAAAATAGAGTGAGCAATCAAGGAATTTTATTAATGAACTAATAAAGAACATAACAATAGGTATATATACACAAAATTTGGTTCTATGTTCATATTAATGGTGGTTGGATACGCCCAAAAAAATATAAACTATTACAAAAATACTATTTGTTGTTTCTTAGAGGTTATTTATTCATGATTCAATCTAGCACATAGAAACTCTAATACCCGAGTCCCACACAACCTATCTCCATTCTAAAATGTCTCAAGTCAGTCTAAAATAATAGAATAAAAATTTTGTTTGATAAATTTTTTTAATTCCACATACCAAAAAACTGCATCCAATTTAGAGTTTAAAATGATCTCATGTTATCCACCTCGTATAGGAGAGAGTAAATACTAAAAAAGAGGATCTATGTCGTTCAGTAGGGAGACTATACCCTCAACATCACATCATAGCACAAACATTATAACATAATATAATAAATAAATAATAATCATTGTAAACATGTATTGAAATTTTATATAGAATACCGTTCATATAATAAATAACTATTCTATCAATGTAGTATCTGGATATTTTAAAATAATGAATATTCCTAATAGCATAATAGATACACAACCCCAATCATAAAAAGACAAAAATATATTTTTGTTCATAGATGACCATTATAACGTAGACATTAAATTGGATGGCATGAATAGAATTAACTAGTTTATGAAATACATATAACGGTTCTGCAAAATATAAATTCAATGGTAACTTCTTAGAAAATAATCACTCAAATTTTATTAATGCAATTTTATTCATCAAAAATATGATTTCTTTTCAAAATTAATTTTGAAATTTTTCATAGAAAATACTATAATTAATCTTAGTACCCTTTAAAATTTTTATTAATAAATGGTTTTATTTTTAGAAATAATTATATCAAAATTAGCTTATTATAAAATTTTGAAATATTTATGAATATTTTTATTTATAATGAATTTTAATATATATTAATTTTTATTGAAAATATTATATCCAATAAAATCACAAACATAGTAAAGTTATATTTTTTATCATTTTTAAAATTTCATCAATTACTTTGGATTAAAAATAATTTAATTAGTCTTTAGAATAAAATTTATACTTGAATATGGTACATAAATATTTTCATATTTAAAAAAAGAATTTTTTTTGAAGAAAAATGTGTTTCCATCGTCTTTTGTGTTTTAATAATAAATTAATTCCACCCAAATATAGAAATTTAATTTGTAAAAACGGATTAAAAATTTTAAATCAATTGGATTAAATTTTATAAATAGGCCCCTTTTAATTTTAGTCATTATTAATAATAACCATATTAATTAATGGTAACCACTGTAATGTAATATCTTGTAGTTAATTTTAAAAAATAATATTATAAGGACTAAAAAATCACTCTAATTCTTGCCTTTATCCTATTATATGGGTGGAGTTTAGTCATAACATTCCATGTTTTTAAAATATTACATCATTGTTTGATATTTCTTTGATATTTACATTTATATTATTTTATGTAATGAAATGTCAAAAATTCTATTCTTATTACTTTATAATCTCTTAATATATTAAATAGGGATAAAAATAGAATATTCTCATATTTAAAATTTTTATTTAAAAATAAATCATTTTTAATGTCGGAAATTTATTTCCATTTTTTTAATCAAATAATTACCTGAAATTCTTACACAATGCTGATATAGTATTTATTAAATTAATATAAAAAAATAAGTTATTTTAAAAAAATAAATTTATTATTTCTTGAGTAAGATATGATTAAAAATGAATTTATAGATATATATTACATATTATTTACAGTGGAAATTTATATATTTACATTACATAATTATCATGATTTATTTAAATTCAATTTAAATAAATAGTTTCACAAAGTCCTTAATATTATTTTATAATAAATAATATTTAATTAAATTATTTAATATTAAAAAATAGAATATCATTATAAAAGTGATATTTTAGGGTCTAAAAAATCAATCATGATTCCTTATGTGGTAATTTTTTTATTGTAACTATCATTTCTTCTAAAGAAGATAAACATTATTATCATGGTAATGGTCAAAAAAAGGTTACCACGGGTTAAAACATGCAGATAAGGGTAATTCCATAAGAAAAACATGTCAAAATTTTATTGGATAATATTATCTCATCTCATAATCATATTAAATTTTAATTATATCATTTTTCATTATATTTCTATAAGAATTATTTTATATTAATTTAATATTTTCTATAATTCCAATAGTTCTCCTCCCCTTACTTATAAAAGGGCACATCATCCCCTCTTCACTTCAGACATAAAAATTATTTTTTTCTAGAAAAGACCAACCAAATACATTTATAACAACCCTCCCCACCTTCTAGTGATTTTTCATGTAATAATACCAACCTTAGAGAGTTTTTGGTGTATGTCAATGGAAGTTGTCCAAAGAAGATGCATAATCTTTAACTAAATGCTTTTCTTTTATTTAATCTTCCACATAATTCAAATATTCTTAAAACATTCTGAAATAATAATACCAATATATTATTTATTCTTATTATTTTATGATTATGGAATCACTAAAATCTATCTACCCTTGAATCAAATTATAAATGAAATCATCGGTCATGTGTTTGGTGGATTGTCACATCATCAACAGATTGAATTCATTTTTCCATCACCTCCTCTAAAATCTATTTGAATCATTGGATTTAAAAAATAGTTATGTTATTTATTATTTAATTATGATTCTGTAATAGTAAATTATAATTTTCCTTCATTTTTTTACATCCATTGAAAATGGAAACAATGATTAAGTGTGCATATGTCCTACCTTGTCCATGGATAGTGTACTACGTTTCTTTATCTCTACCATTTATGGATGATTATAAATATATATGTAAAATGCATATATGATACTAATATAATGGTTAAAATTATATTTATTATTTAATATTGATCAACATATAAACACATTGACAATAAAACCAAATAATGTATGTAAAATGATGTATGTTCCACAGGGAATAGTTATTTTGATAAATAATATCTAACAAATGAATGGATAGATGTTCTATGAAACTAATATAAGTTATTATATAATTTAGTATGGTTCTTGAATAAATTTATAATAAATATATATTTATTATATAGGATTTTATATTCTTAAAATTTAATTAATGACTTATGGTAAGGGATCTCTGTAAACAAATATTTTTGTTTGGGTGATGACATTATCTTTCTAACTCCCATTACCACTCAATATATTGTTATGGAACGATTATAATATTTTATTTATTTCTATAACAAAAAAAAATATCTTATAATATATTCTATTAATGTGGTTATGCATTACTTATGTTTATTTATCAAATTATTTCTTAATGAACATTCCTTTGATTATGATATGTGGTATGATTATCAAACCCAATTTGAACAGGATTAATTATTATGATAAATAATTATGATTAAATTCCTTTTTTATCACATATAATGAAGATCATTTTATGATGTGAACACTTAAATAGTAATCCAATGCATTGGATAGTTGTTTTTTCTTATGATACATTATGTATGGGGTTAAAGAGAAAACCAAATCCATGAGGGGACTCTGTCAACCATGTGAAGTTGTCATGGATGTTATCCTTGAAAAATACTTATATCAGGTTTTCTGTTTCCTTGAAATAACATAAGCTACCATTTTATTATGTTTAAATTTCCATTATGTTATTCTCCCATGTAATTACTCGTGATATATATCTTTTATTATACCATGTTATAACATTAAATCACCCATTATGATGCCTTATCATGCTAATTCCCCTATAAGTATTTACAGCTCACCCATTTTGTCACTATATTTCCTAGTTTTTATTATGATATTTTATTATCTAAAATTTATTTGGGATCACATTATGTAGATTAAGATAAATGTGTTTTATTTTCATATTGTCTATTTATACCATGTCTTCCAAATCTATTGGGCATTTCAATCCATATTTGATATATAATGGATAATTTGATCAAGAATCGTGTAATAATATGTGTTAAAAGGAATGATCATCCATATATAGTATTAGTTGAATGAGAAATTTTTAATTAGGATAATAATATTTTATTAAGAACCATAGAGAAAATATTAAGTATAGTAATTATCATTGAATTCCTGTAAATTATAAAGTATGTGGTATTTAGGAAAAAATATTCCTATCTAGATCTTATAAGTGGATGTAGTTCTATATAGATGCATCTATGGGTAATAAAATGAATAATAGTTATTCGAGTATATGTTGGCCATCAATATAATTCATAGTGACTATTATTTTACAACACACCTAGTTTGACCCTCCTCGAGGTTATTATTTGGAAAATTTAAAAATTCTTTATGAACCATTAGAGAAGACATGAATATATTATTGTGTTAAAAAACTTACAAGAAAATGAAAATGGGTGACCTAACTTTAAACATAGAGGATAATAAGTTTTGATATACTATTAATTTATAAGTTATCACATATATTTTCATGGTTTCCTTTTTATATATTTAATAATTTAAGTATCCTTATCTTTTTTCCTTTATTTTATTTAATGTTGATAAATATGAGGAATCATGTTAGCAACCAATGTGATGGAAAATTTGATGGTATCCATAATTAGGTCCCGAATAATAAGGTAGTGGGAACATAAAATATTATTGAAGTACTTGATCAGTTATCTCCTTATATGAATAATAATATTAATCATATAGAACATCAACGTTATCTTATAAAAAAGAAATTTGTAGTCAAGTATTTTATATGAAAAATGTATTATAACTGTCATGGGTCTTTTTATCCAATAATCAAGGAAAAATAGAATCATTGTATTCAAAATATTTACTCTATCCTCAAATATAAAAAACAAGATAATGTTTTGACACGCATTTATTCGATGGAGGGTAAAGTCGATAAGTTGAAGAAAAAGGTCCAAAAATGATTAATGTGGGAATTGATTCCATGGAATGGGAAGAAATAAACAAAATATTTTCAGTAAATATTTTCCCAGAATTCACCATAAGAAAATTGAGAGGGAGTTCTTCACACTGCTGAAAAATAAATATCAATCTATTAGATTGTATAAGGAATACTATTTAAATATTTTAATATACACATCTAGCTTAATCATCAATTTTGAATGTCATATGTATTAACTTTTTAGTGGATAAAATCCATGTATATGAAAATGTTTTTTTATTCATGAATTTTAAAATAATGGAGATATTTTCCCCTTAATTTCAAGATGGTGATTCGGGAATATTAATGGACTCATGGACCTAGAGATAAAAAACATAACATATAGTTCTGTTCATGAGGATCAATGGATAAATCTCACGGATGAAATAAAAATGAACAAAAGACTTGTCAAATGTGTGGGAGGAATCATCTCAAGCACTATGTAAGATATCCAGGAGATTATTCAATTATTGAAAATTGGGGCATGATTCTAATCATAGCTGAGGATAGATGAAAAACGCCATGAATAGGATTGATGAAAAGGAGGTTCATATCCACACAAAATCTATAAAATAGTGTTTAAGCTAAAAGTAATACATTCATAATGAAATCTAGGGCTCTAATCTATGGGGTTTCAAAGATAATCAAAGACACAAAACATTAAGGCCTTGAGATAAAATAATAGTATATGCTATCTCTAATATTGAGATGGATCATAAAAATGATGTGGTGATAGGTACACTAGTTATTCACTCAAGAATAGTAAACGTACTTCTTGATTACATTTATACACATTAATTTTATATCATTCATGTTTCGTATAACTATTCAAACATATCCTCAAAACAATGGGTTGACCTATCATTGAATATAGCCAAAAGGGAAGTTGTATCATTCCATGTATATAACAACTATCTATTTATTATTTGGGTAATAAATCATTGGGATGTTTTTTAATTACATCTTCTAGTGTTGTTTGTTGCAATTTTGGGGATTTATTGATTTCCATTATATAAAAACAACATCAACTATCAGAAGAAGATGATCACGCTACACAACATAAGTCAACCTATGAATTTGTACAAGTGTGTGGAGGAGGATGAATCTCCCATGTAATATTCTGATCTAGTGATATATTATTTCATTATGTTCAAAAAAACTAGGCCAAATGATTTAGAAATAAGAGGGAGTCATTATTTAATACATTTCCATTATATGGAATTATATTAATGTTTTGTTAGAAGAGTTTCTCATTCAACCTTTTGACGGATAGATTTAATTATCAATGAAACTTATATCTAGATATATTACCATATCCATGTCACTTTATCAACTATCCACTATTGAGTTGGTATAACTGAACGTGTAGTTACATGAGAACAAAGAAATGGGCTTTATACACCTATGTTATTTAATGTGGGGTCTTCTAGACATCTAATTGATGAAGAATGATATATCAATGAACGTTTTTATTAATTGTTGTGAACTAAAAATCATGATAAATAAAAATTATCCACTTCCATGGATTTAGTACTTGTTAAATCAACTATTTAGGGCCAAAAATTTCTCTAAGGGGGTTTATGGTAAGGTTATAACCAATTACTGGTTATGAAGGATGATATTCCCAAAACATCCTTTTGAAGATGTAATAGACTCTATGCCACTATAATTACTTATTTTTGACTCACTAATTCTCCAAAAATCATTATGGACATAATGAATAACGTATTTTAATACTCCCTCAACATATTTATGGTAGTACTTATAAAGTATATTATAATATACTCTCAAATAAAATATGATCTTGAGGATCATTTAAATACTTTTCTAAGGAAATTTCTAAAGGAGAAGTTATATTAAATTTAAATAAAAAGTGAGATCTAGATGGGGGAAGTATAATTCTTGAGGTATGTTATCACAAAAAAATGGATATATATGGGCCCATCTATTAAAAATGAAATTAGAGAGTGTCATAGAGTATCATCTGTAATATATATACATATTTTCCAATGTATAGAAAGGTATTAAAAATTATTCTTATAAAATATCCCATGATTTTCAAGGCATCTAACCAAGTATACATGGTAGGGAGTAATTATTTTTTTCACAAATATTTGTGAAGATATATTTAAGGTATTGAAAAAGAGGCCTATCACTACATCATTACTGACATTTCCCCCAAGTGGGTTAATTTTTATGATTCACAAGGATGCTTCATAGAAGGTATTGGGTTGTGTGTTGATGCATAATGATAATTTGAAATACTACAACTCAAGGCATCTAAAATGACATAAATATAAAAATATAGTGAATGGTATAGAGTTTGCTACAGTTATCTTCTAATTTAAAATATTAAGACATAATATCTATGGAGAGAATTGTGAAATATATATGGATCATAACATACTTAAGTTTGTATTATTGAGGAAGGAGATTAAGATGATCTAATGAAAGTGGTTGTATCTAATAATGACTCTGACTACTCACTCTACTGCCATCCTAGAAAATACAGTCAATTAGAAGATTCCATAAGAAGAATATATTTTGTAACCTTATCACTTATGATAATTGGGAGGTATAGAATATTATTTGATGTGAAAAGGATGGATATAATAATTTTAAATTAATTAAAATAATAATTTCTTTCTAAAACAATTAATCAAACATCTCTTCTAGAGAGGACCAAATATACTCAAAGAGATGATATAGAAAAGTAGAAGAAGGTGGAAGCTATATGAAAAGGGAATTCCTTAAAATTAAAAATTGAGGAAGAATGATTTTTAAAAAATTTGTCATAAAAATGTATAATATAAAATCCTATGATATAGATGTCATTTTTCAATAATTTACACAGCTCGACCATATCCATACAGCTTGGAAGAATGAAAATTATTTGGTATCTCTGAGAAAATAATTTGTGAGATAATATAATTATCGATAACATAGAAAAATACATTTAAATTATAGGTATGTCAACTAGTGTGTAATGAATGAAATAATTATATTGTGATGATGCAACTATTACCCATACCAATATAGAAAATGGAAACATAACAATGGAATTTTTCACTAGTCTTACAATGATATGAAGAAGAAATAATATTATATGGGGTAGGGTATACGTTCTTACACATGTTTATTGCTTAGTTTTTATTCTAGAGGATTTCACACTCAATCAATGTGAAATGATATAAATCATAGAGGTGTTATGGTTTCATTGAACACATCTTTTTATTATAGATGATAATTAGTTAGAATTTTATTTATGTTATAGAAGAGCCTCTAACATTCTCTAAACATTGAGTTGTACTTCAGTATAGCCTATCTAACAAAATATGATGGATAATCTGAGTGGACTGTCTAGACAATTGAATACATGTAAGGATCATTCTCAATGGAAATTAAAGGTGGGTAACATCGACATCAATATCAATTTGATTTATCTTACAATAAAAGAACTCACTCTAGTATACAAATATTTCTCTATGAATCCATATTTAAAAATAGATATAGAAAAATAATTCAATTAATTTTGATTAATAAATCTATTGGGACATAAAGTGGTTGAGAAAATAATATCAATGGCTAAGTCCAACCAGTAACCCATTAGGGTTGCTCTGAGTAGAAAAATAATATCATTGTTAATAATCATTGAAGAGTCCTAGAGATTGAGGTTGGAGATAATTTTTTTATTTAAATATATCCATGGAAAATGTTAATGATATTTGGGAAGAAGATAGACCTAACTGATTTGTATATTTCCCACTATCATATTCTCAATCCCCTCGGAGTTTTGGCATATAGTCAAGCACTACTACCAAACTTATCTTAATTACATGTTGTATTCCATGTATCCCTCTTCAGGATCTACATACCAAATCAATCACGTATTCTAAATATAGAGGTGGTATAGCTCTAAAATGATCTTCTTTATGAGGATAAGACGTATAAGATCATTGAATATAGAGAAAAAGTCCAACTCAATATGAAAACTCACCTAGACAAAGTAGTATTGGGAACCAATAAATATGAAGGAGGAAACATGGGAATTAGAGGAAGACATAAGGCTAAATTACCCCCACCCATTTTCACCTTAGAGTGTAATATAAAATTTCTTGGATGAAATTTATTAATTATTGAATAATTTAATATCAGGACCTTATACAATAAATATTATGTTCGATAGCATTCAAGATAGCGTAAACAAACGAAGAAATATTATCTCTAAAATATAATAGTTATAACCTTTATATTAAATTGGTGGGTATTAAGAGGGTAAAATAATTTATGAAATATATATAATGGTTCTAAAAATTAAAAATTTATTGTTAAATACTTAGTAAATAATAACCCTATTTTTTAGGAAGTCTTTTTATTTATCTAATATTTATTTTCATCAAAAATCATTTTATTTATTTTCATGATAAAATATTATAACTAATTTCTAGAATTTTTAGAATTTATAAGATATAAAAATGATATAATTTTTTATATAATTTTATAAAAATTCTCTTAAGGTGATATTTTGATATATTTTCTGAAAATTATTTTTTTTAATGAATAGTGAAAACAAAAATTATTATTTAAAATTGTATTTTCATTGATAGAATTTACATAGTAAAATTATAATATAGATTTGTTTTAAAATTATATTAGTTTCATGTCGTTAAAAATAATCCCATTATATTATTTAAAATTATTTTGATACATGAATTTTGTATAAAGACATTTGTTTCATAAAAATGCATTTTTCTAAAAAAATGTTTTTCATTGTGTTTTGTATTTTAAACATGAATTAATTTATTCCAAATATTGAAATTGAATAATGAAATTTATATTTTATATTTTTAATTATGAGATTCAAATTTTTTATATTGGTCAAATTTATTTTTTTCATTCTGAATAATAACCATATTAAATAATTATCAACAAAGTAACAGGTAAATAGGTAATTAAGGATAAATAAGAATTTGATAAGGGAAAAATTGTACCTTAACACATTAATTTATCTAATTTCATGAGATTAGTTCATCAATTTCCATTTAATTTTTTGAAAATAATGCAACTTTGTTATATATTTCCTTAATTTTTTCCATTATATTTTTAATGTTAAAAATGTAAACAATTGTCATTATAATTGTATTATTATAACTAATTTATTGACATAGGGATCAACAAATGATACATTCAGATATAATAGTGTGATTGGAATGATTAATGAATTTTATAATAGATGTTTACTTATAATTTTTAGTAGTAAACTAATTAGATGAAATTCTTATGCAATTCTGATATAGTATTTATAAAATTGATAGGGAAAATAAATTATTTTAGATACACTAAAAGTAAATTTTTTTATGATTTATAGTGACCCATTAATTTTATAGATATATACGACATATTAGATATTTTTCAAAATTCTATATTCGAATTCAATTTTTATGTTGATGTATTTATGGTCAAATTAAATGAATAGTGTAAAAATGAAATTAATGTTATTTTATAATAAATAATATTTTATTAAATGATTTGAAATTGCAAAAAATTATCTGTTCAGCCATTTTATTTTTTATGATTATGAAATATCAATAATGTTCAACCTGTGTTCCAATTTTTATTTTCAAGTAACTATCATTCCCCTTAAATAGTGAAAGCTCTTTTATACGTTAAATAATGATATAAGGGTAAAAACCCAATCTAAACATGTCCAAAATTTATTTTATGTTAGTAATTAAATCCCTAATCATCAAATATTCTAATTATATCAGTTTGTGTAATATTTTAATGAATATTAATTTATATTAATTTATCATTTTATGTTATTCCAAAAGAGTCCCTACCCTTACTCATAAAAGGGAACTTATTCTTCCCTTTTTTCAAACATAAAAATAATTTAAGATTAGGAAATACATATACAAATCCTTACCTGACATCCTTAAACACATTATATATGTTTTATTTTGTGAATAAAACCAATTTATAGTGATATGGTGTAAATTAATGGAAATTATATGATGAATAGGTATATTATTTTAAATGAATGTTATACTTTTAATTCATCTTCAAAGTAATTAAAATTTTGTTAAATCATGTTGAAATAATTGATAAAATATATTAAATATAATAATATGTTATTTTGTTAATATAATGACATAAATCTATCTATTATTCCCTCAAATGGGAAACGAAATATTTGTTCTTGTGTGAAATGGACTACCACCCCACGAACCAAAGTAATTTTTTTTATATCGCAACCTCTGATAGCTGGTTATAATTATGTAATTTTTAATTATAAATTTTATTTATGATATTATTATTATCAATTAATTTTTAATTATTATTAAAATTTATTTCTTCCATTCATTGAAAATTGAAAGAGTGTGCATGCGTACATATGGCCAACCATCTCCAAGAATGGTGGAGCTCGTTTTTTATCTCTACATTTTTAGGATGAATTTGATTATATATATAATGAAAATATATGATATTAATATCGTGGTAGAAATTATTTACATAATTTAGTCACGATACATTTCTAAACACTAAGATTAAAAAATCCATGCATTCATGAAAAATAAAAGACTTACCACCCTGTATAGTGATTTTGATAATGCATTGTTAATAAATGAGTTGAAAGATTTCATAAAAAAATTATATAAGGTTTGATGTTTATTATTATGGTTTATGGATATATTTATAATCGATTTATATTTTTATATAGTATTTAATAATTCTTACAATGAAATACAAGACTTATGGTAAGGGATCACTACTCGCCACCATTTTTCTACGGGTAATAAACATTACCCCTCTAAATAACATTATTTCTCTATTTAATGTTATGAAATTATTATATATTATGTTTATATATCCCAAAAATATATAGATAGCTTATTATCCCTTCATTTTATTGGGTAATACAACTCTTATATTTATTTCTCAAATTCCTTCTTTACAAAATTTCATTTGAAAATGATATAGGGCAAGACTCTGAATCCCATTTCTTTATAGGATTAATAATTATGGTTATTCCTTATGATTGATTTCATTTTTTAACATATGATCATTAAAAAATTATGATGGATTCACCTTGATAGTGCTCATAGTAATTGGGATAATCTATTGTTACAAGATACGTTATGTATTGGAATTGGGAATAAACCTGTTATACAATGTGATTTTTTCCACCATGTGATGTTATCCTTGAAGTTAGCCTTGACGTTTTTTATTTTATTTTTTTTTGTTTCTCCCACATTTTATATGTTTTGAAGATCATATGATACCATGTACTTTATTTTATTCTCTCATGTGATTACATATAATACTTATCTTTTATGTTGTCATGCTACACCTATGACTCACTTTTTATTCATCCTTATCATGTTAATTCCCTAACTGGTTGTTTAGCACACCATTTTCCACCTATTCCCAAGGTCATCCCATTAATTTTTTAGATCACAAAGAGATTTATTATCTCATTACGGAGATTAAAATAAATATCTTTTTTTACATAGTCTTCCAAAGCTACTAGTTATTTTGATCCTTGTTTTATATTTAATGGATATATATTTTATGAATCATTTAATAAAAATGGTAAAAATGATTTGGTATCCATACCAAAATTATAAATCCAAATTAGAAAATAAATCTATTTCCCATATAATATTGTTGTAATCTCGAGGAGTCTATCACAGTACCCCTTACCACTCTTTGATCTGATACTCATCTGTCAACCATGGAACCCTTACTCTTACCCAAATCCCAATATATTTACTTTGTGTGTGCATGAGGATACAAATGAAATGTTTGAGTAAGAAAACTATAGTAAACCACCAATGTATCCTTAAAAATGGCCACATGTATTTTAATTTTATATCGAAATAATAAATAAATGAGAAATGTATTCTGAAGACACACAATTACATTACAAGTTGTTTTCGGATGGAAAAGTCACCACAAACCCCCATTTGTGCCTTCTTCTGATCTACTCTGAAATAATAATCATGTTCATAAGATAAGATCAGAAACAACCATAAATGATAATGGACATTTTCCTCTATATCCTAAAGGCATTGAATCTCACTCTGGCTACAATATCAACTAGTGATCATATACTAAATATATACAAGGAATAGAGAATCATCACATTACATAGTATCGACAAGGAGTTGAGTCTCAGGACATTACATAAAATCCACAATGCGTAGATTTTTATATGGGACACCAGGTTTTCATTCTCATACCCTATGTTGTGGTCCGCCATCTCCATCATCACACATCACATACTCACTCCATATTAGGGATTATTCTACAACAATGGAAACCTATTACATATACAAAAAAACTCCAAATACAAGATAATATATAATATGTAAGATCATTTCTTCACAATCTTAAATTAAAATCAAGAGAAATAAAAAGAAATATCAAAAATACATGTGAATCAAAATAATGCATGCCTAATATCTACTCTAGTAATTATCATGAAAATAAAAGTCACATATGTTTATCAAATCAACACATACACATACATGAATTTAAATATCATGGAAATAAGTGTTAATGAGATCCCCAAATATTGTAGAGCTTTCGAATCAAAGGTTGTTGGGAAGAACTCCCATTTTCATCAAAAATGGTAATTAAAAAAGATACACACCCCGAAAATAATCCTCACATGTCAAGGTGGGATAACTCAGTTCTGGTTCTTAATGAAGTGTAGAATGGATATATAAAGATAAAACCATGTCAAGAACATTATTCTAGAATCACATACCTTATGGAGTCTATCAAGGTAATCAAATCCTAGGTATTTCAAAAAGATAATTTCTAACTCATCATATTTATTGTATATTGAACATTGAATCATGAATTAATTGAAAATTATTTAGAAAGGCATTTGGTCTACCCAATTATCATTAATCCATCGTCATTACATTAGTAAAAAATAAATTCAAGGAGAAGGAAATATAGTGATTATTGGACCAAAAATGATTTCTTTTAAACATCACTATTCTCATGGAATTAATTTTCACTCAAGAAAGTCCATGATTGGCACTTTGGTGTCCCTACCAAAACAACATAATAATATTAATATATTTATGTTCCATTTTCATTCCATTATCATGAATATTTATAGAATGATGATTCATGAACAAATACCTAAAGAACACCTATCATCGAAGGTTGATCTTGGTTTAATCAAAAAATTATGTCAATGCACTAGATCTTACACTAACTTATAAATAAGGGAATTACTCATTGGATCATCAATTAAAATAATGATATGACATAGATCTATTCTATATATAATAATAGGAATAGTGTTTTTAGAATGATTAAAAAGTATTATTATATACATTAGGGCCATAATATAATTTTATTTTTGGTGGAAACAAGTGGATATTGAAGCTAGTGGGGTGTATTATTTGTATCCTTC
Organism: Viscum album; assembly: GCA_963277665.1. Lineage (NCBI taxonomy): Eukaryota > Viridiplantae > Streptophyta > Magnoliopsida > Santalales > Viscaceae > Viscum > Viscum album. Next base: position 1,550,819,283 of record OY728131.1, read on the forward strand.
GACTGTGAATACTAGAAGATGGGGAGGTCTACTATAGCTAACATGCATGTAGTAAATTCACTATAGATTCTATGGCAGGTTTTAGCCCCCATTTAGCCCAGCCTCTAGTGAAGGCTTCCACCTCATGAACTCATACACTTAACCATCAAAAAACATTCTCTTCACCTCACAAATCAGAGATAAAATATTATAGTAATGTGGAAATTCATAGACTTAAAATCTCATACAATTTAAAAAAGTACAAACCATATAGACTCCCATTACATTATCTCAATATTCTTGTATACGTTTCTCTCTTCCAAAACATCAAGGATTTTACATTTATATTTCAGAAAGTTTCTCTTATATATCCCTTTACTACAAAGAAACCAATGTATTCGATCAGAATGATTCTTACATATATTCATAGATAATTTCATAAAAGATCATAGTGATTATAAAAAACACCCATTTGATACTATAGTGGTTATTTCCATTAAAGAATTTCTATAACCATTATATGGTCAGTATCATTTGTCTTCAAGAACATAAAAATGTTAATAATTATTCATCTATGTTCTTTTATCTTCACCCAACAACAAATTTTATACGTCATGAACATTTCCATCTAAAATGTATACTTCCTCACCCTAAATTGGTTTTCATATCCAAACCCAATAGAAATACCCACTAATGGTTTTCTAAAGAGGAATTATACTAAATAATTCCAATAAATATTTACAAACCTCGTTTCCCATGATTTACAATTAACACAATAAAAAAACATTGATAAACATACAAATAAAGAGTCTATTGAGTACTTGGCACCAGTGATCATAGTTTCATTAATCATAAATAGAACAATTAATGATGATATATGGGAGGTCACCAAATAAATCCCTTCGCTGTGGTTTATCCACTATCAGAAAAATTAAAAAACATATTCGATGGACCCCCTCATCTCCCATTGCATTGTAGTGAAACTAAAAAGAAATGGATATGAAAGGAGAGTTATAAATTTAAAGAGGATATTAATTTAAAACCAGTATCCCAATTAATACCCCCATCTTAATGGGAAATTTTTAGTTATATAACCATCAAGATTCTACCACTCATTAACACAAATATTATAACATATGAGTTAGTACATAGATTATCTATGCATTCTCTTTATAAATGAATTAATCAATCTCAATCTATAATGTGTATCTATATGATACCCATTGAATGTACTTTGAAAATTTATTTTCCAATTTTTTTTAAACATAAATTAATTATACATTAAAACCAGTAAAATATAGTGTGTATATATATATATATTATAAGACTAAAGAAGTGGGTTTTATATTCTTATAAAATATTACAAAAAACTATTATCAATGGTATATGAAATAATATTCTATAAATGATATCATCTAATAAGATATCACTATATCATACCTTGATATAAAGTCTATCATGTATCACATATACAGTAATCTTAAGGGAATATCTCTGCCAATATCCAACATTAACATAATATGTATTGCATTAGTTCTATTTCACCATATCATATATTATAAAAAAAATATTCCAAACAATATTCAAAACCCCTTTTTAATAAATTTCGAAACACTTTTAAACAATTATAATTAATTATATATTGTGAAACATAATATGAAATACCTTTGAAATAAAAATGTAAAAATTAATTTTAATAAACTATAAAATTCCATAAAAAATCTATCTCAATAAAACACAGTATACATTTATTCAACCAGAATTTGTTAATCCACAGTTCTTTGTAGTGTCGACACCAAATATAAATTCACAAATCAGTAAATAAAATAAAATTATAGCCTCTAGAAAAGAATCAATACTACTCATGATATAAAAGGATCTAACATGATATCCATCAAACACATGTATCTCCAGACACATTTCGACTAGCTGAATCATATGAAAGAATGAATTTTAATATGATAACTTTTTCTAAGCCATTGAGTGACCATGGGACATGGTGTATATCAATACTATATAGTCACACATATGCTATATATTCTCTCTATATAAACTAACTCAACCAATTATTACACCACTCTTTATTAATTTTATCATATAAACACATCATATGACCCTAACCCAAATAGATATGGTTTTTATATTCTGTATCTAGAAATATAAACAGACATCTTTAGTTTATTCCATTTGAGTGTCAAAATTTCATGATCACCATTTGAGAAAAAAATCCCATCTTGGATATGCTCCAACCAATATTAATATCATCAATATATCCAACCACTCTCTAATTTACTATTACTCAAGGATTTTTTATGAAATGTATCAATGTATGAAGGTTATTAGGATTGGTATCAAACAAATCTATGGTATTTGGGAAATATAAATAAATCATGCACCCATACTGTACCAAATACAAAGTGTATAACATTAAATCTTGTATATAAATAGTGGTTCATTGAGTTCCCATAAGAAATTTGTTCCTCATGAAAATTTTTTATATTTGGATGCCAGATACATACTCTGGATAACCTTAATTTTTATTTACCACCAATAATAAATAATAACAATATTATTTTGGGAAAATTATAGATATAATTTGAGTTTTCAATTATAATTTAACTACCAATGATATATATACAGACAAAATAAAAGAATGAAAAAGAGGGTATTTACATATAAAAACATGAGACATTTTACATAATTAAAAATTAATAACAAAATATTTCATAAGGGTCTATCTAATCGTATAAAAAAAGAAATTGTTTCAGATAAACTATGAATTTTTTATATTTTTTGGATTTTTTAATATTCTAAAAACTATATATAATAGATTCTAAATATCAATGTTACCATGAAAAAAAACCCTCCAACTAAAATCATTTACAAGGTATCATTTATTAGGAAAATCAATTTTAAATAATTGTGATACTTGGAAATAAAATTCTAAATGTTTACCTCTTTGAACATTTTATTCAGACCCATAAACTTCAAAAAATAAAATGTTATACATTATTAAAAAAATTATTACATATAATTAATTCTAGGATGATCATCATCACGATCCTTGGAACCCTTTCCATTAAACTTTTCGTTTTCTTTTTTTTGTAAATTATTTAACAATTTATATTAATCTGTTACAAGAAATCATTAACACATTTAGAATATTAAATTACAATCAATATGATTTTTTATAGGTATTATTTTTATTTGATTCACTTGAATTAACTAATAAAAAACATACTCTCACTATAAACATTGAAATTAATTATTTTTAGAGGATCATGCTATGATATAGAAAAAAATTTATGTCAAGAAATAACACATATTTTTTTAGTAAGCATATTTACCAAATCAAATTTATTATATCTATATAAAATATGGTATTCTATTTGTTAAATCATTATTATAAAAAAATATTATTTTACTCAATAAAATTTTTAATTTTAGTGTGGAGTAAACTATATTGATAATTTTTGAATGAAACAACATGATAAATATCATTGTCCTGGATAAAACATATTTTATCATTTTTTATATTAAAATATATAACAAAATATTATGAATCATAATCCGTGGGATTTAAATCCATCAAATTATATTGTTCCTAAAATTTACATATCTAAAATTTGTTTTTCTTATCATATAAAAGATATAATTTAAAAATAACCACAAATGTTATTTACATCTATCTTAACATGATATTAAATGGCATTCAACCACATGATTCAACCATACATTGATTAATTATTTTAATAAAACCTATATGATTTATAAATTCTCTCCCTAATTTTTAAATATTGTATAATTTTAACATTTTAAATTAAATATTTTTTAACATTTACCCTTCAAATTATATTATTGATTTCTATATAATTATTATCTAACAAAGACATTACATGCAATTTCCCAAACTCTTTTATGTACTCTTGGAAATTCCATCCTATGTAAAAAAATTTGTTTGGTTCACATTACATCAGTTAGATTTCAGTGAAAAAGGATATCTATTTGACGAAAATTTTCCTCACTCCCCAAAAATGTTTAATTATTAATGTTTGAAAATTTATTCACTTGTATTTTCAATATAATGCCCTAAACTATACATCATATTCCCTTTTCATCTATACTCAACACTTTTCAAATAGCCATACATTTTAAAATTAGATTCTCCTTTAAATAATATTATGTTCAATGGAATGAATAACACGCAACTCCAAACAAAATTTTTTCATGACATATTAAAATAAACCTATAAATAAATAAAATAATAGTAATAAATAAATGTACTTAAATTCTATTATTACTATTTCACTTAGGAAAATTAATGACAATAAATTAAATAGTTTTTTTTTATATTATTAAAATCATTCAATGATAAAAAGGTGTATTTCTCAATATATTATAACAAGTGTTATTTATTTTAACAAATTGATAAATTTTAAAGGAATTCAATGTATGAAAAAAATAATTATGACTAAATCTATTATAAATTGATAGGAAATAATATTATAATCTCTTGAAGTTAAAATTTTTTATTTCACTATAAATGTTATTTTTCTCTACAATTTATATTTTTATTTAAACAACTAAAATAATAATTTTGGAAAAAAATGGAAATTAAAATATTTTTGGGATTTATAATATCAAAACTATAAAAGGGTAACATTATGCGATTTATCTAAAATAGTTTATTTTGTACTGAACAATGAATAAAATTAACTTTACTAATATTTTCTCTCTTATGAAATTATCATGACCCAAGAATGACATAAATGTTTATAAAAACGTATTTCTAGACAAAATATATATTTAATAAGTATTATAAATAATTAAAAAATTAAATTTGATCTTATAAATCTATGTTATGCATTTTGGATAACTAATAATGCTTTTTCAAATAAAAACTATTTTAATTCTTCACATTTAATGAAAAATTCACCATTTTATTTATGATTTTTGTTTGGTTTTAATGTAAAATAATTTAACATTGATTAAGAAATATAATTATTTCATTTTGAATGATCATTATTCATAAATTTTTTATAATATCATTTTATTTCATTAAAACTCGTATTATAAAATTGATTCTATAACGTTTCTTAAATTAATATTAAAAGTAATTGATAAAAATTTTAAAAATTTAATAATATAAAATGGAATAATTTTTTTTAGTATTTTCTTATTTTTCAATTAGATAAATTTCATTTATATTCATAATTAATATTCAATGGGTAAATGTTTTTCACCATGGTAATGGGTAAAAGGGTTAATAAGGGGATTAAACTAAGATGTAATGATTTAATTAACTCTAAAACATGTATAATAGTGATTGGTTGACTGTATTTACAAATTAAGTTATTATATATTCTAAATTGGACTATTGTCGAGAAAATTTATGGAATATATACATTTTAATATTTTAATGTTCGTAATATTGAAAAAGGTGTCACTCCTCTCGATTCTAAAAGGTCACCTACGCTCCTTAATTATACACACGTTAAAAACTCCATTTTTATGACCAGTATCTACCATATAAACTCAAAAACCCTTATACACATCCTATTGGATAGTCTCACTAAAACACCAATTCAATATGGCAAAATGTGTAAGGAAAATTAAAATATCTATGGACGAGTTATAAGTCCTAAAAACATATTTCAAGTTTATTTCATCTTCTACCACCTTCAAATATATTCTATTAATAATATTATAATGGATTCATTATATTTACTATAAATAAAATCCTTTTTTTTGTTCTGAAATCTATTTTCTACCTCCTTTCCCTTTAATGGGAAATTAAAACATCACTTATGTGTTTATATGGACTACCATCTCCATGAGATGATGTATTTCGTTTTCCATCAAGGCCATGGATGGATGTTTATCAACATAGAATTAATTTATATATATTATATCTATTAAATAATTATTATCAATTAAATATAATATATTATCTAACTTCTTACCCTCTTAGGAATTTTCAAATGGAAACATCTCTCGTGCTTACATCTGGAATACCACCTCCAATAAGAGATGTAATTTGGTTTTCATCACTACATTACAGAAATGGTTATAAAAATTTATTTTATTTATAAATATTATATATTTTACATGTATAAAATTATAAAGGTGATTAAATAATAACCAATGTTCGAGGATCATAACTGCCAAATCAAAACAAGCATGAGAAACGGAAGTGTTAACAACTAATTCATTAAATTAAAAAATAAATATGAAAAAATGGGTGGAAATTTTTTAAATAAATTATATACATAAATATATTTATAATTATTTATTAGTTATAGATAATTAATAAATTTATATTTATTATAATGGATTTTTGAATCCCTTTAACCATGAATGTATTCATGGTAATGGTTAATCATCTCAAATTTTCTTCTATAACACGAGATTCCAATTATGCATGTGTTTGTATCAGAAGGTGTATATGTTTTCTATTTGAAATATTTTATAATTAAGCAAATTTTAATCATTTTAATTTATTTGAAATTTCATGATTTCTAATTTACTATTTTATTATTCATGTGTTATAAAATCTATATGTTTTCATGCCCTCAGTTTTGATTCCTTGAGTCATGTTTCATGTTGAGCATTAGGATTCATTTTATATGTGAAATTACTACACCATGAATATATTTGGACATAATATTTGATTTAATTCATTTTATTTATATAAATATATCAGTTTATATTCTTTTCATCTTTTTATAAAATACTTTCAAATGTCATACGGGCTTATTTTACACTTTAACTCTTATTAATATTTTATACATTTCAATTTCTATTTGGTGGGAATTATATTTTCTAAATGTCAAAACCAATTCCAAGTTATAATCCTTTTTTATATATTTTATTGTAAGTTATTCTATCAATTTTTCCACTGTTTGGTACTCAAATCCATTGAAAATTTAATAATTAGAAAAGCGACCGAGATTTCCATTTTCTGGGTGGTATATTTCATTTATATACATAGTTTTTATCATTATTACTGAATTTTATTATAAATACATAATTATATTTCATGTTATTATTCTATTAAATTTTAATATCAATTAAAAATTTTATTGGAATATTTTCATCTATATAATAATGTTCATTTTTTACTCCATTTATAAATGTGTGGGAAAATGTTTATAATGTTTACTAGATAACCATTACTTCCCAGCATCATTTCATTATTTGTTATCCATATTCCATTAACTGTATCGAATGGATTACATAGAAAATAATAATTCTATTTCTCTTAGAGTTTTTCAGTTTTAAAATTTATAGAAAAAAGAATATTATTTTCTTCATAGTTTTTAAAGATATTACATTTCTCTTTGGTATATTTGAATATTCCACTCAAGGTATACTTAAATAATAATTCCTTATCTTTGACATTATATTAATGTAAATAATTTTACAAAAAAATTTAAAAAATACTTCAAATGTTATAAAATGTATTTTAGAAGTTATTTAAAACATTATATTTATAAAAGTATGAAAAATATTAGAAATTGTTAAAAAAGATATTCCATTTTCATCTCATATTTTCATAATAATTATATTAAATTTAGTGACAGAATGTCTAATGAACAGATTTTATTCTATATCAAGGATTTATTTTACTTCATTTCTACTATTGAGGTATTTATATACCAATTACCCTATATAGTGTGAACACCCAATTGTATATAAGTTAGATTATAGCTTGTTTATCATGAATGACAGTTTGAAAATTGAATGAGGAAAATGTTGATAATCCATATAATTTTTGTTATATAATAATAATTAAAGATTTATATGGATGGTTTTATATGTTATAGGGAAATAATAAAATTTCATATATTTTATTCAATATTGATACTTATTTGTTACTAAGAAATGTTGATGATGAATTTTATTGTACATTTAATATGTTATGAATGCATTGGACATGTGTAAGTGATAGGTGGGGACTAAAACTATATCACCCAAATATGCATCATGATGTCTCTTTGGATAAACAAGAATGTGTATACTCTAGTGTACAACCTCTAATACATTAAAAATATCTTGGTTAATAGGCCTTGGTGATTTCCAAAATTTGTGGGATGATATTCATTGATGGAATGTAATATTAAAAGGTAAATAAGACAGAACAGTATATGAAATTTCATTGTGGGGATTTCGTGATGATATGATAAAGGTGTTTATTGGTGGGTATTGATGATATGTAAAATTCGTGGGTTGAACAACCTTGATAAAATGAATTATGTCATGGGTTGACCCCTTGACAACAATATTTAGTTATCAAGAAATATTAATTAAGTTATTTTTAAATTAGTAATAATGGTCCTTGTGATTTCTAAATTAATTTCATCTAAAGATAAATGTTATTCATAAGTTATTTATTAAATGGATTACTTATTTATTATCCACTATTCCATGTTGTTTATATATTATGTATTGATGATATTTTTTATATGTTTTTACCTAAAGAGAATTTGAGCTGACAATTTATAAGGTTTTTATTTATAAAGGTTAATGAAGAAAATTAACTGATATGATATATCTAGAATGGTAACATATGTGTTGAATTTTATCAAAAATTCTGAAGTATTATTATGGAATAACAAAATATTAGTATAATGGTAAATTTTTCAATTAAATTGGAAGGACATGAGTCTTATTAAATAGATCTCTTCAAAATCATCTAAACATATAATCCTATAAAATTCATTGGTATGTATGTAAAATAGTATTTTCAATGATGTTATAATTATGGAAATTAAAAATTGGGTCACATGAGTCGAAATCAATGTTAGTAAGTAAAGATTAGGTTTTTAGAAATAGAACCGGGTTTAAGAGTTTGGTCTATGATAGTTATTATCATATTAGGGTTTAGATATATTTAGATAACTGGATTTTATTAATTAAAGAAACATTATGAGTTATTGGTTTATCTTTCATTACATGTTCAACAGTATAGATACCCATTTGATGTTATATGTTAATGTATATTTATGGGAATAAAAACTTTTAGGGAGATATTTATGAGAATATATAATTAATTTAAATATAACCATTGTGTTTCGTATAGGATTTATTAAGGTGTTTATTAGATATCAATTTTAATATTGGAGAAAATCTGATTGTATTGAAACCAATTAAGTTAATATATGAATTTATGTCAATATATTGTTGCTCATTTAAGTAGAAATAATATTATCATGTTCCGGGGAATGTATAAATAACCATGATGACGAAAATTTAATTTGATGATAATGTAATTTAGGGAGATATTTACCATAAATTTGGGCTATGGTATATGTTGGTTAGTGTTTTAGTAGATGAAAAAATTTATGAATAATGTATAGTTAAACAATTAGAAGCATATGTATATATATATATTTCTATGTCCTCGAAGTCATGTTATTTTGGGAAACTGTTAGTATATTTTTGAGAATATATTATTGTGGAATATAAATTTTTTTGTGTGACTGTGATAAATTAATGTTTATTAGATAAAAATTATTAGTTGATTTTGGAGGAATATGTGATCAAATATATCTAATTTTGTGTTTTTATTTTTTCAATTATATTTGTAGAAGTTATATGTTATGTTATTTGTGGAGTGATTTGTGTTAAAAATTGGTTTTTATATATGTGATTTTGCAGATTATTATATTATTTCATCATTTGAAGGATTATTCATATTAATCATTATCATAATGTATGATAACCATTTTAGATTTTGTAAATGTCTAGAGAAAATACGAATAACATATCATTCCTTTTGTGGATCTTTGAAATTTTAAAATTAATTTTAGTGATTCATGAATGATATATCCATCATGGTTATTTACCAAATAGGGTACGAGTTTAAGTATAGGTTGAAACATCTCAAAACAAAACTGAAGGAAAAAATTATTCTTATATAATGAAAAAAACCATCGTTAGTATATTTTCTTATAATCTCTACAATTATGGTAATATAAGTCCTCTAATAAATAAATAGGAGGATAAATATCTCATGTATTACCTATAAAAAATTACTCAGGTATCAAGGTATGTTTTTTGAAACCTCATTCAAATGTATGAGTCTTATAATGACACATACATGGTTTTATTATCATTTAACTAGTAAATACATGGCTTCCAAGTAGTGGCAAAGAAATTAATTAAAAAATATGCATTATATTCTTTTAATATGACTTGATATACTCATTTTCATAATAAAAAATTAAAATTTATGGAATTTAATTTATTAAGAGGGGGAGAGTGAGGCACCAAAATATTTCTACATGTAATTCTCCTTCAAATAATAAAATGTTTGATAGCTTATGTTGTATGCAACACCGAACTCAAATGTTTCATGAACTGTTGAAACAAAATTTGGTATAGAAAAAAGATGTAAAAAATTATTATAATTATATTATTTTATTTTTTTCACTAATGACATTTTATGATTATAGAATAAGATTTTAGGTGAAATTGTTAAAATACATCACTATTATACAGGTCTATTTTTCAAATAATTGTTTTTCAAGTGTTGTTTATTTTAATAAATTAATTATTTTTAAATAAATTCAATCTATGATCAAGTAAATTGACAATTACTTAATGATAAAAATTAGGAAATAATATTATGAGCACATTATGATTAAAATTGTTAACTCTAAATAAAAGTAATATTTTTTTAATTTTTTTTTTCTAATTTAAAAGATAACTTTTTGATGTTTTGAAACATAAATTAATGAGGTTTTCATATTTTTTGGAATCTTCATATCAATAACATATTAGGATAAAATTTTCATATTTTTCTAAAATATATTATTTTTGGAGAATATTGAAATATACTAAATTTATAAATAACGAGTCTTTTATGACACTATCATGATACACAAATAAATTAAAAGGTTATGAATTTTCTTATAGAGAAAATATATTTTTGAAAAGTTATATAATTTCTTAAGATATTAAAAATAAATTAGAGATATGTATTTTACATTTTTAAAAAAAATTATTATTTTATTAAAATAAAAATATTTTAGTTATTCTCTTTTAATCAGCTCTTAAAAAGGTAAAATTTTGTTTGGGTTTTATTTTAAGGTGAAATTACTATTATATGAATAAAAATAATCAAATTAATTCCATGGTAATCAAAATTATTAATGAATATTTCCTCATTCAAAATGAGAAACAGAAAATATATAATGGAATAAACACATAAATATTGCTATTATTTTCCCTACAATGAAAAGGAATCGGATGGTGGCCATGATCACAGTGATCACGCGATCCTTCGGGAGACACAAGATGGAATGACCTATTGATGGTCTTGAATACAGTCACACATAGGGTATAACTTGTGTAATATCATGTGTATCCCTATTGAAAAACATTCTTGTCTATGAAAGGTCATATTAGACACTCACTAATCATGTGGATGAAGCTAGAGAAAACCCACGAGTCACGTGAATTGTCAGGTGGTAGGCATCGGACAGGCCATCCCCAAATAGTTCAATAATTTGAGGAAGATTTCCAAATGGATCGATCCTATTATGGTCATAAAAATCATAATATTCACCCAAGAGGTTCAAAAAATTCCATTTATGATCTCACATACATATCACCCTTAAATCATGAAAGGATTCAGTCATGTTCAAGTAGACTTGTACTCCCGATTTAGCTCCAAGGACTAATAGATTGAATTTTCCCTGAAATGATTACATGTATCAATAAAAGAATTTTGTGGTCACATGATACATCACCAACAGATAAAAAAATTGTGTCCTAAAACACTCAAGAATGCTCTTGACCCCCAAAATGTTATTTTGAAATAAATATTTAAATAAATGGGAGGTCAAGGGAGCCTCTTTCAATCATAAAACTTATATGATGAACCATTGGGGTCTCCTATGACCCCTTGAAAATATATTTTGATCTCAAAAAAGGCCCCCAATCAAAAAATTGGGGTACCATGGAATATCCTAGAAAGATCATCAAAGATCACACAAAAGCCTTTTAGTAGGAATCCTTTTCTCATGAAAGTCCTTAGGCATGCTGGTAAGACAACAAAGAAGAACCTCAACATGTCTTCATTATTTTGAAAAACCCCTTTAATTATCCACAATAAAAAAACGGTGAATTTATGGTATGATCTAGTGGTCACTAAAAAACATGTTATTCCCCTAGAATAACCTGTGGAAAATCCTCAAAAAATATTTATGGCATTAATGCCCACTAGTGACACTAGACATGATTTATGCGATACACACCACAAAAAGTGGACAATATTCAAGGTGGAAGGGCCTTTAAATCCCACAACCCTATATGGAAATGAAAATAATTTTCCTTCTAACTTATAGCCAATGAACCCAATAATCAAATAAAAGTTCTCAGAGATGTTTATCTCATGATTGGGAATTTTTCATTTGGTATGATATGGAGAAAAACTATAGCAATCATGAAAAATGAATAGTCACATCCTGTTATAAATCATAGATCAAGTGTTGTACTTCTGGAATGTCACGTGAGGAATATCCCAAACACCTACTAGATCACCTGATAATTAAAACAAGCTAACACTGAAAAAATCTTATTCATATAAAATAATGGTATAAATCCAAGACTAAAATGATTAGAGACTTATGAGAAGAACATATATGATGTTCCCCGTGTGCATTTCATAAAACACCCATGTCATGTGGTGACTCGAGGACATGTCACCTAGATAATTCAATGATATTTTTGTATACTATTTGAATCATTTGAATTCCCATGGACATGTAAAATTATGTCACATTTCACCCCCATGTCATGCCACACAGGTCACATGATATCATCCAGGCTCGCCATCCAGACCTCCCAATGTCCTCAGGAAAAGTAACCCAAATCATTAGGCTACATGAGAACATGTCATCTAAGTCTTTTTATAGTTCCATGTTATATCAACTAGATTTTTCAACGTCCCCCAAACAAACCATAATGACATCATGACATCCTCTAAGTATTCCAGTTGGCTCATACAATGTCCCCTGACCACGTCAGCCAACATTCACGAAGACACCCTGGAATGTCTCCAAGGACATTTGGAACCCTCTAAACATGTCAGATTTACTATGTTGACACCCTCCAAGTGTGTTAGTTATATTTTACGAAGAAACTAGTGGCTGTTAGCTGGATCATGTGATACCCTCTATGATTTTTGGTCAAGATCATTTGGTGGATTCTAGGATCAGGGAGTTGGGTCTCCTGATGTCCTCCAAACAAGCCATCCTTGTTCAAGATATGTACTTTAGTCATTTCAGCTAGATTATTGTATTTCCCTCATACAATTTTACTAGATTATGCAATTTTCATTAGATATTTCAGGCCGACATCCTCTGACATTTACAAGATGATTTTCAAGTCATGTCGAGCAGACAATCAACCAATGTCAAGCATACAAGCTGGCCATGTCGATGAGGCATCCAAAGAAATGATAACATTGTCGAGCCTCCATATAAGAAAATAAAAGTGTTTAAAAAATAACCAATTGAACAATTATAACTATGATTAATTTTTTAACTATGATACTCGGGATTCCTTCTAATGTCCCAAAATTCATATTAAAACCTCTGAAGGGATGTCCCAGTACATAAGTCCCATATCCATCAGTAATGAGGATAATTACTTGCAATACCTCATTTCCCACATCATGCATATATCACATGGGATTAGAGAGTTTCTATTAAAATTTCATTGGAATCATGAGTCTCCGCCATCCAGGGAAATCTCAATGTGTAATCCCTAATCATTGGCATAATATAATTTCCCAATATATAAGGTTATCTACCTTGAGGTAAGTCTCAAGGCTGTGAATGGATTATTGTAACTCTGATTTTTATTATAACCAAGACACCAAGGATGACCCCTTGATGTTCGATCATAAATACCTTGTTCCCATGTTCCTGGATATATGCTCTTTTTGTATTAATTATACTATATGGGTTTAACAAAATACATATATTTTGATTCTTATTGTAAAATATGATCTGTAGGATCCCTCATAATGGATCTATATAATCCTATTTATATTACCCACCACCATAAATAACGACAAAACATTGAAGTGACAGGTTATACAGCTTTAACATATTACTGAACATTAACATTTTTTTAAAAATTGTCTCTGAGTATATCCAAAACAACCTCTTCAAGGAGGACTGATGTAGTATAGGCCCAGTGCATCCCCTTGGATCACCTTCCCACACTCTAATGGAATGGAACCTATGCTATCATAAATTACAATAGAATCAATGAGATTCCCAATCTGAGCAAGCTTGTTAGGTGAAAAATTATGTTCCCTCCTAATATGATAAATATTATATCCAAGTTTTAACATATAATTATTGACGCTCCATTCGTCACATAATCTAAAGATTGGAAAGGGAAATGACTTAGAAAAAATTGATTCATCCTTTAAAGAAATCATCAAAAATCGACAAAGGCATGAACAAGACTTCAAAAGCACAAGGGTCGTGCAAGTTTCATCTCTGTCGTGCAAGTGTACTTGCGCGCCACCTAATGGTCATGCAAGTGGCTAGCGCGCCCTAAAGGATAACTGCCTGGGGTATTCTCCATCCTATAAATAGACCCTATGGGACCCCCATTTTGAGTGGAAATTTTCCAGAATTCACAGACAGAGCTCTGAACGCCCAAGTCACTTCTTCATGTCTTCCAAACTCTTCTAAGGTAATTATTTACCTAGAGTAGAAGGTCTAAATAGTAGGAGTATGGTTTAAGTGTTAGAATTCACTAACACATCTGCGCCTAAGTGTTTTAACCTTAAGAGAAATAAACACACTTGTGCGCCGCCCTACTTCTTCATCAGAACATGTGCGCCATCTTCTTGAAAGCCTCTAGGGATAATACCAAGGGTTTGAGTCAAGTCTCTCCCAATTATTACTCAAGGACTGAAAATCACGCAAGTACCAATGTGTTGCACATGTATACCTGCGCGACCAGGATTTGTGTACCCACGTAGTACCTGCGCTCCTGCCAAGACTTGTGTGCCCCTACCTTTTTGGGTACCTTTCTTTCTCATTTCAAACCTCTTATATCATTCCACCTCTCATATTCAAGATTTAGTCTTCAGGACACTCTTAAAATCAATTTATGGCATGATTTCTTGATTTGGCTTCTTTATCTGAAAGGAATTCCATGGAACATTACTCAAAATCTAGTGATTTATAGATCTTTATTTCACTAAAGATTGAGATTTCATTCATTCAACATCATCCTTTAAGATGAGAGAATCCTTAATCTAGGCCTCCTTTTCAGGAGTATGCCCCAGTCTCAAATATGGCCATCCTCCTCAGGAGTAAGCCCCAAACCTTAATTCCTTTAATCTGGGCATCCTCTTCAAGAGTAAGCCCCAAGTCCCTTATTTTTTCAAGTCCCTTAAACTGGGCCTCCTTTTCAAGAGTAATCCCCAGTATTAATTTATCTTAACCAGTTCTAATTTACTTTTGATTTAGGGCTTCTTTCTCAGGAGTAAAACCCAATCATAAGTCCCTTCCTAACTTGGTCATCTTCCTTAGGAGTAAGTCTCAAGATTAGAGTATCCAAATCTCCATAAGTACATATACGTTTATGGACCTTGTTCCTGGATTTCTTCCCTGAAGTAAATCTTAATCTTCATCTATTTTGGGTAGTCATAAACACATAAGCCGCACATCATTGCATATTTCATGGAACAATTGTCTGGTTTTACCAATACCTCTTGTTTCTCACACCAAGAATGACTCACATGAGCCTAGAGTGTAAAAGTAATCATGACTTCTTTCTTTGAGCCATCAATCATGCATAAGCATCACACTCCCTTATTCAAACTACGTGGGTTCTGATTTCTTTTTCAAAACAAAGGATACGTAGGTTGCCCATCAATAGGTACGATCCCAATTCTGAAATATTCCATGTCCTCTTGAATGACAATAAACTTCATGTGCCCCACTGAGTGGCTTTAAAACTAGTATGGCCATCATAATGACCAAGATACTTTTATGTATTTTAAGGATAGCATCCACTATGAATATCTAACAAATACTGTTGATTCTTCATCGATGAAGAACATCGAATACATATAAAAGATTCCTTGAATTTCTTACATATCAATAATTGATTGTAAGACTAAAGGAAATCTCATTTTATACATGGTAATGTAATAAGGATTTACGAAAATAACTTAAATCTATAATGAGAGTCCCGGGGTAGACAATAATTCCCCTAAAAAGGTGTGATGAGTCCGACCTCCCATCCTCTCGAACAATGAAAATTCCAAAGCCTCATCAGTTCACAACTATTGAGAACCTACCATTGGAAAGTAGGTCCAAATAGATATGGAATCATTGGTTGTTTCTGGTTCTATGAACAAACCCGTTAGAAACTGATTGGAATGTTTTGAACCATCAATCAACGAGTCCATCCCAGATTTCAGAGTGAAACAAAACATGGTGAACCTGATGTGAATCCTTAACCATATTAAAATAATGTTTTTATTATTTTTTAGGCCCCTATTTAAAACTCAATGAGAGGGTCAACAAAACAATCATTGACATATAAAGTCATCCAAAAGATTTAGAGGTTGAATTAATCTCGATTACGTCTGTTACATCAAACATGCACTCTTTTTCATGATTTTCTGCATTCTAAGAAATGGTTGCTCTCAAGTTCACACCTATGAATACCACTGATGTGAATACCACTGCTGCAAATGCCACCACTGCTAATCCTACTGGATCGTCATCCGCTCTGAGGATGATGTCACTTACTCAACGTCTTCAACATTGGGTATCAAATGTGTTGGTTAATGAGTGTTGTCAACACTGTACCATTCCAACTCTGGAGGCTTCTCGACTAGCCCTCAAGGTGAACAATTCACCCTCATCGTCTAGACAGTGATGACCGACGATCAAGAAGCAGGCGGTGCTAACTACCTTCTCGAACCGTTTCGGGTTGTTATCCCCAGAACACAATCACCATTCACTCCCATATTCCATGGAGGTTAATGAGCAGGTCCCTCATGGCCTTAATTCAACAAAGCAGGAGTCCTTCCTAAGGGCTCCTATCAACAA
Organism: Viscum album; assembly: GCA_963277665.1. NCBI lineage: Eukaryota > Viridiplantae > Streptophyta > Magnoliopsida > Santalales > Viscaceae > Viscum > Viscum album. Next base: position 1,550,836,364 of record OY728131.1, read on the forward strand.
TCGCCGCATGAATCGTGGGGCAGTACGCCCTCAACATGATGAGGGTACCGACTCAAGGCGTTCGGCTCAGGTTCCTCAAACACGGGCAGGAAAGATGAACTGCTAGAGGAGGAATCTGATCAACAGTGAGCAGGTTCTCATATCTCCCATCTCCGGAGAAGTCCACCAACCTAACATGGGGGCAAGCAATGAGCGGGCACATATACTTGCCCGTTTTAATTCTGTTGTCTAGAAGACTCATCTGGCAGCATCTCGCCAATCCCTCCATGAAATTCCAATGGAGTACTATAGGCAGGAACATACACCTGTTTATAAATCATCAGCTAGTCAGCAGGCTCGTCTGACTACATATGATGGAGCTCGTCATCCTCGTTTGGCGAAGTACAATCAGCAGGCACATACACATGCTAGTATTAATCAATCCTACCACCAGTCTCATTTGGTATCACACTGAGAAGTCAGTCGGAAAGCTCTGGGGACAAATATGAGGTAGACTCAACTCTCTTCCCCCTCACTTGAGTATTTGCAGGATTCACTGATAGGAAAAGGAGGACAAGAGCAAGCACATACACCTACTCCAAGCACGGAATCGACGTATATCCCCGTTCCAGCAGCTGAACTCACCAAGCATATTTTATCAATGGTGAAATAGTAGAAGCAAATCTCTTCTCATATTATGGATGCTTTGCAAGATATTATAATAGCTTCTGCAGCATCTCAGGGAAAGACACATAAATCTATCCCTACCAGTGGAATGACCCATCAACAATTCACTCCGGAACAGACACACACATCTCTTCCAGTCCAAGAGGGTTGTGGGGCATACTCCCCCATATCATATAGACAACCATGTCACACACATACACCTGATTTGAGTGAATATCGTCAACCTAACCTAGCCATATCTCCTAATCAGGCACATACACCTTCTCAGAACAACCTCTTTCATCAAAAAGTGGTTTACAAGGCTAGTAAGAAGGCGTCTTAGAAGAAGACCCTCCTGGCATAATTAAGAGATCAAGATCCAATCTGTAACAAGGCCTTGCTCGATGATGGAGTTCTGGAATCCCTTAGACAGTTATATGTTGGGATTCAAGATTCTACTCCCTCATTTCCCAATAGTGGGAACTTTAATTCTGAAGGTCTTCAACAGACACTTACTCATGAAAAAATTGCTTCATGAAAATTCGGACGATCTTGAAGTTGCATCTTCAGATGAGATCCACAAGAACCCTCTGTGTGATCAGAAGACCAAGTATAAAGAGATCTCATCTTTTGCTGTAACCCACCATGGTGGTCCTCCCCATGATGATGAATTTCATAGCGAAATTCCTCTCCGCAGTAGTGATGCACATTGCCCGGAAAATGCACTAGTGGACAATGTAGTGCCAAGAAATCCCTCTTATCTTGAGGCACTTGAAAATGCGAAACCAGTCATGTATGATACCTCATCACTAGCAGGTGAAATACTTTCTCAATCAAAAGATAACCCAGGGTGTAGGTCATTCTCTGAACCACCCCTAATTCATGCATCTTCTAGTTTGATCAGTGATTTCTCTACCAATCCTGTTGAATCCGATGAAGCACCAAAGGAATCACCAGCTCTGGTAAAATCAGATAGAATAATATTCATTGAATGATAAATAGGAAAGGTTGAACATGAGAAAAAAACTGGAGAAGGGTGATGTGCCAATCATGTTTTGGCCTCTGGATGACTCTCGGTATACCATTCCACAGATGTTGACGAAAGATGAGATTAATGATATTCATCTCAACATATAGAAAACTCTATGTCAGTTGAAAAAGAAAGTATTATCTTATGATGAATATGAAAACCATCTTATGATAATAGAAGGGTCACTGTGTCAAATTGATTTGGCATCTCTATCAGTCTCTTGAAATCCAAAGTCTGAAAGCAGCGGAGAGCCCTTTAGCGTTCATGCCTTGGCGCACTAAGAAGATTGCGCCAGTTAATTTCCAATGCCCCATCTGGTATTCATGTCAAAGGATGGGGTGTTCATGTGGAAATACATTTCACGGTGCTCTCCAGTCAGCAAAGCCCACCGAAAATGGTCTCATGCAATGTTATTTCCCATGTCCGACCACAGTCAATGGGTTTTGTTTGTAATCAAAAGCTTTCCCAAGAACATGCCTCAACTAGTTTCTCTCAAAATCAAGAATACAGAGAACACATTGTTGAATTACTACTGCATGAAGTAAACGAGAATATTAAAGAGGCCTCTCATATGGAGAAAGCACATCATCAAGTGACAGAAGGTTCAGAAATCATCCAAAGGGCTTTCAAACCTGGTGATAAAAGTGGATACAAGTTGATGCATACAACTAATTTCTGGACTATGGTATGCAAGATCAAGAGATATTTTAAGAAAGTCTCAGACATAGCATGTCAAGAGCCACCCCAGCTTGCCAGACTGGGGACTCTTTTAACCCAACCCTCGGAATCAACAAATAAGATTCAATGAGTTGAGTAAAGACAGCAGGAACAGCCCCAGTCCACCAGACTGGGGACTTTTTCAAATCATTAATCCCCTCCTCAGATAAATTGGGACATTTCTCTATTGGGGAAGAAGCCTCAAGAGGAATGAAGAGACAAATTATCAGGAGATTCTCTCCAAATTATGATTCGTCAAGAAGTTCCTGAGGGATTGAGTCAACAAAAGGCAATGTCTCGTCAACGACATATAAGAAGACAATATCATAGAAATTATGATAGAAGGAATGCGATGCGTTTTGCATCAATCAATGTCATCAATTCTGTTGTTGCAGATCCACCAGATGAGGCTCACTCAGGGGACTCATATGAAGAGTTTCATACTCAGGAAGTTGTACGCATAGACACAAATGAAGAAGGTGTGCGTACACGAAATCAAAGGTTTACCCAGAATCTGGGTGTTCCTTCAAATAACCCACTTCCCCCTCTCCGAAAGGGATCAAAAAAGGGGAACGTAAAGAATCATGTTACATATCCTTCCCCTGGAGAAGTCCAATCACTCTCACTAGAGAAAAGATTTGTGCAATAGGAGGAAGAAATGAAAGAATTGAGGAGGTTGAATATAGAACTACTTCAAGGTAGTCTTCCTCCTAGCCATGCTGGAGTCAGTCCACCAAGGGAGTTTGTTGCAGCTACTGATATGGATCAAGAATGTCCTCCTTTATCAATACACCATCACAGGTCTAATCCTATAGGTCTAGTGCAACATCAATTGGCAGTGTTGCCATCAGTTGCAGTAATAGCTTCCACATCGGTCCAAGCTCCAGTCATTGCACCTGTTCAGGTCCACGCTCAACCGGATGTTTTTCTAAAGTTAATAACTATCAACGATTCATTAACAGCACAGTTAGAGAATATGGAAGGGAAGCGTGTGCAGGTTCAACTGGAAAAGAAATCTTACCCTAAATGTGTAGATTCAATATCTCCCCCACAAAATTCTAGGAACTCTGTATTCCCTATTTTCAATGGATCATGTGACATTGAATAGAATTTGATGCATTACATGTCTTATTGAGATCCTATAATGGGATCTCCGAAGCAGAAAGAAGCATTGGAACTAAGATGCTTCGTACGTACATTGCAAGGACCAGCCTTTGTCTGGTACACAAGCTTGAAATCTCGGTCAATTACCGTATGGGAAGTTCTTCGTCAATGATTTCTTCTTCAATTCAGCTCACCTTTTCCAAAGATAATAGTTTATTATCTTTAAAACTGTAATCAAAGGGAGAATGAAAGAGTCCTTGATTTCATTGCTCGCTGGAAGGGATTAACATATTCCATGAGCTTAGCACTCCCTCAAGAGGAGCTATTGACAATCAATGTGGAAAATCTTTGTGATGAATTACACACACCAATGATCCCCGTGAAATACACAGGAGGGTTTCGATACCTTACGTCAATCGCTCAAAAAATTTAAGATACTCTTATACAGACTATGGATAAATCTCGTGTAATTCCATCAGTTCTAGGAAGGAGAATGGGTAAATTAGAAACTACTACAGTTATGCTTAAACAAGCACATGTACCTACTTCTACATCAAAACCTTCATCATTTCGAAGGCCTCCACCTATTGAGCGCCAACAACAAAGGCCATTTTGTCAAGACGATCAAAAATATCATAGAAGAAAACAATTTGAGTATCTAAAGAGAAAAACACACTCTTTCTGAAATTAACAATTTCATGGTTACTTCATTTTGGCCCTAGAGAATAATTTGGTTCAACTGCCAAAGCCCAAGAGGCCAAACAAGGAAGGAGTTGAAGACCATCCAAATTATTTCCCGTTTCATCAAATGATGGGGAATTCCATCCATGAGTGTTTTGTCTTCACAGACCTCCTATAAATGATGGTCGACTCAGGAAAAGTCAAACTAAAAGCCTCTTCATCCCAGGTAGCACGTGTCACTACTACAGTTCCAGAGGAGGAAGGAGAGTGGAAAGAAGTGGAAAGAAAAAATGAACAAAAATATGATGATTGGATGATCAGAAAGACGATTAACCAAACTCATGCTATTTTGAAAACACAATTGAAGAAACCAATTGTACCTTCTACCATGAATGCCGCAGAAAAACCCTCTTCATCAGAGGGAAATCCTCAAAGAAACATCATGATTCAATGAAGGAAAAATAATCACAAGAAGATGAGTATGTGTTAAAACCTAAGTTGTCTTTGACTCTGGAAGAATTCATGCCATCTACTTCAAATCAACGGGAACCACCCCACCAAAAGGCATAGCCTGAATTGTCTAGATAGGCATAATTCTCATCGGATGAAGAGTTGATTTCAGTTCTATTAATATGATTCAATTAAAAGATCCATATGTCAGTCGCAGATTCGATTTCGATGAGCCTGAATTCCCTGTATCAAATAGACGTATTAGAGGATGTTCCAGAGGCTCAGGATATAGGGGAAGACGTGGATCTTTTAGAAGCCACTATTCTAATTTTACCCTTTCTAGAACTGTGTACGCAGAAGAAACTCATGGTAGAGCCCTTCAACGAGCTCAGCAAGAACAATCAAGTTCTCCCACCAATAGGAAATTTAGTCCTGGAATAGTTATTTTGGATGACCGGTTGAAGGTTCCATCTTCTTCCTCTCAGAATGTAAATAGACCTAATTGGTCTAATCTTCCAAAGAAATGAGTATTATCAACTCCTATCTCGATACAAGATGCATCAAATTCCAAATCATCAACCTCCAAGGCACCTGTTAAACAAAATGTTCTTGTTGGGAAACACAGACCTCTGGATCAAAAGTATGATGTATTGAAACACTTGGCCCAAATACCAGCCATGTTATCAAATTTGGATGATTTGAATCTGTCAGAAGATCCTCGGGAGGCACTCATCGAGGCTTTTTCATGTCCTCAAGAGTTTGAAACTGAAATTGTTGCAGCTGAAGTCTATCACATAGAGAATAATCCTGCATAACACCATGCAATAATATATTTTACTGATGAAGATGAAGATGATATTGTGCAAGGGCATATTAGACCTTTTTGCTTATCTGTCAAGGTCAATGGCGTAGATTTCCGAAGAGCTTTCATTGACAATTGTTCAGGAGTCAACCTCATGCCCATTAGTACACTTCGTAGATTGGGCCTCAAAGAATCAGATTTATCTCCTTCTACCATGATGTTAAAAGGATATGATAAAAATGAACAAGAACCACTAGGTGAAGTTACACTCAGAACTCAGTTTGTAGATCATGTATCTAATTTAGATTTCATGGTTTTTGATCAAGACTCGGCCTTCAACATCCTGCTTGGAAGACCCTGGCTACATCAACAAGCGGTTATCCCCTCATAATAACATCAATGTATCAAATATTGTTTCTATGGTCAAGTTGGGACATTGTATGGTGATAAGGCACCGTTCAAGACATGTGAGTCTCAATACATTGAGGCGGAATTCTATAAGATGAAGGGAAGGGAGAAATCCACAACAAAGGAGATTACCAAAATTATTGATCAATATGGTTTAGAAAGAATTCCAGTAAATCCATTTGCGCATGTGAGTATAGATTATGTGTTTCCTATCAGTCAAATTGAAAGGATAGACCCAAATGAAAATACTCTTATGGAAAGATCCATAATGTAAATTATAACAATCAAGCCAGACAACATGAGAGAAATTGGTGATCCTCTAGGCAGTGATAAAAGCCCAAGTGGCGACGTCTTCATTTCATCTATTGAAATCCAACAAGTTTATATATCGAAAATCAGGCTAGAAAAAGTTATAGTAACATCATAGGTGAACAATGATGTCAATTCCAAATCCATCATCTCCTCTTTATTTCCCAAGGAAGACCCTTCATCATCAATCAGGTCGGAAATGGAGGCTTCTTCTTCAAGATGTGTAAGTTTTGACATCTCTTCTGATCATGAAAATTCTACTTTATCATCTCTATGCAAGTTGAAACAAAAGAAATAACACATGATGAAGAAGAAGAGGAAGATCTCAGAGATGCTCCTCCATCAATTGAAAAGTGTATCTCTACCACCATGGATGAACTCAGAGAAATAAATTGGGGTACAAAAGAAGATTCACGCCCTACTTAAATCAGTGCGGCCATGACTGTTGAAGATAAAGAGATGTATATTTCATTTCTAAAGAAAAATAGAGATATATTTTCTTGGAACTATACAGAAATGCATAGGCGTGATCCTGATGTTGCTACACATCATTTGGGTTTACCAGAAGAACATCGAGGATTTAAGAAAGTCGCGAGATGAACACACCCAACTTATGCTTCCAAAATTGAAGCTGAAGTGGATAAGATTATCCAAGCTAACTTCGTCAGAGAATTTCAATATCCCATGTGGTTGGCTAATATTGTCCCTGTAAAGAAGAATAATGGAAAAATTAAAGTTTTCATCGATTTAAGAGATCTTAATCGGCATTGTCCTAAGGATTATTTCCCAGTTCCGATTACAAAACATTTAATTGGTGCAACAGCTGACTATAAAGAACTTTCCTTCATGGATAGATATTCCAGATATAATCAAATATGAGTGGCCCTAGAAGATGAGGAATCCATAGCCTTCAGATCCCCTCGGGGTGTGTTTTTCTACCGGGTAATGCCCTTTGGTTTAAATAATGTGGGCGCTACATATAAGTGGGCCATGAATCGTATCTTAAAACCCTTTCTAGAGAAGTTTTTTGAATGCTGTGTGGACGATTTGGTGGTCAAATCCAAACAACGTTCTAATCACTTGGCTGATTTGGAAGTCATATTCTGCATGCTTTGACAACATAATTTGATGATGAACCCCTTAAAATGTGCTTTTGGGATAACCTTAGGAAAATTTCTCAGCTTTTTTGTATGCCATCATGGTATTGAAGTCAATCCTGAGAAGACAAAGTCAATCCTTGGTATGTCACCTCCTCACAATTTTAAATAATTAAGAGGACTTCAAGGACACTTATCCTATATTCGGCGTTTCATAGCCAATTTGGCAGGAAAATGTTTACCCTTCACTAAATTGATGAAGAAGGGAGTCACTTATCAGTGGACTGAAGAATGTCAATAATCATTTGATATTCTCAAGAAAAACCTCTTTAGTCCCCCAGTACTCATGCCACCTGTTTAAGGAATACCCCCTATCCTCTACGTGACAACTCTAGAAAAATCATTGGGTGCCATTCTTTCTCAGAAGAATGATGCTGGGAATGATTGCAGCCTCTAATACCTCGGTCAGACTATGCTTGAAGTAGAAATCTGGTATTCAAGTATTGAGAAGTGCTGCCTGGAATTAATCTTTGAAGTTCAGAAATTGAGACACTACCTGCAACATCACGAGGTCCAATTGGTATCTCGTAATAACCCGCAAAAATTCATCGTTATACGTCCAATGATTACAACACGTCTAGCAAGGTGGGACGTTATTTTACAGAAATTTGATATTCAGTATGTGTCTCAAAAGGCAATAAAGGGTCAAGCTCTGGCTGATTTCCTGGCAGAAAACCCTTCAGTGGAAGACACATCTTTAGATATTAAACTCCCTGATGAGGAAATATTCTCTATTCATGAAAGTCCTTAGGCATGGGAAATTTATTTTGATGGTGCTTCTAGAAGTCCAACATGGAGGAAAGTGGAAAATCCAAAATTCAACAAAGTTGGATTAGGAATTGTGCTCATTTCTCCATAAAATGCAGTGTTACCTTATTCTTTCATATTGTGGGAAGGTGGTACCAATAATGAAGAAGAATACCAAGATCTCATCGCAGGCTTGGAATTGGCGCTTCATGCACAAGTGAATCAGATAATGGTGAAAGGTGATTCAGACCTGGTAATCAAACAAGTCAATGGGGATTATGCCATCAGAAAAGAAGAACTGATCCCTTTGTATGATTACGTCTGAGAGTTAATGGCAGAATTCCCTTCGGAAGTGACATTTTCATATGTCCCGCGATCACAAAATGGTCAAGATGATGTACTGGCTAAAATAGTCACAGCTCTGGCAGATCCAAATCGGGACGGGACAACCATCATTATTGCCCACCATTGTGCAATTTCACCTTATGTTTGAATCAGAAGAGAGGAAATTAACGAAATTATTCCCATTCTAGAACCTTATGATCATATTACAGGATGGATGTCACCTATCAGGGAATACCTTCAAAATGGAACACTTCCACCTGATAGAGCCTATAAAGAACAAATCTGGTGAAGTGTGGTCAATTTTACTCTTTATGATAGCCTAGATCACCTATAGAAAATTCTCAACAAACATGGCTTTGATGGAGTTATCTTCAGATTCATTGATGGTGAAGAGACAATGGCTGTCATAAAAGTAGTGCATGCAAAAGTCTGTGGTGCCCACCAGTCTAGACATAGACTTTCTGATTAGATTTGAAGGCTTAGATACTTTTGGCCTTCAATGATACAAGATTGTGTTGATTTCACAAAGAATTCTCATTCATGCCAAGTACATGCCAACTTCATTCATCAACCTTTATAGTTGCTTCATACAGCTAAATACTCATGTCCATTTTCCACATGGGGAATGGATTTGGTGGGAACATACCCTTCAGCTACAACCAAGCAGTTTAAGTATATTTTTACTACTACTGATTTCTTTTCCAAATGGGCAGAGTCAATACCTCTCAAGGAAGTCAGTTCTAAATGAATTGTTAGCTTCATCAAGTCTAACATCATTACCAGATTTGGTGTCCCTCATACCATATTGAAGGAAAATGGAACTAACTTCTGTTCATCCAAGGTCAAGAAATTGTATCAAGAATACAACATCAAATCCAACCATTCATCTCGGTATCATGCAACGACCAATGGAAAGATAGAAGCTTTCTACAAGACTGTCAAATATACTGCAATAGATGGTGGATAAAGATAATAAATCATGGCCTGATATACTCTTTCATGCTTTATGGGCTTATCGGACTAACACCTGCACTGCAACCCGGTCAACTCCATATTCATTAGTATATGGAACGGAAGCAGTCTTTCCAATTAAAGTTCAACTACCCTTGCTCATAGATGCCATTTGTGATCAATCATCTACAGATGAACAATCTCAAAAGTGATTGAATGAATTGGAACGATTATATGAAAAAAAAATTGTGCACTATGCACCACTTGGAAGTCTATCAGAATCGAATAGCATGAGATTTTAACAAAAAAGTTCATCTTCGTTCATTCAATCAGGGAGAATTGGTATTAGTTCTCAGAACTCCAATGATACCAGGAAATAAACCTCCCAAGCTTGAGCCAAAATGGGAAGGACCTTACTCAATACATAGGGTCTACTCTAATGGAGATTATTCATTAATCTTGATGGATGGAGAACTCATCACTACTCCATCCAATGCCAGATTTTTGAAGAAGTATTTGTATAAACACAAAATATATTATCCATGGTTTGGTATGACCCTAAACTGCACCATCGTCTAGCAAGAGATTTAACTTCATCATCAACGGTCCATGCATATGACCCTAAACTATTTACACATACGTCCAACATGACATTAAACTATGTCCCCTTCATCGTCCTTTCTATATGACGTTAAACAATACAACAACGGTCCATACATATGACCGTAAACTATTTGTATTCCTTTCGTCTCACATGATGTTAAACTGTGATGTCCAAACTACATGACGCTAAACTGTATAGAAGTCCCTTACGTCCTGCATGACATTAAACTTCACCATCCACGGTCCATGAATATGACCTTAAACTATTCTCACATTAGTCCAACATGATGCTAAACTGTATCGTCCCTTTTATGTCTACCATGACATTAAACTGCACCATCCATGGTCCATGCATATGACCTTAAACTATTCGGGTTACTTTCTTCCAACATGATGTTAAACTATGAAAAATGTCCCTAATATGTCCAAAATGATGTTAAATGGTGTACTCTTTTGTCCTTACTGCATCACATTGAAATGCATAGTCATCTTTTTTTCCAACATGACATTAAATCGTGTTGTCTCCATCGTCCTAACTACATGACTCTAAACTATACATAAAGTCGTTTGATACATCATACATGACATTAAAATATACTTTGTCCCTGCTACATGACACTAAAATGTGCAACACCAATAGTCCTAACTGCAAGACTTAAAACTACATAGTCCATTTATATGTCCAACATGACATTAAATTGTGCATCGTTAAGGTAGTTTTTACCTCTTGTTTCTCACACTGAGTATGAATCACGTGAGCTTAGAGAAAACCTCAACCATAACACTCTCTCTGGGCTACTAACCATGTGTATGTCCCAACAACATCATTTTTTGGTCGTTTTCCCCAAGAACAACTTGATCATTAATTCATTCATTAATTTAACTATGCGGACTTTGATCCTTTCCTTCCAGGCTGGGTACGTAGGTAACCTCCCAAGGTTTAAGCCCGGACCAAACTTTTCACATCGTTTCACCTCCATCTCATATGACGTTGATTCATGAAACCTACCCTAGAATCAATATCTTTAAATTGATTCACTTTCGTCCTTGCTATACGACATTATACTATATAGCAATGTTTTTTCTAGTATGACAATAAACTACAAATATTCTATGATACCCTCACCTGAAAGGGAACCATTATTTACATTTATTTTTCAATCATGATTCATTTCAAATACTATGTGTATACATGTAAATGACAGATCCTTTTAATTGGGGTTAAACCATCATTGCATTAAATTTCCCTTTCACCCTTCTCATGTATGAACCAAATTTGTACATAGGGTAGTTCTAGAACTACATGGGATTTATTTCCATCCTTATGGGATTTGTAGGAACGTTCGAGTGTCCTTTAAATCTATCCCCAAGTCTTTTGGTCCTAACAACAAATTCCACTTTTAGTCCCCTGGCTAAAAAATCCCCACGAAAACACACATTTGTGTGTTTCTTATAATGGTCCAAGATCTATGACCCTATACTAAGATCTCTAATCCTTTTGTACCACACGAAGTTAAACTATATTTTAAGAACTATGTATTGCTTGATTCCCATCCTTATGGGATACATAGTGAAGTCAGACATTTCCATTCAGGACCCAGCAACAACATGATTATGGTTAGCATTGATCTGTGTATCTCTGTATACATTGGACAATACCCATCTTTATGGTCCATAATCCTAACCTTAAATATTTTCATAACTTCATAACCGTTTTATTGAATTTTAATCACAAAAATGTCAAATTTCTGAGGGTTATTTTACCTAACTATGTAGTACGTTCCCTTAGGCAGCCTTGTATAAATAGTCTCCATAACAGAGCCAAAAGATACTATTATCTGACTATGCAGCCAATTCCCTTAAGTGGCCCTGTATAATTCAACCCCCTAATGGGTTTTTTTGGATACTAGTAACTTCATTCTTGCGAAGATAGCCAATTTTTTCCTTATTGGTCACAAATGACAGTACGTAGGGTTCCGCAAAAATAGCCATCCTTAACATATTTTTCCCATATCCTTTTTCTTGATCTGAAAGTATTCAAGTATATGGTTTATATTCTCCTTCCCTAAGTATGGGTTAGACCTTCATAGGAGTGATATCCATCCAGTTCATCGATAATCTTGTTCCGAAATATCTTCTCCATATTCAAGTACCTCTTTCCATACTGCAAACTCTGTACTTTGGAAAATTTGAATCTCCATAAACATTCACTGTATTTTTATCACTTGGAAAGAAAACTTCTCAGAGTTCTTTTTCTTGACTATGAAGCACGTGCCCTTAGGCGGCCTTGCATAAACAGTCTACAAAACAGACTTGTTAGCCAAAAGATACTATTTATTTGACTATGCAGCCAATGCCCTTAGGTGTCCCTGCATAATTCAACCCCCTAATGGGTTTGTTAAATAATAGTAACTTCATTCTTGGAAACTACTTCTTCTAATGACTTTTAGCTTATTTTCATATCATTCCTCAGATTCAAATATTCTTAAGCCATAGTTTACATATTTTCCATCATACTTGAGTATGGTAATGTGTTTTCAGATAAATTTTCACGGAATTGATTCAATTATAATTCAATCGTTCAAATCTATTTCGAACTTAAACATTATCCTCTGTATGTCCGACGTGCATGACATTAAACTTCCCACAAAATATATAGGAACTCTGAATAAAAGTCAAGTTCCATCTCACTAAACATACATTTTGTATGATATAGGTAATATTTAGCAATTAAAATATTCAAAGTTTCTAGGGTAATTTATAATAATCCTAGTAAAAATCAAACTATTCTTACTAGGCCCATTGGCTTAGGTAAAATTTAAAACATGTAGCAAAAGAATGCAGGTACAAATGATTGAAGATGAAATTGTTTTTCATTTATACATAGGAGATAGAAGGACATCCAAATACTGGAGTCTCTTACCATTATTCAGGAATTAAAAAAGGCTTTCAACATAACTCTTCATTTTATTTACGACATCCCAAGCTTCATCAAAAACCACCTTGAATTCATTCATTCAACTGGATACAATAAGAGACGCAGTGATATCAGCTCTTCTTGGAACAATTGTAAAAGGATGTTCTTGAGAGCAGTTTGAGAAAATTTTCTAATGATCAAACAGTGACTCTGTTTCTGTCCAAGAGACATGAAAGACGGATACATGGATTTGAGAATGGAGCATTGGAAGTAAAGATCCATTTGGTGAGAGTACTCTTTTCAGATATTTCTTTAATGTCGTGTTTGTCTTATCTCAACCAACTGGCTGTGGAAAACATTTCAGCCCATGGGATTGTCATTTTCAGATCTGCAAGGAAATGGCATGGAAGGAAAATTTGAAATTTCACACCATTGTTGTTGCTCTTAATGCACAGCATAACCAAAATAGAGGAGTATCAGTGCAGGTGAATTTCAGGCATATAGTTCTTTGCATCTGGAACATTGACTCCTTGCAGATGACCATGACCATACAGAGATAGGTAGATTCTCTGTGGGAAATGAAGATGATATTTCTTCAAGTTCTTAGCCAACTATGGGAGAGTGTTGTCTCAGATATCATAATAATCATGGCCAAAAATGTTCATCATTCCATCAATCCTCATTCTAGACAGTTCATCAGCCATTCTGATTCTCCTGAGAGCCATTGAATCTGCACAAAAGATGAATAAACTAACTCTTAAATGGGTTTGTTATTTATAAAATTTGTGAAGGAATTAAGAAAAAATGGAAAAGGCATTAAGGCGCGCAAGTCTAAACTTCTCGTGCAAGTGTCACTGTGATGCGTTAGTTTTTGACGCGCAAGTATAAACCATGCAAGTCTAAACACCTCTATAGTAGCTTGATAGTGAAGAAACATCGGAAAACAGAGCAACCTATGCGGCGAAGGCCACTTGCACGACGAGAGCTCGAATGTTTGAAATCCGGATGCTTTGTATGGAAATGGGACCACATATTTATAGGACACATCCGTACCTTGTGTACCAAAGTCTGTCCAGCTAGATGTTGCATGCCATACCTTCCATGCCACAACATGTGCGCCCTGAACACTTGCGCACCACCTTTCCTTTTGTTTTCTTCTTTTCTTCATAGTCACATACTCATTTCTTTTTGGATCCAACTCTGAGGTGGGACTTTTTTTTATGCTCCTTTAGTTAGAGAAACTAATGATTGGAAAGGGAAATGAGTTAGCACAAATTGATTCATCGTTTGAAGAAATCATCAAAAATCAACAAAGGCATGAACAAGGCTTCAAAAGCACAAGGGTCGCGCAAGTTCCTTCAATGTCGTGCAAGTATAATTGCACGCCACCTAATGGTCGCACGAGTGACTTGCGCGCCCTAAATGATAACTACCCGGGGTCTTCTCCAGCGTATTAATAGACCCTGTGGGCCCCCCATTTTGAGAGAAATTTTTCCAGAATTCACAAACATAGCTTTGAACACCCAAGTCTCTTCTTCATGTCTTCCGAACTCTTCTAAGGTAATTATTTACCGAGAATAGAATGTCTAAATAGGAGGAGTAAGGTCTAAGTGTTATAATTGACTAACACTTGCACACCTAACTGTTTTACCCTTAAGGGAAATGAGCACACTTGTGCGCTGCCCTACTTATTCATCAGAACTTGCACGCCATCTCCCAGAAAGCCTCTAGGGATAATACCAAGTGTTTGAGTCAAGTCTCTCCCAAATATTACTCAAGGACTGAAAATCACTCAAGTACCAATGTTTCGCGCAGGTATACCTGCGCGACCAGGACTTGCGTGCCCACATGGTACCTGCGCGCCTGCAAAGACTTGCACGCCCCTACCTTTTTGGGTACCTTTCCTTCTCATTTAAACCATCTTATGTCATTCCACCTCTCCTATTGATGATTCAGTCTTCAAGACACTCTTCAAAGCCATTTATGGCACGATTTATTGATTTGGATTACTTATCTGAATGGAACTCTGTGGAACATTTCTCAAAATTTAGTGATTTATAGATCTTTATGTCACTAAAGATTGAGATTTCATTCATTCAACCTCATCATTTTAAGATGATAGAATCCATAACCAGGGCCTCCTTTTCAGGAGTAATCACCAGTCTCAAATATGGGCATCCTCATCATGAGTAAGCCCCAAACCTTAATTACTTTAATCTGGGCATCCTCTTCAGGAGT
Source organism: Viscum album (assembly GCA_963277665.1). Lineage (NCBI taxonomy): Eukaryota > Viridiplantae > Streptophyta > Magnoliopsida > Santalales > Viscaceae > Viscum > Viscum album. The sequence goes on from OY728131.1 coordinate 1,550,851,468, forward strand.
AAGCCCCAAGACCCTTAATTTTTCACGACCCTTAAACTGGGCCTCCTTTTCAGGAGTAATCCCCGTTCTTAATTTCTCTTAACCAGTTCTAATTTACTTTTGATTTCGATATTCTTTCTTAGGAGTAAGACCCAATCACAAGTCCTTTACTAACATGGGCATCTTCCTTAGGAGTAAGTCTCAAGATTAGAGTATCCAAATCTCCATAAATTATATATAACTTTATGGACCCTATTCCTGGATTTATTCCCTGAAATAAATCATATTCTTCATCTATTTTGGGCAGTCATAAACACATAAGACCCACGTAATTGCATCTCTCGTGGCACAATTGTCTAGTTTAACAAATACCTATAGTTTCTCACACCGAGTATGACTCACATGAGCTTAGAGTGTAAAAGTAATCATGACTTCTTTATTTGAGCCATTAATCATACATAAGCATCACACTCCCTTATTCAAACTACGTGGGTTATGATTCCTTTTTCAAAACAAAGGATACGTAGGTAGCCCATCAGCAGGTAAGATCCCAATTCTGAAATAATCCATTTCCACTTGAATGACAATAAACATCAAGTTCCCCATTGAGTGGATTTAAAACCAGTATGGTCATCAAAATGACCAAGAGAGTTTTATGTATTTTAAGGATACCATCAACTAAGAATCTCTAACAAAATCATATGATTCTTCATCAATGAAGAACCTCGAATACATATAAAAGATTCTCTGAATTTCTTACATATCAATCATTGATTGTTAGACTAAAGGAAAGAACATTTTATACTTGCAATGTAGGTCCAAATTGATATGGAATCATTGGATGTTTCTGGTTCTATGAACAAACCCGTTAGAAACAGATTGGATGGTTTTGAACCTTCAATCAACGAGGTCATCCTTGATTCCAGGGTGAAACAATAATCTACTACCAAACAATGGTAAATGGATGAAGAAATGTATATAAATACATATGGATTAACAAACAAGACTCCACTCTCTCTTTGAATATAATTTGAATTCTCCTATGATTATTTTTTAGGGTAACTAGTCGCATATTGAGATTAGTAAGAAATTATAAAACATATATTAAACCAGTAACAGAGTCGTTGATTTGGAAAATATTTCCCCAAAAAAGGGTGTGAGGAGATCATCCTCCACTCCTCTCAACAAATGTAACTTCCAAAGCATCATTAGGTCTGAACACCTAACTGAACTCATGCCTTTGTAAATTATGTTCAATCCTAGTTAGAGATATGGGAACCATTGGGAGTTTCTATGAATGATATGAAATTAGTGACACTAACGTGAATTGTTCTGTATAACATTTATCTACCCACAAGGAGGCCCCGAGAGTAATTCTTCCAATATATTTATAAGGAAACAAAAATAGTGATCTTGATGTGAATCTCTCACAGAAATATAATTTGATTGGGTTATTGTCCATCTGGCCATTTTGTTTTAATTTCCTATGAAAGAAAATAATTTAAACCTGATGTGAACCTCTTGAATAGAATTATTATTTACTGGAAATAACAAGGATCTTAGGACTGATTTTAACTATCTAGGGTTCTCGTGAAATTAGTCCATCCTCATATTGAAAATTATATCCGAGTAGGATCCGAGTATGATCGTCAAATTGGGAATAAAATGACAACTGTGTTACCCACGAATATTTTATTAATCACAAATTATGCCTACAATAGTTTATTGATTAGGTTAATTATTCTGTGTAATCTTTCTAACTGTATATATTTTTCTCATAAAAAACACTCTGATCTAATATAATTTATTCATTCAATGATTATTCTAAAAAATCAACGGTATTTGAAATCTCTAATTGCCTCATAGTGTCCTCACCTACCCAATATATTTAATTTACAATGTATACTAAAACCATTCAGAAATACCCTCATTATGGTATGATCCTAACCATAGAGGCACCTTACATGGGTCTTCATGTACTAAAACCAACATGTCAAAAATTTATAAAGAATGACACAATAAATCCAATTTCCCTTGTTTCCACAACCAAAAACTTCTGAACCTTGTCCCTAGAGCAAAACAATAACCACCATCAGTATCCGATGACGGTTGATCGAGGAGAAAACTATTCCTCTCTTCTTGTTCAATGGACAACATGTAGGGATCGTATCAATCATACCAGTATCCATAAGTTGGCTCCAGAAGGTACAACCTGGCACACATCCACATATAACACCCATATATGGTCAACAAGAACGTCCCATTGATCATGGAAGTCTCTGGATAATCATGAGTAGGATTATATAACCACTCCTTCTGATAATGTCTAACAACATATTCTAAAAGCTAACAGTGATCATGCTCACATCACTACTCAATCGAAATAAGTCTTTCGGCATATTCCTACAGTTACATGGTGGTGGCATTTATACATACCCCCATGTGTTGATCCCATCAACATATTCTAGATGTAAAAGGAGGAATCAATTGATCTTATAAAGCCTCTCAAAATCAATATAGCATCCAGTGTATAGTGGAGATGTACATTGTAAAGGATTATTTCTATGTGAAAGCTTTTAAAAATATTATTGCATCTTTGTAATAGATGATAAACTCCACCAACAAATTCCAATGTTTGTATTGATATAGAGATATGTGCATATTCCTATCCCTGTTCCCAGTGAAGATCAACACACTATTCATTAATAACATGCTGTTTCTCTAGAGAAATTACACATTCCTAAACCCATCCAGGAGGATTATTATTATACTCTGATAAAGGATGAAGAATCATATAGGTCTCATATTCACATTCCAACCATGAATCATCATGTGAGAGAAGCACATGGCTTGGGACTGGTTTATATTTCTTTTAAAAAAGTCTTCTGGAATATTCCAAATTCAAAGGATCATGCCCGTATACCCATTTTGGAAAAGGATCATCCAGTGATAGGGGAACATGCCTCATGAGAGGCTTATATTCCAGTCTAAAAAGACCATCAAAAAACTAAAAATTCCCTGAAGTGGGCTCATATCACCATTCTTGTATGGTCTCACAATGGTATAATGGATCTTTCCCTGAGACATGATCATATTTATCTTAGTGAATCTTCATAGAATATTCTAGTACATCATGGATCCTATAGAAAAATTCCAAATTTTATCTATATAACAACTACACTAGCATCCTTATGGGTTAGTATATGATGATGATCATATTTCATCCCACATTATGAAGGACAATTAGAAAATTTTATTAGGGAATTCATATTCAAAATTGGATCATATTCTTTTTCCATGTTGGGATCACCATGTGAGAGTGACTCATATCTCCGTATTGGCTCATAACCCTATCATAAATGACCAACGACATTTCCCAAAGGATCATGATCGGTCTCATACTATTGTTATGTCCAAGGCTCTACAAGTGGGAATGTGTCATGAATTATGAAGGAGTCACATTACAGTAAATAATTAATAATATTAATGGCATCTTCTAAAAGAATCTCAGTAGAGGGATCATACTATTTCAACACTATACTATTATAAACAATTTATGGAATCCATCATACATTAGACTCTTTTCATTGTACAATTCTAGAAGGTCAGTCGGTATATTCGGTCCAAGACACAGAATAATGCCCATATCCTTAATTTTATCAATTATTATTTCCTTGAGTTTGTTCAAGACACATTATCAACACAACAAGGGTTCATAAAAATCATCAAATTAAGAATAATATCATTATTATTGTGATAGTCCTCCACATGGTAGTGTGGAGATGGATTACATAGACTCTACTCTTGACATCCACTATGGTAAAACTCACCAAGATGATATCCCACACAAACAAGTAAATACTCCGCATTATTAGAAACATCTTCAGATAGATATGTTCAATACTAATAATTATTCATATATATTGGTGCTGAAAATATTGTGGTCAAATTTTTTTAGTTCCCAAAAAACATCTAGTATCACTCCACTTCAGTCAATCAGAGACCCAATAAAGATTCTTCTATGGTATGATCAAATGGAGTCATGTATATTTTGTGAAGAGGAATCTGAATTTGTCATATAAATAGAATCATATGGAAACAACCTCCCCTTCATTTTCTAGTCTTTTCACAGTTCTGAATATTAGATCCAAAATTTTCTAGAAAATTATTGCATCCTTTTTTTATGAAAATATATAATGGATACTCATCAGCTGTTGAATACTAGATACCACCCTTATTTTGGATATAATAGTCACCTTTATATCCTCGTGATAATTTATTTTCATATATACCTGGTATCTATCTCTATGTCCTAGGATCAAAAACCATAAAATAGTTGTGTAAATTTCTAACATTCATTTGTTTATTTCATCACAACTCCATTGCAATTGGTTGATAAAGATATGCCATGTATTTTTATTCAAGGATGGGGAAATCATATATGGTTACACTTTGTCACACCCTTGGAATAGTAGAAACCCTCAAATATGGAATTATTTAATGTCATATCATCAAGAAAAAACAAGGTGCTAGGTAATGCTTGGTCCATTTCATCACTACAATATGACTCCCCTGCTACAATAGTTCCAATACACCATTCAACGATGGATTAGGATTACCAACAATTCATTTAATTGGAACCCGTGAAGAGAAAAAAATAATTTCAGTCATAGAATAAAATTATGTAATCATCAAGATTGCATCTTATAGAAACCAACTCTCTTAATGGGATTCCATTTCACCTAGACCCTATGTGATCAGAACTACACCATGTCAAACAAGCCGCAGTAGTAGCTATCATATCATCCATCATGGAGGGGACCGAGCTCCCTAGGTCATGGAAATATCTAACACCAACTCCATCTTTTAGATCCTAAATTCATTAGGGGATTAAGTACATATCACAAGTAGCAATAATAATCCCCATACTGATGTGATGAGATCAATTATTTCTCAATCTTGTTCACCAAGTTCATCATCCACCAATAGGGTCATTGATAAATCAACAGAGACTCAATATTAACCCCCTCTCATTGTGCTACAGGAATTTATATCTCAAATCCAATCCAATGAATCATTAAATACTAGCCTAAAAACATAGGATACTCAAAAACAGAATTAATAAATGACATTCTCATCCCCATGTAACCCCCAACCGAATGGGGTTGGGGAATTTTCATCATCATTATCATCACAGAGAGAATCAATTTTTTAGAGGTTGGGAGCTAAATATTGATGGTAGACATCCCATATAATCATCTGGAAGAAAGAGAACCCTTAATATTCACAACCATAAAATCAATTATATTCCTAACTCATAAGACGAGATAGAATGAGGGTATGGGGAAGGAACTTGGGTTGTAAGCCAATATGGCCCAGTATGGCCAAGCGATCAAGGAATGACCCCAATACATGCATTGAATAATCATCCTGTTTAGTTGAATGTATTGGGACTACCACCATTTCATGATATACCTCTGTGAATGTAATAAAAATCAGTACAAAAGATATAGTGGATAAAGATGACAATATATATGGTTGTAATATGAATAACATACCCTGAGATGATGGTGATTTTCATGCATCATCTGAGGCTACATGCATCCATAACTAAAGAAGTCTTTGAAATCTCGAACCCCTATAAATTGAGTTTCTTCCTATCTGGTATAATACTACCAATCATATAGGGAATTTTGTGGCTACATGAAAATAACCACCCCAATTAATCAAGATTCCTTATCTATAGGAACACTTTTCACAATATGAGGATGAGATATGAACTCTTAGACAACTCAATGAATAGATATTTAGGGGTAATATTCTTATTGGGAATCATCTTTAGGTGGAGATGAATATTATTCCTCCCAAATTTTATCCTCATACAAAATTAGTATCTAATAATCAAATCATATTTGCAACCATGAATTCTGTATACATAAATGAGGAAGTTGAAAAGATTGTGACTTCCCTTTATTATGAGGATAACCTCTCACTTTCCAGTATAATCACTCAGTCTATGCAGGGCTCAGAAATTAGATGGAGACAAAGATGAGTCCATTATGCCAATCCACACATGAACCCTATAGATGTTTTGTGGCTCAACAATAGTATATCAAAAACATCTCAATTCCATTGAGTCCTTGGATAATCAAATTCAAGCCATGGAAGTGAGACAAGAACCTATATAGCCTAAGAGGAAGCCATATCCTGAATGGGTGTATAGAAATTTTCTTGAACCTAATTTCCATAATCCTAGATTCTCCACATTTTGTGGTATGAGAGATCATGATCAAAATTTCACACACTTTTTATCTCAATATGGTCTGATGATGGGCCCTCAAGATCAATAAGAGGAAACAAAGATGAGTTTTTTGTATAATATGATAGGGAAATACCTCTTTGCAATTATAGCCTTATAGTAGGATCAATTTCTAGATGGGAAGTCCTTCATCGTCAATTCCTCTATAAGTTTAGCTCCATTCTAACAAATATAATAATCATCGATCTAACGAACTATATGATTTTCAAAAATGGGAGGGTGTCCAACATCATTGACAGACGGAACAACTTAATCCATTTATATAACATCCCACTCTTATAAGAACAATTTTTAGAACATTGTGCTAAAAATATCTGATATGATTTATATGTACCTCATATCCCAATCAGTTATCATGTGGGTTATCTGAGTCTATATAAATGGAACAATGTTTTGGGGAAAACTATTCAGTGGACCCAAGATAAATCCAAACTCCATCTTTTAGTAAAGGATAAAACAATAATTAAGAAAGAAGTATATTATATTTCCCTCAAACAAGTATTAGTTCACATTAAAACACATAAGATGGTCCTGAGATACCCATCTATTCATTTCAAGAGGGAACAACCACAAAATATCCCTTAGCTAGATGCACAATGAAATCAGTGTCACCCACGATTTGTGGAATGGTCAACTCGGAATAGGTAGTGTTTGATAAAACCTCAGAGCATGTAACAGGCATAACTATCACCCAATCCAAAGAAGACGGTGAATGAACAGATGCTCTTTCTAGGAATTTTTAGATTTTGAACAACTATATAACTCAGAAAATCGCTAATCAAGATCATCCCACCCTGAGAGAATAATTGTGAAAACCTATAATATCTTCACCACTTAAGAAGGTTACATCGAGTTTGTCTCATGAAGGTTGACATGTCCATAGTATATAGTAAGAGACAGAAGAGGAATATTCATATTCTACTCTAATATAACATGGATAAAAACCCACCAAATGGAACATTTATTTATTGTAGAAATCAACTTTTGTTCTATCAAAATGATACACTTGGAAGAACACATATTTGATGTTGAATATACCTTTGATTATTAGTTCCCCACACTAAGATGGGGAAACCGTGTCTTCATGCATAGGAACTAAGGATATAGGGAAGCACAAGCATGGTCAGGCCCAATAGGTTGGTCACATACCCACATATAGCATATATGAAACTGATACCCATGGGAAATCACTCTAGAAATCCTAGAAAAAAAACATGTATGTATCTAAAAACCTTTTAGAGGTCATCAAAATCTATTTGAATTGCATGACCTCCTATTGGAAGTTTGATTGCCTGATCATCCCTATAATTGAGGATGAATTGACACAACCCATTCCATTGGTAGTAGATTTTCCCTCATCCTCTATAGAGGCTTCAAACCCATCCGCCTAAATTTCCTTGTCTCTAGAGCCACAATTTAATGAGAAATCTCATATCCATAAGTGTCGACCATTGGCACAAAAGTAAAAAATTATGAAATTGATTTTAGTTTTCCTAGAAAAATCTAAATCAACGATGCACTCAATATTTCTCAATAACTCATATTGGAAGTCTTTAAATATCACTAAATCCCATAAGAATTGAAGAAACCTATCTTTATAGCTGATAAATATCGAATGGTTCCCGTGTCATTTTAATTTTGTGTATTCATCTCATTCACGACACCTGGTTAAAAAGAGGTCGTCTACATACACATTAGTCCATTATATGATTCAGTTATACTCTTTAATATTGATTAATGAAAAAATATGATTGCAAATGGCTCTTGCTTCAATCTCGTTTTAATTCAAACCCCATTATGTTTTGGATTTAACAAAAGGTATTTTTATCCCACAAAGATGATCATTCAAGGGTATGATAAGTGTCATAATATAACTCCTAGGAAGATCAAACTCAATGATTATTTTGGGTAACTCACATTTGATATATTGTTTTTGGGTATCCATTATGTATCCACATACAATTTCATTCATGAAAGTCCCTAGATCCATAGTCATATTGTAGTACCTTCATGATTCCATCATTGTCTGAAATTCCCCAATGATGGAAAGGTCGCATACTACATGGTCATAATTCCCCTTGAAGAATTTTCAAGAGACAAATGAAGAATATGGTTTCTAAAAAACGATATAAAAACAACAAATAGTGGATGATTTTATACCAGATGCACCCCCAAAGCATGGGAACATCCATTTCAAATCTTGGGAGTGTTCTCAACAGCAACCATGTGCTCCCTATAATTTTTTTGAGGTAATAGACCAGGTTCCTGAGGTCTAATCCACTCCATTACATAGTGAAAATGTAAAAAACAATTAGATTTAGCATCTCTATACATGACTCTTGCAGTAGGGGATGATAATGTCTCTTCTCATGGCCTCTCTCAGCTCAATGGTGATAGAGACACCCTCAGATTTCCATATTCTACGAGAATTCCTCCATAGATTCAATGGAGGATGAAGAAGAGGATGACCTTAGGAATGTCCCTCCTAAAATTTTGGAAGGTATCTCCAACACTATCAATGATCTAAAGAATTGAAATCTAGGAACCTAAGAAGACCAGTATTCTACAATAATTAGATTATCCATACCCATCAAAGATAAAGAGATTTAAATTTATTTTCTAAAGAACACTAATATGTGTTGTTATGGAACAATACAAAAAATTTCTGACTAAATCAAGATATGTATATGAACCATATTAAATTCTTAGATGACCATAGAGGATTCAATTAGGTATCCAGGAGGATTCCCCCCTCTCAGGCTACCAAGTTAGAGGTGAATGTTAATAAAATGATCAAATCCAAATTTTTCCTATAAGTGAAATACACAATATGGATTGATAATATTTTCACTATCAGGAAAAATAATGTGAAAATTAGTCTATTTATAAATTTCAGAGCCCTTAGTCAACATTTCCCAAAGGATGAATTCCCATTTTTTCTCACATAACTCATGATCAATGAAACTATTAGCATCCAAGACATTTCATTCATGGATTGTTATTCAGGGTAGAATCAGATAAATATAGACCCAGATGATGAAAAATATACTACCTTCAGAGTGTACCAAGGTATTTTTTTCTACTAGTTTATTCACATTATATTATTGAAATATTTATCCACATATAAAAATGTCATGTGTCATATCATTAAGAAATTATTGGTATGGATAACTGAATGTTATATTGATGAAATGGGGGTCAAACCCCACCTACAATGTCATAACATCATAGATCTTAAAACAGTATCAAATAAGTTATGGTATTACCTTCAAAAGATGAATCCAGTTATTATTTGTTTCAGAGTAACATCAGGGAATTTCCATGGATTTTTGGTACACCATCATGGCATCAAGGTTGACCGAGAGAAGACCAATGCTACTTTAGCAATGTCACCCCTTAGAAATCTCAAAGAACAAAGGGAAATCTAAAGGAACGTCACCTAAAATCAGTGATTCATATACAACATGGATAAAAAAGTATATCTATTTAACCATGCTAATGAATAAGGGAATCTCTTACCAGTGTTACGGGGAAAATAATGAATCCATCAAAAATATCATACAACATCTACTGCACCCACAGGTCCTGATGCCACTAGTGGAGGGAAAGCCACTCATATTATATGTATCCACTATTAAAAAATCATTTGTATCCATCATTACATATATGAATGATAGAGGGTGTAATAAAATGCTCTTTTCCTTTTCCAAACATTGATAGTAACTGAGACTTGATTCTGTGATGTTAATAAGAACTGTCATCCACTCATCTTTTTAGTGTTGAAGATGATGAATTTCTTATAGTGTCATGAATACATCTGGTCTCTTGTACAGATCCACACAAGTAGATACATGTCCTCTCCATCAGAAATAGGTTTTTGGAATAATGGGTGTTAATTCTACAACTATGTGATGTCTACTTTATTTCACAAAAGGCATTGAAAGGGATTGCCTGGGAAAATTTCCTTACGATGCATATCAACACACAATGTACAATAGTATACACTGAATTCCTAGATTGTGATGTTATATATTCCCATGACCCTCCATGAACATAAAAGAATAATTTTAATGGAACCTCCCAAATTCATTTCAATAAAGGACGAAGAATCAAAAGCTTAGTCGGCTTGACTTAGGGATTACATTGTTTTATCCAGAAAGAGGTAATTTTCCCTAATATTTCTCACTATCCTAAAGATGCACAAATAATGAGGGACAAAAAGCATCTCTCAATGTTTCCATATAACTATCCCTATATTTGTATATAGACTACCTCAATATCAACAGGGATTCACAATGAGTGATAAAGAATATGAATTATGAATATTCCAAAAAAAAAGGAAAAATTGGTCCCTATCACTAGATAATTTAGGGGACTAATGCCAAAACTCCCTTTTGATGCCAAATTAAATCATTTTCCATAGACACTTATTAACTCATCAATTAATTGGATAATGCAGCCATAATCCTAGACCACCTTGATTAGGAGGAATAAAACATCCATGTCACTCATTAAATAATGGCCATGCCAATCCTCGTATGTTATATGGAATAAATAAATCAGTTGTGCACCTCCCAATAGTGTGACTAAATTATATTTACCTCTAGATAGATAGAAGTAAATATCAAATATATCTAAAATTATAAAATCCTAATAGACCAATCTGAAAGGGAACATATTCGGCACTCTACAATGATCTTTTCCATACTGAATGGACCAAATGTGAAATAATTCCTCTAAAATATAGGATTTGATTGAATCATCCTCATATAAATAGAAGAAAGGGATATATATTCCATCATATAATAAGTTCATGAAGACTCCTATAGTTCTCATCCATTTGGGAACCGACTCTCCCACCAAATCAATATGCTTGAATATTAGTTGAAAACCATTATATAATACTCTTTGGAATTCACCACAGAATTTATTTTGTTATAGATCCATGAAATTATCATCCATCATTACCCATTAATATCTATATACAAAAAATATTCATGGTCATTTTCATTGTGGGGAATAGATATTTTTTGGCCATTCTCTCAATCCACATGTATGTAGGTCATGTAGGTATTTACTATTATCGACATCTTCTCCAAATGGTCTAAGGGAATACCCCTCAAGGAGGTTTCATCAAATAATATCATCAACTTAATAATGTCAAATATCCTCACCCTTATTGGTTTCCATCACATGGTATTGATAGAAAAAGGAACTATATTCAATTCTTCAAAATTGATGAAATTGTACCAGCAGTACAACATAGACTACAATCACTGATCCTAATATCATGTACTGGAAAATGAAAAACAGAATCCTTCCAAAGGACCATTCCAAAAATACTCTAGAAATAGTGAATAAAGAGAAGAATCCATGTCTGAATGAACTCCTCCCTAATTTGTGGGCCAATCATTCCACCACCTGTACTCTTACACAAACACCTATGTACTCATTGGTGTATAGGATTGAGATAAAATTTCCTAGAGAATTCTAGTTTCCCTCTCCTTGAATATCCAAATGTGGATAACACTCAAATGACGAGAAATCAAAAATGTGGCTAGATGATTTGGAAGTGCATAATGAGAAATTATTGTATACATTATAAAACCTTGATGTCTATCATAATTGGATCACATGGGCCTTCATTAAGAGATGCTTCCCATGTTAATTTGTTTAAAGAGAATCAGTGTTGTCTCTGAAAACCCCAATGATAACACATAATACCCCTCTTAATCTAGAACTAAAAATGGAATGTCTATATATCATATATAATGTCTATCACATTGGATCCCACTCATTGGACATAATGGATGGGGAATGTGTCACACCCCCTACCAATTCAAGGTTTTTTAAGAAATACTTTTCATTGATTTAATCAATAATCATGTCCTGAATGAAATACAAAAAACGACCTAGCATCTCGTGTCCTAAAAAATGATTCTAGAAAATATATAGAACATCATCACCACATAATGATAAAGTAAATTTTCCCTATAATGATTCATCATTATTTATATTGGGTAACCTAGGTCCTGACATCATGACTTTAAATTTCACAACATCTTAGGTCCTAACCAAATGACACCAAACAGTAAAGATCATTCCCTAATCGCATGATCTTAAATTGCATGGATCACTCCAATGCTTCATATTTATTAATATCTGGGTGACCGAAGTCCTAGAAGTAATACATTAAACTGCACAACATCTCACATCCTAAAAAATAATGTTAAACTATATTGGACATGTCCTTATTAGACAACATTAATCTTCAAGGGAGATTTCCCCATTGCATTAAATTAAACTACACAGGATGCAACATATCACTAAGTAATCACCAAACATGAGATATATCAATGTGAAAGAAAGATGAAATCCCCCAATCCCTCTGTCAATGTTGTCTCCACACAGGGATTCCCCCTTCTATGATATACATGTGGCATGATTTCAATCATCATAGGATATGTATTGACACCTGAAAATATATCTTTGGGGCCAAATACAGTGTTAATTCCCTTTCACATTAGGTGACCATCATCCTCACTACAGGATGATAAGCTACATGGTTCAAGCCCTCACCACATGACATTAAAATTCATGATATTCTAGAACTACATACATCATGATTATCATTTTAATGTAGTACATAGGGATGCCTCGATCCTATGTCATGGTATGACCACCACAAGATACAAAATTCCCCATCATTGAATATAGTTCAGAATTTCATAGGAATATTCTATTTCATGAACAAACTGTGGAATAATTATTATTACCATAGGATAAAAAATGAAACCCAGATTTATATCTTTGAGTCCATCCACAATACCCATTTTTATATCAGGAATACTATATCATTATAGCATGATGTTAAACTATAAATTTCTTCAAGAACAAAGTGTGTCTTCATTCATATCATCATAAGATAAATAGTGAATCTTGGTTACCCAATAATGGTCTCATTTACAACAACTGAACGAAACAATTCACAGTTATGTGTATGGTTCATACCTACATATAGTTCTTCCAAATAATGAATTATGTGTGGTGTGATTCATATAATAACAATATATGTAGTGATTAAAATATCAATAATCCATATACCAGCTATAACAACCAATAAAAAATGAACCACATGTAGGTAAGGGTTGATACATAAAAACCATTTTCCTTTGAAAAAGTCAGACCTACATGTGACCTAATTGTGCATGTAATATTTCACGCAAAAAAAATTCACATAGGTTCCCACATCCTTTAAGCAATATAATTAAACTAAAAAGTGAAAATCCTGGTCACATGGAATAAAAAGAGCACAAAAAATAGGGCGTTACCACATAATGTTAATATAAAATTCTTGTGTCCTTACAGCATGATGTTAAACTTCCTAGATACAATTAAATCCTCCCTACATAACATTAAATTGTATAGACCATCATTCATTATCATCCCTCAATAATATACCACATAGTCCATATCCCAGTCAGCCATAGAATGGAGTTATTCCACCATATTTTAATCACCTCAATTCATAAATCACACATCATGTCTTGAGTTCCTCATGTTCCTGAAAAACATTCATGGACATTAGAATGTAAAATGGAACTCTCTATTTCACCATGGTACCAATAAATAAATGTTCAAACCTATCAACCAGAGCAATATTTTATATGAAAGGAGGGATGTATAATCCTTGTGAGCCTAACATCACCATGGATGAACTAATCTCCTCATTGTATTCTGGGGAATCCTTAGTATGACTATTCCATATCAATTTTCATGTCTTAATAATCTTTTTCTTTTTCTTGTGATTCTTTAATCTCTTGCTCAGAAGGATGTTGGAGTACACTTTTCCCTGGGTATACTAATAAGGTTCATGTGTTAAATATCCCTCATATTATTTCCATCAGTGTCATGAACTTGATATTCTTACAAATTTGTCAATGTTGTATTACCTTAATATCTAGCCTTTCGTGTTCCAAAATGAAATACCTAAAATTGATTGCAAAAAACACACAAAACATGTTAGGTTGGAAACCAAAAAAAAGTAAGCCTATGTAAAATTCAAGTGTTTTCTTGAAATAATCCTCATCTCCAGTGTTTAAGAAAAAATTGGTTGAACATATATATAGAATAAAGAACATAGGGTCTAATATATGTCCCTTTTAAAACACAATATACGCTCAATAGACCCCCTGGTTAAGGAAAATTTGTTTTATTGATTTGACACATCTACTTGTCATGAGATTGTATTCCCTATACAGTGATGCATATTTTAGGCTACTAAAACCCTTCTGGGATATTAACGTTTCCCAAAATCAGAATACATGATTTGAACACCTCTGATCACCATAAACCTTCCATGCCACCTAGAATATGATACATGGCTTCAAGGAACCCTATTTGACTATGTATGCATGCTTATTTATTCTGCATATGTTCCATGGTCTTTAACCAAATGATTCACTCTATAGAAAGTGATTTTTGATTCTTGTGAGCCATGATGTCACTGAAGAAGAACTCATTCCCTCAGTGTGTTCTAGGCCATTCCCAGTATGATTTTCCAATATGGTCATCCTAGCCCATAGACATTGGACCATGATATATAGTCCTAGTACCAAACTATCCAATCGGATTCAACATCTGAGATATTACATTACCTAGTTTTCTACCTTTTCTCAAAGATGGAATTCAACACTATATTCTTCATCCTTTTATGGCCACACCATGTGATTTGAATACACAATTTATAGGGATAGAGCTTCACAGTTAATATTTAGACATATATAGGGTGCTAGAACCCTTTTATTCCTTACCCAACACCATTATATGGTCGTTTAAGTCTTCATAAATTCTTCATGGACCTGTAAAAGCAGTGTATATCATATTTCATTGAACATAATGTTGATGAATAATATTTTAGTGCTTCTATCTAAAGTAATATCTCATTTAATGGAAAGGAACTTCAAACATTATGAGCCCTAGAAACACTATGGTGGATCTTGGAACCTCAAGGTGTTATTTTCCATCCCCCACATGTCTACCCCATCCCGTATTCATTGACTCAAACATTTGGGTTATGACATGTCTCACCAATATTTCAACTATCCATGTGCACCTAGATTCCCTAGTATTAAGTCCCTTAACCAATGCTACCCACATAAAAAATTTATAAACATTGGAAAATAGTAGAGACACATCTATTTTATAGTTTTACTGACACATAAGGGCTTTGAACAACCAACCAAATTAATCTACACATTGAAGGAAAGAAGTTATGATCCTCATGATTTTCGAAAACACCACGAATAAACTCAACAGCCTAGGGTGTTTTGGGCCATTTCTAGAATATATGGACCATATTCAGTGATCATTTGTAATCTCCTACTAGTATAACCTTAAAATATATTGAATCCTAAGGTCCAATATAAAAATTCACTAAAAATTATTTTATTGAAGGCTTGATATAAAATTACCTCAAATGCATAGATAGAAGGGTCGGGCTAAAAGAACCTAAACTATAATGATACAAGGTCCAAGGTAAATCACAATAAACTACTATGTTAATTGATTCGGGGTAAAAGTCTCTTATACACAATGATATATGGATTGAGCTAAAAGGACATACACTAAATTGATATAATGTATGAGCTGAAATCCATAATGTACATCGATAGAAGGTCTAAACTAAAAGCACCTAGACTACAGTGATATTTTCTATGAGATAATAGATTGTAAAATATTATGATAGAAGGTTTTAGGTAAAATAACATACACTACAACACATTAGATTTTTACTATGGAAGAATGGAAATACTTTTAATTCCCATAATATGGCATTATAAAAAATCAAATCACATTCACCATGCCTATCATCTCAAAAAAAAATATCATTATACCTCTAAAAAATATGTTCTATGAAAATTATCCTATTTTGAATCAAGTTATCTCAAGATAGTAAAAGTAACCAGATCAATGAAAAATCTTATGTTGGTAGGAATTCATGATAATTTCTCAATAAGAATCTATTATGAATTCAACATTCAAATAAAGACATTCAGGTATACATGATACAATAAACATGATGGATATCATTGGTGATTCATATAGTATCAGATTTGAGAAATGGCATACACATCATGATTGAAAGAAAAACGGTTGGTAACAAATAATGTTTAGCAGATCTATTCACTGGGAGAATAAATTATGTGGAGTATTAACATATTAGAGTCTCACTAATAAACATAAAATACATGAAAAAGATGAAATATTATGAGTTTATAATATCATGTGATCCAAATAATTCTTGAACTATGTAACACTTTTCTCTAAGGAGGTAATGGATTTGAGTAAGTTGTAAAAAGGCTTAGTTCCCACTTCTGCAACCTACTAGAAATCATACTCCCTAGTAATAGCTTTTGTACATGCCTTATCTTCCAAGTCACGAAGTCCCTTTTGGTCGATCAGAATATTCTCTGATATCTGGAGTGAATGTTGGAACTAGGATGTATATTTTTGAATATAGATGGTCTCAGATAAAAAAAATCTATCACAGACTAAAGACGATCAATTTTTATCTTCCTAGCTCTCACCAAATCTCAATGATCTTCCACCTCCACTGCACATCATGAAACATTATTTATGGACTCATCCTAGTTCTACATCAATAATGTGGAAGACTTAGTAGCTACCACCCTCGATTCAAGGGACCCCTTATCCTCTATAAGAGAGACCACTTCCTTTGCGCAGGTATAGAGGGTGGTATAATCAAATCACGCATAACCAAAAATAGGAAACATAAATAAATGGTGGACCAACTGATTCATTGACTCATTCCAGGGGGTATCTGATTCTAGGTTCCAAATCACCCACCAAATTTGTTTCTGTGTTGACAGGTAGAATGACACAGACCCCATTCTTAGATCTACGCATATCCTATGAATGAGAACAAATTCGGAGACTAGGAAACTATGAGAAATAATTGGGCCTTTGGAATTTGATGAAGTGGGAAGGGAACCATCCTTAATATTGGATAATCCAATAATCGGGACACATAATGGAGCAGACACTATAGATTCGAAACAATAGGGCTAAGATAATACAATTAGGGGTGGAGGGTTATATTAGAATAAAATATAAATTATAATTTATCACCAAATAAACAATGGATATGAACAATGTTAGAATCAAACCCCTCATGGTCACTTTTCTAGAGACATCGACATCCCTGAGTCCATATTTATGTAAAGATAAACACAATTCTATGATGAGCGGTTATGGAGAACCTCTAGGGATTTTCTAGAAGACTAACATTGCACTCCACACTTGAGAGATGCATAATTAAAAGATACTATCTAGCTATACGAAACAAATAAAAAAATGTCTTATTATGAATAATAATACAACTTCTCAAAACTATCTTCCATATTTGATAATGTGTTAGAAGAATAGATGCCAGTTTTTGTATCCTCTAAAAGTGGATCCACCCATTCTAGATCATGTTTTGTGGCCACTATAATGAATGTATAATGAATTTTCAATGATTGACCCATCACCTCAGCCACCTCCACTTCATAATTGGTTGAGCACAGTAGTGAATGATTTGTTAAAAACAAATGGTATACATGAATCATCCAGAGTGGATACATTCTACTCTATGTGGGCTAAGTGAGGGACATCAAATTTTTGATAAGTCTTGTTGTGGTTCTGAAATAATACAAAAAAGTAAATGAATGAAACGAAATACACTCGTGGTGGTTAATCTTTAGAGGACTCTAAAAATTCAAAGCCCGCCATTTTTCAATTCTATTACTAGATATAATCTGTATAGTGTACTGATATAGAAGGTGTTTCTCTGTTAGTGGAAATTTATACACTCATCTAGGTTATTCAACCTAAGGATACATCATCATTGGACATCCAATCATTACAAAATACCTCTCCCATAAACATACAACGGGAAGAATGTATGGGGGATAGATGGATTGGACTGTCCAATGAATCCTCCTATTATCTCAACCAAAACACAAATGGTGTCAGTATTATAGAAATAGAACCACAACCCTTTAAGTATAATTGTGATTTTAGCCTTAGTACTTTCATGGTTTTTTGATAACCTTTCTCATACATATAATTTTATTGTGTACCATGAAAAACCTTTTAATGTACTAATTTGGGATAAAATATCTACTCCCTGATGCTTTCCAAAGATATGCTAGAGGCTCGAAAGGAGTCCTTGACATCCTTAGGTTCATCTCCAAATGTGATACCTATAGGGGTAGTGTCATAGGTGAAACCATTCAATAGAAAATATAATTTCTTTTGTATACCCTGGAGCTCAACTTTTATGTTCTTCATCCTCCAATCCATCCACAATCAATATGAAGTAGAAAATCATAAATCTGGTGTAGTCTCTCCATATGGCACTACACCCATTGTATCTGTATCAGTTGGCTCTCATACCAAAAATGGAAAATTCTTTATTTATTTATAGGGTGCTTATAAGGTTATTAGTCCCCTTGAAATAAATTTCTTTTGTAGACGTGGATTTTCCAGGTAAATTAGTGCTAACTGAGAAACTTCCCTTTCAAATTTTGTTAATTTATAATTCGGATATTAGAAAATATAAACATTAGAATAATGTCAAGATAAACGAATTTTTTCATCATGGGGTGGGGAAAGGTATATCTCACTAGTATCTAATATGTCTCTCAGTATCACTAACCTAAAGGGATTGAAGAAGAAGTGGTCATAATGGATCATATATGTTCTAGAATCCTGATCCTTTAATATGATGGCTCATCACCCACTAATACAATGTATACATTTTTTGAATCAAATATTGGTATTTCCCTAGATGTTTTGATATTCGTAGGCATATATTTAATCCCCTATTGGGCCCCATAATACAATTAGGTGTCCTTTGATCTATTAAGGTCATGTTCTCTTGTAAACATGGTGAAGAAGTTGATAACGTTTTCTAGTATAGGGATAGATAGCCCAATACACTCCCCCACCGCACACCATGGTGGAAACTATAATGAATATGGAAACACTGGCTCATCATTTTCCTTTTGTTTGATATACGTACCCACTCAAAAACATAGTGTGGAAGATAGCTAGTTCGATAGATAGATCAACACTGGGGAAAATTTTTCATCTCCATTCATTAAATTTTCATGTTTTAACCATTGGAGAAATAAATCGCACTGCACTACGGGAGTCCTTCATAAGAAATTTATTACTCATCTTAACTTATTTTTCATTATGGACCTTCTTGATGAAGTATCCCACCCACATCAAAAATGAGATATCTACTCTCGGAAATGGATTCTTATGGATGGACTTTTTATCCATCCTGATTAGTTCTCATGTGAGAGGGGGAGTCTTATATATGTATTCCCAATAAGATCATGTGGGGATCATAATACATCCCACCAAATATGGTTTCACTTCATATCTTCCTAAAATCAAAGAGGATTGTTTTCACTTCTCTATGAATTAACTATGACGTGTTTGTGTTATGACTCCAATGATTCAACTAGGCTATCATCATAACCTTATTGTAAGAAAAATATCTATGATATTGAGATATCCCAAAAAATACTAATTTTATTCAACTACTATGTGAATTTAAAAGAAATGTATCACACCTAGAAGGTCTAGCCCCAATCAATTTTGCAGCTTCCCCCTGATCAGAATTCCGAGTTGGGTACCGACCCAAACATCTGGTTAGAGGTAGGATTCTACATTATCAACCAAAACATATAATCATCCAAATAAGGATTTAAATTTTTCTCTTAAATTATGTGAAAATGAACATTATTATATAACTATCTCGATGGTCTCCCTCATCAAAAAAATATCAAGCTTGAGAGATGTTCTTCTAAAATCCTAATGGGATTTTCAAACCCAAAAAGATTGGTTGAATGATGACTACAGAAGTGGAATGGGAGTTCAATTGGTATGACCAAACTCTTAATGGGGTAGAGAATATAAATGGGGATATCACTAATGTTTCTCTCCCATCATCTCTATTAGACTAATCGGAAATTACCCAACATCACGATGGAAGGTATTTTCCCCTAGCTACAATAACATTAGGATGGGACATCATAGCATTTGTCACCTTCCTCAATAGCATATGAGAAGTATGATGATATCTTAAATCCATATGAATAAAATTATGTTTCATATGTTAGGATGATAAAATAAAATTTTATCAATATATGTATCTAAAATTCCAAAATCATCATGCACATCGAATTAACTAGTAGGTAATTGCATATTTTACATATGATTTATGATATTCCAAGTATTAGAAGATATCACGAGCCATATAAAACCACAATAAATTGTGTAAACGCATGAACCATAAAAATACATGTGGTTTGATGAACTTGACGTGGTCATGTGAGACCCAAAAAAGTTGAAATGGATCATGTGATCAAGCCATTACATCCTCTAAGACCTTCAAAGGCAGTTGTGCATACCTATATTCGATGTTCAACACTTTAATTAAATTTAGTTTATGTTAAATTTTAATAATATCCTAAGAAAATAATATCATGAATAGATGTATCTTTGGGATGTTCTCTGAAATTGATCTCAGGTTCGATTCTTACTAATGTTTCTTACGAAATGGTTATATGATGAAGGAAGGGTGAATAAAATCTATGAAATGGATTTGTTTTTCAAAGAACCTCTCTTATCTCCTCTATTTATAGATAATTCCATACAATACCAAACATCTCCAGGTAGACCAAACACCGCCCAAGACACCATTAAGCGCAACACCATTGCCTCAGGAGGGTATTTTATTTCTTTTTAACCGATTCCTTTTCTGAACAGATATCACTCCTGATGGGGTACAATGGTTTATGTCCAGCAAATCAGCTTTGAATTTTTACAAAGGATGATATTCCATAATATGTGTATTATTCTCCCCAAAAATCAAATCAAGAGTAAGGGATAATGATCATGTAGATCTCGTGAACCTCTAAGAGATAGGTGATTTCAAGACCTATAGATGTTTATACAGACAGTCAAAGGTAGTTCATATTCTATGGAAGATCACAAAAATACACTTCTAAAAACCCTCCATGTTCATATAATGTCATTATAGACACTAGGTGATAATGTGGAAACATCCATAAAAGCACCCTCATGTTAGGAAAACATTTAAATTGGTGGGTTCCTAACAATCCATTCAAAAATTATTAAAAAATACATGGAAAATATAAAAATGGCGGAAGGATCTATCTATCGTACTAATCATGTGATGTTACTGGATGGATTAAAAAATGCTCATGAGCCCCCAGATTTATCACCCTTTTCACGAAAAAGGCTTCATACATGTCTAAGCTTTCCTATGATCCCCCATTGGCTCCAAGGACAGACATATGGAATTTTCCCTGAAATTATTTCACATCTCTATATAACCTTTTTTGTGGTCATGGAATGAATCAACAATAGTGAGACCAATTGTCTCTGAAAACACCCAATAAAACTCATGAAAACACAAAATTCTAGTGAAATGAATAAGGTAATAAAAGGTAGATTATGTGAGCTTGTTTCTGTTATAAAAAACATACAAAAAATCAACATAATCTCATAATACCCTTGGAAAATCCAGTTTGATCACACAATGTCCCCTAGAAATCCATCCTTGTCCCATGACATATATCAGGCATAGAATCAAAGATCAGAACAAATCATTTCAGTAGGCATCATAATTTATAAATGGTTTATAGAAAATATGTCCTAACAATATGGATGACCCTTAGTATGTATTCATTATTTTGAAAGAACCGTTTAATTAGATATAATCTAATTAATAGGCAATTGACGGGATGATTTCAAGGCTTCTGAAAATCATCTAATTCCGCCATTATAACCCATGAGAAAAACTAATGAAAACAAATGTCATCAAATCCCTCAATCAACTATTTTATGGATTTTTATGATACACACCACATAAATTGGAAAATAAACTGGGTGTAATGGCCTATAATTCTGGCACTCCATTATTAAAAATGCACAAATTTTTTCTTGGATCATCGCATCAGAAATCCTAGGCATTGATGATAATTTATTAGTGTCTGATCTCACACCTGGAAATTTTTCCATCAGCTAATATCTTTATAAAAATCTATGTGATCATTGAGTATTCATAGAATATTCATTTTATCACTCATATGTCACCCGAGGGACATAAAAATGTCTATGCAAAGAACATCCTATATACCCGATAGATCACGCAATACATAAAACAAGTTACTAATAAACATATATTAGTCACATGCATTAAATTGATGAAAAAAAGGATAAAAATATGGGATAATTTTTTTTAAGAACATATATATTGATCCTCAGGCCCTTCTCTTGAACCACTCGTAATGTCCCAGATCCAAATGCCACCTAAAACGGTGCCCTAAGCCCAATGGGTCATAAGCCCTCATGCACATCTCCCCAAACACTTGAGGCTTCCAAATAGTAGTGATGTCCTAGGTGAGTTTGTAGGGAAACTATTCCTTCATTAACAAAGTATCATAATGGATATGAAACCTGATAAATATCAGAAGTGAAATAAATAATATTCAACTAAATGTAATACAAGCATGACGGGTATACATAAGAATAACTCGATGTGTCTCATATACAACATGATTTTTATGATTAGAGAATCTATAAATTATCCAAAGCAGGTACATGGATATTGAATATAGAACATGTCCCAAAAAAAGATAAAAAAGGGAACCCATCATCGCATGCCATAGCTTGGTCCTATTCTCCCATGCATCAAAGTCATAGTCGACAACCTATATTGGGGTGCTTTCCTCATTCATCACCTATAATAATGTAATCTTTTTGGGTCCCTAAGGTGGCCCAATCAAGGTGTGAGGTAACAATCCTAGTAGGAAACCACCCATTTCTATATAGTTCCCATAAGAAAATACATGTTCTCACAACTGTACGTAAAATAGTAAAGCACTTGTGTATGCCCATGGTATAATTATATTGTAACTATTATTACAAAGAATCCCCTAAAGGATCCCTATAAAGTCTTATGCTCCTAAAAAAGGGAGCTATAACAAAGTAAACATGTCATATGGACACTCCGTACATCCATCTCTAACAATTAAACCACATCCATTTTGTATAAGAGAGTCAAGAGTCCCACGACCACTCCATATAGTGATGTGAATAATCGTGTAACCATGTCATATAGAGAAAAGAATAATCTTATTTCCCCTCTATATAGTGAATAGAAAAATTCAATTTCCATGCTATATAGTGAAAAGATGAATCCCACAACCACGCCGTATAGTGAAAAGAAAAAACTAAGTTCTATATCATAGGTGTAATGTACCAAAAAAATCTATTTAATAAATCTAAACCATGAATAACATGATCCAAGGAGCTTGTAAAAGGAATCTGATTGAGTCCCATGTGGATCGTAGTGGAAACTCAGTTAGGCACTAGTTTGGGTCCTAGTATCCTAGAAATGGATAGTCTTACTAGATCAAAAGAAAGCTAAATCCACAATGTAGCATGGACCAAGGCATCCCATGGAATAAATATGCTCATGGTAGAGTCAATACAAGTCATCCAATGTTCTATTCATGACCTATGGAGAAATTTTCTTGGAATCTATCAAAAAATTCATTCAAAACATTCAAAATAAAAATTCATTCAATATGATTAGACCCACTCACATCAACATTCACAAACCTTGACTATACTTCACCCATGATAATAATTTTTCAATTAAAAAGAATTTGAGACTACCCACCCATATAACCCACTTAAAATTTTATTCCATACGAGTATACACATCCACATAAATAATGAAACTCCATGAGTATAACCACTCATGAAATCCATTTATCAATTAAAGACCATGTGGGACTACCCACCCATATAAAATATTTAACATGACATTAAAAAATTCATATAGGTATACCCACCCATATTATCCATTAAACATTTCATGGGAGAATACCCTCTCACATATCACCATCTCCCAACCCACCACTTGGGCAGTAAAATAATTAACAACAAGTATACATAGTTTTTTATCCATTTCCATTTAAGAAAACAATCAAAATAGTAATGGAATCACAAGATATCACTAAACAACTATGTTGTACATCCCCTCTATAGATATTCAAAACCATTAAAAAATATAAGGGCATCCTCTAAATTGGCCATCAAAAGCATGCACACCGTGCATGGATTAAACAAAAATAAACAGGGTAAATCTTTAAGGCTCGCACATTAGGTGACCATGAATCATGAAATGGGTTCCAAAACATCTAAAAAAAACTTATGGTAATCAATGCAAGGTCTGAAAATTTCTACTACAACAAATCTCTAAAACAAGGCCTCCATAGAATGTCTGATTGACGGTTAATATGAGTAACAGATAAAAATTATTCAAAAAGGTAAAATATTTTATAAAACACCTACCTCGGCTCAGTAGTGGAGACCTCATCCTGTATCAAATCTTGATTCTTCCTTTTTTGAGTGAAATATGAATAATCCAAAAAGAACAGGATATAATGGAATATGATTCTAAATACAAATTACACAGTCGTTGTTCTGAAGAATCATGAATAGTGAAAAATGAATCGATTACACACTGATGATGTTCCAAAGAGATTAATCACGCTCGAATCGTATCAAATATGTCTTATAAATCTAAAAACAATTATAGAGGGTTTAGGAAATCAAGAAAAAAGATGATTCCATTGTGTATATAAATAAGAGGTACTTCCTCTTATAAAAAATCTCGACAGGATACTACCAGACATGTAATACCATATTTTTTCTGAAAAATGGAAGGCTTCATGTTGTGATGGGCTAGTAAACAACATGAACGTTTAAAAAAGGATTTTTGCATCATGTACATGATGTTTAACTGGCCTACATCCTACCATTATCCAATTTCTCCCTTCGTTAAAAAAAGAACCCAACCAGCCCATGGCCTGACATAGAGTCTAAGACAAAATGGAATGTAATCAACATTTAACCTGAAAGGAGCAATCTTTACCTATATAAAAACCTGAGACCTTACAATATTCCCCCTAATAGAAATTCTCCCCAAAATTTCTCCCTCAATGGTGGTAATATTCTTAGGATAAAAACGTCAACCATTGAGCATGTACATCATACTCCATCTCCCAAATCTCATCCTAAAAACGGTCATGATTTCATAGCACCCATACTAGAGAAACTGACTGGCCTCAAAGAAACATTATAAACCCTCAAACAATATGAATCTGATGCTCTTCAATGGATGCATCAACCTGAATCTCATCCTCTTCAGGCTGAAAAACGTGAGATGGGTCTGAGTGATTGAAGCACAACTGAGATATGTGGAAGACATCATTCATGTATCAGTACCTCTGAGGTAAGTGTTACCGATTGGAAACCAACATGGCTCTCTCTAGAATCGTTAACGGTCTAGTATATCATGGTGGATTTTTGCCATATCATTGGATCTCTCTATGTCCCTACCTCAGTGAATCACTTAAGAAACCTAATCCCCAAACTTGAATTAGCGGTAATCTATGGATATCGGCATAAGATATATGATTCAACTATGTTGTAGCCACATGTTTCTATATCAACTAGATTTACTCAGGATTTTCCTATATAATACAAAGTCTTAGTAAAGCTGCATAATATACCTCTAACCAGCACAAGGGAGAAGGGAATGGCCTACCATATAATTCATTGTAAGGTTCCTTCTATATCATCACCTGATAACTATTGTTATACGTGGTCTCAACCAGGGGAATGTACCTCTCCCAGGAGCCCCCGAAACCTAGGACCCATTCTCACAACATGTCCTCTAGAACCTATATCGTACGTTCAGACATGACATCCTATCATGTGTGGTATGTTGTGATCAAAATCACAAGTGAAATAAAGTTCCCTCTAAAAATACTCTAGAAACTAGACTTAAAGTATAAATCTTTATCCAAAAAAATAGTTTGTGGGAACTCATGTATTCATACTTCCCCTTGGGTTACAAAATTCCAAGATCATCCATAATGAATTCCCCTTGATCGGTAAGAAACTAGACACCCTCGTAGCCTTTCAATAACAACTAACACAACATCATTATCATGACACCTCCATCGTCAGAAAACCACCAATGTACACCAATAGGCATTCCAGGGATGATTTTAATAAACCAAAACCGAACACAACTGAGGTCATATTAGTGACCACATAGTAAAGAATGGTCAAACCCTGCTCGACCCTATCAAAATCAGTCAACTAATCATCCCTCTATATACATTGTGGACTATCACACCACACCCACCTTTATCTGTTGGAGTATTCAAATGGGTTCACTCAAACCATACACAAGTAATGAGAAGGATAAAGAGTTAAATCATCACTTGAAGACTTTTCATAGAAATGCCCAGCTTAGATGGCCGACATTTTTCAAGAAAAATAGAACACCTTCTTATAAGGCACCACATTCCCCTAATGATCATATTCATAGAATCCCAAAACTAACTCTATATGACTTACCTTTATCAAACCATCCCCTGATACTTGGAAAGGTCGTGTCACAGCATGAGAAATAGTGTAATACAAATCCATACCACTAGAAACATTACCTCTTTTTTAAGAATCACATCTTAGCCCAACAATAAGTCTGAGATATCTTAATATTCATCAACCTGGTGTCCAAGGAACTAACAATTTTGGTCTATACTCCTCGTTATAAGTGGCACATTGGTAGAAGGCCAAAATTCCACAGAAGAAAAATAACTAAACACAGAGATGCATCCACCTAGATGTCAATTCAAATAAAGTGGTAGGAATACATGAATTTGTCTATGAAAATCCTACACAGGAACCAAAGTATCATTGAGTAATAACCAAGACTAATAAAAAACCAAGCATCTAGCACACTACACAGAATGACATCATGAATTGGACCATCAACATTCAACTACAGTGAAACGTATAAGAAATTAAATCCTAGTGCATCCAAGTCGATATAGAGATAAGGAACATTTTAATCTCTTAAGGAGGAGAACACTAAACGGATCTCATGGATTTCTAGAAATAGAATGTTGAACCACTACTAGTCGACCTCTTTTATGAATATTAGCTTCACATTCCGACACATCATCATTTAACATACCATAATGCCTTTATCCCAAATCATTTTCATAATATCTCATACTTAACCATCAAGGTCCATCAGTAATCATCGAT
This sequence comes from Viscum album, assembly GCA_963277665.1. Classification (NCBI taxonomy): domain Eukaryota; kingdom Viridiplantae; phylum Streptophyta; class Magnoliopsida; order Santalales; family Viscaceae; genus Viscum; species Viscum album. Next base: position 1,550,879,009 of record OY728131.1, read on the forward strand.
GACTCACAAGGGTTTCACACATATCCAACCACAACAACATCATACTTCCACAAAGGCATCGACAAGAAACAAGACTTACAATCCCCAAAGGCATTGAAGATTAATCGACCATTTCTGAATGGTCCATGATTGTTATCCATATACCTAGAAGGGAACATTTAAACAGAACTGAAATGATGATTCCCATTTAGTAGTGTCCTAGATTATTAGAAGAAAGACCATCCACTCTCAAATGTGCTATTTCAAAAAAAAAAAATTAAACTCATGAGTGTTGTTCTGTAAACCATGATCACTACGCCGAATCTCTTATCATGAATGCTGAAAAAGAATCGGACCAATGTGTCAAACCATCCTAATCCCAAAAATTCCTCTCAAATGGGGGGAAGAACTTGTTTCCTTAAATACTCAGTCACTCTACACCTATGTTTAAATGATAACATACTCAAAAGATAAAATCTCATGTTTAAACTGAACTCAATCGGTTAGTTACATCGTTAAACACTCGATGAGTACTGCGTATGTTAGCACATACAACCCTGATTTCACAAAAGAAAATGACACATTAACTCATATAAACATTAACATATATGTAGACAGAACAAGTATCCCATCACATATGGAAATAGAGGTTCATACGACCACCTAAGCAGTTGACAAAGCCCGAGGCATGTCTAACTCACTGAACCATGAATTTCTCAGTGATCATTCTTATATCAACGTTATTGATATAATGTTCAACAATATAAAAAGGGGTTCCTCTTTGAAAACTAATCTCTTACCAGGATCAATGGAACCTGGTTAGTAATAATGAAATAAATCTCACAATGGAAGTCAAGAAAATAAGCACTAATGGTGCTACCCACCACATGATAGCCCCTTGTAGAGCATAAGCATAGATCCCCATCATTATGTCACACAAAAACCGATTCCACTAGGCCCAAGAATCCTTTTTATTTTAGATAAATGTTAATTGTGAAGCCTACAGAATAATTCTCAAGTTTCTATACCAATTCATCTCATACAAATATTTAAAACTACCCTTCCATGATGGTTTAAACATATGACACCACTAAAGGTTCCAATTTAAATCCATATCATTAATTCATTTAAACTTTATAATATGTGATGGAATTAATAAAAACCCACAAGTACCATTTCTGAAACAAGGAACTTGGTTTTAATCAATTCCCCATGGAAAAAATTTGCACGTTATAACAAACTCCCTCTTTAAATATTTAAATTTGAAAGATATTACCTTGAAAATAGTAAATTTAGCATCTAAATTGTTTTTAACAAAAATGGCGACCTCCAAGGGTCCAATTTATTAAATTTGGTTTCTTCAAAAAGAAACCACATAACAGTTCATAAAAAGTCTTTATATACTAGGAAAACTCAAAGATAAAAAGCACAAATATCAATGAAGTATAGGTCAAAACCATCCTATAAGGACCCAACCATCTTCATGCGGAATTGGTCAGCTCAAGGTGTCAAACCACGAGAGATACTACCAAATACCACTAATAAGGTCAGGTCTAGTCAATTCCTATAACAAAATAAATTTTAGTTCACTTTCTTTTCTCATTTTTTTCTAATTAAAACTGAGTTCATATTCATATCCCAAACTGAAAGTCATTTACGAATTTTATCATTCCCTTCTCGAAGGTAATCCCATTGGTGTACCGAATTATGATATGTGGGAGCCCATATTCCATACGAATCATTTCATGGAAAAAGGTATAACATATATTAATTTTATCTGATATAAGGCCAAAAAATGATCCACCAAATTCTAATCCAAGAGGTCCAATAACACCTCAGGAACCATATCATGATGCCCATATAATCTATATATATAAAATTAATTTTATCACTTGCATTATATTAGTTCTTAATTTCCAAATCCATTAGGGTCCATACTCATTATAAATTTAAAGAATATTTTACATCTTTATCCAATGCACCCAAACTAACTCCTTAGAAGGCACGACTATAACATCAACTATCTAGCAACATGAAATATCTAATGTATCCAAGATTCATTGAATAATGCATGGATTCTGATTCCAAAATTTATCCATATGGTGCAGGAAATGGAATAACCTTATCTAATTAGAGTGAAACCGAAATAGAACACTCAATTTCCTAAATAGTAACAATAGAAATAAATTGTTTCACAAAATAGTGAAATCAAAACAACCATAACGATCAAAATCCTAAAAAATATAAATACATTTCAGGAAATTCAGATTCTCCCTGTACGTGGGGTAGCTAATCCTTGGAACATTTTATTAACAAATTCAATTTCCATTCTTTCCCATTATATTTTCTCTTAACATTAGGGAAAACTAGAAAAAATCACATCTCATACAACTTTTTAATGTCCTGAACCCAGAAGCCACATTAAGGGGTTCCTCAAGACGGGTGAGTCACAATGCCTCAAGCGCATCTCCCCAAAAGACTGAGGCTACAGACTTGTAGCGAGGGCCTATTTGAGGTAGTGGGGATACTATTCCCTCTTTACCAGAGCATCACATCAGAAGTCAGAAATAAAAAATAGTGGAGGTGAAATAAATAATAGTAAACTAAATATAAGGAAAGAAAGATACGTATACATAATAATAACCAAAAGTGTCTCATATACATCCTGATAAAGATGAAGAAAAGTATTTAGAAAACATGAAAAGAATGTATATGGATATATAATAATGTACATGTCCCAAAAAAACAAAAGAACAAAATGGTATCCCAGCATCTGAAGCCTCATCATGGTCCTACGCTGCCCTTCTCCAAAGCCATACTCAACAACCTATATCAGGGAGATTTCTGTTATCATCACCAGCAAGCATGTAATCTATTTGGGCCTTTGAAGTATTCCAGACAGGGTGGGAGGTAAACATCCCAGTAAGGAACCACCCAGGTCTGTGAAGTTCTAATAACAAGATACCGTTGTAGAAATTGTAATGTAAATAGTAAAGCCAGTGTGTATTCCTATGGAATAATTCTACTGAAACTAACCGCACCAAAAATCAAATCAATTCCCCCTAAAAAAGAGTCATCTCCTAACAAGATATCTTTAACAAAGTAAACATGTCATACGACCACACCTTACATCCATATGAATCAATTAAACCACATATATGTTGTATAAAGAATTAAAGAGCCTCACAACCATGTTGTATAGTGAAGTCAAGAGTCCCCCATCCATACAATATATTGATGTAAATAATTGCACACCCAATATATATAGTGAAATTTGAATCCCATAGAAACATTGTATAGTGAAAAAGAAAAATCCCACAAAAATGATGTATAGGGAAAATTAGTAACAAAGTGTCAGATCCATTGTGTCACATGTCACGACCGGTCCTCAGGGCACATACCGTGAATACCCTAAGCCAGCCTTCCCTAGGCCAGGGGCTGGAGACTAGCACCAAAGGCATAAATCCCAATATCTGGGAAGGCATTGCCTTATAAAAAATATACAGATCCAACCAGAGTACAAGCAGAAGTAAACACGAAGTATAACAGAATTCAAATGTAGTTCTAAAAGTAAAGGAGCTGGAAATACAAGTCCAACTGTAAAGTACAAGGAAATAGACAAAGTAGCTAGAAGGTGACAAAATGCTCATGGATCATCCACCATGGATCCTACCTGAAGGGTAGGTATGGATAGCCTCCTCAGCGCCCTCATCCGTCAACCTCCTCGGGTACCGACTCATCGTGAGGTCCACCTCCGTGTACCGACTCGTCATGAGGTCCTGCTCCAGGTGTCGTCTTGTCCTCGTACACTCTGCCTCGGTCTGCTCCGTCTGTCATCTGCATCCCACACAACGAGGTGCAGGCATAGCCCGTTCCGGGGTGAGTATAACGATACTCAGTAGGGACCCCGAGACCCTCATGGTCACACTAAAATCCAACAAGAATAACCAAAAATAACTTTCTCAATAGATAACCCATACTTAGGTATATGCCCATACATATACCTAAGTTATCATTTAACCCATCCCGATCATGTGGAAACACAAAGGTTATGAAATAAATGGATAACCACTACTTAGGTATATTCCCATACATATACCGAAGTTATCAAGTAACCCATCTCAATCATGAGGTAAACACAAAGGTCATTGACTTAACCAAATCCAGGATTTTCATTAATGATACCGAAACCACAACTGCTGGATAAATCCTCCTTTGTCGAGTACACTAGCCATGTCACGACTCTGAGGTGTTACTCACTAACCTTAGACTGCTGAGGTACTCCTCCTGTCGAGTACATCGGGTCCACATCCAAACACAGTAGTGCTCCCCACCAGGGGTCTGCCACCCAAACATAGTAGCGGATCCCCTAATAGCCTAAAGAGGTACTCCTCCTGTCGAGTACTATGGGTATGATTCCAACTACCAGGTGCTCTGTCCACTATGGGTCAGCCTCCAAATACTGGGCGATCTGTTCACTGGGCTAGTCGACTCATTCCAAGTCGAATCGGTCATACATTCGTCAAGTCCACAGCTACTAGTTCTCAATACTATGCATGCTCGTCTCTGGGAGGATCCTCTACATGATCTATGGGTCGATAATCCATGTAACAGAAATTCCCACAAAGAATTATCAAAAGGTACCTTCTCGTCACTGGGGTCTCAACGCAACAGACGGCGCATCAATCGGACGCCCGGTCTGTGAGTTATTAGAATTTTCATCTCGGGGGTCTGGTTTGTTTCGTGTATGATCCAACCCAACTATATCTCAACTGTCCCACGAACTATCACAGGGTATATTTAAAGGTTCCATTTCTCAATGATAGTACCAAAGCAGCTGACGGTTCGTCAAATGGATATCTGGTCTGATAGTTAATGGATTTTCTGTTCCAGGAGCCCGGTTGGATTTTGGGTACAATCCAACCCTCCCATACTCCTACTGCATTCAAACATTAGGTGATTAATTACAAAAGAACCTTATCATCAAGAGGAATCCAACAATTTCGATGGCATGTCAATTGGACGTCTGGAAGTCAAGTTATAAGTGTTTCCGCTCTGAGGGCCTGGTTGGTTTCAGGTTCGAGCCAATCCATATGTACCCAAAGTTCGCCGAAATCTTGGGTGTAATATACCAAAACGTCCATCACGATCCAAGGATACCTATGAAACTGACGGTGCATCGATCAGAGGTCTTTTTCCCATGATATAAGTGTTTGATCGAACCTAGTACGAAAATAGGGGGATTGGGCCTGGTCCGAAACGGCCCAATACACCTTGGGTCAGCCCAAACCAGGTCGACTCGACTCGGGTCTAGGTCCTGCCCGGTTGGGCACGAACAGGCCCAACTGGTGTGGCCTAGCCTGGTGCTGGTAGCCCGGCCCGGCGCTGGCAGCCCGACTCGGTGCTGGCGGCCTAGCCCGGCGCGGGCGCGGCCATCCCGGCCCGTGCGGCCTACGACCCAGATCGGAAGCCGATTGTCACGACCCGTCCTCGGGTCCCGTGCCGTGACTACCCCAAGCCCGCCTTCCATAGGCCAGGGGCCGACGACTAGCACCAAGGCGTAAATCCCAGTAAAAAGGGAAGGCATAGCCTTTGAAAATTAAACAAACACCACAGAGCAAGCAAGCAGTAGAATTAAACACAAAGTAAAAACAGAGTACAATAGTAAGTGCGGAAAGTATGTGGGCCAGTATACAAACCCAAACTGAAAGTAAAGTACAACTGAAAAGGGAAAAACATCAACTGAAAAGTAAAGCCGCAACGTTGAGTTGTCTACTGGAAATCCCGCCTGAAGGGTTGGTATAGATAGCCTGCACTGCTCCTCGGGTCCAGCCGACTGCTCCGAGTATGTCCCACCCAGTGGTCCACCTCCAGGAACCGTCCTCCTCCGCAAGCCTCATCCATGATCAGCGTTTTCCGTCGTCTGAAACCAACATAATGTAGTGCGGGAATAGCCCATGCAGGGGTGAGTATAAGCTACACAGTAGGGACCCCGAGACCCCTGATGGTCTCCCAAAATCCACAAAGGATAATCCAAAAAGGAAAGATACAATCACGAAGTAACATCTGACACTGCTTAGGTATATGCCCATACATATACCTAAGTCACCAATTCTTGTTCGGCTCCAACATCCGAGCCCATGTACAACCCAGTCCACACAGGAAAGAAAAACGTAAATCCACACAGGATAGCCCATCACAATCCACAAAGGAAAGCAAAACATGATTCAGCTCACACAGGTATAATTTTTCGTATGACGACAGAGATGATCAGATATATCCACTGATTCATCTAAGCCGTCGGACCCACAAAGGATCGATAGGTACTAACCACCACAATGACCCACAAATGATCTGACCCACAAAGGATTGATAGGTAACTAACCCCCGTAATGACCCAAACAGGATCGGACCCACACAAGATCTGTAGGCACTGGCTTACCCAAAACTGCTGAGCGCTGACCCACACAAGATCAGACCCACATAGGATCGGTATCACTAATCCACATAGGATCGCTGAGTGCTGTAGTCATCGCAGTCGAATCCACTGAGGATTTATGTACAGTCGTTGTCGTCACAGTAGCAAACACAACCAGCTCTAGGGTTACCGCACACAGCAAGCTCGCTCAGGAGGGTCTGCTCCACGAGCCGAGGGGCTGATACATAAACTGACACAGATTCCAGAGTTTATGTATCCAAAAGTTCTGTATCGTCAATAGGAACTCAACGTCGCAGACGGTGTGTCGATCAGACGCCCGGTGTGAGAGTTACTGGTTTTTTCGTCCTAGGGGACCGGTTGGATTTTAAGGCAAAAACAACCTGACCGTACTCCACCTGCGACCAAACCTCGGGCGTAGTAAGCCAAAAGATCCGTCTCACGTGGAGGAATCCAACAAAGTCGATGGCACGTCAATCAGACGTCTGGAGCTTAAGATATGAGCATTTCCGCTTCGAGGCCCTGGTTGGTTTCGTGTACGAACCAACCCAACCGAACCCAAAGTATTATGAAACCTTGAATGCGATATACCGAAATGACCGTCTCGATCCAAGGATCACATCTCCCGTGATGACACGTCGTTCGGAGGCCCGTAGATCATGTTATGAGCAAAAGACCTAAGATGGTCCGAAAACGGGGGTTTCGGGCCCGGACCGACCCGGCCCGAGACCCCCCGGTCAGCCCGAACCGGGTCGACCCGACCCGGGTCCGAGTTGGCCCGGCCGGGCGCGGCCCTGCCCGGCCGGCGACCCGGCACGCTGGCGCGCGGCCCCAGCTGGCTCGGCCAAATGGTCGAGCCGTTCCAGCTCGCGGGGGGGGGGGGGGGGGGGTTGCCCCCCTGGTTTGCCTGTAACCGTGACCCCATTAATGGGGTCGCTCGCATGGCCGGCCGGGGGATTTGAATCCCTCGGTTTCCCTTTGTCCAGCCAGCCCACACCGGCCGGCCGGTTATGCCAACAAGGACCGGAGACTGCCGGTCCTTCTTCTGTCACCGACACCGGCGGCCCGGATCCGGCCGCCGGTCACCCTGCTCTGCAACGGCCCGGAACCGGCCGCATCCTTGATCGTCTGGTGCGGTGCGATGGCACCACGACCCTCGGACGCAGCCCCACTCCGGTCGCGGTATCTTCGGTTCTCTTCGACGCAGTGCGACAGCATCGCATCTTTGTTCAACATCACGGCGCGGCGCGACGGCGCAGTGCATTACTTGACTTACGATTCCCGCGTGGGGAGACGACACCACGCCATTCCGTTCCAACCATATTAGAAACAATATCAATAATGGAGGACGGTCGGCCGTGTGTGTGCGGTCCGGCCCCCTCTCGTTAATTGATAGCAACTGGTCGTAAATTCACGAAGGAAGACAAAGTAGAATTCACGAACGAGAATAAATAAATAAACCCCTACCTTGTGTGAGCTTGGACAAAGGTTTGTCGAACGAGGATTCGTCGCAGAAAACGACGCCGCGAGGTGAAGCTCTGAAAGATGACAGAGAACGCCCAAGGAGGAAGTGGCGTCTCCTTTTCATTGACACGGGAAGAATATCGAATGAGAGTGCGTCGTCGATCTTCAGAAAAAGGGGTCACACACCGGCTGTGGAGAGGAGAAGAGACAACACGTCGATCTCTTCTTACGGTGACGGCGTTCTTCATCAAAGTCTTGGTGTTCTTCGTCGTGTCTTGGTGTTCTTCGTGATGAAGATGAAACACCTAAGAGCTCTCTCCTCAATTGTCCACACACAACATCCAACCAAAATAAAATAAGGCTCACCCTTGTTTTATTAACTCATGACACAATTCAAAAATTCAAAACTTAAATTAATTAATTGAATTGTTATGTTGGCATACTTAATGAGAGAAGAGGAAAAGTAAAAAGAGTTACACAACTTAGGTGGGGGGTTAAGTGGAGTTATGGAGTTAAGGAAATTGAAAAGGTGGGGGACTGTGTGGGCCCCACATCACCTTTAATCCACACAAGTGAAACTAACAAACTGTGGGTCCCACCCTAACTCCTACACTTAGGTTCTAACTCATGGAGAAGAGAAATAAAATTCTTAACGAAAATTTTATTTCAATAACACTTAATCCACAAATTTAAACAACTCATAACGAGCAAAAAGAACTCCAGAAAAGGCGTTCCTAAGAAATTACCGGCGATGCGGTTCCATCGGTGTCCTCGAAATTTGATTCTGAGCACCGATTCAAAAGATATGAATTCCCACTCGTTCGTTCACTGAATGTACGAGAGCTAAACTTCGGATAGAAATTCCGGGCACAACGGGCCTCGGAATGATGTGACGTCAGAAACTGCGTTCTTGTAAAATCTCAAAGAAAATTAAGAAAAAAACTTTCCTTGAATTTTACGGGTCTTTACATTACTCCCACCTTAGGGATTTATGTCCCCGTAAAGATACATCATAAGCTAGGGTAACAAATGTGGCTACTGAGCATGCATCTGAGCCTCCCGCTCCCAAGTGCTCTCCTGGAGGTTCCTGTTCTGCCATCTGATGCGCACTAGAGGAATCGACCATCCACACAGGACCCGCTCCTGTTGATCCTTGATCTCCACTGGAACCTCCGCAAAAGTCTCCCCATCATCAACATCAAGCTCCCCATGGTCAATGATATGTGTCGGGGCGTGCACGTATATCTGCAGCTGAGATACGTGGAAGACGTCATGCATCCGGTGCAACTGAGGTGGTAGAGCCCGGCGATAAGCCACCTCGCCAATCATGCTGAGGACCTAGAATAGTCCGATGAAGCGTGGAGACAACTTTCCACCTCGACCAAATCTCCATAATCCATATCGAGGTGTGACACGCCAGAAGATGCGGTCACCATCCTCGAACTCTAGTGGCCTCCGCCTCCTGTCAGCATAAGACTTCTGTCGGCTCTGAGCTATCCGCATCCGCTCCTGGATGACCTGGACCTTCTCTATCATGGCCTGGACCATCTCCGGTCCCACAAGTGCTTACTCCCCAGGATCTGTCCATCACAAAATGGATCTGCAAGGTCGGCCGTATAACGCCACGTATGGTGTCATCCCGATGGTGGAGTGGTAACTGTTGTTGTACGCAAACTCCACCAATGGTAGGTGGTCCTCCCAGCTACGACCAAAGTCGAGGATACATGCGCAGAGCATGTCCTAGAGAGTCTGAATGGTCCTCTCCGTCTAACCATCCGTCCGAGGGTGAAAGGTTGTGCTCAAGCGTAGCTGCGTCCCAAACGCCTCTTGCAACCCCTTCCAAAGCCGGGAAGTAAAGCGAGCATCTCGATCGGAGACGATAGATGATGGAACACCGTGAAGCCGTACATTCTTCTGAACGTAAAGTCATCCCAAGATCTCCACAGAGCCCCGCTCTCGGATGGGTAAGAAGTGAGCCGACTTTGTGAGTCGGTTGAAAATCACCCAGATAGAGTCATGACCTCTGGAAGTTCGTGGAAGTCGAGTCACGAAGTCCATAGATATCTCATCCTACTTCCACTCTGGGACCTCCAAGGGTTGTACCAAGCCTGTTGGTACCCGGTGCTTAGCCTTCACCTTCTAGCAAGTGAGGAATCGAGAAACTAACTCTGCCACAGACTTCTTCATGCCTGTCCACCAGTGATGTCATCTAAGATCCGGGTACATCTTCGCCACTCAAGGATGTACCGCCAAAGGAGAAGTGTGAAACTCTCTCATCACCTCCTCCGGTAAAGCAACTGGTACCAAGGTACATCCTCTGAAAAGGACGTCGTGCTCTGCTCCAAAGGAGAAACCATCAGATGCATGTCCTGAGGATACCTGTGCACGCCGCGTCTCATAGTCGGTGTCCCCACGCTGTGCCTCTCTGACCCTCTACAGTAGTGGAGGAGTGACTGTGAGAGACTGAAGGAACGCTGCTCCATCTCTATCCATGATGGATATATGCAAAGAGGCTAGCTGATCTGTCACCTCCTCAAGTAGTTGAATGCTCGTCCTCCTGATGAGGGCATCAGCTACCACGTTCACATTCCCAGGAGTATAGAATATCTCAAAGTCATAGTCCTGGAGGAACTCGAGCCATCGCCGCTGTCTCAGATTCAGATCCTTCTGAGAGAAGATGTATCTGAGAATCTGATGGTCAGAAAAGACTGTAAAGCGCTCGCCCATCAGGTAGTGTCGCCATGTCTTCAGAGCGAAGACCACTGCTGCTAACTCCAGGTCATGGGTAGCGTAGTTCTGCTCATGTGGACTCAAATATAGTGATACATAAGAGATCACGGCCCGTTCTTGCATCAGAACACATCCAAGTCCGGTCCCTGATGCATCACAGTAGACTACGTACCCAACTCCTTTCTCAGGAAACCTCATGATAGGTGCACTGATCAATCTCTGTCATAGCTCATGGAAGCTCTGCTGACATCTGTCTGACCATACAAAGGGTTTCCCCTTCTTCGTCAAAGCTGAGAGTGGTGCTGCAACTCTGTAGAAGTCTGGCACAAATCTACGGTAGTATCCACCTAGTCCCATGAAACTCCGCACCTCCGTCATGCTCCTGGGTGGCTCCCAAGCTAGCACTGCCTCGATCTTCGCAGGATCCACCGATACTCCCGCCTCAGAGATGACGTGTCCCAAGAAGTGGACCTCGCGTATCCAGAACTGACACATTGAGATCTTACCATAATGATGATGCTCTCTGAGTGTGTCTAGTACAACCCGCAAGTGGTAGGCGTGCTCCTCCTCAGTCGTCAAGTAAATCAAAATGTCATCGATGAAGACCATGACAAATCGATCGATGTATGGATGAAATATCTTGTTCATGAGGATCATGAACACTTCTGGAGCATTGGACATGCCGAAGGGCATAACCAAGAACTCATAGTGGCCATACCGACACCTGAATGCCGTCTTCTGCACGTCCTCGTCTCGAACATTGAGCTGATGATAGCCTGACCTGAGGTCTATCTTTGAGAACCACCGTGCTCCCTTGAGCTGATCGAAGAGGTCATCAATCCTTGGTAGTAGATACTTGTTCCTCACTGTCACCTAGTTCAGGCGACGATAGTTGACACAAAGTCGCAAGCTCCCGTCCGCATTCTTGGAAAACAAAATCGGGGAAGCCCAGGTTGAAACACTGGGACGGATGAACCCCTTGCCCTACAAGTCCTCCAACTATACCCGCAGCTCTCGAAGCTCGGCGGGGGCCATCCGATTTGCTGGAGTCAATATCGGGGATGTCCCGGGGTACATGTCAATATAAAAGTCTACCTTTCTGCGTGGAGGTAGACCTGGAACTTCGTCAAGAAAAACGTCTGCATACTGATCCACAACTGCAGGAAAACCAGGACTCTGCACGTCAACTACTCCTAGGATAAGGCTATCCAGCTGATGAGTGATGGGCTATCCTCTCCTCTGTGAGAGTCCATCCTGATCTGCAAAGGCTCCCATCTCTCCGGTGAAGGTGAATCTTCTCCCATCAGTGCGTACACATCACACCTTGCCCCTAAAACAGTCAATTTGTGCATGGAATGTAGACAACCAATCCATGCCCACGATGATGTCGTAAGGCCTCGACGCCGCTATAAGAAGATCCCAATTAAAGATCTCGCCTCCTAGAGTAAGCTCACACTGCTGTCACCAGTGTGTAATCGTCGAGTCACCTCCCGTAGGAGTCTCTAGCCATAAGGATCGAGCCAACAGCTCTGTTGGAATCTCCGAGCTCCGAACAAGTGCAGCGGCTATAAAATAATGACTCACTCTTGTGTCTATAAGTACTGCAGAAAGGGTGGAATAGACACAGATAGTACCTCGAATCATCTCGGGCGCGCTGTGGTCGTAGGCCTCCGCTGTCTCGAGCTGTGCCTGTCTCTACCCGCCAGCTCCCTGTGGTCGGGGTGGATCTCCTGGTGGTGGTGGTGGTAGAGCCTCAAAGCGTCGCCCACCACCTGCTGCTCGGCCAGCTCCTCTTCCTCATCCGCCTGCTCCCTACGGACCGCCACGGTCGACCCTCTGCCTCTGCCTCGATGTTCCCTCAACTGTCTGCTGCTCCTCGGCACGGCGGGTCGGGCAATCACGAGCCATGTGGCCCTGCCCGCCGCATGAGTAGCACTGCCTGCCCCTCGAAAGACTGGCTCCGTGCTGTGTGCCCCGCACTGCTAAGCCAGTGTCCTGAGGTCGTCTACCTGAGGGTTTGGTCTGCCTGGACCCATGTGTCATCCGTCGTCTGCCTGCTGCAGAAGACTCTTCTACGTGCCACCCTGCGGTGGGTCTCGGCGCTTGTGTAGACTTAGCAGGAAAGCTCTCGATCAAAAGAGCTCACTCTAGTACTCCTGTCTGAGTCTGAATGCTAATGGAGATCAGAGTTGCCCTGATCTCATGTCTCAATCCCTGCTCAAAGGTCCGGGCCCGGAAGAATGGGCCCCGTACCATGACTGTAGAGTAGTGCGAGAGATTGGTAAATCTCGCTGAGTACTGGGCGACCGTCATGTTGCCCTGCCGCAACTGAAGAAGCTCCTGGATGCGTACTGCACGGAGGGTGGCTGGGACGAACTCTGAGCGGAAGAGGCTCTCAAAGTCCGTCCAAGGAAGAGATTCCTCATCGTGCACCTGGAACATCAAGCTCCACCATCGGCCCGCTTCTGCGTGCAGTAGGCTCACTGCGAGGATCACCATGAGGTCTGCTGGTGTCCTCACGAACCGAAAAACTCGTACCACTGCCTCTAGCCAGTCCTCGGCTTCCTGGGGGTCCCTCTCCCCGCGGAACCTGGGCGGTCGCTGGCGCTGGAACTCATACAGTGTACTAAGGTGACATGCATCGACAGCGGCTGGGGTTGGAAGCATCGATGGCTCGGCAGGTAGAGCTACCGCCGGTGCCACTACTGACAAAGGGCCTTGCACCGAGGCCTCTTCGCTCGGTGGGCTGTCGTCACGCTCAACTCTCGGAACCCTTATTGGCTGCCATCGTGGGGCCATCCTGAAAAGGAAACAGGTGCTCCACGGTCTGAACAGTATACCTTGTGAGCTGATACAAAGTAATCACAAAGAAAACTTAAAACACACATGCAATCAATGTTTTCGTGTATTAAGTCGGAAATCAGAAGTCAGGGTCCTGGTGTACGGATACGTCGGCCGCCGCACCAACACTGGACTCCCTAAACTGATAACCACACCCAATACGCTAAACACTATTGCTTCACATAGAAAAAGATCAGAGTCCCAAGTTCTGCGGTAGAACAGAAATCCTATGATACCAATTTGTCACGACCCGTCCTCGGGGCCCATGTCGTGACTACCCCAAGCCCACCTTCCATAGGCCATGGGATGGGGACTAGCACCAAGGCATAAATCCCGGTAAAAAGGGAAGGCATTGCCTTTGTAAAGTAAACAAACACCACAGAGCAAGCAAGAAGTAGAAGTAAACACTAAGTAAACATAGTACAACAGTAAGTGTGGAAAGTAAGTGGGCCAGTATACAAACCCAAACTGAAAGTAAAGTACAACTGGAAAGGGAAAAACAACAACTGAAAAGTAAATCTGCAACGTCGAGCTGTCTACTCGAAATCCCACCTGAATGGTGGGTACAGATAGCCTCCACTGCACCTCGGGTCCAGCCGACCGCTCCGAGTACGTCCCACCCAGTGGTCCACCTCCAGGTACCATCCTGCTCCGCAAGCCTCAACCACGATCAGTGATGTCCGTCGTCTACAACCAGCACAACGTAGTGCGGGCATATCCCGTGCAGGGGTGAGTATAAGCTACTCAGTAGGGACCCCGAGACCCCCAATGGTCTCCCAAAATCCACAAAGGATAATCCATAAAGGAAAGATACAATCAAGAAGTAACATCCGACACTGCTTAGGTATAGGACCATACATATACCTAAGTCACCAATTCTCGTTCGGCTCCAACATCCGAGCCCAGGTACAACCCAGTCCACACAGGAAAGCAAAACGTAAATCCATACAGGATATCCCATCACAATCCACAAAGGAAAGCAAAATAGGATTCATCTCACATAGGTATACTTTTTCATATGACGATAGAGATGATTAGATATATCCACTGATTTATCTAAGCCATCAGACCAACAAAGGATCGATAGGTACTAACCCCTGCAATGACCTAAAACGGATCTAACCCACAAAGGATCGATAGGTAACTGACCCCCGCAATGAACCACACAGGATCAGACCAACACATGATCTATAGGCACTGACTCACACAGACCCACTGAGCGCTGACCCACATAGGATCGGACCCACACATGATCTGTAGCACTAATCCACATAGGATCTCTGAGTGCTGTAGTCGTCGCCATCGAATCCACTGAGTATTTATGTACAGTCATCGTCGTCATAGTAGGAAACACAGCCAGCTCTAGGGTTCCCGCACACAGCAAGCTCGCTCGGGAGGGTCCGCTCCACGAGACGAGAGGCTGATACATCAACTGACACATTGTCCAGAGTTGATGTATCCAAAAGTTCTGTATCGTCAACAGGAACTCAACGTCGCAGATGGTGCATCGATCAGACGCCCGGTCTGAGAGTTATTGGCTTTTTCGTCCCAGGGGCCCGGTTGGTTTTTAAGGCAAAACCAACCTGACCATACTCCACCTGTGTCCAAATCTCGGGTGGAGTAAGCCAAAAGATCTGTCTCACTTAGAGTAATCCAACAAAGTCGACGGAACGTCAATCGGACGTCCGAAGCTTAAGAGTGTTTCCACTCCGAGGGCCCGGTTGGTTTCGTGTACGAACCAACCCGGACGAACCCAAAGTATTCCAAAACCTTGAGTGCGATATACTGAAACGACCTTCTCAGTCCAAGGATTGCATCGCCCCTAACGGAGCGTCGTTCGTAGGCCCGTATCTCATGTTATGAGCAAAAGACCGAAGACGGTCCGAAAATGGGGGTTTCGGGCTCGGATCGACCCGGCCCGAGACCCCACGGTTGGCCCGAACCGGGTCGACCTGACCCGGGTCCGAGTCAGCCCGGCCCGGCCGGTGACCCGGCGCACTGGCGTGCGGCACAAGCTAGCTCGTCCAAACGGCTGAGCCGATCAAGCTCGCCGAGGGGGCACTACCCCCCTTGTTTCCCAGTAACCACGACCCCATTAATGGGGCCGCTTACTTGGCTGGCCGGGGGATTTGAATCCCCTGATTTCCCTTTTTCTAGCCGGCCCGCACTGGCCGGCCGGTTCTGCCAACAAGGACCGGCGACGGCCGGTCGTTCTTCCTTCGCCGACACCGGCGGCCCGGAACCAGGCGCCGGTCACCCTGCTCCTTCGCGGCCCGGAACCGGCTGCGGCCTGGTTCGTCCGGTGCGGTGCGATGGCACCGCACCCCTCCGCCGCGGCCCCGCTCCGTCCGCGGTATCTTCAGTTCTCTTCGACGCGGCGCGACTGCGTTGTGTCCTTGTTCAACATCACGGCGCGGCGCGACAGCGCCGTGCATTACTTGCTGTACGATTCCCGCATGGTGCGACGGCACCACGCCATTCCGTTCCTACTATATTAGAAACAATATCAATAATGGAGGAGGGTCGGCCGTGTTTGTGCGGTCCGGCCCCCTCTCGTTAATCGATAGCAACTGGTCGTAAATTCACGGAGGACGAAGAAGTAGAATTCACAAACAAAAATAAATAAATAAACCCTTACCTCGTATGATCTTGAACGAAGGTTCGTCGAACGAGGATTCGTCGTGGAAAACGACGTCGCGAGGTGAAGCTCCGAATGATGACGGGGAACGCTGGAGGAGGAAGTGGCGTCTCCTTTTCTTTGACACGGGAAGATGATCGAAAGAGAGTGCATCGTTAATCTTCGGAAAAAGGGGTCACACACTGGCTATGGAGAGGAGAAGAGATGGCACGTCGATCTCTTCTTACGATGATGGCGTTCTTCGTCGAAGTCTTGGTGTTCTTCATCTTATCTTGTTGTTCATCGTGATGAAGATGAAACACCTAAGAGCTCTATCCTCAAATTTCCACACACAAAATCCAACCAAAATAAAATAAGGCTCACCCTTATTTTATTAACTCATGCCACAATTCAAAAATTCAAAACATAAATTAATTAATTGAATTTTTATGTTGGCATACTTAATGAGAGGACAGGAAAAGTAAAAAGAGTTACACAACATAGGTTGGGGGTTAAGTGGAGTTAGGGAGTTAAGGAAATTGAAAAGGTGGGGGCTCGTGTGGGCCCCACCTCACCTTTAATCCACACAAGAGAAACTAACAAATAGTGGGTCCCACCCTAACTCCTACACATAGGTTCTAACTCATGGAGAAGGGAAATAAAATTCTTAACAAAAAATTTATTTCAGAAACGCTTAATCCACAAATTTAAACAACTCATAATGAGCAAACGCAACTCCAGAAAAGGCGTTCCTAAGCAATTACCGGCGTTGTGGTTCAATCGGTGCCCTCGGAATTCGATTTTGAGCACCGGTTCAAAAGATAGGAATTTCTGCTCGTTTGTTCACAGAACGTACCCAAGATAAACTTCGGATAGAAATTCCGGGCACACCGGGCCTCAGAATAAAGTGTCGTCAGAAACTGCTTTCTTGTAAAATCCAAAAGAAAATTATGAAAAAAAACATTCCTTGAATTTTACGGGTCATTACACCGGTCATGGCTCGGTACTGGCCAAGAGGAACGCAAAGGTGGTGCAGCCCATTTTTCTGGAAATGGCAGACCACGTGGGTTCCGCCCTAGCAGTAGGTCGGGGGGGGGGGGGGGGGGTTACGCCCCCAGGTTTCATAGAAATGGCTAGACGTGATGGTCGACCTTTGTGTAACCGTAGGACCCCCTTTGGTCCCACCTCTAGGTGGCACCAGGGGCCGGCACAGCCGTCCGCCCCTTTAAAGTCCACCGCGTCTTTAGGCAGCATCCCGCCCTGGCCGTGTCCCATTATAGGTCTGGCGCGGCGCGACGGCGCCACGCCCCTCCGCCACGGCTCGACAAGGCCACGGTCCGGCTCTACTTCGCATGGCACGATGGTGTCGTGCCTTTGCAGTGACCCGACAATCAAGCATTGACGATCCACCCGTGATCAGCCCAACGCCGGCCGGTTCTTCATATTCCGCCTTAATCATCCATAATCAACAAACAAATGCGGAAGGGTCGGACCATGTTCATGGTGTCTAAGACATTCCTCGTCAAGATGGTATCAAACAGCCATACAAAACATAACAATTGAAGAATGATAAAGAATGGTATTAATACCTGAACATAACAATAGCAACCTCAATCATGACAATTCACGTCGTCGGGCTGCGGAAAGAAGAAAGTGTCACAATAAAACAGCATCATGGAAAAATGGTATCAATCCCATCAACATAGGAGGAAGAAATAACGTTGTCGTTGGCGACGTTCCCCCACGATTGTGTTTTATTCTTTGATGTGGAGGAAGAAGAAGGAAAGGCATGTCATCTGTGACTTCACATTCTTCAAATTGTAGAGCATTCTTCGTCGAAGGCATTCTTCTTCGGGAGAAAAACACATTTCGTTCCAATAATATAGAGGTTCCTCAAGGTTCTACAAAATATTTTCTAACCCATATTAACAAGAGTCTTCCCATATTAATAAACATGACATCCCTTTTCATATTCAAAACACTTATTTAATTAAAGTATTGGCACCATTAATGTGGGACAGAGATGGTCTCTTTATTTAAAGAGTTGTCACATTAAATTGAAGGGGTGTTAATGGGGGTCGGAGAGAGTTATGGAGAGATGAAGGGTTGGGGATAGTGTGGGCCCCACCTATCATATATCCACACATGGGAGGATTTTACATCCTTAGATAAAAATTTGATTTAACAAATTTATCTGACTTCTTATATAAACTCCAAAAAAAATTCTCAACCCGCATCAAACACAACTGCGGTAAAGGTCCCCTTATGAAATTACTGGCGTTGCGAGTTCATCGGTGCCCTCAGATTTCAATTCCGAGCAGCGTGTCAAAAGATATAATATCATGCTCATTCGTTCACAAAACATACTCGAGCTCAACTACGGAAATTGATTCCTGGAAAACCGGGCCTAGGAATCAAGTGTTGTCAAAAACTGCGTACTCATAAAATTTCAATGAAATTAAGAAAAAAAATTCCTTGAAATTTCTAGGTCTTTACATTACTCACTCCTCAGGAATTTACGTCTCTGTAAATATACAACACCAACTAGGGAAACAAAAGAAGGTATTGAGCACACATATGATCCTTTTGCTCCCATTTGCTCTCCTGGAGGTTCCCGTGGTGCCAGTGAAAGCTCACCTGAGGAATCAACCGTCCACGTAGGACCCACTCCTATCGGTCCTATAACTCCACTGGAACATCTGTGAATGTCTCCCCATCATCGATTTCCAGCTCCCTGTGGTTGACGATGGGTGAAGGGTCGTTCATGTATCTCCTCAGTTGTGATAGAAGGATGACATCGTGCACCTAGTGAAACTGAGGTGGAAATGTCAAACGGTAAGCAACCCTGCGTACCCTGCTAAGGACCTGGACAGGTCTGATGAACCGTGAATATTACTTTTCGTCTCGGCCAAATCTCCTTAGACCTCATCGAGGTGAGACCCGCATAAAGATTGGGATGCCTTCCTCGAACTCTAGAGGCCTTCATTCCCTGTTTGGAACGGAAAACCCAAAACTCCTGCTTCCACGAGGGTATGTTTGGCCGACATAAGAGTGATCGGCCGCACCCTCCAATGCATGATTTTATCCTTTACTTCCTGGGTTTTCTTTTTCTCCGTCCAAGGAAAACCCTATCCCAACGTTGTAGATAATCTACAACCTTTTTTCCTAATACTGTCAATCGGTGTATGAATGGTGGTTTCCCAGTCTATACCCAAACTAACTTCGTAAGGCTGAAAAGCTGCCACCATGATTTTAAAACTGAAACTCTTGCCTCTAGAGTAATATCACTACATCGGCGTAAGTGTGATGTTCGAGTCTCCTCTCAAGGTAACTCCAGACATGAGGTTCATGTCAATGGCATAACCAGAAACTCTAGGTCTAGAACAGGATTCGTGGAAGGTAGAAATGATTCGTATCAATGTTTGTTGTTACGACAGCTTATAGTATACACAGATCATTCCTCGAATCATAGAGCCATTATGTCTCACTCTTTTACCACATGCAGCTACTCTCTACCTCTACCCTCCAGCTCCCTGAGCCTAGCGGGATCTACAACTACAGGTGGTTGTAACATGTTAGAATGTACACCACCACATGCTGCTCTTCCATCTCTGATTCCATGTCTACTGCTCTGCAGATTCATCTATCCTTAACACTTCCTCTTTTGGAAACATTTTTCACCCCCAAGTCTCTAAGACTGGCACCAGTTCGCATCATCCCACTACTAACATTCACTGTCTATATTCATTCAGCCAAAAAAAATTCAACCACAAAGGTTCTCTCTAGCACCCTAACATAAGTACAAATTCATAGAGGAAAGGATGATAGCCCGAATATCCTTTAAACACACCTTGCGCAGAGGTCCATGCTCTAAAGCACTGATCGAATCGTAGTCATCTAGTACTAAGAATAATCGGTATGCCTCGATGTCTACTCAACTACCAATATGTAGTCTTGTCGAAGCTGTATAGCTCTAGAAAACTATCACCCATGTCCTCAAGCCAGTCCTCAGCCGCCTGTGAGTCGGGCACGCCTCGGAACCTGAAGGTATCTGATTTTGAAACACATGTAAGGCACTGAACCTACATATGTCATCTACCAGTACTGCTAATTGTAACTGATGTCCAATAGATAGTGATATAGCTTGATCACTACCTGAAGGTACTATCTCAGGCATCAGTCCATGTACCAAAGCCTCATCACTAAGCTGACCATCCTCATGGTCACATAATGAGAAACACCAGTAGCTAAAATCACCATCTGCTCTACTCGTGTCTAAACTAAGTGTAGAACTCTAGAAATTGCCTCCATCCAGTCCACTGCTGCCTGGGAATCTATCTCGCCTCTTTACCTCATAGGCCTCTGCTGCAGGAACCCGTATAACGTGATTTGTTAGCGTGCATCGTTCGCCAGTATGGGTGGGGGAATCTGCTGCCCAATGGGTGGTGGTGCTTCTGGTACACCACACGAAGGTGCCAGCATAGAAAAAGGGCCCTGTACCTGAGCCTCGTCGTTTGGTGGGTCATCATCATGTACTATCTCGAAACTCCAACTAACAGTCTATGTAGAGGAATCCTGAACAGATGCGACACATTCAATCGATTTAAACCTGATGAGATGACTTGGTTTGAGCTGACTTTAAAACATCTGGAAAAACGTAAAAAATCAGTGTTTTCATGCACTAAGTCGGAAATCAGTATTCAGGGGTCCTTGTGTATGGATACATCGGCCACCGCACCAACACGGGACTCCCTGAACTGATGACCATACTCAGTACTCTTAACACTATTTCTTCACAGAAAATAACTATCAGAGTCGTGAGTTCTATAGTAGAACCAATTTCCTCTAATACCAATTTGTCAGGACTCGTCCTCGGGGCCTGTGCCGTGACTACCCCAATCCCTCTTTCCATAGGCTAGGTACTAGCGACTAGCACCAAAGGCTTAAATCCCGATAACTGGGAAGGCATTGCCTTATAAAACATATACACATCCAACTAGAGTACAAGCCGAAATAAACACGAAGTAAAACTGAATACAAAAGTAGTGATGAATGTAAAGGGGCTTAAAATACAAGCCCAACTATAAAGTTCAAGGAAATAGACAATACAACTGGAAGGTGACAAACAGCTCCGTGATCATCCACCACAGATTCTACTTGAAGGGTAGGTACAGATTGTGTAGATCCTGGATCGTCCACCATGGATCCTACCTGAAGGGTAGGTACAAATAGCCTCCTCAGCACCCTCGTCTGTCAACCTCCTCTGATACCGACTCGTCATGAGGTCCACCCCTGTGTACCAACTCGTCGTTAGGTCCGCCTACATGTGTCGTCCAGTCCACATACACTCTGCCTTGGTCAACGCTATCATTCTTCTGCATCAAACGCAACAAGGTGCGGGCATAGCTCATGTAGGGGTGAGTATAACGATACTCAGTAGGCACCCCGAGACCCTAAAGGTCTCATTAAAATCCTACAAGAATAACCACAAAAATGGTTCTCAACAGATAACCCATACTTAGGTATATGCCCAAACATATACCTAAGTTATCATGTAACCCATCTCGTTCATGAGGAAACACAAAGGTTATGAAATCAATGGATAAACACTACTTAGGTATATGCCCATACATATACCTAAGTTATCATGTCAACCATCTCAATCATGAGGTAAACACAGAGGTCATTGACTCAGATCAATCAAGGATTTTCATTAAAGATGTCGAAACCAAAACTGCGGTAGAACTCCTCCTCTATCTAGTATAGTAGCCATGTCAAGACACCAAGGCGTTACTCACTAAACATAGACTACTAAGGGACTCCTCCTGTCGAGTACTGCGGGTTCGCACCAAAACACAGTAGTGCTTCCCACCAGGCATCTGCCGCCCAAACACAGTTGTGGTTCCCCTAATAGCCTACAGAGGTACTCCCTCTGTCGAGTACCGCGGGTCTTCAGCCCACTACCAGGCGCTCCATCCCCCGTGGGTCTGCCGCAAAATACTAGGCGCTCTGTCCACTAGGCTAGTTAACTCACTCCAAGTCGAATCGGTCAAGCAGTCGTCAAGTCCACAGCTACTAGGACTTCGTACTCTGCTTGCTCGTCTTCGGGAGAATCCTCTCCACGATCTACTGGTCGATACTCCAAGTATCACAAAGTCCCACAGTGATGTATCAATAGGGACCACCTCATCACAAGGGTCTCAATGCAATAGACGGTGTGTCAATCGGACGCCCGGACTTTGAGTTATTAGCCTTTTCATCCCGGGGGGCCCGGTTGGTTTTGTGTACGAACCAACCCGACCGTATCTCAACAATTGCCCTATCTCTCATATGGTATACTCAAAGGGACCGTTTCTCAACGATATTACCAAAACCGCTGACAGTTCGTCAAACAGAGGTGTGGTTTGAAAGTTATCGGCTTTTCCATTCCTGGGGCCCGGTTGGATTTCGAGTACAACTCAACCCATCCATACTCCAAATCCATCCAAACCTTAGGTGATGAATTACAAAAGAACCATATCATCAAGAGGAATCCAACAAAGTATCTGACACATCAATCGGACGTCCGGAGCACAAGTTATAAGAGTTTCCACTCCGAGGGCCTGGTTGGTTTCGGTTACGAACCAATCCGTCCATACCAAAAGTTCGAAAAAACCTTGAGTGTACAATATTGAAGTGACCATATTGATCCAAGGATCCTTACACAACTGATGGTGCATCGATCGGAGGTCTGTAGCACAAGATATAGGCATTTGAACGAACCTGGTCCGAAAATAGGGGGTTTGGGCCCGGTCTGACCCGACCCAATACCCCCTAGGTCGGCCCGAACTGGGTCGACCCAACACGGGTCCAGGTCTAGCCCGGTGGGGCATGGCCTGGTCCATCCCGTGCGGCCTACAGCCTAGCTCGGAAGCCAGCCGTCGCTCAGCCCTAGCTGAGCAGAACGCAAAGGGGGTGCATCCCCCTTGTTTTGGAAACGACGAACCCTGTGGGGTTCGACCTAGAAGCAGGTCGAGGGGGGGGGGGGGGGGTTACGCCCCCCGGTTTCTTAGAATCATACGGCTGTGATGGTCAGCCTTTGTGTAACTGCTGGACCACCTCGGGTCTCACCTCTAGGTGGTGCCGGCGGCCGGTACAGTCGGCCGCCCCTTTCAAGACCGCTGTGACCTTAGGCCGCAACTCTGTTCGACCGGTGCGGCGCCCCTCCAACGCAGCTCGGGAAGGCCACGGTCTGGCTCTACTCTGCGCAGCATGATGGTGTTGCACCTTTGCGGTGACCTAATAATCAAGCGTTGATGATCCACCTGTGATCGGCCCAATGTCATCTTGTTCTTGGTAGTTTTCCTCGATCATCCATAATCATCAAACGAATGGGGAATGGTCGGATCGTGTTCGTGCGGTCCCAGCCCTTCCTCATCAAGATGGTATCAAGTGGACATACGAAACATAAGAATTGAATAACGATGAATAAAGTTATTAAAACCCGAACATAACCACCCCTTCCTTGGTCAGGACGTTGCACGTCGTTCGGCCGCAGAATGAGGCAAGCGTCGCGATAGAACGGCATTGTGGAAAAATGGTATCAAGGCCATCGACATCAGAGGAAGAAAGAACATTGTCGTTGGTGACGTTCCCCCACAGCGGTTTCTTTATATTTGATGTAGAGGAAGAAAATGGAAAGGCACATCGTCGGTGACATCGCGTTCTTCGAATCGTAGAGTGTTCTTCGTCGAAGGCGTTCTTCACCGGGAGAAAAACACATTACTTTCGAATCCCCCAGAGGATCCTCAAGGTTCTCCAAAATATTTGCCAACCCATATTAAAAAAATCATCAAATTTTAATAAACATGACATCCCTTTTCATATTCAAAACACTTAATTAATTAATGTGTTGGCCCCATTAATGTGGGAGAGAGATGGTCTCTTCATTTAAGGAGTTGTCACATTAAATTGAATGGGTGTGAAAGGGGGTCGGAGAGCGTTATGGGACGATGAGATGTTGGGGTTCAGGTGGGCCCACCTCTCATATATCCACACTTGAGAGGATATAACATCCTTAGATAAAAATTTGTTTTAACCAATTTATTTAACTTCTTATTTAAACTCCAAAATAAAAATTCTCGACCCGCTTCAAACGCAACTACGGTAATGATCCCCTTATGCAATTACAGGCACTGTGAGTTCATCAGTGCACTTGGATTTGAATTCCGAGAACTGGCTCAAAAGTTAGATAAACCCACTCGTTCTTTCACTGAATGTACCTGATCTAAACTTCAAAAATTAATTCTGGGCAAACCGGGCCATGGAATTAGGTGTCGTTAGAAACTGCGTACTCGTAAAATTACAATGAAATTATGAAAAAAAAATTCCTTGAAATTACTGGGTCATTACATCACATACCATGGTATCCATGTAATAAATCTAGATAATGAAGGGATATATCGAAGGATCCTATCCAAGGTATCCCATCACATCATGTGGGTGACCGAGTAGAAACCTGGTTTGGCATTGGTTTGGGTCCAAGGAGCATGGATATAAAATTTCTTATGCATACCTAAGAAAGCCATATCCATGGGGTAGAAAGGCCTGAGGAATCCCATAGAATCATGACCCTTGGGTCATAGTCAACCCAAGGCATCAACTACATGTTCTAAACCCATAGAGAGTACTCCATGTAATCTATCAAACCATTTGTTCAATGAATTCAAAATAAAAAATAATTCATTGTGACAATACCCACTCACATCAACATGCACAAGCCATGAGTATACCCACTCATGCTAACTATTTAACGATTACAAATAATAAGGTTCTACCCTCCATATATAACCCATTTAAAATTTATTTCATTTGAGTATACCCACTCACATCCACATGAACAATCTACAAGTATACCCACTCAGGAAATCAATTTAACAATTAAAAAATATATGGTCATACCCTCCCATATAATCCACTTTATATTCCATTAAACATCTCATATTGGTAGACCCATCCATATAATCCATTAAACCATTCATGTGAGCATACCCTCGCACAAAACACCCTTTTCGAACTCACCCCTTGGGCGGTTAGACAATTACCAACAAGTATACCCACTTGTTTTTCCATTTGAATATAATATGAACTATAAAAAATAGGTATGTAATCACATGATATCACTATGTAGGGATGGATTACATTTCTTAAGAAGATACTCAAAACCATTAAGGAATATAAGGGAATCATCTAACTAGGAAAGTACAAGAACGCACCCCTTGGGAGATTTAAACATGTATAAATATGGTATTATCTTAAGGCTCACCCCTTGGGTCACCTTGAATCATGGAATGGGTTCCAATGCACATAAAAGAAACCTATAAGAATACTTACTAGGTCTGACTATAGCGACTACAAGAAACTTTATAAAAAAGTAGGCCTCATTGGAATCTCTGATGGATGGAGAAAAGGCCAAAGGCATGGAAAGAACCCGAAAAAGGTGAGAGAAAGTATATACCACCCACCTCAGCTCGGTAATAGAGAGCTATCCCTGTATAATGTCCTTATTCATTCTTGTTTGAGAGAAATATATTGAACCGACAATGAATAGGATTTTGGGTCATATGAGCCATAATCTATGTAGCACGGCTGTTGTTCCAATGAATCAAGAACAACTAAAATTGAATTGAGTACTTACCGATGTGGTTCTAATGAGAAAAACCATGCTCAAATCATAGGTCAAAAGGAATCTAAATATAAAAACACATTATAGAGGGTTTTGGGCTTTAAAAATGATACGATTACATAGTACGTGAAAAATAAGAGGCTGCTACCTCTTAAAATATATACTTGGTGGTCAAGTACATGATGTGTGCATCACGTACACAATGTTCACTGCGCTATTTTTTCTGAAAACTGGAAGGATAAACATCACGATTGTCTAGTGCATAATGTGAACTGGAAGTAAATGATTTGTACATTAATTACACGATGTGTTCCTAGCCTACAATGAGCCATTAGCCTGTTTTCCCTTTATTTCCCGAAAACAGCTCAGCCAGCCCATGGACTGGCTTAGGGTCTATGCCAAATAAATTTAATAAACATTTAACCTAAAAGGAATGATTTGTACCTCAACAAATAGCAGCAATCCTACACCACCCACGTCATGTGAATCCACTAGGACATGATGTCCCAAGAACATAATGTTCCTTTGTTATACTATTTGAATCTTACGAAATCCAATGAAAATGTTAGAGCAAGTCACATGGATCCCCCATATACATTCCTCCCATGTATCAAAAAACATTCTTGGATCTCCATCAATACATCACAATGTCTTATAGACATTTAACAATGATCATAAGGTGACATGATTAAATGTAAGATATGTCTCACAATATCACCGATGAATATCAACTAGATTTTTTTATTTCCTCAAGAAAATTCATCCAAACGTCTTGACACCCTTCAGGTATGTCACATGGATCATACAACATCACCCGGACATGTCACCTGGCTTTCACGATGAAATCAGGAAAAGTCATCCAGTATATGTAGAACCCTCAACAAATTTTAAATTTACTCTTATGGAACCCTCCAAGTGTATTGATAAGCTTCTGTAATCAAACCGAGGAAATTTAGCTGGGTATTGTGATTCCATCTATGAATGTTGTTCAAGATAGTGTGATGGATTCTAGGAAAATCCAACTGGGTATTGCAATGTCCTCCAAACAATTAAACCTCGGTCATGTGATGAACATTATGAATTCCAACTAGATTATGTGATATCCCTAGGATAAGTCTACTGAATCATATGATTTTTATTATACATGTTTTGGATACATCCCCTGACATGTCAAACTAAAAAATTAAGCCAATTCAAGAATAAAATCAATGCATTATCTGATGATAAGTAGGCCAGTTCAGTCAGACATCCCAGGACATGATACCCTTGTCTGGTCTCCATCAAGGGAAATGTCAGTGTTTAATCCCAAACAAATTAAACTATGATGAGGCTGATTCCAGTAAAAAAAAATATAGGATGTATTCCTATGTCTTGATATTCTTATGAAAACATTAATAGGGTTGTACTCGCACATAATTTCCACATCTATATGAAATGAGATAAATTTCTTTATATCCCCTCTTTCTAACACCGAGCATATCTCAGATTGGATGATGTTGTTGTAATGACCATATCATTAGAAATAAAAATCTCTACCAGTGACGTAAACCTCATTTTTTAAGAAAATATTAGTGGCCCGATACAGTTACCAAAAAAATAAGGGTATCTACCATGGGGTAAGTCTTTAGGGCATAAACGAACTAATGTAAATCTAATTCCTACTATAACTGTAATACATATGGTGCCTCCTCGAGGATTGAGCTCAAATATTAGGTTACCATGTGGCCACATATATTTCCTATCCATATGAAATTAAACTTGTTGTTTTTAATTAACTATTGTGGTTTTTATTCGTATTATAAAAGATGACATATAGGATTTCTCATAATTGATCAATCACATCCTAAATATATTTTTCGCCTCCCCGGATAAAAAAAAATATGGTGTGCCTAGTTATATGAAATCTACATATAATAAACTACCCACAAAAGGGAAATGGAAGAAGAACATTGGATACCTATATATGGATTCACCAATAAGACTCCCCATCTCTTATCATTCATATAGACTTAACCAATGATCATTTAGTAAGGGTATATGGTACTGTATTATGATTAGGGATAGATTATCAAACATATATTCAATATTTAAGAGATCCCCATTGTAGGAAAATACTCCCCCATGTTTGTGAAGATCCTAAACTAACATACTATTAATGAATCTGAGTTCATAAGTACTATTGGTTATCAAACCAATACTGATCTCCCATCTTTGTAAAGCAGGTCTGTACCCAGTTATGGAAGCACGAACCATTGGGAGTTTCTATTAATCATTAAAAAATGGAGTACCTAGAATGTATAAATTTTTGGGATATTAAACCCCCCCAAAATCATTCCACCGAACAAAATCCACACATATCTGTCCATGAAAACAATTATTCTTTTATATAGTTATTTTTTCCTAAAACATGCATTTTTCTAAAAAATAGTTTTCATTGTATTTTACAAACTTATATTAAAAGTAAACTTTACCACTTCTATAAATTAAATATTATAAATTGAATTCCATATTTTGGATCTTCATGTTCATATTTTTTAATGTGTTCAATTTTTTTAATCATAAGGATTTGTTATTATGGTAAATTATTTCTTCAATATTTAACGGTAAAAATCGTTAACGATATGATATAAATAATAGTAATGGATTGAAATAACTATAAATATAAACAATTTGTGATTTTTTAAAGGAATTATAAAAAATAATCCTAATTTTTAAAAAAATAGGATACCTTTTCTAGGATACACATTTATTATATCATTAAGTTCTTAATATTTATACTGTCGTCCCTCCCATCACTAATAAAAGGACACCTTATATCCTCCCTTATACACACACAAAAAAACCGCCATTATATTCGAAAATATCTACCCATGTACCAATCAAAGACCCTTACCTATGTCCTATAACTATTTTTCTCACCTAAAGACCAATTCAAAAAGATTAATGTGTTAGAAAGAGGGAAAAAATCATCATAGTTCATTTATTTTTCAACCTCCTTAAAAAATATTATAATCATATTGATATCATATAATATTAAATTTTAATAAACTAAAATTTAATTATGTTTATGTAATAACTATTTTCTACTACGTTCATGTTTAATAGAAAATGAAAACATCGCCCTTGCATACGTACAGATTATCGTCTCTATGAAGAGTTGTATTTCATTTTCCATACCCACATAAAATGGTTTTTTATGATATTATAAATAAACAAATATATTATATTTGTTATATTATTATGATTTATTAAATATAAAAATATAATATATATTCTCACCCTCCCATCTATTAAAAAATAGAACCATCAATCATACATATGTCTGGAATACCACGTAAATAAATTGTTGAAATATTTTTCTCATCTCTACCTTAGATGGATGGTTATAAAAATGTATTAAATACATAAATAAAACATATATATTGTAATTAATTTTTTAGGGGAATAAATCAATACCATGTATCAAGGATATAAACCACTAAATCTAAACATGCATGAGAAATGGAACTGTTAACACATAAGTAGTTGATATTAATTAATAATTATGAGTACATGGGTATACATAATTAATGAATAATTGATATATTTTAAGATAGATATATAGATAGATTTATATAATAAATATTTTAATAATATGCCTAAATTTATTAAAAATTTCTTTTGGAATGTGCCATACAAATATGGAATCCAAGGTAAATATTTCCCATCTCTAATTTCCTTTATTGAAATAAGTTTCGAATTGAAAACATATTTCTATTTCAAGGTGAATATGATTAATATTGGAAATATAATATCATGGCCCACTTATTAATAATATTTTTTAATATTATATTTTATATTCTCCCATTCAAGACGTTTGTATTGAAGTGTTATAAAATACATACGTGTTCTTAACCTCAACATTGATTCCACGGGACATATTTTAACTACTGCACTATAATTTATATTATATGGTTTACTTACATACCCATGAATAAATTTTTATGTAATATTTAATTTTATTAATTTTATTTATATAACCATATAATTTTATATATATTCTATGTATTTTTATTCGAATGTAACAAAAGATGTATCGGTAAATTTTACAATCACACTTTTATCGAGATTTTTTATGTTTCAATTTACATTATGGGAATATGTGACTATATATTCCATAAAACAAATTAATATATTATAATTTGGAAATTTTATTAATATAAAATTATTATTTCCATTTTTTTCTCATTTTTACTCAATTACACAGACTTATTTTCTATATGGAAAGTCAATAGAACTTATCTTTTTATATTGGTAAATTTTCTCTTCTATATCATTATTCATTATTTTTCTTCACGAATGTTATTTTTTAATATTAAATTGTTTATTAAATTCAAATTATATTATCATTTACTTTTTCATTCAATATTTCCAAAGGAATATTAGCATTATTTTCTATTCGAGTCATTTTTTACTCTCACTAAAAAGTATGATATGTTATTTTGTATCATTTAACACATTATTTTAATTTCCCTCCATCATATATATTACTATTTATAAAAATTACTTTATAATTATTCATTATATAAAGAAAATACTACTTAAAATTTTTAGTTAATTTTTAATTTTTAAAATTCTAATTAAATATATATTTAAAACTTTTCAATGGGGTTTCATATTACATGTGAATATTTTTACCATCCACTAAACAATTACTTATATAACCATTTTATATTTTAAATATTTCATTATTTAAATTATTTAAAAAATAATTTTTTATATCAATCCTTTAAACCTTCTAAAATTAGTTCTAGAAGTGATTTATAACATCATTTTTAAACAAGTTACAAATGATTTAAGTAATTTTTTTAATGTATTTCTTCTAATTTTATATCTAATTCTAAAAAGACTTGTATTTAGTGATGTGGTATTTTTATAATTAATTGATATGATTCTCTATCATGGATGATTTTTTCATAATTTCTTCTATTTAAATAACTATATACTCATTACTGTTTAAGTTGTGAATACCCCATCATAACTATATTATATTGGTGGAGTGCATCAAGAATGATAGTTCTGTTATTTACTAAGGAAAATAATGAATAAATGTACATTTCTTAGTTATATAAAAAATAGTTTTTAATATTAATGAAATTTCATTAAGATATGTAAAAATATTATATTTATCATATATTTGATTCAACATAGATACCTATTGATTATTAAGGAATATTGATGATGAATTGTATAGTTCATTTTTTATATGAGAAATTTAGTATACATGTTCAAGTGATAGGAAGGGATCAGAATAATTATCACTTATATGAATAGATATGTTTCATTAGAAAAATATGAATATCTATCTCTTGATTTATATAAACTGATACAATAAAAAATGTCTTAAGTGAGAGCACATGATGGCATTTAAAATGTATTTATTGATAAGACTTTATGGTATGTAAACTGTCTTATTTGAGTTGAATTAATGGTAAATGTCTTCATTAATAAGACTATATAATATTTTATATTTCTTGGTTATGTGTACATGATTAAATGAATAATTTCCTAATTGAGGACATTATTATAATAATTAAAAATCATGAACTATTAATTCTCACATTATGAAATCAGTTATTATTTTAAGATCAAAATAACAATGTAGATGCTCAATATACAAGAGGGGGTGTGAATTGTATACTTTAAAAATTCCTTTAGAACCATTAATGTTAGTTATGGATAACTGTGTTTTCCTTAGACAAGGAAATTCTAGGATTAAAAAAAGTTATACTATGCAAATTCACAACGCCTCTAATCACCAAATGGTGTATTGGAACCGAGGTTTACAATATAAGATTCTACCTTAAAACGTATAGAATCGCAAACTAATCAGAGTACATGTGTAAGGAAATACAAGAAGGTTATATTTTCCTTACAATACAATATGCAGCCTAAAAACAAGTAGTAAAACTACATGTAACAAGATATGAATATTTTAACCCAAAGAGAAGGGTATCCAACAACCTTGGATAAAGGTCCCTTGATTTATACTTTCAAGAAAGTCTGTCTTACCCACACCAGGGTAAGCCCTTGATACGAAGATCAGAATCTCTGTCTTGCTATCCCCGCAAGCCTTCAACATCATGGTAGTTGGAACCTTTGTCTTCCTCAGCAAGGAATCCCTCGAACTTCAAGGTAGTCGGTACCTCTTTCTTCCTATCCCCGGAATTCCTCAAATGTAATCACCAACATCAGGATGTCACACAATGAAATCTGAACAAGTGGTTCCATACACACAAGACATGAAAAGATTCTATCTCTGGAAATCACCTTAACAGCGTGTGTTCTCTAGATCGATCAACTTGTTCATTTATTATGCCGAGCTCTTTCAAATGAGCTCCTATTTATAGGAAAATTCCCAATGGTCGCCTCCCTCTTCCAACGACCATATTTTCCATGAAATTCAGTGGGACCTGTACACGTGTAACTCAACAAACGGTTAATTAGAATCAGAATAGACGACATCGTTTTATAACAAACTATGTATAACTGAATGTACGACATCGTTTTGAAATGAAGCATATAAGTAAAAGCTAATCAATATTTCGGAGTGTAAGCAAGTCAAAAGATCTGAGTCTAACCAAGATGAAGTTCGGTGTCTATGTTAATAAATGTTCGGATTCTGTTTTATAGGAATTCGGAGTCTGGTTTCACCAGAGATCGGATTTTGAACCTGTAGAGTTCGGAGTCGAACTTATTAAGAGTTTGGAGTCGAACTGATTAAAAGTTTAGAGTCGAACTTCTTAAGAGTTCGGAGTCGAACTGCTTAAAAGTTCGGAGTCCAACATCTTCAGAGTTTGGAGTCGAACTAATAAAGAGTTTGGAGTCGAACTACTAACAAGTTCGGAGTCAAACTACTTAAGGGTTCGGAGTTGAACTTCTTGAGAGTTTGGAGTCGAACTTCTTAAGAGATCAGAGTCGAACTACTTAAGAGTTTGGAGTCTAACTGCTTAAAAGTTCGGAGTCGAACTTATTAACAGTTCGGAGTCGAAATACTATAGAGATCGGAGTCGATCTTCTTCAGAGTTCGGAGTTGATCTGCTTAAGATTTCGAAGTAAAACTTCTTCAGGGTTCAGAGTCGAACTTCTTCAAAGTTCGGAGTCCAGAATTCGGATTAAAACTACATTACAGATCACATCCAGAATTCAGATCCTAAAAGAAAAATGCTCCAAATATTTTCATTATATGGCTCTGGAAATTTGGTTATGAATCCGATTTTTGAATTTAAGAATAATATTGTTATGTATAAGAAAAACTAAGTTAAGGTAAATTTCCTTAAATAAGTAAATTTTCC
This sequence comes from Viscum album, assembly GCA_963277665.1. Classification (NCBI taxonomy): domain Eukaryota; kingdom Viridiplantae; phylum Streptophyta; class Magnoliopsida; order Santalales; family Viscaceae; genus Viscum; species Viscum album. The sequence continues at coordinate 1,550,912,074 of OY728131.1, forward strand.
TTGTGGGGGTAAAAATAACATTTTCTTAAGTATGAGGTGTTTGTGATTTTCAAAACAAGAAGTAATGGAAATGTCACAAGGAAAACCTTATTGACTCAACAATCTCCCCCTTTTTGGAAAGCACAAACATCCTTTCAAAAAATGTATATAAGGATTTTGAAAATTTTCATTAGACTTTGAAAATTAAAACTTATCTCCCTTTGTTCATTGATATAAGTGAATACAACTAACTCCCCCTTAGGCATTGAAACTCTAAGGATTGTATTCTGGGTTTCCGGAGTAGAGTTTTCATTATTGTAATAATGAAAAACTTCGTAGTGGGAAACCCCCTTTCTTTAAGGATATTTCTCTTAGAAATTTTTCCTTTCTCCTCCTTAGGAATATTTATTTTTCCCTCTCCCCCTTTGTGATTTTCAAAAAGAATTGAAGGGAATGGAAAACAAATTATGGTACCTGAAACATTAGTATATAATACGATACAACCAACCAGATAACCATTTCATTTGAGTTGGGAAAAAATTTACAAGGAACGATAACTACAACAAAAGATCATAGTGGGTTCATTTGTATTCATTTTCCTTCGGAATGAGCTACTTCAACAAGGATTTGAGTTTCTTCAAGTCTCTTTGATCTTCCTCTTGTTGCCTCTCCAAGGATTTTACCATTTCTTCTTGAGCTTTAAAAGCCTCTGTCTGAGCTTCCAAGGCTTCTTTCTGCAGCTTTATTATCTCATCTTGCTTTTCCATCTTCTGCTGAAACTCCATCCTGAAATCTCTTTCAATTTTCTGATTTTGAGATACTATGTTAAGCTTCCCATTCAGATCCCTGACCTGTTGATTCTAGAAATTTTACTCCTGAGTCAACTTCTCACAAATCTCATTAACCCTTTTATCCTCCATTTCAAAATCATTTTGAACTTCATCTTGAAAATTCTCAAAGTGAACTAAATCATTATAAACTCTCTTAGACCACTTTGTTACCTTACTATAGAACTTCCTACGCATGTCATAATTGATTAGAAAACATTTTTTTTTATCTTACAACTTCACAAATTTATCCATGATCGTGGATAAAGAATTGGATTTCTGATTCATATATTGTTGCAGCAATTGGCATCTGGAATCTATTGTTGGTGTAATTGGAATGGTGTGAACCAACTTACTTAGAGATTGAACCACAAAATCATGCCCGTGAGATGATGATTCTGAATCAGAATTTTTTTTGGAGACTGATCTTCTTCAGCTTGCACCAATTTTCTTCTAGAGGTACCACCAACCTCTTTCCTCCTGAGGAGATCTTTTACAGGTGTCTCCATGAGAGCTTTCTTCCCCTTATCATATTTCGGAATGGGTTCCACATTAGGAGATACTTCCTCGGATTCAGAAACACTATCAATCTGATCTTCGTCTGGTTTCTGTTTTTCTTGACCTTCCTCAAGAAAATTCCTCTGATAGGACTCTTCTTCATCATACATCACATTTTATTCTTCTTCTTCTTGATCTTTCTTGCAAGCTTCCGCATTCCTTTACATAAGGTAACTACCTTTTCGGATTCATCCTTGTCTTTATAGTTCTGTACTTGCTTGATCAATGTATCCAGGACTACACTCTCCTCTTCTACATCTTCTTCTTAAAATTCTTCCTCTACTGCTTCAGAAACTTCCTTGTCAGCTTCTACAGCAATTCCTTTACCCTTTTCCTTTTCCAGATTGACATAGGTTTTTGGTGGAGTTTCTGGTAAAAAAGGTTCAATACCGAATGTTTCCGAAACTGGAAGCCTTTCGGAAGCCAACTCTGTATCTTTTAGCAAAGATCGCACTAGTTCTGCTTCAGTCATTTTCATTCTCAATTTCTTTTCCTTCGCTTGTCTCTATAGCTCTTCAGCATATTTTTCCTTTAATGCTTTTGCCTCAGAAGGGTCATGTCTGAATTGAGGATCCCTTTCCTTCCTCATTTCTTCATCTTCCCCCCACTTTGCTTCTACTTCATCTGTATAAGTTTTCTGCTTCTTCGGCTTGGGGGAGCAGATTGAGTTTCCTTAGCCTGAGGAATTTCTTCATCAGTAACCACTTCCTTATCTTTCCTCTTCTTCCTTTGCTTCTTTGATGGTTCCGAAGATTTTGTTTCTTTTTCAGCTACTTCAAACTCCTCCACAGATAAGGGGTAAAATTCTCCAGACTCACTGGAAAATCCCATCTTCATCCTCTTAAGAGTATCATCATTGACGAGCATGAGCTTGCAATTCCAGATCTTTGATCTGCAGGCTACCTTGAAATATTCTAAGCATCAAACTATCAGCTTAGATAACAAGGTAGGAAACATAATAATCTTAGCTCTCAGATTTCCTTCTTTGATATTCTTGATCGTAACCAAGACATGCCTCATCAGATTTATCTTTTATAGATTTACCAAAAAAATCTAAGACATAGATATCACTCTTTTTCAGATTGTCTTTATCTCCTCTTCTCGGGATCAGAAAACCTTGCACCCATAGTTGAATAATTCTATTGCTCGTAGTGAGAGGAGCAATCAATATTGTTGAATCATCCTTCAGCCCAAGACACTTCAGTGCCTTCTCCTTATTGAAACTCCCTTGCACATCCGGATGTTTGTGAGAGCAGAATTCAGCCTCTCCTTCATATGATAGATCAACCAGGCTCACTTCCTTAGTGTAAAAAAGTTTATAAGTCTTCCCATAAGACATGAAAGAAAACCTCTCTCTGTTATCTTCCCCCATGAAGGAAACAGACTCATAAAACTCTATTAATAAATCAGTATAAACCGGATCCTGTTTATCTGACTTGGAAATGCAGACATCTTCCCATCCATTCAGTATGATATTCTTTTATATAAGATAATCAAGCTTATAAAAATACAGGTGAACTAATATTTCCCTAAAAACTAACCACATTGAGATAGGTTTCACAGTTTACATATCTTGAGAAGTTGCTTCAACAGACATTTGGAGTGAAGTAAACTGTAAGATTCAAATCGGCTTCACAAGGTTCAACACAGGCCATATGAGGATCAGTAGAGCTTCGAGACACAAAATCTTGAAAGACCGATGTGGGATGAGTCTCGGGGTCCCCTTTATATAGGCAAATAATTTGACTGTTGTTCTTCCAAAAGCCATCTAGCGGTTGAAAACGCTTTGATCAGATCTGATAGTTAAGAAAACTTCCACAAGGAAAAATTTGACTCCGATCATTTGATGTTTTTGAAGAAAACATTCGGAATTGAGGGAAAAAAACTAGAATCCTAACTCTTACAAACAAGGAAAATACCAGTAAGAAAAATTTAATTAAAAAACTATAAGTAAGAAAAACATAACTTACGGATTGACGAGAAATATTGATCGAAATTGGTAATATTTTTCTTGAAGGAAAAAAACTTCATTACGAATGTTCCAGTACTAAAACCTCGTTACGAAAACCCCAGTCCGTAAATCTCCATTCCTAAAATTATCAGTACGAAAATTCCATTCCGGAAGTTTTTAGTATGAAAACTTCCATTCCAAAAGTTCTCATTCCGAGAAATCCAGTTCTGAAAATTTCAGTTCTGGTAATTCCCATTCCGGAAAGTTTAGTTTCAGAAATTTCTATTCCAGAAGTGCAGTTCCGAAATGTTTTAAAAAAAATTAGTTACCCTAACAATAAAATGTACCCCCCCTATAAAGAGGAGTTTATTACTGTTTGGATAATTGTTCAACAAGAAGTTAATGAAGAATTATTACCTTACCATTATCATTCATAACTCTTTTTTAATATATTCAAATCTATCGGAGGGTAATATTTTGTGAAAATATCTGCAAGTTGATCTTGCGTTCTGATAAACTGAAGAACGATATCTCCTTAGTGTGTGATCCCTAAGAAAATGAAGCATAATATCTATGTGCTTTGCACGAGAGTGATGTGTAGGATTCTTACTTAGGGCAATGGCACTTGTGTTTGCAAACAATATTTGAGTCTTAGTAAAACTCAGGCCATAGTCTGTGAGTGTGTGTTCTATCCACAATACTTGAGCACAACAACGTCCCGCTGCTACATATTCGGCTTCATAAGTGGAATGTGCTACAAAATGTTTCTTTTTGCAGGACCAAGAAACTAATGAATCTACTAAGAAATGAAAAGTTCCGGATGTACTTTTTCTATCCATTCTACATCCACCAATGTCAGCATCAGAAAATATTTTTAGAAAGAAATCATTTCCAGAAGTATAAAATAATCCTAGATCCATGGTTCCCTTTAGGTAGCGAAAAATTCTTTTCTCTGCCTTTAAGTGAGATTCCTTATGATTGGATTGATATCTTTCACATAAGCATACAGAAAACATTAAGTCTAGTCGACTAGCTGTTAAGTATAGCAGAATTCCTATCATACCTCTAAAAGATATTTGATCTACTGGTTTCCCAGATTCATCAAGATCTAAATAGTTTGAGGTACAAATTGGAGTACTTATACTCTTAGTGTTTTCATAAACATACTTTTTGGGAAGATAGTTAATATACTTACGTTGAGATATATAAGTTCCTTCTAGTTTTTGAGAAATTTAAAAACCGAGGAAAAAATTTAACTCACCCATCATACTCATTTCAAACTCAGACATCATTACACTTGAAAAAGAATCAGTTAATGATTGCTGAGTTGAACCAAATATGATTTCATCAACATAAATTTGAACAATAAAAACATTTTTCTAATCATTATTTAAATAAAGGGTTGGATATGCATTTCCCTTAATATAGTTATTTTAAAGCAAAAATCCAGTGAGTCTATCGTACCATGCTTGTGGGGCATGTTTAAGACCATACAAAGCTTTAGTCTGTTTAAAAACATGATCAGGATGTTTTGTATCATCAAAACCAGGAGGTTGTTTAACAAAAACATCCTCTTGAACATAACCGTTAGGAAAAGCACATTTCACATCCATTTGAAAAAGTTTAAAATTGAAGAATGCTTAAAAGTCAAGTAGAAAGCCAATATATTCAAGTCTACATACGGGAGCATAGGTTTCTTCATAGTCTATTGCCTCTTGCTGATTATAGCCTTTAGCAATGAGTCTAGCTTTATTTCTTACTATAACTCCATTTTCATCACATTTTTTTTCTTCTGGAAACCCATTTTACTCCAATAAAAGAAGTTTCATTGGGTCTTTCATCCAAGGTCCAGACATTATTCCTCTCAAATTCATTTAGTTCATCTTGCATGGCTTTGATCCAATCATCATCACCTAAAGCGTCATCAGTGCTTTTTGGATCTAATTAGGAAAAAATGATAGATGTTCTACTTCATTTCTTAAGTAATTTCTAGTCCTTACAGGTTGATTTATATCACCAATGATACTATCACTGGGATGATTCTTGAGAAACACCTGATTTGGGTTTTGTAAAACCTGTTCATCATCATAGGGTAGAAAGCCTTCTGGGGTAAATATTTCAAAAGTATTTTCTTGAACATTTTCCTTATCAGAAGGATCTTCTATCAAAGGTTGACAATTAGTTTTTGAAAACACATCTGAGGATGTAGGTTGGGATAGTTTAAAAAACAAATGGATCAGACTCATCAAATTTTACATGCACTTTTTCTTCAACAGTACAAGTGTTTTTATAAAAAAACTCTATAAGCCTTAGAAGTTGTGAAATAACCTAAGAAAATTCCTTCATCAGATTTTGGTGCAAATTTATGTAAGTTATCTTTTGTATTCAGAATGAATACTTTGCAACCAAAAACGTTGAAGTAGGATAGTCTTGGTTTTCTACCATTCCATAACTCATAAGGAGTTTTATTATGAAAAGGTCTAATCAAAACTCGATTAATAGTATAACAAGTAGTACTTACAGCTTCAGCCTAGAAATGTCTAGCTATTGAATATTCTCTCAACATGGTTCTAGTGATCTCTTGAAGAATTATATTTCTTCTCTCAACTACACAATTTTGTTAAGGAGTTCTAGGTGATTAAAAGTTGTGAGTAATACCATTCCTACTACAAAAAGTTTCAAAATCATAATTTTGAAATTCTACTCCATGATCACTATGAATAGTTTTCAGTGGAATATTTTTCTAATTTTTAACTTGTGCTCTGAAACATTTGAAATAAGAAAAGGCATTAGAGTTCTTGGCTAGAAAATAGACCCATGTAAATCTATTGTAATCATCAACTAGAACAAACACATAGTATTTGCCTCCAATACTTCCAGTTTGTGTTGGACCGAAAAGATCCATGTGCACTAACTGTAATGTATCAGTTGTTGAGACTTAACCAATTGATTTAAAACTAGATTTATGTTTCTTGCCATATTGACAAGGATCACAAACTTTAGAAGAATCAAATCTATTCTCCAGTAGATCCTTAACAAGTTTCTTCTTAGAGAGTTTACATATGTTTCTAAGGTTACAATGTCTTAGTCTTCTATGCCACATCCAGGAATGATCTTACATTGCACTTAGGCAAGGTAAATCTTGGCTCCTTAAGTCTTCTATGTTCAAAGTGTAATCATTCTCTTTCATATTGGCTGAGAGAATAAAATCTTCCTTGTAATTCTGTACTAAGCACTTATCATTCCTGAAATTCACAAGGTACCCTTCATCACATAACTGACTTATGCTAATGAGGTTGTGCTTAAGACCTTTAACAAATTTAACATTTGAAATAATGTTTTACCTAGAAGAACAATATTACAAATACCAACAATTTCTCCATGTGTATTATCTTCAAAAGTTACCTTTCCTCCTTTCATTTTGATAATCTTTTCAAAATATATTTTGTTACCAGTCATGTGCCGGGAACATCCAATATCCATGTACAATGTATTGTTTTTGGTACTTCCTCTATCTTCCTGAAAACAAGAAAAGAATTAGACTTTCAAAATCCAAACATTCATGGATCCAGAATTTCCAGACAACAAAATTTTAGGAACGTACATTTTCCTAGATAAATAAGATTTATTAAAACCTAGAGATTGGGTTTTATTTAAAGAACAATTCTTTGCCCAGTGACCACCACTTTGACACTTGGTACAAAATGGGGCACTTTGTGGAACAAAGTAGTTGTTACTAAAAATTGGTTTTGAATGGGTATAACCAAATCCAGATCTGTTTCTTAAAGGTCGTATTTGAGAATACATTTTATCAAAATTTTCATTACCATGGGTAATGTTTGATAAACACTTTTTTAAGTAATATATTTCGGACTTGAGTTTTATAACCAAGTTTTTATCTCCAAAATCATTTGATTTAGAACTAGAGATATGCTCGAAAACACTTTTCTTAGAAATTACTTTTTCTAACTCTTTATAATGTTTGTTCCTCTCAGAACATACTTCCTCAAGATTTTTTGAAATACTTATAAAATCATCATTTTTCTTTTCATGATCATTTGAAAGATCTGATATCTCTTTTGTAAGAATAGAATTCTTAGAGTTTTCCTTATCAAGTTTCTTATTGAGTTTGCAATTCTCAATCTCGTGAAGTTCAGCAATCCTAGAGACTTCTTCATAGGTAGGTGAAGTATTTTCTTTATCAGAAGAGGATTCTTCATCTGAGGAATTATAATACTTACTATCATTAGGGGTTAAAGTTACATTGGTCAATGATTCAGCATTTCGTACCGTAGCCATAAAACAATGATTGTCAATAGGTAATCTGGCTATAAGACCAAGATTCTTCTTTCCTGAAGATTCATAATCAGAAGATTCAACTGAAGATTCACCACCACTGGCACTCCATGTGTCATTTGATTTTAGAACTTTCTTAGCTTTGGTTTTGTAATACTTATTCTTTATCCTTTCAGAATTCCATTCTTTCGTTTCTTTATTTTTGAGTAGAGGGCAGTATGGTCTAATATGTACAGCTCTCTTGCATTCATAACATGTAACTTATCCATCTTTCCTTTCTTTCATTTCCTTTATCTTATACTTGGATTGGAAGTTTCTCTGGCTAGATATCTTGTTCATCCTTTGAGCAAGATTTTCTAACTCATTTTCTGAGATTTCACTTTCACTAGAATCTGACTGAACAACCACCTTCTTAGACTTGGATATGGTTACACTCTCAGGAGTCTTAGCGTTCATATGATTTGATGTAGTTGTAAAAGGAACAGAACCATTCCCATTCTTCTTTTTTATATTTTCAGCATCTCTCTTCATTCTGGTTTCATGTTAGAGAAGAGTTCCGAATAACTCATCAAGAGAAATTTGAGTGACCTTCATGATCTCATCTATAGCTTTTTTCTTTGACTCCCACACATTGGGCATGATATCAATTATCTTATATAGAAGGGCTTCATCATCTAACCCTTTTTCTCCCATAAACTGTAAGATATTGACTATAGTCATAAACCTCAGTTGAACATTGCATATTGGTTCACCATACAGAAAATTGAATCCATGATACTCAGCTCTAAGCATAGCTCTCGTAGTTTCAATTACTTTAGAAGTTCCAAAGTGTGTAACATATAACTTCTTCTATATACAATTAGGTTCTTCACAAGAAGAAATTTGGTTGTATATATCTCTAGTCATTGAACATAGTAATGTATTGTGTACCTTATAATTGAGTTGATACTCTTGCTTTTCCTGGTTAGTAAAAGTTCAAACTTCCTTATCAGGAATATTATAATCACCAGTAAGCATAAAAAAATTGTCCACTACAGTGTTGATAACAAAAGTCCTCATTCGATCTCTCCAGTATTCATAGTCATTACCATCAAAGATTGGTGGTCTTGTAGGATTTAGATTGTCTATAGATCCAACATTTATTCCTTCCTTACTAAAACAACTTGGGAAACCAAACTAGTTAGTAGAAAAAGTTCGTAACCAAAAATTTCGGAATGAAAATGTTCGAAATGACAAAGTTTGGAATGAAAAAGTTCAGAATGACAAATTTCGGAATGACAATGTTTAGAATGACAAACTTGAGAATGAAAAAGTTTGGAATGACAAAGTTTGGAATGAAAAATGAGCAAGAAAAACATATATGTGAGTATGAGTATTTCAGAGAACTCCTCTGATACCAATTGTAGGATCGAAATAACGATGTAGATGCTAAATATACAAGAGGGGGGGGGGGTGAATTGTACAATTTAAAAATTCCTTTAGAACCTTTAAAGTTAGTTATGGATAACTGTGTTTTCCTTAGACAAGGAAAATCAAGGTTTAACAAAGTTAAACTATGCAAATTCACAACACCTCTAATCCCTAACTGAAGTATTGGAACCGAGTTTTACAATATAATATTCTACCTTAAAGCGTATATAATCCCAAACTAATCAGAGTACAAGTGTAAGGAAATAAAAGAATGTTATACTTTCCTTACAATACAATATGCAGCGGAAAAACAAGTAGTAAAACTACAAGTAACAAGATATGAATCTTTTAACCCAAAGAGAAGGGTATCCAACAACCTTGGATAAAGGACCCTTGATTTATACGTTCAAGAAAGTCTGTCTTACCCACACCAGGGTAAGCCCTTGATACAAAGATCGGAATCTCTGTCTTGCTATCTGTGCAAGCCCTCAACTTCATGGTAGTTGGAACCTCTGTCTACCCCAGCAAGGAAGCCCTCGAACTTCAAGGTAGTCGGCACCTCTGTCTTCCTATCCCCGAAAGTCCTCGAATGTAATCACCAACATCCAGAGTCGCACAGAGCAATCTCAACGAGCGGTTCAGTACACACAAGACATGAAAATCTTCTCTCTCTAGAAATCACCTTAACAGCGTGTGTTCTCTAGATCGATCAACTTGTTCATTTCTTATATCGAGCTCTTTCAAATGAGCTCCTATTTATAGGAAAATTCCCAACAGTCGACTCCCTCTTCCAACGGTCATATTTCCATTAAATTCGGAGGGACCTGTACACTTGTAACTCAACCAACGGTTAATTAGAAACAGAATATATAACATCATTTTATAACAAACTATGTATAACTGAATCTACGACATCGTTTTGAAATGAAGCATATTAGTAAAAGCTAATCAATATTTCGGAGTGTAAGCAAGTCAAATGTTCAGAGTCTAACCAAGATGATGTTTGGAGTCTATGTTAAGAAATGTTTGGATTCTGTTTTATAGGAATTCGGAGTTTGGTTTCACTAGAGACCAGATTCTGAACCTGTAGAGTTCGGAGTCGAACTTCTTAAGAGGCCGGAGTCGAACTGCTTAAAAGTTCGGAGTCGAACTTCTTAAGAGTTCGGAGTCGAACTTCTTAACTGTTCGGAGTGCAACTTCTTCAAAGTCCGGAGTCGAACTACTAAAGAGTTCGGAGTCAAACTGTTTAAGATTTCGGAGTCAAACTTCTTGAGAGTTCGGAGTAGAACTTCATAAGAGTTCGGAGTCAAGCTACTTAAGAGTTTGGAGTCGAACTGCTTAAAATTTCGGAGTTAAAATTCTTAAGAGTTCGGAGTCGAACTACTAAAGATTTCGGAGTCAAACTTCTTCTGAGTTCGGAGTCGAACTCCTTAAGAGTTCGGAGTCGAACTCCTTAAGAGTTCAGAGTCGATATTCTTTAGGGTTCGGAGTCGAACATCTTCATAGATCGGAGACCAGAATTCAGATCCTAAAAACAGAATGCTCCAAATATTTTCATTATATGGCTTCGGAAATTTGGTTATGAATCCAATTTTTGAATTTAAGAATAATATTTCTATGTATACGACAAACTAGTTTAAGGTAAATTTCCTTAAATAAGTAAATTTTCTTTATGGGGGTAAAAATAACATTTGATTAAGTATGGGGTGTTGGTGATTTTCAAAATAAGAAGGAATGGAAAATTCATAAGGAAAACCTTATTGACTCCACAATTATTACCAATTTGACTAGTAAATTGTGGATGAAAATTATAATATTGTTATTTATTAAATAGAATATGTAATGAGTATCCCATCTTTTATATTAATTATTCCTTTTGTATCCATGAAATATTTTTTTGTCCTTTCCCTAATTGATTATTTTATCTCCCCACTTTAATGTTTATATAACAGTAGGTTTGGAAACTCATTGTGATGTATAAATATGGGTATCATGTATAGATAATTTTATGGTAAATATAAAAGTATTAATATAGAAAAAAATATAGGTATAATGGGAAAAATATCCATTTAATTGGATATAAATGACTCTTTTTATGTAAATGTTTTTGATAATCCTCTAATGATCTAAACCTTAAAATGTATTGGATATGTTAGTGACTCAAATATTTCTATAAATATTCAATTATAAAAGTTCATAATTGGATTATTTGAATTGGTATCAAAGAATGCAATTAAATATTATGTTTATCACTATATCCAAGAGTGTAGTTTTATGATTACATATATTTTAAAGAATATGATAAATATTTAATGGACTCAATAGCATTATGTAAACATTTCAAAGAATGGGAATAATATTAATACATTATACAAAAAATAAAAATATAAAACCTTTATTCTCTACAAGTAATTAGAAATTTAAATAATATTGAATATGTGTGTAGAGATTAAATTTCCATCACTCATTATGCATCAAATGAATTAGAAAAATTTAGTGATTCATTCTATTATTCTCATAATAATAATTATTCATGTGTTGAACATATTAAACATCTAGTTACTTATAAATGAGTTTCATTAACTCTTAATCATTTATCTTACTTAAGAACTTCTCTTAAATTACCATTAAATTATTTATATTTAATTATTCATATCATTTTCCATAAATTATATCAATGATACTTTTTATGATGATGGTTATATTATCTATAAAATAATATTTTATCAGATGAGTAACATGATTCATGTAAATTTATTAACTAATTTTATTAAATGAATCCCCAATAAAATAATGAACCAAATAAAATCATCATATCAATTAGTGGTCCAAGATCCATATTTAATAAAATTTTTAGTCGATGGTAATTTTCATCTCACCATATAGATATTTCGATAGGTCAGGATTCAAATTACATCATATGTGAATCATGGATGGTTGAGTGGATAAATATTTGTCCAATCCATCATATGATTCACCTTTAGGCTAGTAGGTTGTCTTTTCCAAATTCCCACTACCCAAGTATACATTACACTTGAGAGATCTCAATTCCACTAAAAATCAAACACCAAATATTTATAAATCATAATTAAATTCCTAAATCAATCCCATAACCTAGTACGAGAAAAAGTCATGGTAGAAGAAAAATAAATAAATTATCATTACTGGAATATAACTCTATAAATGCACATATTATAATTTATATAATCAATAGAATTAATTAAACCAAAAAAATAATGTATTTCATAATATAAAAACTATATCCATGAATAATAAACAAGGGAAAAAATTAAAAAATTAATTAATTTTTATATTTAAACATGAGATAAACAATTGGTGATTAATTCATAACTGAAGAATTTATAAACACATTATGTTTATTCCCAATATAAAATATTTCATACTATTCATTAAATAGAATTTACATTAAACATATGATATTATACGAAATATTAATTTTTATATTCAAATTATTTAATGTAAATTAATTATGTAATAAAAAATCATATATTTAATACAATTAAAAAATCAATTATATCTATTATCAAGACAGATTTTGATTTTGTTTAAATAATTTATCAGATAATATATTTAATTTTAATAATTATAATTTAATATTTAGAATAATTCCTATTATTATTTATAAGAAACTTCATATTTTTATCTTATTTTATAATTTTTAAGGACATTATAAATTACCATTATAAATATTATTTAAACTATTTATATATTCCTTATAATACTTAAATTTTGAATAATTTTTATTAATATTTATAATTAGTATTATATAATACTATTTTAATAAATTTTTATAATCATTTTATTACTTAATTATAAAAAACTTATAATTAATAAATGGTTGTGATTATTTATAAATTAAATAAACATCCCAAATATATTTTTCTATAATTTTTTTAACTTTTTTGAGTAATTTAAATCAATTAATAATTTAATTTCAAAAAATCATATATATATATATATATATATATAATGATATCAGATGTGTCATAACCTATTATTTAATTCAAAAATACATCATGTGGTAAATATTCTATCATATTCTATAATAGATAATAGGTAATGAAATAAGCCATGGTCTCTATATAGCATTAACATAATGTATATCAGACAATCACATCTTATGATATGGACGTACATAATATTAGTATGGAACAAGAGGAGATTTGTGTGATTAACTGAGTACCTAGTGATCATTTTATATGATATATTTTATATGGTGTTATATAATTGATACTTTGTTTTGTGGTAATTCTTCGATGTCGTTGTACAATGTAACATCCAACCCCTTTTCTTTTTCTAAAGATGTAATGGGTGTTCTACTAGGGTGAATTCCCTAAGATGTAAAAGGATGGAAATAAATACCATGAATTGAAGAAATTTGGGAAGAAAATTTCCCATTAAATATAAAACAACTAAACCAACATAATAATAAACATCAGGTCATATATATGATTCATGAGTACAAGATTCAACTCAAAATATTTCAATACCATTTACAAATATATATGTACAAGTGGATTCAAAAAGACAATATACTGAAATATGTAAAGAGACACTAAGATCCAAGACACCCAAAATAAATAATACCATGAAACACCCAACCATGATCCAATCTCCAATACCACATGCTATTCCAATAATATCCAGAAGCATCAAGTACTGGGATACCATTCCTTTATCTATTCCTTTATAGATGACATCTCTAAATTCATAACAATGCCTATGAAAGGGGTGAGTCTAAACCCATTATTATTTCTCCAAATACATCCTAAATCATGCAACTATGACAATACTTTTTAAATTAATTCATATAAAACAATTTTAAATAGTAATATTAATTTTATCAAATCCATATTAAAATTTTTATGTAAATATATAAAATAGAATAAAAAATATTTAAAATATTTATCATACTCATAACCCTGCCTCTTCACACAACTAGGAATTCCCATCTGATAGTTCCATTTTCATGTGTGGTCTCTCATCAATCCACCAAGTCATCATAAGGTGACCAATACCAGCTTTCGATAAGGGAACACACCCCATTAAGAGGGTCACATATATGAATGCACAAAACTCAAACTTGTATAACAAAACAAATTTAATCCCATTCCAAAAAATATTCATTCTTTAAATCAATTTAGAAAATTATTTTCAGGAATCAAAAAAATCATATTTGTAATATCAACATTTTAAAAATATAAACCGAATGGTTTTTCCAAAATCCAACCAATTTTACTAATTCATTCCAAATCCAACACCAAATTGTGTTAACACTCAAAATAAAATATGTATTTTTCAAAAATTTCAGGGAAAACATTTAATTAAAGCTAATACTTCATGTTCTAATTGGAGTGGAAATGATATAGAAGCCCCATACCACTCAAAAGATGGTGAAAACCAAGGATGACATGAAGAAACTCAATATATGACATTGGATATCCTTTCCATAAATAAATTAAATTAAAAAAATCATGGTTCCAATAAATTAACTTTTAACTATAGAGTATATATTAGATTTTGGATTTTGAGGTAGAGAGAGAGAGAATAAGAAGAAGAAGAAGAAGAAAAAGGTTATATCTATGATGAATAATGAGGAATGATGAATTATCCCAGATTCCAGACCTCTAATAAAAATTTATTCAAAAAATAATCACTTCTAGATTATAGACACCATGAAATCTATTCCATGAAATTATCTAAAAAAATTTCATAGTTGGGCTTGAAATGTTTGCGGTGTGACTCTGCATTTTTCATAGGGGTCAGTGACGGTAGTGAAGACAATGGCCCAAAGGGTAATGACCAAAGCCCAGTAGTGATCCCACATATGGGTGCATGGTCACAACTCACATAGTATGGAGAAATAAATTTGGCTATGTCCCTAAAGTGGTGCCAAAGGTTCCTACATTCACACACCTGGGTGACACAATGCTAGAGAAAATGATGGTATTATTTGGGCTAAGTCCTTAATATGACGCCCCGCATAAGCTAAATCACCGAGGGCATAGTAGTATACATGGTGACCACTCATATAGAATGTATACAAATGTACACCACAATCTTTTGTGCAACATAATTGCTCAACCAAAATCCGTTTTCCTTGGGTTCTATTTTTTCAAAAAATACACCCTTGGGGACTTCATTGGGACAGGCGAATTTCCATGAAGCCTAATTTAAACTATAGTATCCCTAGTCCTTCTCCCAAGTCATTTGAAGCTTTCAAGTTAGTTCTTTGAAAGAAAAAACCTAGTAATTGTTGGAGGATCTTATAATATAAGTCATTTTAGTGTTATAAATCCATCACAATTGCACGCCTAAGGTTCCCAACCTCTTTAAATAAGAATCACTTGTGCGCTGCCTATTCATTTAACATGAACATGAGCGCCCCACTCCAGGGAATACATGTGAATACTCATGAAGGATTGAGTCAATTCTTACCCATGTATTATCAACCTGTTTGTTAATCACTTAATTGAATATCAGGTATCACAAGACTACCTGCAAGCCCATACTTACGTTCCGGTACTTACTTGGGTTCCCCTCTTTGATTCACCTAGTATCTTTAGTCAATAAGCTATTAATCATTCTTCAAAGCCTTTCATGGAATAGATTCTTCTGAAATTGATCCTATGTTTGAAAGGGATTCTTGTTGACACTAACACCAAAATCTCATTAGTAATAAAACCACTAAAAAAATAAACATGTCTCTTATTTGGGATTGTATATCTGTAGTCATAGGGTTCCCACATCTGTTACACAATGGGGTTAGAATTCACAGAGCATATGCGGGTTTTTATATCCACAGTCCCATTGACATTTCTCTATGGAACAATGTTGCGAAGTTCTCTATTTGGAGGACTACGGTTTGGATTCTAAACAATTCTTCTCAATGACTCAGAACAGGAGTTCTCTGGTAGGGAAGGTACGTTTCATAGTTTATTTTACATTCATGCAAAGGAAAATTCACCCTCCCCTACCAAGTTAAATATTAGGGAAGCCATCCTGGGGTAAGCCCCTAACATTTCATGTAATAGATTCATGTATTGATCCTCCCTTATTCCTTTACCTTCATCCATTACATACATTGGACCCTTGTACAATGTAAAGATAATAGAGGGGGGATCATCACCTCAACCTTTTCTTGGGTCAATTCACCCTTGTCCATTGTCATCTCCATAGGTGTGCCCTCTTCCACCTATGATTGAGTAAAAGCATGCGTGCCTTTATAAAATCATTTACATCCTATTGTTTCTCACAAAGTGTATGACTCACATGGGCTTATAGATTTGTCATGAACACAACGTTGGAAAAAAAACATAAACTAAAAGAACTCTAATTCTTGTTCAAACCAGTATATGTAAGAGGCCTTATCATGGTCCGAATACATTGGCTTTCCTCTATAATAATCCAACCCTAATTCCCCTAATTTGGGCATCCTCCTTAAGAATAATCCCAAAATTTAACCCCAAAATCACCAGGGAATCCTTTTTAGGAAGTATGTCCAAACACATTTCCCTTAATGGACTATACTCTCTTATGAGATTCATAGAACTATGTGGTATTTTATTCTCATCCACATGGGATACGTAGGAATCCACATTGAGGTTTTAAACCAACACTTCAAATCAACTATGTTCTCCTTTGGCCATATTAACAACATAGTCCAATATTACATGGAAACACATATCCTTTCCATGTTTTGTGGGATGCATCATCATAAGTCTGACAATAAACATTGACTACGCACTTTTACCTTAGATGTCCTTACCAAATATCATTAGAACTATACGGTTAGGTTCTTATAACTTGACCACAAAAGGTATGGTGTGTCCTATTAAGTTTCACTAAACTATGAGGTTTCCGATTCATTTCACAGGGATTCGTAGGTAACCAATTTTCTAGGTACGGTCCCAATATCAAAATAAAACTTCATCTCCCAAGACGATAATAAATTCCATAGTTCCCCAGTGAGTGACATGAAAACTAGTATCATCATAACGATGAATAAAGGAATCAATAAATAGAATATGAGAGGATACCATTGATGTTTAACCTCAAATAAATATAAATATCACCATTAATGATGAACCTCGAATACATACAAATGAATATATGTTTTAAAAAAGTTAATAAGTGATTGAAAACACAAACATAAACTTATGTTATATATGGTAAATTAATAAGGATTTATGAAAATATCTTATACTTATAAATAGAGTCCTTGAGTATACAATAATTCCTCCCAAAAGGGTGTGAGGATTCTAACCTCCCATCCTATCGACAAATTCATGTTACTAACTATCGTAATGTTCAAACATAAAGAATGTCTGCCATTGGAAAGCAGGTGCCTTTTGGATAAATAACTATTGGGTGTTTCTAGTTACATGAATAAATACAATGGAAACTGCTTAAAATCAGTGAGTATTAAAACAAGAACAAACATTTCGAGAACTACAAAACAAAAATGGTGAACCCAGCATTAATCCTTAACCATGTTAATAGTTTTACCCATCTATCAGGTCCCTATCAATTTATAATGTATGGAAATACAAAGAAATAAATCACTCTTGTATCCTTCTAAAAGGTGTTTCTTTAATGTAGTTTTTTTGTTTTCTTGTTTATTTCTCAGAACTCCCTTCAGTCCAAAATGGATTTCTTCACGAAGACATACATGATCATCCTATCCGCTGCTCATGTAGGATCCTTAGACATGGGAAGGACGACATCATCTACCATCTTCTTCAATGCTATGTCTTAAGGTGACAGTATGGGATTACCATCAACACCATATAATCCCAATCATGGAGGCTTCCTTACATTCTCTCCATGTCAATAACCATCCTAGATCATCTAACTAATGACGACTGATAGATAAGAAGAATATAGTTCCAACCACCACGTTCAACCATTTTAGGTCCTTACACTGATAACACTATAACCAGTCCATCCTATACTATAGATATGTTGATCAAGAGGTCACTCATGGACTCAATTCAAATATGAAGGGGACCTTACTACGGACACCCAATAAAAATCACCAGTAGAAAAATTTTGCGGTAGTGAACCCCCAACATGATGGGGGTGTTCCCTCTGGATGTTTGGTCTGGGTCTCTTTGACCTATGAATACAAGAAAAACTACCATGGACAACATCCAGTCAGTAGGATGTGTGTTCATACCTTTTCCCCCATTGATGAAGACCATCAACCTAACATGACAGAAAACAACGACCAGACACGTACACTCATCCGTCCAAATTCCGCTGCCCAACAGACTCTTCTAGAAGTAACCCATGAATCTCGCAAGGACAATTTCATGGAGTACCATGAATAGGGACATACACTTTTTTTCTAATTATCAACAAGTTAATGGGCTCGTCGAACTACATTTAATGTATCCCACCAATCAAATGTGGTGGAAACAGGTAAACAGGAACAAAAAACCTTCTTACAATCACCAATTCTTCTAATAGTCATGTCTGTCAGTATAGAAGGAATTTTTTCAACCTTGCTTGATGTAAAACAACCAGCTATCACATTCACCTACCATTTTTCATCAATCCTACCAACAGTCTCGTTTGGTGGCACCCAGAGAAGTCACTCATAAAACCATAACGAATAATCTGGGACAAACACAACTCTCTACCCGCATACATGAGTACTATCAATACCCATTGAAAGGAAAAATGATGACAAGAGTAGTCACATACACCTAATACAGATACAGAATGGACTTGTATTCCCATTTGGGCTGTTGTAGTAACCTAACATATCATATCATTTGTGTATGTGCAGACACAAATTCCTGCCCATATTCTAGAAGCACGAAAGGATATCATAATAAAGACTTCAGAAATATAAGGGAAATAGACACATAAATCAATCCCCACACCTAGTATGACACATCATAACACCATCATAGAGTAGATACATACCTTTTCTGTAGTCCAAGAGGGTCATGGGTCATACTCCCTAATATCATATGGAAAACTGGATCAGGAACATACACCCTTTAAAATTGGATTTAATTGGAATATTCTCATAACCACTCCAAGGAAGCCACAAACACCTACCCATGATAACCTCTTTACTCATAAAGTGTACCCAACTATGTATAAGGGTGCATCCAAGAAGAAATTTCACCAAACAAAATTGGAAAAAAAATTGTCAAACTGTAATCAAGATCATCTTAATGTTGGTGTTCTTGATGCTCGCATACATTTACATGTTGCAGCTCCAGATCCTATCCTCTCATTACCAAATTATGAGAGTAGTTATAGTAATTCTGAATTTATCTTTCATAAATTATCTCAGGAAGGATTTCTTCATGAAACTTCGGTCAATAATAAGAGCCCATCTTTCGGTGTGAGCTGCAAAAACCCTTCATTTGGATAGAAGAACAAGGAGTAAGAGGTTTTATCCCTTGTTGTAATCCACCATGGTGTTCCACGTCATGATGGAATTTTCTAAGAAAGTTCTCTTCGCAGTAGTATATCTCATTTTCAATATAATTCTATAATTGAAAATATTGTAATGATAAATACCTCTTATCTCAATTCACTTTCTAACACAAATCCAGTAATGCTTGATGCATTGTCATTAATAGGTTAAATAATTCCTCAACCAGATGAAATTTTAAAGGAATTGACATTCTCCCAAACCTCTTGTTGGGTCATTTTTCATATAATATAGGAGAAGAAAAAATTAATCATTCCATTATTTGTAATAAAACTATTGATAAGCATCAACTTTATTCATACCATGTGGAGAAACCTCTAGTGAAAGATGTTAAAGATGTGTTAAAAATGAAAAAATTGGCTAAAGGAGAAGTACAAGTCATGTTCTGGCATTTGGAAAATTATCAATACAACAATATTGAATTGATGGAAGAAGATTGCAGTCATGATGTCCACCTCAAATTAGGAAAGACTCTTCTTCATTTGAAAAACAACATATCACCATATAACGAATATCAATATCATGTAAAGGTAATAGTAGGATTTCAATTCCAAATTGACGTGGCATATATCTCATATTCCCCACATCTGAAGGATGAAAAGTAGTAGAGAACCCTTTAGTGTGAATGCCTCAATGCTCTAAAGAAGCTACATCTGTTTACTTCTAACACCCCATATGGTTTTCATATCAGTGGATTTGGTGCACATGGAACATTGCATTTCAATGCCCTTGAAAATCAATATTACCAAACCAAAGTGGTCTCATGAAATATTATTTCCCACAGATGGCTATAATCAACATATTTTGAATGTAATCAAATTTAAACTCAAGAACATTCCTAAAAATTATCACATCAGACTCATGCCCAAAGAAAACAAGTTATTCAGTAACTTTTGTATCATTTGTCTGAGAATCATCAGTAGGCCTCCCGCATAGAATATTTCTGCTTTTAGATAACACAAATTTCTGAAATAACATAGAAATATTTGGAATCATTTGATTTTAGTGGTTTTCAAATAATTCTCTCAAATAATTTTTGAACCAAAATTCCAAAAATCAGAAGAGTGGTTGTACGAATCACAGCTATAGTAGTTCAAGAGCCACCCCAACCGGTTGGTATGGGGGTTTGTTTAATTCAATATTCAAATTCATTAAACAAAGTTTAATGGCTTGAAGAAAAAGAAAAGTAACTACCTCAGCCTACATGGATCAGGGATTATTCGCATCTGATATCCCCTCCTCAACGGAAGTCAGTTTTCTCCTGATTATAGTAGAGGCCACAAAGAGAGACGACAATTGAACTATCCAAGGTTTCCTTTCGTGTAACTATCCACCAATAAATCGCAATAATCCAGCATATAAGAGAACATAGTCTCATGGAAGATATATACAGAGACTATATTACGAATATACTAACAAAATTCCATCAATTCATTATGCGTCAGTAAATGTCAATAGCACCATTGAATAAAATCCTCCATAAAAGGAGTCGAGTTCAAGGGAATGAGAAGATGAAATTCTTATCCATAATATGGTACACACTGATGAAAATGAAAAAGGAGTGTGTACTAGAAATTAGAGCCTTAACTAGAATCTAGGTATGCCCTTAAATGAAAAACTCCCACCCCTCCTAAAGTAATTTAACACAGGGAAAGGTAAAATTCAGATCAAATCTCACATTTCCAATAGAGAAGGTCAATCTATTTCACCTAAAGAAAGAATTAAATAGTATGAAGTGGAAAAGAAAGAGTTGAAAAGACTCAATAGAGAGTTACTTCAATGTACCATTTCATCTAGACAGACACCTCAGGAAGAACCTCAACTTGCACATCATATAGGAGGTCCCCAACAAAAAGGATTTTTGGTAACTACATATGCGAATAATGAATTACCTCCATTGGGTACAAAACCATGACAGGATCAAACACATACTCATAAGCCTATTCTCATATGTTATCCATGGAAAATACTAACACCACTACCAATGGTTTTCTGGTAGTTTCACCAGTTCAATCTCTAGCTACTATACATATATAGGTCTCAGCTCATCTGGATATTCCCCATGTGCTTATGAAAAAAAAGAGGTATTAAAACTAAATTGGAATCTATGGAAGAATGACATGGGCTAGTTTAGCCAGAAAAGAATGCTTTCCCTAAGTGGGTGGATCTAATCCCTCCCCCACCAAAATTTGTGAATACCACATTCTCAATAATTAATGGTTCAAGATGTTAAGAAAAACACTTAACGCACTCCATTTCACATTGTGATCATATTAAGGGTACTCCTAAACAACATGAAATTGTATATCATAGGTGTGTTGTGCAGTCATTATAGGGAATTTATTTTTTCTTGTATAGAAGTTTGCAATCTCGATCAATTACTAGATGGAAGACCTTTGTCAGAAATTCCATCTTTAATTCATCTCAACGCTTCCAAATACAATATTTTTTTATCATATAAAGTGATAACAATGGGATAATGAAAGATTTTTATATTTCATCACTCGATGGAAATGATTAATATATTCCTTAAATCTAGAACTCCTTCATGAAGACTTGACAAAATTTTGAGTGGAAAATCTGTATGATATGTTACGTACACCACTGATCCCTGTGAAATAAGAAGGAAGGATTCCGGACCTTGTTTCAATTTCTCAATAGATAGATGATTATATTATGAAAACTTAATCTAGAACTCATATAATTCAATCATCTTCAGGAATGAGAATCAGGAAAGTTATGTTTGTTATAGTTATACATAAGTAAGCACTTGTACATTATTACACTTCTAAAATTTCATCCAATCGAAGGGAGTTTCCCCTAGAGCCTCAATAGAAATGACCGCCTTGTCAAAATTATCAAAGAGATCAAAGGAAGAAACAGTTTGTGGAGTCAAATAAAAATTATTATTCTTTCTGAAATGAACAAGTTCTTGTTTTCTTTATCTGATCTCTGGAAAATAATTTGGTTCAGCTTCCAAGTTTGAAGAAACCAAACAAATTTAGGGATGATTATCTTCTGAATTATTTTCTTTTCACCAGATATTGGGGCATCTCATTCATGACTATTTTGTTTTCAATGACCTCCTCCAAAAAATGATATACTCTAGAAAATTAATAATGAAAATTTATTCAGCCCACGAAGAATATCATACTGCTACTAATCCAGAGGAAGAGAGTGAATGATAGGAAGTCAAATGTAAAAATGAGTAGAAATATGATGAATGGATTATCAGGAAAATGATCAACCGAAATCATGACATTATACAAACATAGGTGAATCAACTGATTTTTTCTTCTACTACATCCACCACAACAAAAAACCACATTCATCAAAAGGTCAATTCTCAAAGAAGTGAAGTGAATTGAAGGGTAAATAGTATTTAAATGAATACGATCAAGTGTCAAGGCCAATGTTGTCTTTGAATATGATATATTTTATGCCTCCTGTTTCAAAAGAACTTGCACCACCCCGTCAAAAAGAATAACCCGAACGTGAACTGTCAAACAGAATCTTGATCATCTGAAGAATTAACCATTGGTTATTTCAATGTGATTCCCTTAACAGATTCCTACTCTAATAGAGACTTTGATCATAATGAGACTAAGTTCCTTATGATTAACTACCAAACCATTGTAAGAGTCCATGTTCGAGGATAAAGGGGAAGTTGTGGGTATTCTTGAAGACATTGTTTTAACTCTACCCCTTATCGAACTGTATATGTGGAAGAAACTCATGGAGATACCTTCATTGGGCTTAATAAGAAAAGGATGATTAATTTAATAATGACAGGTTCAGTCCCCACATGTTTATTTTGGGGGACTGATTAGAGGTTACACCATCAATATCTCAAAATGTAAAAAAACCTAGTCAGTATAATCTACCAAAGCGAGGAGTATTTCTACCATCTTCTCTGAAATATGGTATATTTACATTAGAAGCGTACACGACCAGGGTACCTGCAAAACTGTGTCCCCATGCAAGGAAATGAAGACCTCGTGACCAAAACTATGATTTTTTTAAACAACTGGCCCATGTACTAGCCATGTTGTCAATATTGGATGCCTTGAATCTTTCAAAAGGTCATCATGAAGAACTTATCGAAACATTGTCAAGTCCTCATGTGTTTGAAACTGAAGTTGTTTCTACTGAGGTTTACCATATAGAAAATGATCCTGAAAATTTTATTGTAGTTATATCATTCACGGTTTACAATGATGATGATGTTGTATATGAACATATCAAGCCCTTGTATCTATCTGGCATGGTAAATGACATATACAATCGATGAGCCTTCCTTGATAATGGATCAGGAATCAACCTCCTTCCTATTTATACTCTTCATTGATTGGGCCACAATTAATATGAAATATCTCCTTCTACATTAATTATTCAAGGACATGATAATAATGATTAGGAACCTTTAGAATATATTACACTCAAAACTTAGTTTAGATGTCTTGTGTCAAATTTAGATTTCACGGTTGTTCATCCGGAAACAACCTTTATCGTTATTCATGGTAGGCCTTGTCCCAATTAACAAGTAGCCATAACTTCATCATATCATCAATGTCTCAAGTACTATTTCAATGGTAAAATTCGAACATTGTAGGGTGACAAAACTCCATTAAAAACATTTGAATATCAAAACATAGAGGCAAAATTTTATGACACAAATAGAATGTGGTCTACGAAAAAGTAGGTAATCAGAATCAAACCCCCGAATGTCTTGGAAAAGATACCAGAAACCCCATTAAAACATTTGAGTATAGATTATGGGTTTAATATCAATCAAATTGAATTGGTAAACCCAAATCCAATCATTTTACCAGTATCTTTTTTAATGTCAATTGCAGCAAAAAATCTTGACATTATGCGAGAAATTTTTGATTCACCAAGTAGTTGTGAATGTTTAAAATTAGATGTCTTCATTTCCACCACTGATTTTTAGCAAGTCTCTACTTTTTTAATCATATTAGAAGAATTTTTATCAATACAACATGAAGAAAAGGATGTTGATTTTCAATCCCACATCTTCTCTTTATTACCCCAGGAAAACCATTGATCATCAGTAGGGTCATAAATGGTAGCCTCTTCGTCAGGATATGTTTTTCTTTATAACCCACTTTGCAAGTTGAAATAGAAGAAGATATGTAAAAGAAATAGGAAGAAGAAGAAGAAGATATCATGGAAACTCCTCTATAATTTGAGGATGGTGTCTCTACCACTGTGGATGATCTCAATGAAATAAATCATAGTATTGAAGACGATCCACGCCCCACTCTAATTTGTGTGGCCAGGACTCTTAAAGAGAAAGATGTGTATACATCATTTCTAAAAAAACATCAAGATACATTTTCATGAAATTATATATAAATTAGAGGATTAATCTTGATGTAGCTACACATAATTTGGGTTTTCCAGATGAACTTCATGGATTAATGAAGAAATCAAAAAGAACACACCCAACTCATGCCTCTAAAATTGAAGTTGTAGTTGATATTCTTATAAAAACTAACATTGTTAGGGAAGTTCAATATCCCAAATGGATGGCCAACATTGTCCCAGTGAAAAAGATGAATAGGAAAAAATCAGATTTTGCGTTGATTTCAGAGCTATTAAGCCATATTTTCCTAAAGATAACATTATAGTTTTGATCAAAGAGATTTTAATTGATACAAAATTTAGCAATAAAGATCATTCCTTGAAGGATGATTACTCTAGTTATAATAAAATCTACATGGCCATAGAGGATGAAGAATATAGAGCCATCATATCCCCTCAAAGGTGTATTTCCCTATATGTTATTTGAATTTGGCTTATACAATACAAATGCAACGTATCATTGTGCCATGCACTATATCTTCAAACCCTTCTTGGAGAAATATTCCAAATGTTATATGGATGATTTGGTGGTTACATCCAGAAAACGTTATGATTACGTGGATGATCTAGATTCTATATTCAATAAACATCGGCAACATAATTAGAAGATGAACCCCTTGAAATGTATTTTCAAGGTAACCTCAGGAAAATTTATTTGCTCCATTTTACTCTATTGTGGAATCGAAGATGGTCCTAGTAAAAAAATCAATAATTGGCATGTCACCTCCAATAAATTTGAGATAATGAAGAGGAAATCAAGGAAACCTGGCCTATATTTTGCGATTTATTTCCAATTTGGTAGGAAAGTGTTTACCCTACACCAGATTAGTGATGAAGGGAGTCACCTATCAATGAACTGAAGACTACCTAGAGGCATTTGATACCCTCCTAAAATATATCTTGAGTATACTAGTATTAATGACACCAATTTATAGAAGAACATTTATTATATATGTGATGTGTTTAGATCGATCATTGGGTGCATTCCATTCCTAAAAGAATGATGTCAGAAATGAAAAAAACCATTACTATCTTAGCGAAACTGTACTTGATGCAGAACCATGGAATTCAAGTATTGAAAAGTGATGCCAAGAATTAATCATTTCGTCTTAGATATTGAGGAACTATCGGCAACATCATGAGGTCCATTTGGTGTCTCGGAAAAACCATCTCAAATTTATCCTTTTTCATCCTATTCTTATTGGGCGTCTAGCACAAAGGGATGTTTTTATTCAAAAACATGATATCCAGTTTGTTCCTGAGAAGGAAATAATTGGAAAAGATCTAGCCATATTCCTTGATGAACATCCATCTATGGAAGATACATCATTGAATACATAACATCATACTAAATAGGACTTTTATATTCAATATAGTTCCCAAACATGGGAAATTTACATTGACAGTGCCTCTAGAAATCCAATAGGGAAGAGAATGAAAAACCTAAAATCAACAAAGTTTGGGTAGGAATTGTATTTATCTCCCTAGAAAACGCAAAATTTATTTATTCTTTATTGATTTCCAAAGGAGGTACAAATAATGAAGCTGAATATCAATCACCCATTCTAGGATGTGAATTCGCACTTCAGGTGAAAGTGAATCACCTAAAAGTAAAAGGTTATTCAGAGTTGGTAATCAATGATATCAATGGGGATTATTCCATCAGAAAAGAAGAGTTAATCAGATTGTGTGATTATGTCAAATGGTTAATGGATGAATTTCCAGTATATAAGACATTGTCATATGTTCTGCGATCAAAAAATTCCCATGATGATGCACTGGCTAATTCAGCTATAGCCTTGGAAAATCTAAATTAGTATCGTGAAATCCTTAGTATAGCCCACCATCATGTTGTATCACCTTTCGTTCAAACTAACATTGGTAAAATTAATGAAAATAGCCCTATTTCTGACCCATATGGTCATACAATAGGATGGAGAACATCGACCATGGAATACCATTAAAATGTAGTACTTCCACCAGATAGGTCTGAAAAAGGTCAAATTTGATGTAAAGTGTCCATTTTACTCATTATAATAGTCCAAATCACCAGAATATCCACTAAAAATGAGGGTTTGATGGAATCTTTTTCAGGTGTATTGATGGACGAGAAACCAAAACTGTTATAAAAGAAGTAAATTCAAGTGATTGTGGTTCACACCTGTTTGGGAATAGTTCTTTTGATCAAATTTAAAGTCTTGGATACTTCTAGACTAAAAAGATGAAAGATTACAAAAATTTCACCAAGAGATTCCATCCATACCAAGTGCATGCCAACTTCATTCATCAACCCCTGGAAAGCCTACATATACTAAATACTCCTGGGCATCTTTTACATAGGGAATGGATGTAGTACGACCATATTCTATATCTAGGACTAAGGAGTTCAATTATATCCTTATTGCTAAAGATGTCCATTCCAAAAGGGAAGATGCAATACCTCTCAATGAATTTAGAGCCAAAATTATTGTTAGTTTTGTCAAAAATAAAATAAGCACGATATTTTATGTTCCTCATACTATATTGATGGACAATGGAATCAATATCTATTCTATTGAGGTAAAGAAGATATATCTGATGCACAATATCAAATCCAACACTTCATCTCGCAATCATGCAACGACCAATGGACAGATAGAGGCTTTCAAAAAAAAACATATCTAATATAATCTAGATGATGGTGGATAAAGATAAGAAATATCGTACTCATAATCTTTTGAAATATTTATGGGATTATCATACTACTACTCATACTACCACCCAGGAAACCCCTTATTCATTATTTTGTGAAACATGAGCAGATTTTTCAACTAAATCTCAATTACCTTCACTCATAATTGTAATATTTGATCAGTTTTCTACATATGAGAAGTCTCTAAAATGGATTGATGAGATAGAAATATTAGATTAGAAATTATTGCATACATTTCATGATTTAGAATTCTGTTAGAACAGAATAGAGAAAGCCTTTAACAAGAAAGTTCAACATCGTTCATTTCATGAAGGAAAATTGGAATAGGTCCTTAGGAATCCAATGATACCAAGAAATAATCCTCCAATGCCTGAGCCAATGTGTGACGTACGTTATTCAATACATAAGGTCTACTCATATGGAACTTATGACTTACACTTAATGGATGCAGATCTTATTACAACTCCAGCCAAAGCACTATTATTGAAGAAATACATTGTGTAATTGCAATCATCGTCCTCGCTACATGAATGAAAATTGAAAATCACAATGTACTAGAGGCAAGCCATTAAACTTCATAACAACCACAAGCATCCATGCAGCACGATGATAAAATTTTTAGAATCCTTTTCCTTGTCACACAATGTTAAACTATGTGACATCATATTTCCTTGTTACATGACATTAAACTATACAGCTGACATTTTTTCTACTTGAGATTTAGAGCTTCCATATGCAGGAATAATTAACATCATTGCTACTCCATAGTGGCACAAGAGACCCTTTGTTCTCTACGAATGAATCATATCTGCATAAGGACCTCATTTTAAGAACTACATGTGGCATGATTCTCATCTATCTGAGATATGTAGAGACACATGGATCTCCAATCATGGGCTCAGCTACAACCAGAAAATATATA
This sequence comes from Viscum album, assembly GCA_963277665.1. Taxonomy (NCBI): domain Eukaryota; kingdom Viridiplantae; phylum Streptophyta; class Magnoliopsida; order Santalales; family Viscaceae; genus Viscum; species Viscum album. The sequence goes on from OY728131.1 coordinate 1,550,940,571, forward strand.
CATTCCTTTTCTTCTCATGTATATGAATTATAACTACACAGAGATTTCCCTTTTGATACATGGTTTGGTTTTTATACAATTTTGTGTCTTAATTTTAAACATTCTTCCAGAACATGTTTAATTCCCCCATTCCCATGTCAAACTCGATTGGTGTGGGAAATGAATGTTTCATTAACTATGTACAACTTGATTCTCATACATATAAGATAATTAGAGATGCCCAGATCTCCATTCTTGGGCCCATCCAAGATATAAAAACCCCCTTTATTCCTCATATAAAAGTTAAAGCATTCATAGGGAATGAATAAAGAACTACATATGGATTCATTCAATCCCCCAACAAATACATGTAGTAACACTTAAGTTTTTTTCCATTTTCCATCTATGATATGTCTTTATTTTCACATCTATTAATATTCGTCCTTACCGCATGTCGTTAACCTGAATGAAAATATAAGAACTAAATTTGGCTTGAATCATTCTCCAATAAGCTACCTAGTAAACATGAATCATATGCCCTGGATCAGCCATCACTGAATCATGATACCTCTATTCTTCACTTGTGTTGCCATTGTGTTCTAGAAGAATCATTTACTTCTCCTTTTTTACACACCGAGCATAGCTCACGTTTTCTTAGGGATTGTGTAAAATCATCCTCTGTATAAATCAGGTTTCTCAACATCTTATGGGGTTATGAATATAATTCATTGGATGACTTAAAAATAAAGAAGACTATGTCATCGCTTCATGACTCTAAACTACTAAGCCTAATGTTGATTCTAAGGAAACAAAGAGTGTCTCTATTTTAAATGTGAGTAAAATATATGGAATGTAATTAAAAATAATGTCAAATATTGATACAAAAATTCTCCATGTGCATAGATAATTACCCCCATCAATATGTAACATTCTTAATATTCAATATTTTCATATCATCATAATCTTTATTACAGTTCTTGGTGACACAGTTTCTAATATCTCAGAACTCTTTTCTTGACTATGTAGTATGTGCACTTAGGTGGTCTTGCATAATTTACCTATATAAAAGTCATGTTAGTAAAAATATACCACTATTTGGATATGAAGCATATGCCCTAGTTGGCCCTATATAATACAAACCCTATAACATGTTTTTCAAATGATGTTAATTTTTTTCTTGGTTATAGTTTCATTTTTCCCTTCAAAATATTCATGATAATATACAAGAATCTGTATTATAAATTTGTTATTTGTGTATATTTGTACTTATATCTTTCACTGGATCCAAATTTCTTCAAGACCATGGTTTACACATCTCTTTATCCATGTGTTCATAACAATATGAAATAACCATGGATAACCTAACCACATATCATATATTGTTTCCATTTCATGTCCTAGTTTTATGACCTCAAACTACAAACACCATAATTCCTAGGTTTAGGTTAGACCTTTGTAGAAATCATATTCCTCTGATTATTTGAAAATAATGATTGGATGTACTCTTTCTATATTCAGGTACCTTTCTGTATAAACCAAAATCTATGCTTTGAAAAATCAGAATCTCCATAAACATTCTTCCTCTTTTTGTAATAGAATGTCAAACTTATAAGATGTCTTCTGCCTGAATATACAGTACGTTACCTTATGTGGGCTTGCATAAATGATTCCTACATAATAGGACTGTTAGTCATAAGATTCCACTATTTGTTTATGCAGCATATGCATCGGTTTTCCTTTCATAATAATAACCCCATAATGGGTTTGTCAAGAAATAGTTACTTCTTTCATGGAAATAAAACAACCTCTAATTCTTTTAACCCTTTATCCCATTTCATTCTTCAAATCATAAAATTCCCAAATCACTACATACAATTTTCCTTTCTATATCTGAATATAGAAATATGTTTCCAACAAATTATCAAGAAATTGGGAGAGTCTTATAAAATTGGTCAAAGATAAAGAACATAAATTAAAGACACCCATTTTCCTCCTTGTGTGATGAAAAACTTCATTGCAAAATTTCCTCACTACATGACCTTAAACTACACAGTAAAATTTCCACACATCATGACATAAAAATTCACAATATAATATTTGAAATTCACCTTTCTGATAAATTATAACTATTCCTTATACACCAAATTTGTGTAGAAATTATATTTCTATTCATGAAATATGAATTCATAGATAACCCTTTATTCTTAAAATCTCTTTCCTTGAAAAAACTGCACATTGTAGTCACGACCCAGCTCTCGAATACTCGGAGCCAGTGCCGATAAAATAATCAATTCTGTTCAGGTTTTTGGAAACCAACTAATTCTGAAAATTTTCTTCTACTAAATGCCGATATCGAAAAAATCTATTTCAAAAACAAAGGGTGAGCATGATAATGCCTAGTAAGGGGTTTTAAAATAACATACTATACCAAAATATAACTTTTGAAAACATTATTTAAAACTTTCTATAAAAAATTTCACATTTAGAAAAACTATAACACTTGTAACATTGTTTAAAAGTGCTCAATTAAAAACATGATAACAGAATTATAAGGATACAAGATTCAACTATAGGCAAGGTCATTTGGACTAAAAAGTAAAAGAAGTTCTAAAAATGTATTCCATATGAATAAGAGAGCACAAATTAAATATCATAGAGTAATGAATAATCAGATTTGCATGTAAAAGTAATTACATTAATTTAATACATCGAATACTAAATCCCGGAGTGATAAACATTTTTCATGCCATGAGATTTTACTTTTCTAATACTCATAAGTACTGGATATATACTATGGATATTATACTAATTGAATGTCCATTTGGTTAATTAATTATCATACACATAATGAGGGAATGCATAATGTCAGACCTTAATTTCTTGGTCAAGGCCTTGTGCCCTGTCCTAGGGGTTAAATGTAATAGGAACCCATCCTGGGGATCCTCGGTAACCGGACTCCATATCATAGATCCTTTATAACCAGACTCCATCCCAGAGGATCTACTGTAACCGGACCCCAACCCAGAGGACTACTCGTCCCCAACCCGAAACATACTAGTCCAATACATTTTTTCATATGTTTAAAAGGGTCATGTATCCAATGTGTCCCATACCACATTGAATACTCAATTCTATGTCTTTATTTTGGGGTGTCACATACCCCTCTAAATAATTAATTCTTAATTTCTTATTATTAGTGATAAATAATATATAGTATGTTTTATCACATAAATTAATAACTTCACAACTGTTCCATAAACCTCCAATGCATTACATAGCATGATTGTTACATCAGATATGTATTTTTTATGCACAATTCATGTGCTGATAAGAGAAAATGATATTGGACTAAATTATAATATGTTTGTTATTATTTAAATAATAATTTTCCCAGTGGTATGCATAAACTAGTAAACATTCTTTGCGCATGTGATATTAATTTAAAACATGTAAGTAATGGGGTTACCACATAAAATGATAGTTCCATAATTATGAAAATCCATGATTCATGGAATAGATTATTTATTGTTTAAAATGACCAATTTTAATTTAGAAAAGATATAAATTGTTCATAAGAATGTGTCGATTATGGTCATGTCTTAATAAATGGCCAGACCCTATGTTTCATATCATATATGGTCAACTGATTTGCAGTGCAACATTTAAGCATACATTCATGTGAATATAATAAAGCATATCAACAACATATTTTACCCACTAATGTTTGTTTTAGGAAAACCAATTTCGGATTATGGTTCAAACTTATAGGTGCATAAATATAACCTTATATATATATAACCATAAAATATGTATATGTCACACCATTACGATATATATTCTAAAAATTAAAATTACATAAATATATATGAGTGTGTGTGTGTGTGTGCGTGTGTATTAACATCTTACTAGAAATTAAATTTGTTTAACAATAACAACCCTTAGCATCATAAAAGTAATTCACATTTTAAGCAAATAAACTACCATATCAGAACCATAAAATAGAGGTTGTATAAATTAGAAAATAATTTTACCTTACATTTTAAAAACTTCATTGTAAACCAACACATGGTAGAATTAAAACTCGGTGGATTAATACTATATGGGTTTATGCGTAATAAATATACCAATCAATTTGAACCCAAAACATTTTCGGCAACCAAGTTTTATTTTAAGATTGTAAATCATCATTAATATCATATAGTATAAATAGATTGAATTATGTTTGTATGTCTGAATCTACACTAAGTGTATAAAAGAAATTAATTATAAATTAAAATAACCCTTAACTTATGTAATCATAAAATAATAAGTTATATATTTTTACACACACATATATATATACACATATAACTACAATAATTTAATCAAATTACACACTCAAAAACCATATGATATGAGGATATATACATAAAATTTTAAACCATTATCATTTTTAAAATATTACATGTTATATTGAAAGATACAGTTTCTTATATATATATACGCACATATAAAATTTTATAACAACATGGTTTAAGAAAACCAATTAAAACCCTTTCAACAATAGATTTTAAAATTATAACCCAGTATAGAAAATAACATCTTTTAATGGAATATATAGATTCATATAATCATTTATAAATAGGTATATTTGTTTATACCTTGGTAAAAAAATAGACAACAAAATTGATCCAATTAATTAAACCCTTAGAAAATATACATTTTATGGAAAATATTAAAACATAACCCTTACAAGTAATACGATCATAAAATAAATATTCGAGACAAATTATAGGGAACCCTTACATTAAATATAGAAATTTAGATCCACTTATGATTTTTCGAACAAAATAAAAGGGATTAAAAGAAGGCTTCTCCCACTCATTTATCAATTACAAAAATAATTAAGCCTCTCTATAGCCATTTTCAAAACACGCACAACAAGTGTGTATAGTTTTAAATAATAATAATATCAATATAAAATTTTTAAAGTGACGGAGTGTTGAAGAACAAGACAAATTGAAATGTTAAAATTCAAAAAGTACAGTACATGAATGGGGTAACAACAATATAAAATTCCACATATGAATTCATTCACGGTCCCAAAATAAAAAGCCAAATAAAATAAAAATATAATTAAAAAAAGGTCTACTACAGTAAAATCTGACCATGAAAATATATGAAAATACGTACAGATTTGTAATTGAAACCCTATGGAGGAGGAAGATTTTATGGCCTAAAAAAATACCTGTTTATAATGAAGAAAAACAAGAATACATTGGATCTGGGATTTTCTGATTGGCATCGGAAACCCGAAAGGTGCACGGACTCCTCGCCAATGCTCGGTCTGCTCGTCCCAGACCACCTACCTAATCGACTCCAGCCATGGTGCGACCTCCCATATCCAATCGTCTTCCCTTGAAGGACCCCATCACGACCCCCCCCCCCCCCCCCCCATGAAGACCACCACGCTGAAACCCTATACACATCATGGACCCACGACTAGCAGCCGGAGAGCGACGCAAATCCCATATACGGAATTTTTTTTGTCTGTTCCCTCTTATGTGGGTCACGAAACCCTGAAGGTTTCCTTCAATTTTTTACACAATAAATCTATTTTATTATTATAATATTGTTAATATTATTTCTACTTTATCATTATTATATTACCATATATTCTTAATTATTTTTTAAAAATTCCAAATGATATTTGTCTATTATAATTATTTTATCAATAATTTGAAGAAAGTAAATGTTATTATTACTAACGTATTCTATAAAACATATATTTTGACATTTAATATTATATATGAATAACTTTATAAATTAAATAGATAATTGGTTTCATATATTATAATTATTATCATTAATATTATTTGTATTTTTGAAACATTTAAAACAAATGTTAATATGATATACAGATATATATGATTCAAATTAAATATATTTTTTGTAAAAAGATTATGCATCTATGTGAACATCAAAATAGTTTCATTATATATTAGAGATATTAATATTGGTATAAAACTTTTAATCCAATAAAAAATCAGTTATATAATAATTATGTATAAATATCATATCATTAATCATATAATAAATTAAATAATTGTTGGAAAATATAGAGTACATATATATACATATCATATTCTCGAAAATATACAAAACCCATATAATATATTAAGTAATTGTTTGAATAATAATAGTAGTTCACTTTTACAAAATAATGGCATGAAAATAGTTTAAAGGAATAATTCTCAATATCATATATAAAGTTATAGTATTAGTTTTATATAATTATAATTCAAATATTGTTTAAATATGCTCATATATATATAACATATTTGAAAAAAAAAGAAAAAAATTAGTTGTATTCAAATTTAGTATAATTATTATTATAATATTCTATTAATTAATAATTCAGAAAGAATAAAAATAGTTATTATAAAATATTTTTCTAAATTAACCAATATAAATTTTCTATTTTCTTACAAGAAAACATTTTTATATTATAACTAAATTGTTTTAAAAAATCACTAATGGTAATTTGGATAAAACCCCAACAATTAATTCATTTTTAACTCCAAAGACTATTAAATGGTCAGAAGTATTACCTACGGTTTGGAAAACCCTTATTAAACATGTTTCTTGTATCTCATATCTATGTCGGTTCGGTTTACCGGGATAGTTCTATATATCCCTTTTATGCTAAGTACTTGCACCTTTTTCCTGGTGATCACTTTCTTCATTAAGGTTGGTCCAAATGACGAGGGCTATCTGCTAGGACTGTTCGTGCAATTAGCAGATCTCTCCAAGGAACTTCTCAGATGTTCCATTAGTTTCTTAGGATAAATATGGTTTTTTACATTTTGAGATGTAAACATTTTAGTTGTTTATTAATAATATTTCTCTTGTTTTATTTTGGGAACCATTGTTTGAATGAATAAATAATAAAAAGTTATTATTACACACTAAAACGGTTTAGGGCATCACATTATTCCCCCCTACATAGAATTGCATCCTCACAATTCATTTCATACGACCCCAAAAAAGAAATCTCTCGAATGTTCTTACCACATCCCACATCGTAGAGGATCCTCTGGTGCATCGAGTGGAAAACCCAAATTGATTCTCAACTCCTCTAGTTCTCTGACCTAGACACACCTCAGACAGAAGGGGTTTAACTCTTGCTTCTAACACTTGGGCTTCCATAGAGAGGATTGAATGGTACAATGTTTGGAAATGTCTGAATGGACAAACACAAGAAGAAATCGCAGAACTATGTCTTGATCGGGAACATCTAAGTTATAGACATCTTTGTAGAGGCTAAAAGTGATCAGTTAGTGCATGTATAATACACAAATGTTCTCCTTCAAAGAATCCTCTTGAAATCTTAACATCGCTGTGTAGTTCCGACCTAGGGTGAAAGTTAGAAAAATTCCTTTATGGTATTTTCCACATTGCCTCAACTCGACCAGTTGGGTCATGGATATGCCGTAATAAATGGAAGCATTCCCTTTGAATGTGTAGAGAATTTCTAGAATGTATGTCACTTAATATAGTTGTTTGAACATTCTTCGCAGGTTTTTGAAGTGATGATACTCTTCTTCATAGGTTTTGATCGCAATAATCTCTAGTACCTCAACATGAAAAGATAACATGTGGGTATTTCCTTCCATCTATTTTTTTAATAATGTTCACTTAGAGATACCCATTCAAAAGTATAACCAATGAAAGTTTAGTAGAAATAAGAGATAACAAGTTATATTCTTAGATAACTACTTGTACATAAAGTTAAACAGTTTTAATGGGTTCCCAAATTCCCTAATACATGAGTCCTAAACCTAATTCAAAACATTCGATCTCACTGAACCATATGCAACTTGAGTAGTCATGTTCAATATTTTGGGTGCACATATGTTGTCTACAGAGTCTGGCTTGTGTGGTGTACAACTAAGAGATGTTCGTATGTACTTATTGTCTTTACACCGAACGAGATCCTTCTTATTCAAGGATGTCAAAGTACATTACCTGAAAATAATGGCCATAAGACATAACTTGACACATATATGACGTGAAGAGGTCTCCTAAAATAGTTTCTTCATGGATGTTTGTGAGGGATAGGATGCCTTCCCTAGTGGTGAAGCATTTAAAAAGTACCTCATAGTATGTTCCCCTTCATGCATAGGATGGAAATTCGGCTTTCATCATAAATATATAATCCAGACCTACTCTTCGGTGGTGTTGAAGTACTCAGGGAGAGTTGGAAATGTCATAGCGGTGTTTTCACGTCTTATGTATATAGTCATAATATATAAAATTATCATGGAAAACTATGGAAATTATGGTTTCTAGGGCTTCTATAGGAAGATAAATAAGACTAGTACATTTTTTTCCATCTGAAAATTATGAAAATCATCATATTAAGAAATGATTGAGTAAATTTTTCTTCTTTTAGTTTTGGTTTTCCAAGAGTTATTCAAACCAAATCCTCTGATACAAACTATCATGACACATCTCTCGAATACCCAGAGTTGATGCCTGATAATGGATTATCTCATTTCAGGTTCTGGGAAACCATCTACTTCTGAAAATATTATTCTACTAAAAGCAGATACCTGAAAAGCTTATTTCAAAAAAATTGGGTGAGCATGGAAATTTCCATTAAGGGGTTTTAAAATAACATACTATATGAAAATATAACTTTTGAAAAAATTCATTAAAACGTTCCACAAAACATTTCTCTTTAAGAAAAACTATAACATATGTAACATATTATAAAAGTGCTCAATTAAAAACATGTTAACATAATTATAAGGGTGCAAGATTCAACTATAGGAATTCACATTTTGAGTAATAAGTAAAAGACTTTCTAAACTTGTATGAAATATGCATACGAGATAACAAATTAAACAGCTAAGAGAAATTAAGAATCAGGGTTTCGCGTAAAGGTAATAACATCAATTTCATACATTGAATACTAAATCACTGAGTGCTAATCATATGTCATTCAATAAGAATTTACTTTTCTGATACTCATATGTACTGGCACATAACCATAGATATTCTACTAATTGAATATCCATTTGGTTAATTAATTATCTTACATATAATGAGGGAATGTATAATGTCGGACATTAATTTCTGTGTGAGGGCCCTATGCCAAGACCTAGGGGTTTACTGTAACAGGAACCCAACTCGAAGATCCTATGTCACCAGACTCTATATCGGAGAGCAATTGTAAACAAAATGCAACCTGGAGGGTCTGCTGTAACCAGAACCCAACCCAGAGGTCTTACTTTTACCAATCCCCAACCCAGAACATACTAATACAATACATTCCTCATATGTGTAATAAGGCCATGTATCCAAAGTGCCCCATACAATGTTAAATATGTAATTCCATGTCATTAATTTGTGGTGTCCCATACCACTCTAAATAATTAAATTCTTAATTATTTATTATAAGTGATAAATAATAAACAGTATGGCTTATCACATAAATTAATAACATTAAAACTACTTCCATAAACGTCCAATGAATTACATTGCATGTTTATAACTTTAGATAGGTATCGTTTATGCTCAATTCATGTGATGTTAATAGAAAATTACATTGGACTAAATTATAATATTTCTGTGATTATTTAAAAGATAATTTTCCCAACACCATTCATAAACTAGAAAATATATATTACACATGTAATATTAATTTAAAACAAGAAATTAATTGGGTTACCACATAAAATGATAGTTCCTTCATTTTCAAAATCATTTATTTATGGAAAAGAATATTTATAGTTTAAAATGACCAATTTAATATTAGGACAGATGTACTTGTTAATCAAGCATGCGCCGATAAATTGTCATGTCTTAATAAATGGTCATACCCGATATTTCATAGCATATATGATGAACTAATTTGCAGTGAAACATTTATGCATAAATTCATGTGAATTTAATTAATCATATCAACAACATACATTAAACATTGAAGATTGTTTTATTCCAACCTATTTCGGATTATGGTTCAAACATATAAGTCCATACATATAACTATATATATATAAACATAAAATATGTATATGTTGCACCATTACTTAATATATTCTGAAAACAAATATTACATATATATATATATATATACATATATATATATATGTGTGTGTGTGTCTGTATATTAACATCTTATAAGAAATGTAATTTGTTTAATAATAACAACCATTAGCATCATAAAAGTAATTCACATTTTATACAAAAAACAACCTTACCAGAACCAGAAAATAGAGGATGTATAAAGTAACAAATAAATTTCCCTCATATTTTAAAACATCATTGCAAACCAACACTTGATATAATTAAAAATTGGTGGATTTAAACTATATGGGTGTATGCGTAATAAGTATTCCAATCCATTTTAACACGAATCTTTATTCACACACAGGTCTTTATTTAAACATTTTAAATCATCTTTAATATCATAAATTATTAATAGATTGAATTATATGTGTTTGTCTGAATATACACTATGTGTATAACAGTAAATAATTATTAATTAAAATAACCCTTAACTTATGTACACATAAAATAAAATGTTCTATATGTGTACATATATATATATATATATGTATATACACACATATAACTATTGTAATTTGATCAAATTACACCCTCACAAACTATACGATTGGGGGATAAATACTTAAAATTTAAAACCATTATCATTTTAAAAATATTCATGGTTATATAGATAGATACATTTTCTTATATATATATAGATACATTTTCTATATATATATATAGATAGATATGTATAACAATTTATAACAACATGGTTTAAGAAAATAAATTAGAACGCTTTCAACACATAGATTTTAAAATCATAACCCAGTTCAAAAAATAACATGTTATAATTAAATATATAGATTCATATAAACATTTATACACAAGTATATTTGTGTATACCTTTGTAAAAAAATTGGAAAAAATTAATCAAATTAATTAAACCCTTACAAAATATACATTTAATGAATAATATTAAAACATAACCCTTATAAGTTATTAGATCATAAAAGAAATATTCGAGATAAATTATAATGAACCCTTACATTAAATGTAGAAACATTGATCCACTTATACTTTCTAGGACACATGAAAAGATATGAAAACTAGGGTTCCCCCACCAACCGGTTTTTCAATTACACAAATAAGTAAGCCTCTTTATTGACATTTTCAAAAAATGCACAGCAAGTGAGTACAACATTAAATAGCAATACAATCAATATAAAATTTCAATGATGATGGACAATTGCAGAATGAGACAAATGGAAATGTTAAAATTAAAAAAGTGCAGCATATGATTAGGGTAACCCCAATATAAAATTTCACTTAAGAATACATTCACAGACCCAATGTCAAAGGACAAAAAATTAAAAAGGTAATTAAAAAATGTCTACAACAGCAAAATACAACAATGAAAATTGATGAAAATGGGTACATATTTGAAATCAACACCCTATGGAGGAGGAAGATTAGAGTGCCAAAAAAACTACCTATTTAGGTTGAAGAATAGAGAAAATCCCTCAGAACAAGGTTTTTCTGATTGGATTTGGAATAATAAAAGGTACATGGACTCCTCCTCGAGGATCAGTCTGCTTGTCCCAGAACACCGCCCTACTCAACTTCGGCCATGGCTCGACCACACAGACCTTCTTGACTTCCCTGGAAGAACCCCATCACGACACCCCCCCCTGTGAAAAACACCCTGATAAAACCTTATATGCGGCATGGACCCGCAACCTGCAACCAGAGCATGACACACATTCCATCCGCGATCTTTTTTTTTCGTTCCCTCCAATGTAGATCACGAAACCCTATGGGTTTCCATCACATTTTTTACTCAATAAATATATTTTATTATTATAATATTCTTAATATTATTTCTAATTTATCTTTATTCTATAATCATATATTATTAATATTTTTTTAAAATGTCCAAAAGTTATTTTTCTGTTATAGTTATTTTATCAATAATTTAATGAATGTAAATTTTATTACTGATAAGGTATTCTATTAAGCGTATATATTTATTCATTTCATATCATATACTTATAACGTAATAAATTAAATTGATAATTCAGAATATATATTATAATAATTATTATTATCATAATTTTAATTTTGAAACATTTAAAAAAATGTTAATATGTTATATGGATATATATTATTCAAATTAATATTAATTTTTGTTAAATTATTTTTCATATTTGTGCACTTGAAAATATTTTTATTATATATTCAATATGATTATATTGTTATGAAAATATTAATCCAATCAAAAATATGTAATCTAATAATTGTGTATAAATCTCATATAATTATTCATATATTAAATTAGATAATTTTCTGAAAATATAGAGTACAAATATATACATATCATATTTTAAAAAATACACAAAACCCACATAATAGATTATGTAATTGGTTACATAATTAAAATAGTCCACTTTTACTAAATAATGGTGTTAAAATATTTTAACGCAATAATTCTCAAAATCATATATAAAGTTATAGTAATAGTTTTATATTATTATATTTCAAATCTTGTTTACATATGTTTATATATATATAACATATTTGAAAAACATGCATCAAATTAAAAACATTCAAATTTTTGTATAATTGTTATTGAACTATTCTATTAATAAACAATTCATAATAAATAAAATTGTTATTTTAAACATTTCATCTAAATTAAAAAATATAAATTTTATATTTTTATTGTACAAGAAATTGTTTTTTATTATAACTATATCCATTTAATAAATCACTAATGGTTATTTGGCTAAAAACCCAACTGTTACTTCATTTTGAACTCCAACAGCTATAAAATGGTCACAAGTATTTCTAATGGTCTAAAAAACCCTTAGAAAACATGTTTATTGTAACTCATATTTAAGTTGGTTCGGTTTACCAGGATAGTTCTATATATCCCTTTTACACATAGTACTTGCACCATTCTCCTAGAGATCACTTTCTTCATTATGATTTGTCGAAATGGCAAGGTATACTTTTTCGGCATCTTTTTTCATGTTAGTAGGTCTCCCCATGGTGATTCTGAAATTTTCTATTAGTTTCATAGTCTAACTATGGGTTTTTCCCTTTTGATATGTAAAAATTTCAGGTGTTTATTAATAATATGTGTCTTGTTTTATTTTGAGAACCATTGTTTGAACGACTAAATAATAAAAAGTTATTATTACACATTGAAAATGTTCGGGGCGTCACGTTATTCTCCCCTAAAAATAATTTCATCCTCGCAATTCATTTCAAACATCCCCAAAAAAGAATTCTCTGTGATGTTCTTACCACATCCCCCATCATAGAGGATCTTCTGGTGCGTCCAGTGGAAAACCCAAATTGATGCTCAACTCTGCTAGTTCTCTCACCCAGACACACCTTGGACAGAAGGGGTTATTCTCTTGCATCAAACACTCGGGATTATATAGAAAGGCTCAAATGGTAGAAAGTTTGAAAATGTTTGAATTGAACAACACACGAAGAACTCGCTGAACTATGTATCGATCGAGAACATATATGTTATAGACATTGTCATATAGGATAAAATTGAGGAGTTGGTACATGTAGGCTACACAACAGTTTCCCTCAAAAGCACCCTCTTGAAATCTTACATTGGCCGTGTAGTTTTTTCCTTGGGTGAAACATAAGAAATATCCTTCATGGTATTTTCCTCTTCACATAAACTTGGCCATTTGGGTCATGGCTAAGTGGTAGTAAATATAAGCATTCCATTGGAAGGTGTATAAAATTTAACTAGTGTTTGTCACTTCATATAGTTGTTTTCACATTCTTTGTAGGTTTTCGAAGGGAAGACACTCTTCTTCACTAGATTTTATCAGAATAATCTCTAGTACCTCAACATAAAAAAGATAATATGTGGGTTTGTCCTTCAATATAAAAATTTATTATGAGAGTTCTCTTAGAAATACACATTCAAAAGTATAACCGATTAAAGGTTAGCATAAATAATAGATAAGAAGTTATATTCTTATATAACTACTGGTACATAATGAAAAATGGGGCTAATGGATCCCCAGTTCCCTTATACACAAATCCCTAAAACAAGTTCCAAACATTCGATGTCCCTGAACAATATAAAACCTGAGCAGTCAAGTTCAATATCATGGGTGCACTTGTGTTGTCTACAGAATCTGTCATGTGGGGTTGACAACTGAGAGAGGTCTGTATGTACTTGTTGTTTGTACACCGAATATGAGGCTTCTTATTCTAGGATGTCAAAGTCCATTACATGACCAAAATGGTCATATGATGTGACTTGGAAAATATATTCCACGTGGAGGCCTCCTACTACTGCAACTTCTTGAAAGGTCATGAGGGATGGGATGCCTACCGCAGTGGGGAAGCATATAAAAAGACCCTCGTAGTATATTCCCCATCATGTGTAGGATGGAATTTAGTCTTGCATCATAACGATGTAATCCAGACCTGTTCCTCGATGAAGTTGACGTACTTGAAAAGAGTTGGATATGTCATAGAGGTGTTTTCATGTCATCTGTATATGGGAATAATTTATAAAATTTTCATGGCTATATATAGAAATTATGGTTTCTTTGGATTCTATGGGAAAAAAATAGAAGACTAGTACCATCGTTTTCTATCTGAAAATTAGGAAAAACTTAATATTAAGAAATGCTTAAGAAATTTTTTCTTTCTTTCAGTTCCGTTTTTTCCAGAGTTATCCAAATAGAATCATCTGATACCCAATGTCACACCCCAGCTCTTCAATACCCATAGTTGGTGTCGTACAATGGATCATCTCATTTTAGGTTCTGGGAAACCATCTACTTCTGAAAATCTTCCTCTACTAAAAGCTGATACCTGAAAAATTTCTTTCAAAAAAATTGGGTTAGCATGCAAATTCTCAGTAAGGGGTTTTAAAAAAACATACTATATGAAAATATAACTTTTAAAAAAATTCATTAACACATTCCATAAAACATTTCTTTTTAAGAAAAACTATAACATATGTAACATATTATAAAAGTGCTCAATTAAAAACAGACTAACTTAATTATAAGGATGGAATATTCAACTATAGGTATTCACATTTGGAGTAATAAGTTAAATAAATTCTAAACATGTATGACATATGCATATGAGATAACAAATTAAACAGCTATGAGTAATGAATAATACGAGTTTTCCATAAAGTTAATGACTACAATTTCATACATCGATTACTAAATCACTGAGTGCTAAAAAAATATCATGCCATAAGATTTTACTTTTCTAATACTCATATGTACTGGATCTTAACCATTGATATTCTACTAATAAAATATTTGTTTGGTTAATTAATTATCATACACATAATGACAGAATGTATAATGCCGGACATTAATTATTGTGTGAAGGCCTCATGCCAAGACATAGAGGTTAACTATAACCAGAACCCAACCCAAAGATCCTCTATAACCGGACCATATCCTGCAGAGTCTCTGTAATCGAACTCCAACCTGGAGGGTTTGCTGTAACCGAACCCCAACCCGAAGGGCTAAATTTTACCGGTCCCCAATACAGAACATACTATTCCAATACATTCCTCATATGTTTAATAAGGCTATGTATCAAAAGTGTTCCATACCACTTTGAATACCTAATTCCATGTCTTTTATTTGGGGTGTCCCATAACACTCTAAATAATTAAATTCTTAATTCATTATTATAAGTGATAAATAATAAATAGTTTGATTTATGAAATTAATTAATAACTTTACAGCTGCTTCCATAAAATTCTAATGGATTACATTGAATGTTTATCAATTCGGATATATATTGTTTATGCTCAATTCATGTGATGATAAAAGAAAAATTACACTGGACTAAATTATAATATGTCCCTTATTATTTAAATAATAATTTTCCCAATGGTTTTCAAAAACTATTAAACATTCTTTGTGTAAGTGATATTAATTTAAAACATTCAAGTAACGGGGTTACCACTTAAAATTATAGTTTCGTAATTTTTAAAATCCATGATTCATAGAAAATAATATTTATAGTATAAAATGACCAATTTTAAATTAGAATAGATGTCATTTTTACATAAGAATTGTCACATACATAACATATTTTAATGCTATTTTAAATTTAATTTGCATCATTTCATTTTTTTGGGGTTTTCTCATGGATTTTTGAAAGAATGGGTGAGTTTTCAAGATTTGGGCCAAACCGTGACCCCCATTACATATTGAAAAATAAATTTTTATTCCTTTATAACTCCTTCATTTTTCAACAATTTTCATCCATTCCAAATACTACTTTTCATCCACTGACTAATTGACACCATCTTATTAATTTGGACCATTAATGAATCTATAATCATGGTGGATATGAGTTTTTATATAAGGGATTGGGCCTTCCAGAAATCACTTTTCCTGCATTAAAAATATTTTAAATTTTTTAATATCTCCTTCAATATTTACGTTTTTTGGTGATTACAACTCTATCCTGATCCCACATACCCAATGTGTGCCCCTATGCCCTCATCCAACACTTTGGAGCTCGGTTTCATCTTGAATTTGGATAAAACATCTCTGAATTTCTCAAATCGGCCAGATTTGAAGAGGTAAATTGATTATTTCATAACTCCTCCATTTCTCAATATTTTACCCAGATTCCAGTTAAAAAATTATCTCTTAATCCTTGTTCTAATCTCCCTTCAATGGTTGGATGTTTTAAAAATCAGATACTTGTGTATTTAGAGTTATTTTTTCAATATTTTTGAGGGTAAGTGATTCCTTCTTGGTTTCAGCCTTTTCCCTTATGGTTTCCTCCCTCTTTAATTATGTTCTAAAATTTCTGAAATTTAGGGTTCGGAAATAGGGTTTGATTTGGTGTCTTTGTGGTCAAATATTGTGGTCTAGGGTATGATTTATCTTCCTTGTGGTTTGGTCGTGCTGTGGTTGATGTTTTGTACCATGTTTTGAGGGATTCGACACATTCAGTAAGTGATTCCATGTACAACCAATTTATGATGAGATAGCTTGATTGTTTTATTAATTTAGTAATTTTAAAATCTATTCTGTGTGGTGCGAAAACTATTTTTGATGTATTTGATTTAGTGTTTAATTTTGTAGTTGCATTTTTTCTTTGAAATGGGTGATTTTCAAGCGTGGCACTTGGGGAAATGTTAGGGTGTATTTTATAACATATGAAAGTGATTTATTAGTGTTGAAAGGGGCTGAATATTCTGGTTTGATAATCCCTTAATGTCATGTTGGCCTTGTATGGGGTTTTTGAATTTTTTTATTGTGTGAAACCATGTTGTACTTCGTGAAAGTGATTTATGAAAACATGTGTTTTTCATTTCTACCTTCCGTGGTATTGTTTTACGTATTTGTATAAAACATGGGGGTGGTTTAATAAAAGTGTTTAGGGTGGAAAATTATATTTTGGATTGTTATTGGAATGTATTTGGTCTTGAATGAGGGTTTTGAAATGGGTTTTGTTGGAAAACCATGGTTGTACCTCATGGGTTGGTTTTATGGAAATTGTAAATGATTTAATGTGTTACACAAAGTGTAAAATGGTTTATTATTTACTGTTTTTTTGATGGTATGTTCCTAAAATGGGTTCTTAAAAAATAATGTTGTCAGTTATTATGTAATATATTTTCATAATGATTTGTAATTTGTCGAGGTGATTTATGAAATTGTGATGTAGGTGTGAAACATGTTTTTGGGTAGTTTTTTCTGAGTGTGATGTTAAAAATAGACTTTGTTAATGAAAAGGGTATTATGTAACATGTGTGTGGTCTGTTATGTGATGTTTACCATCATAAGAAATGATTTTATAAAATTGTCAACAGATGTGTTGAATTGTAAAAGTTGTGAAAAATGTGTAGTAGGATATTTTTGGTGTGAGTATGATTTCAAAATTCATTTGAATGAAAAAGAGGATTTTTAGACTTGTGTGGTATACTTGTGGGTTGTTTTGGGAATTTGTGATGTGAAAATTATATTTTAATGTTCAAAGTATATTTCACTACTTGTTTAACTTGTCTTAGCACAAGGGGAAGACCTAGGTATCTACATGGGTGGACGTGTACTAGTATGCTATTGAATCCATGGGGTTTGGCCTTAGTTTCACTTATCAAGATTGACACATACAACTATAACAAACTATGATGATGATGATTGAGGACCACTATGTTATGGGTATGTTCCCTACAAGTGGCCCGTGCATAAGAATAGATATTGTGATGGTTACTCTCACCGAGATATGAGGTACTCAGGACACACAATGAATTAGGGCCTAGGGGTTATATCTTACTAATTGTGATCAATAGATCATTTATACATACCATCGGTATTCGATATATTTGGCTGAAAAACTCTCTAGATTTGGAATGTATTTTAAAATTGTTGATTCTTTAAGTTATACCACTTGAAAACATATTTTTTTAGTTTCATCTTTTAGAAATTGTATCTAAGAATTACATGTTTTTAAAAACATGCATCCCTTTCATCATTGAATTTTTATCGCATGGAATATCTTAGTGGTGTTTTCATACATGGCATTATATCACACCCTAATTACACCCTAGGGTGTAAGTAGACTTGGTAATTTATTGTTTTCGCAGGTTGGGTACAGTTTTATGATTCAGTGGTTCGGGTTTCTAGCTGGTCCTTGGTGGCGAAGTCGTGTGGATATGGCTTGAGGGTAGTTCCCCTTTCTATGAGGGTTCTTGGGCTATTTTATTTTGGTTTTGTACCTTTGTTATAGTCTTGTTGAGTTGTTTTAAAATATGTTATTCAGTTCTGAAAATTTTTTAAACGATTTTTTGGTTTGAAAAATCTAGATTTGTTTTATTGGTTTCTTTTGTTGTTTTATGATTATAATCTCAGGTAAATCATTTCCAATTGTCATTTTATGATACCTGGGCACTTGTTCCAACCTGTGGGGATCAAGAACACCATTCTTTCTTTTTCATGGACTGATTTGGACACCGGTTTTAGTGGAGAACATATAAGGTTCGTGACAAAATGGAATTAGAGGAGGTTCGCCCTCTTTGGGTCATATTATTTGGGGATCAGTCGGGATAGTCTGGAGTTAGGATTTTCAAGACAATATATTCTAGTTATGGGCAGTGTGCCTGATACCCGCACCTCATGATGGGATTCATGCTTCTTGGAGAAGTCAAGATTTATCTATTTCATTTGGCTTTCTTGGATTGATGATGATTAGGGGAAATGAAAAGAGAGTTGGGTTAATGGTATCATTGATCTCCTAGGGCCTATCAAGCCATATAGAGTTGGGGATATTCCCTAGAACACACTCTGTGACATAGAAGTGATTGGAATATGGCCTATAACAATTTTTAAAAGCCACCAACTGAAAAAAGTTTCCTCTCACATTGTTTTGTGATTTAGTTTTGAAATCTTGGCACTATGGTTTTAAAGTGACTTGGTTTTAAGAAGCATAAAATTTTTTGACATGATTTTCAAATGGAGAGGGAAATGGTTTGGTTTCTGAAATAGTGTAACTGAATTTTCACAATTTTTTATGAAATGGAAAATGGTGTTCTTACACCTCTTTTGGAAGCATGAACTATATTGAAGTCGGTTTTAAATTTTTTTTCCAATAATCTTTTCTAAAAAATCAATGGTTGTTTTAATGGGATGATATGTATTGAAATTGATGTGAATGTCATGAATGTGAGAACCTTTATAAATGGTTGTGTCTTTCTAAAATGTTTTGTATGATGTGAGTTCTGATTTTGATCTCGTGTTTAGCAGTTTTGAGAAAAAGTAGGTGTAGGTTGCCTATTTTTGTTTTGATATGTGGAATGAATTTTGTTTTAAAATTTGTTATTTTCATGAGAAACCACATGCATGGGGTTATATTTGATGATGGATGGTTGATGACATTACTGGATGAGTTTCGAGATGGATATGAAGAGGGTTCCTAGTGTGGCATAGAAACATGCATGTGTATGGCCCATGGGGTACCATTGGTGGATGCGCAACTATTTAATCATTTGTTTTCAAATAAATGTTTCTAAAGAAAAACAAGATATCTTGATGAATTTTTTGGGTTGTTTTATATTATGTGTTTTTGGAAACTTTTGATGTTATGGTATGTTTTGAGTCCAAGAAACCCTCCTATTCAAAATGTGTTTTGGGTTTGTGTTTGGTCGGTAAGCTAGGTTGAAGGACCGGTTAGTAGACTCCTTTGAGATATGTTTCAGAACACCTTTATGATAGTTCCCTTCATGTGTTTGGATATGTTTTTTGGCACTTTTTAACCAATGGATCATCTTGGTTGGGTCGTTGGGTTAAATCGTTGGATAATTTTACCCGATTAAGGGTTAGTGCACAACTGAAGTGTAAACTGTATTGTTTTTCCGTTTGAAGACCCTCCAGTTGATCAATATAAGGAATCCTTTTCATGAGATTTTTAGATTGAGTCTACACCCTTTCCATTAATGGTTTGTTTTATCCTCTATAATCCTGAGAGTTATCATGGAAGGTTTAAAGTGACCTTATCTTCTTATGATTCTTGATTTTTCAAAGGTGGAAGTGGTCTGGGGTTGTTAGCATGGATGAGTATCTAGATGGTGTCTAAGAGGACCTCTATATCCTTCTTAGTGTCTTAGAATAAATAGTTCACCATAAACTACCAGTGTTGGAAATATGGTCATGAGATGATATTGTGTCAACTTTATAGAATTGTGTGTCATTTTGGGATGTTGTTTACGGCCCCCCTCCATGAATTGTTTATATCTGTCGCAATGGTCATGTTCGGTGATGCCTCATGATGTCATGTGCTCAATTGGCCGTAAAGGTGAATGTTGTCCAATCCTATGAGAGTCTCTGTTATGTTTGGAGAATGAATCCCTTGGAAAAACATCAGAATCATCCATTTTAGAGGAAGGTGAGTATAGGTGTTATTTACTTTTATTGTTTCTCACCTGAAGAAACATGGTGAGATTTGTGTGAATATTTTAAAACCTTGTTTCTGTGAAATATCATGTTAGGGTAAATTATGTTTTCAATTTATTATGTATTGGAAATATTATAGGGGATTTTTGTGTAGTTTTTGTTGGAAATGAAAGAAGAATTTTCATTCAGGGGGTTTTCAAAGCCTAACTTTTAGGCCTAAATTCTTCAATAATTTGAGCTCCAGCCATAGGTCTCTGAGAGAAGCTAGCTCTCAATTAGGGGAAATCCCAGGGTCATTTAAACCATTGTACAATGTCTTATACTTAGTATCAAAGATATGAAGATTTTAAACCTATGGTGTCATCATAACTCTTACGTTGTTCATGTTCAGTGGAAATAGGTTGAGGGACTTGTACCCATGTCATCGCACAATGTTATTCCATCCCCCTTTGGTTTCCATTGAGTCATTTGAGAAATGGTTGATGTTTGGCTATGCCATGACCCGCCCTCGGGGTCCGTGCCGTGACTACCCCAAGCCCGCCTTCCATAGGCCAGGGGCTGGCGACTAGCACCAAGGCGTAAATCCCGGTAAAAAGGGAAGGCATTGCCTTTGTAAAGTAAACAAACACCATAGAGTAATTAAGCGGAAAAGTAAACACTAAGTAAAAACAGAGTACAACTGAAAGTGCGGAAAAGTAAATGGTCGAGTATGCCAACCCAAACTGAAAGTAAAGTACAACTCGAAAGGGAAAACAACAACTGTAAGTAAAAGCCGCTACACCGAGCTGTCCACTGGAGATCCCACCTGAAGGGTGGGTACAGATAGCTCCACTACTCCACGGGTCCCACCGTCCGCTCCGAGTATGTCCCGCCCAGTGGTCCACCTCTAGGTACCGTCTTGCTCTGCAAGCCTCAGCTAAGATCAACGTTGTCCGTCGTCTGCAACCAACACAATGTAGTGCGGGCATAGCCCGTGCAGGGGTGTGGATAAGCTACTCAGTAGGGACCCCGAGACCCCCGAAGGTCTCCCAAAATCCACAAAGGATAAACAACAAAGGTAAGATACAATCACTAAGTAACAACCGACACTGCTTAGGTATATGCCCATACATATACCTAAGTCATCAATTCCAATATGCTCCAACCTCCGAGCCCAAGTACAACTCAGTCCACACAGGAAAGTATACGTATTCCACACAGGAAAGCAAAACAAAATCCACATAGGATAGCACAACACAATACACACAGGAAAGCAACAGGATTTAGCTCACACAGGTATACTTCTTTGAAAGATGATAAAGATGATCTCTGATTCATCTAAGTCGTCAGACCCACGAAGGATCGATAGGTAACTAACCCCTGCAAAAGACCCACACAGGATCGGGCCCACATAGGACCTGTAGGCACTGGTTCACACAGGACCGCTGAGCGCAATGACCCACACAAGATTGGACCCACACAGGATCGGGCCCACACAGGACCTGTAGCACTGATCCACGTAGGATCACTGAGTGTTGTAGTTGTCATCATCGAATCCACTAAGGATCTCGGTACTGTCGTCGTCGCAGTCACAGTAGCAGTAGTAGTAGCAGTAGCAGTAACAGTCGCAGCCAACACTAGGGTTCCCGTACACAACAAGCTCATTCGGAAGGGTCCGCTCCACGAGCCGAGAGGCTGATACATCAACTATCACAAAGTCCAGAGTTGATGTATCCAAAAGTTCCGTATCGCCAACAGGAACTCAACGCAACAGACGGCGCGTCGATCGGACGCCCGGTCTGAGAGTTATTTGCCTTTTCGTCCCAGGGGCCCGGTTGGTTTTTAAGGAAAAACCAACCCGACCATACTCCACCTGCATCCAAACCTTGGGCGGAGTATTCCAAAAGATCCGTCTCACTAAGAGGAACACAACAAAACTGAAGGCACGTCAATCGGACGTCCGTAGCTCAAGATATGAGTGTTTCCGCTCCGAGGGCCCGGTTGGTTTCGTGTACGAACCAAACCGGCCGAACTCAAAGTATTCCGAATCTTTGAGTGCGATATACCGAATCGACCGTCTCGATCCAAGGATCACATCAGTGCTGACGGTTCGTCAATCGGAGGTCCGTAGCTCATGTTATGGGCAAAAGACCGAAGTCGATTCGAAAACGGGGGGTCCGGGTCCGGGCCGACCCGGCCCACCTGGCGGCGCGGCCCGGCCGGCGGCGGCGCGGCCTGGGCGCCGCTCGGGTTCCACGCGTGGGGGGCAGAGCCCCCGCCTCTTCCCTTTGGCGGCGCGGCTTGAAGCCGCGCCTTGGATCCACGACCCCCCCTCGTGGGGGCCTACCTTTGAGAAAAACAGGGGGGCGCTGCCCCCCCCCCCCTTGGTGTAACCGCAGCCCCCCCTTTATGTGGGGCCAGTTTGTGGCCAGTCGGGGGAATTAATTCCCTCGGGACTTCTCCCTTCCGGCCAGCCCGAAATGGCCGGCCGATCCTTCCTCAACGGGACCGGCAAGTCCGGTCCCCTTTCTGGCTTCCGACACTAGCGGCTCGGCTAGCCGCTGGTCTTCCCGTTCCACTGCGGCCCGGAACCGGTCGCGGCCTTCGTCATTCGGCGTGGTGCGACGGCATCGCGTCCCTCCGCCGCGGCCCCGCTCCGACTGTGGTGCCTTCGGTTCCCTTCGACGCGGCATGACGACGTCGCGTTCTTGATAAACTTCCGCGGCGCGGCGCGACGGCACCGCGCAACTATAGGTGTGCGATTCCAATGCGGTGCGACAGAACCACGCCTTCTCGTTCATCCACAAGAATATAATAATATTCAAGAACAAAGGAGGGGGAATTAGGCGGTGTTTGTGCTGTCCGACCCCCCTCTCGTTAGATGATAACCCTTAAATATTTATCCACAAGATTATCATGCTAGAACCAAGAACGAGAGTAAATAAATAATCAACAACAAACCCCTACCTCAGTTTCAAGGACGATGATCGTCAACGTCCCACGGAAGACGCGTCGCGGTGGTCGGCGTCACGGAAGAAGGACGTCGATGTCGTGAAGCGAGGATTCTAAGTTCATTGACGATGATTTCGTCGCGGGAAATTCTCGCGGAAGAGATGAGGCGGAAGAAGATGTCGTCGGTGTCGCGGGTATGGCGTCGTGGAAGACGGTTCCCGAGAACGTGGCGTTCTTCATCGAAGCTCGAAGGTTCTTCGCGTTCTTCGTCAAAGCTTGAAGAAGAAGAAGAAGAAGGCTTCAAAATCTCTCAAGGAGGCTAGAGAATTCTATCCAAATAAAATAAGCTAAGGGCTTATTTTATTTACTCAACCAAACCATTTGAAATTCAAAGGTTTGAATTAAGACAACTCAACCCATTTAAAAACCCAACTTGTCAAGTTAATTAAAAGGGAAGGTTAAGGGAGTTTTAAAAGAGAAGATGAAGAGTTATGCTTCGGGTGGGCCCCACCACACTTAATCCTAACAAGGGAAGTTAAGTGGATGTGGGTCCCACCTTTAACTCCCTTTGGGAGAAAAAAAATAACCGACAAGTTAAAAATAAAAAGTGTTTCCACATTTTTATTTAACTTCTTTTAAAAAATCCCCAAAACTAACTCTCAACCCGCAATAAACGCAACCTCGGAAAAGGTCTCCTTAAGCGAATATCGGCGCTGCGAGTTCATCGGTGTCCTCAGATTTCAATTCCAAGCACTGGATCAAAAGTTAGAAATTCCCGCTCGTTCGTTCACTGAACGTACCTGAGCCAAACTTCAGAAATTGATTCCGGGCATTCCGGGCCTCAGAATCAGGTGCCGTCAGAAACCGCGCTCTTGTAAAATTCCAAAGAAAATTAAGAAAAAATTCCCCTTGAATTTTACGAGTCTTTACATTACTCCCACCTCAGGGCTTTACGTCCACGTAAAGTTACATCAAAAACTAGCGAAACAAATGAGGGTACTGAGCACGCATCTGAGCCTCCCGCTCCCATGTGCTCTCCTGGAGGTTCCCGTATTGCCATCTGATGCGCACAAGAGGAATCGATTGCCCACGTAGGACCCTCTCCTGTCGATCCTCTATCTCCACCGGGACCTCCGAAAAAGTCTCCCCATCGTCAACGTCAAGCTCCCCATGGTCAATGATGTGCATCGGGTCGTGCACGTATCTCCTCAACTGAGACACGTGGAAGACGTCGTGCACCCGGTGCAACTGAGGTGGTAGGGCCACGTGATAAGACACCTTGCCAATCCTGCTGAGGACCTAGAAGGGTCCGATGAAGCGCGGAGATAACTTGCCGCCTCGGCCAAATCTCCGTATACCACGTCGAGGTGTGACCCACAAGAAGACGTGGTCGCCATCCTCGAACTCTAGTGGCCTCCGCCTCCTGTCAGCGTATGACTTCTGCCGGCTCTGAGCTGTCCTCATCCGCTCCTGGATGACCTGGACCTTCTCTGTCGTGGCCTGGACCATCTCTGGTCCCACAAGTGCTGACTCCCCAGGGTCTTTCCAGCACAAAGGAGATCTACAAGGTCGGCCGTACAACGCCTCGTACGGTGCCATCCCGATGGCGGAGTGGTATTTGTTGTTGTACGCAAACTCCACCAAGGGTAGGTGGTCCTCCCAGCGACGACCAAAGTCGAGGACACATGCGCGGAGCATGTCCTCGAGGGTCTGAATGGTCCTCTCCGTCTGACCATCCGTCTGAGGGTGAAAAGCTGTGCTAAGACATAGCTGCGTCCCGAACGCCTCATGTAACCCCTTCCAATGCCAGGAAGTAAAGCAAGCATCTTGATCGGAGATGATAGATGATGGCACACCGTGGAGCCGCACAATCTCCTGAACGTAGAGACGTCCCAAGCTCTCCACTGAGCCCTGCTCTCTGATGAGTAAGAAGTGTGCCGACTTGGTGAGTCGGTCTACAATCACCCAGATGGAGTCGTGACCTCTGGAAGTGCGTGGAAGTCCAGTCACGAAGTCCATAGATATACTGTCCCACTTCCACTCCGGGACCTCCAAGGGCTGTACCAAGCCTGCTGGTACCCGATACTCTGCCTTCACCTGCTGGCAGGTGAGGCATCGAGAAAAGAACTCTGCTACAACCTTCTTCATGCCCGGCCACCAGTGCTGTCATCTGAGATCCTAGTACATCTTCGCCACTCCAGGATGTACTGCCAAAGGAGAAGTGTGAAACTCTCTCAGCACCTCCTCTCTCAAAGCGACTGGTACCATGGTACGTCCTCTGAAAAGGATGTCGTGCTCTGCTCCAAGGGAGAAACCATCAGGTGCATGTCCTGAGGATATCTGTGCACGCCGTGGCTCACAGTCAGCGTCCTCACGCTGTGCCTCTCTGACCCGCTGCAGTAGTGGAGGGGTGACTGTGAGAGACTGGAGAAGGGCAGCTCCATCTCTATCCATGAAGGATATCTACAAAGAGGATAGCTGCTCCGTCGCCTCCTCAAGTAGCTGAATGACCGTCCTCCTGCTGAGGGCATCGGCTACTATGTTCCCCTTCCCAGGAATATAGACTATCTCAAAGTCATAGTCCTGGAGGAACTCGAGCCATTTCTATTGTCTCAGGTTCAGGTCCTTCTGCGAGAAGATATACCTGAGACTCTGATGATCAAAAAAGACTATAAAGAGCTCGCCCATCAGATAGTGCCGCCAAGTCTTCAGAGCGAAGACCACCGCTGCCAACTCCAGGTCATGGGTAGCGTAGTTCTGCTCATGTGGCCTCAACTGTTGCGATCCATAGGCGATCATTGCCCGCTCCTGTATCAGGACGCAACCGAGTCCGGTCCCTGATGCATCGTAGTAAACTACGTACCCTACTCCCTCCTCAGGCAACCTCAAGATAGGTGAGCTGGTCAATCTCTGTCTCAGCTCCTGGAAGCTCTGCTAACAACTGTCTGACCACACTAAGGGTTTCCCCTTCATCACCAAATCTGTGAGTGGTGTCGCAACTCTAGAGAAGTCTGGGAAGAATCTCCGATAGTATCCAGCAAGTCCCAAGAAACTCCGAACCTCAGTCACGCTCCTGGGTGGCTCCCATGCTAACACAGCCTTGATCTTCGCAGGATCCACTACAACTCCCACCTCAGAGATAACGTGTCCAAAGAAGTGGACCTCACGTATCCAGAACTGGCACTTCGAGAGCTTACCATAAAGCTGGTGCTCTCGGAGTGTGTCTAGTACAACTCGCAAGTGATAGTAATTGTCCTCCTCAGTCGTAGAGTAAATCAGAATGTTGTCGATGAAGACCACGACAAACCGATCAAGGTATGGCTGAAATATCCTGTTCATGAGGGCCATGAACACTGCTGGAGCATTGATTACACCGAAATGCATAACCAAGAACTCATAGTGGCCATACCGATATCTGAAGGCCGTCTTCTGCACATCCTCGTCTCTGACACTGAGCTGATGATAGCCTGACCTGAGGTCTATCTTCGAGAACCACCGTGCTCCCTTGAGCTAATCAAAGAGGTCATCAATCCTCGGTAGCGGATACTTGTTCCTCACTGTCACCTGGTTTAGGCGACGATAGTCAACAAAATGTCGCAAGCTCCCGTCCGCCTTCTTGGTGAACAATATCGGGGAAGCCCAGGGTGAAACACTGGGTCGGATGAACCCCTTTCCCTACAAGTCCTCCAACTGTACCCGTAGCTCTCGAGGCTCGGCAGGGGCCATCTGATATGCTGGAGTGGATATCGGGGCTGTCCTGGGGTACAAGTCAATATAAAAGTCTACCTCTCTGCGAGGAGGTAGCTCTGGAACGTTGTCGGGAAAAACGTCCGCAAACTGATCCACCACTACAGAAAAACCAGGACTCCGCACGTCAACTGCTCCAAGGATGAGGCTAGCCAACTGATGAGTGATGGGCTGTCCTCTACTACGCGGAAGTCTATCATGTGCTGCAAAGGCTCACTTCTCGCCAGTGAAGGTGAACCTTCTCCTGTCGGTGCGTACACATCGCACCTTGCACCTAAAACAGTCAATCTGTGCATGGACCGTAGATAGCCAATCCATTCCCAAGATGACATTTTAAGGCCTCGACGATGCTACAAGAAGGTCCCAGCCGAAGCTCTCGCCTCCTAGAGTAAGCTCGCACTGCCAGCACCAGTGCGTAATCGTCGAGTTTGCTCCCGTAGGAGTCTCTAGCCGTAAGGATCGAGCCAACGGCTCTGTCGGAATCTCCGAGCTCCGAACAAGGGCAGTGGCTATGAAAGAGTGACTCGCTCCTGTGTCTATAAGTACTGCAGCAAGGGTGGAATAGACACAGATAGTACCTCTAATCATCTCGGGTGCACCGTGGTCGTAGGACTCTGCTGCCTGGAGCTGTGCCTGTCTCTCGAAAGACTGGCTCCTCGCTGTGTGCCCCGCACTGCTGAGCCAGTGTCCTGAGGTCGTCTGCCTGAAGGTCTGGCATGCCTGAACCCCTGAGTCATCCATCGAATACCTGCTGCAGACGACTCTGCAACATGCCACCCTGCGGTGGGTCTCGGCGCTGGTGTAGACTTAGCAAGAAAGATCTCGATCAAAAGGGCCCGCTCCAGTACTCCTGTCTGAGTCGGTATGCTGAGGGAGATCAGTGATGCCCTGATCTCGTGTCTCAAACCCTGATCGAAGGTCCGGGCCCTGAAGAATGGGTCCCATACCATGCCGGTCTTGTAGCGTGAGAGATCAGTAAATCTCGTCGAGTACTGAGCGACCGTCATGCAGCCCTGCCGTAGCTGAAGAAGCTCCTGGATACGCACCGCATGAAGGGTGGCTGGGACGAACTCCGAGCAGAAGAGGCTCTCAAAGTCCGTCCATAGTAGAGATGCCTCATTGGGCACCTGGAGCATCAAGCTCCACCATCGGCCCGCTGTTGCGTGCAGTAGGCACGTAGCGAGGATCACCATGAGGTCTGCAGGTGTCCTCACTAGCCTAAAAACTCGTACCACTGCCACCAGCCAGTCCTCTACTACCTGGGGGTCCGTCTCCCCACAGAACCTAGGTGGTCGCTGGCGCTGGAACTCATGCAGAGCTCCAAGGCGATGTGCGTCGTAAGTGGCTGGTGATGGAAGCATCGGTGGCTCGGCGGGTAGTGCTACTGCCGGTTCCACTGCTGACAAAGGGCCCTGCACCGAGGCCTCATCGCTCGGTGGGCTGTCGTCACACTCGACTCTCAGAACCCTAGCTGGCTGCCGTCGTGGGGCCATCATGAAAAGGAAATAGGTGCGCCACGGTCAGAACAGTATACCTGGTGAGTTGAAATAAAGTAATCAAAAATAAAACATTGAAACACACACGCAATCAATGTTTTTGTGCATTAAGTCGGAAATCAGAAGTCAGGGTCCTGGTGTACGGATACGTCGGCCGCCGCAC
Organism: Viscum album; assembly: GCA_963277665.1. Classification (NCBI taxonomy): domain Eukaryota; kingdom Viridiplantae; phylum Streptophyta; class Magnoliopsida; order Santalales; family Viscaceae; genus Viscum; species Viscum album. Next base: position 1,550,969,850 of record OY728131.1, read on the forward strand.
CAACACTGGACTCCCTGGACTGATATCCACACTCAATACACTAAACATTATTGCTTCACATAGAAAAGATCAGAGTTCGTGGTAGAACCGAACTCCTCTGATACCAATTTGTGACAACCCGCCCTCGGGGTCCGTGCCGTGACTACCCCATGCCCGCCTTCCATAGGCCAGGGGCTGGCGACTAGCACCAAGGCGTAAATCCTGGTAAAAAGGGAAGGCATTGCCTTTGTAAAGTAAACAAACACCACAGAGTAAGCAAGCGGAAAAGTAAACACTAAGTAAAAACAGAGTACAACTGAAAGTGAGGAAAAGTAAATGGGCCAGTATACAAACCCAAACTGAAAGTAAAGTACAACTTGAAAGGGAAAACAGCAACTGTAAGTAAAAGCCGCTACACCGAGCTATCCACTGGAGCTCCCACCAGAAGGTTGGGTACAGATAGCTCCACTGCTCCACGGGTCCCACCGTCCGGTCCGAGTACGTCCCGCCCAGTGGTCCACCTCCAGGTACCGTCCTGCTCTGCAAGCCTCATCCAAGATCAACGCTGTCCATCATCTGCAACCAACACAACGTAGTGCGGGCATAGCCCGTGCAGGGGTGAGTATAAGCTACTCAGTAGGGACCCCGAGACCCCTGAAGGTCTCCCAAAATCCACAAAGGATAAACCACAAAGGTAAGATACAATCACTAATTAACAACCGAAACTGCTTAGGTATATGCACATACATATACCTAAGTCATCAATTCCAATACGATCCAAACTCCGAGCCCATGTACAACTCAGTCCACACAGGAAAGTATACGTATTCCACACAGGAAAGCAAAAAAAAATCCACACAGGATAGCACAATACAATCCACACAGGAAAGCAACAGGATTCAGCTCACACAGGTATACTTCTTCGAAAGACGATAAAGATGATCTCCGATCCATCTAAGTCGTCGGACCCACGAAGGATCGATAGGTAACTAACCCCCGCAAAAGACCCACACAGGATCGGGCCCACATAGGACATGTAGGCGCTGGTTCACACAGGAGCACTGAGCGCAAGGACCCACACAGGATCGGTCCCACACAGGACCTGTAGCACTGATCCACGTAGGATCGCTGAGTGCTGTAGTTATCATCGTCGAATCCACTAAGGATCTCTGTACTGTCGTTGTCGCAGTCACAGTAGCAGTAGCAGTAGCAGTAACAGTCGCAGCTAGCACTAGGGTTCCCGCACACAGCAAGCTCGTTCGGAAGGGTCCGCTCCACGAGCCGAGAGGCTGATACATCAACTGTCACAAAGTCCATAGTTGATGTATCCAAAAGTTCCGTATCGCCAACAAGAACTCAACGCAACAGACGGCGCGTCGATCGGACGCCCGGTCTGAGAGTTATTGGCTTTTTCGTCCCAAGGGCCCGGTTGGTTTTTAAGGCAAAACCAACCCGACCGTACTCCACCTGCGTCCAAACCACAGGCGTAGTATGCCAAAAGATCCGTCTCACTAAGAGGAACACAACAAAACTGACAGCACGTCAATCGGACGTCCGTAGCTCAAGATATGAGTGTTTCCGCTCCGAGGGCCCGGTTGGTTTCGTGTACGAACCAACCCGGCCGAACTCAAAGTATTCCGAAACATTGAGTGCGATATACCGAATCGACCATCTCGATACAAGGATCACATCGGCGTTGACGGTTCGTCAATCGGAGGTCCATAGCTCATGTTATGGGCAAAATACCAAAGTCGATTCGAAAACGGGGGGTCCGGGTCCGGGCCGACCCGACCTGACCCCCCCTGGGTCGGCCCGAACCGGGTCGACCCGACCTGGGTCTGACCCGACCCGTCCGGCGGTGTGGCCCGGCCGGCGGCGGCGTGGCCTGGTCACCGCTCGGGTGCCACGTGCGGGGGGCAGAGCCCCCGCCTCTTCCCTTTGGCGGCGAGGCTTGAAGCCGCGCCTTGGTTCCACGGCCCCCCCTCGTGGGGGCCGCCTTTGAGAAAAACGGGGGGGGGGGGGCGCTACCCCCCCACCCCTTGGTGTAACCGCGTCCCCCCTTTATGGGGGGCCGGTTTGTGGCCAGCCGGGGGAATTAATTCCCTCGGCACTTCTCCCTTCCGGCCCGCCCGACATGGCCGGCCGGTCCTTCCTCAACGGGACCGGCAAGGCCGGTCCCCTTTCCGGCTTCTGACACCGGCGGCCCGGCTAGCCGCCGGTCTTCCCGTTCCGCCGCGGCCCGGAACCGGCCGTGGCCTTCGTCATTCTGCGCGGTGCGACGGCATCGCGTCCCTCCGCCGCGGCCCCGCTCCGGCCGCGGCGCGACGGCGTCGCGTTCTTGATAAACTTCCACGGCGCGAAGCGACGATGCCGCACAACTATAGCCGTGCGATTCTGGCGTGGTGCGATGGCACCACCCCTTCTCGTTCATCCACAAGAATATAATAATATTCAAGAACAGAGGGGGAATTCGGCCGTGTTTGTGCGGTCCGACCCCCCTCTCGTTAGATGATAACCCTTAAATATTTATCCACAAGATTATCATGATAGAACCAAGAACGAGAGTAAATAAATAATCAACAAAAAACCCCTACCTCGGTTTCAAGGACGATGATCGTCAACGACCCGTGGAAGACGCGTCGCGGTGGTCGGCGTCACAGAAGAATGATGTCGATGTCATGAAGCGAGGATTCAAAGTTTTTTGACGACGATTTCGCCTTGGGAAATCGTCGCGGAAGAGATGACACGGAAGAAAATGTCGTCGGTGTCGCGGGAATGGCGTCGCAGAAGACGGTTCCTGAGAACGTGGCATTCTTTGTCGAAGCTCGAAGGTTCTTCACGTTCTTCGTCAAAGCATGAAGAAGAAGAAGAAGAAGGCTTTAAAATCTCTCAAGGAGGCTAGAGAATTCTAACCAAATAAAATAAGCTAAGGGCTTATTTTATTTACTTAACCAAACCATTTGAAATTCAAAGGCTTGAATTAAGACAACTCAACCCATTTAAAAACCCAACTTGTGAAGTTAATTAAAAGAGAATGTTAAGGGAGTTTTAAAAGAGAAGATGAAGAGTTATGCTTCGGGTGGGCCCCACCACACTTAATCCTCCCAAGGGAGGTTAAGTGGATGTGGGTCCCACCTTTAACTCCCTTTGGGAGAAAAAAAATAACCAACAAGTTAAAAATAAAAAGTGTTTCCACATTTTTATTTAACTTCTTTTTAAAAATCCCAAAAACTAACTCTCAACCCGCAATAAACGCAACCTCGGAAAAGGTCTCCTTAAGCGAATATCGGCGTTGCGAGTTCATCGGTGCCCTCGGATTTCAATTCCGAGCACCGGATCAAAAGTTAGAAATTCCCGCTCGTTCGTTCACTGAACGTACCCGAGCCAAACATAGGAAATTGATTCTGGGCACTCCGGGCCTCAGAATCAGGTGCCGTCAGAAACCGCGCTCTTGTAAAATTCCAAAGAAAATTAAGAAAAAATTTCCCTTGAATTTTATGGGTCTTTACAGGCTAGATAGGTTGAGAGCATGATTTGTATTTGGATAGTAGTGATCCTGCCCCAGAATACCATGTGGATCAAAGGATCCCCACTATGAGCACATGGTTCCCCAAACTGTACAGACTAACCATGTGGTCATCCCAACTCTTTAAATTTTGGGGCCTTTCTATACCAGCCTGTGCTGGTCGACTAAGATATTTGGTTCGTATTATGGGGATAACCAATATGAGTCTTATATAATATCTTTTATAAAGGTCTTATTGAATAATACTATTTGTATCTGGGATTCCGTTCATGACTCCCCCTTTTAGTGTCCTGATTCTGTCTCAAAAAAAATATAGGTTATCTCTTTTGGTTGGGAGACTTTTTTTGTTCCCCTGTATGAGTAACTCAGATTTACCCATGATCATGGCTTGGTGGTAGGTATTCTCGTTCAGAGATATCAAGCTACCTACTTCTCACTTTGGTAAACAATGATATTGGTGAGTGCCTAATGTTTTAGTTATAGAAAGGTAAGTGTAACCTTATTCGATGTTGTTGTTTGTTTGGGTAAATTTATTATGTCTTGTTTAGATTGAGTTTGAAGATTTTTTTTGTATAAAGCAAGAATTTTCATGATTGTTTATGGAAATTGGTTTATGTTTAGTTTTTGAGGCTATTCCTTCTTTAATTTATTACTGGAGGTGTTTTGGCCTTTGGGGGTGAAACATGGCAAGGGAGTACCTCTTGGTTATTCAGTTGGATTTTGTTGTTGCTTTGGCCTTACTGTGACTTTTCGAGACCGAATGTTTTCATGGTGAGGTGAATTTTCACATACATAACTTATTTTAATGTTATTTTTAATTTAATTTCTATTATATATTTTTAGGGGGTTTTCCCATGCATTTTTGATACAATGGGTGAGTTTTCATGATTTGGGCCAAACCGTGAGCCCAATTACAGATTTAAAAATAAATTTTTATTCCTTTATAACTCCTTCATTTTTCATGATTTTTCATCCAATCTAAATCCTAGTTGTATCCACTGACCTATTAACACTACCATATTAACTTTGACCATTTCTGATTCCATAATCATGGTGGTTGTTGGTTTTATTTAAGGGATTGGGCCTGGCTGAAATCTCATTTCTTGTTTTAAAAATATTTTTTAATATATTAATATCTCCTTCAATATTTTCTTTTTTTGTCATTAAAACTCTCCCGAGATCCCAAATACCCATGTCACGACCCTAGGCCCTCCTCCCCCTCTTTAGAGCTCATTTGCATCACGAATTTGGATGAAACGTCTCTAAATTTCCCAAATCACCATGATTTTAAGATGTAAATTGAGTATTTAATTACACCTTGATTTCTCACTATATACCCCCCATTCATGTTCTTAAATGATATATTAAATCTTGTTAGAATCTCTATTCAATGGTTGGCTATTTTCAAATTCATATACTGGTGTATTTATGGTGAATTTTTCAATATTTTTCAAGGTAAGTGATTCCTTCTTTGTTTCTTCCTTTTCCCTTATAGTTTCCTCCCTTTTTCATTATAATCTATAATTTCCAGAAGTTAGTGTTCAAAACTAGAGTTTGATTTGGTGTATTTTTGGTCAAATATAGTGTTCTAGGGATGGGTTTATCATCCTTGTGGTGCGGTGGAGGTGCAGTTGATGCTTTGCACCTTGTTTTGAGGGATTCGACACTTTCGGTGGGTGATTCCATGTATAAACATTTTATGACAAGTTAGCTAGATTGGTTTATTAATTTAGTATGTTTGAAAGAAATTTTTTGTGGGGAAAAACTATTTTTGATGGATTTGGTTAAGTGTTTAATTTTTTAATTTCATTTTTTCTTGGAATTGAGTGCTTTTCATGCGTGGCTCTTAGGGAAATATTTGGTTGTAATTTTTAAAATATTAAAGTATTTTATTAGTGTTGAATGGGGCATAAAATTCTGGTTTGTTAATTCCTTGATGTCATGTGGGTCTTGTGTGGGGTTTTTAATAGTTTTATTTTGTGAAACCATATATTACATCTTGAACGTGATTTTTTAAAACATGTGTTTTTCATGTGTTCCTTTTGTGGTCTTGTTTGAGGTATTTGTATAAAACATGGGGGTGGTTTTATAAATGTTGTTAGAGCGGAAAATTATATTTTACATTGGTATTGGTATGTTTGTGGTTTTGAATGAGGGTTTTGAAATTGGTTTTGTATGAAAACCATGGTTGTACCTCTTGGGTTGGTTTTATGAAAATTGTAAATGATTTTATCAGTTACACAAAGTGTGAAATGGTTTATTATTTACACTTTTGGTGATGGTATGTTCCTAAAATGGTTTTTTTAAACATAATGTTGTTAGTTATGTTGTAAAACATTTTTATAATGTTTTTATAATTTGTCCAGGTGATTTATGATATTCTGATGTGTGTGTCAAACTTGTTTTCAGTTAATTTTGTGTGAGTGGGATGTGAATAATGGAAATTATTTATGAAAAGGGCATTATGTAACATATGAGTGAGATGTTATGTGATTTTTCTCATCTTGGTAATGATTTTATAAAATTGTTAATGGATTTGTTGAATTGCGAAAAATGTGAAAAATGTGTTGTGGGATATTTTTTATGTGAGTATGATTTCAAAAATAATTTGAATGAAAAAGTGGATTTTTAGACTTTTGTGGTATACATGTGGGCTGTTTGGTGAATTTTTTATGTGAAAATAAAATTTTTATGTTCAAATTATATTTCCTAAGTTGTTGAACATGTCAGGGCACAAGGGGAAAACCAAGGTATCAAGGTGGGTGGACGTGTACTAGTATGCTAGTGAATCTGTGGGGCTTGGCCTTAGTTTCACTTATCATGATTGACACTTACAACTATAATGAAACTATGATGATAATGATTGGGGACCACTATGTTATGGGTATGTTCCCTACTAGTGGCTCCTACATGAGAATAGATATTGTGATGGTTACTCTCACTGATATACGAGGTACTTGGGACCCACAACAAGCTAGTGGCTAGGGGTTATTTCCTATTGCTTGTGCTTATAAGATCCTTTATACTTACCATAAACATATGATATATTTGGGTGGAAAATTCAGTAATTATGGAATGTATTTTAAAAGTGTTGATTCATTAGATTAGCCCACAGGAAAACTTATTTTTTTAGTTTCATCTTTTAGAAATTGTAAATAGAAATTACATGTTCTTTAAATCATGAATGATTTTCGTCTATGAATGTTTATTACATGGAATATCATAGTATTGGTATCCTACAAGGAATTGGATCACACCATAATTACAACCTTGGGTTTATGTAGACCTGGTTTTATTTTGTTGTCGTAGGTAGGGTATAGTTTTTAGTTCAAGTGGTTCAGGTTTCTAGTAGGTCCTTGGTGGTGAAGTCTTGTGGAGATGGAATGAGGGTGGTGCCCCGTGCCTTGAGGGTTCTTGGGCTCCTTAATTTTGGTTTTGTACCATTTTTATACACTTTTTGAGTTGTTTTTTTAATATGAAATTTAGTTCTGAATTTTTTTAAATGATTTTTTGTTTTGAAAAATCCATATTCGTTTTATTGGATTCATTTGTCATTTTAAGATTATGATCTTGGGTTAATCATTCCCAATTCTCATGTTATGATACTCAGGCACTTTTGCTAGCCCATGAAGATCGGGAATGCCCTTAGGGCCTTGTCTTGGTCTGATTGGGCTCCTGTTTCAGTGGCGAATATATTCAGTTCTTGAAAAAATGGTATCAGAGGAGGTTCGCCCTCGTTGGGTTATATTATTTTGGGAACAGTCGGGATAGTCTGGAGTTAGGATTTTCGAGACATGGTATTGTAGTTATGGGTAGTGTTCCTAATCACCACACCTTGTGATGGGATTCATGTTTCTTGTAGAAGTCGGGATTTATCTAATTCCTTTGGTTTTCCTGGTTTGATGATGGTTAGGGGAAATGAAAATAAAGTTGGGTTAATAGTTTCAGTGAGTTCATAGGTCCTGGAAAGCCATGTGGAGTGGGGGATATTACCTAGAAAAATTACGATGGGGGAGACGTTATTGGATTATGGCTTCCAAAAATATGTCAATGTTACCCACTGAAACTTATTACCTCTCGCATTGTTTTGTGCTTTAGTTTTGAAATCATGGCACTTTTAATTTAAAGTGACATGGTTTAAGAAGAATAATGTTTTTTTCAAATTATTTACAAATAAATATGGAATTTATTCGTTTTATAAAATTGTGGACCTCAATTTTATGAATTTTTTTGAAATTGAAAATGGTGTGATTACACATATTTCGAAAGTATGAACTATATTGATGTTTTTTTTTGAAAAGATTTTCCAATAGGGTTTTCAAAAAAATAAAAATGGTGAATTGATGTGATGAGATGTTTTGAAATTGATGTGAATAAAATAAAAGTGAGTTTATTTATAAATGTTTTTATCTTTCTAAAAAGTTTTGTAATATGTGAGTTGGGATTTTGATCAAGTGGTTAGCGGTATTGAGAAAAAGGATGTATTGGTTAACTGTTTTTTTTTTGAAAATGGGAAAGAATTTTTGTTTTAACCTTTGGTATTTTTGTGAGAAACGACATGCATGGGGTTATATGGGATGATGGATGGTTGATGGCATGACTAGATGAGTGTCGGGATGGATATGTGGAGGGTGCCCGTTGTGGCATAGAAACATGCATGTGTATGGCCCATGGGGTACCATTGGTGGATACGCTGACTGCTGAACCATTTGTTTTCAAATAAATATTTTTAATGAAAAACAAGATGTCTTGATGAATTTTTTCGGTTGGTTTTTATTATGTGTTTTTTTGGAAAATTTTGATTTTGTGGGATGTTTTGAGTGCAAGAACCCCACCTGTTTGAACTATGTTTTTGTATTGTGTTTGGTAAGTAAGCTAGGTAGAAGGACCAGTTAGTAGTCTCCACTGATGTATGTTTCGGAACACCTTTATGATGGATCCCTTAATTTGATTGGATATAGTTTATGGCCCTTTTTTCCAATGGACCAGCTTGGTTGGGTCATTGGGTTCAATCGTTGGATAAGTTACCCCCATTAAGGGTTAGTGCACAACTGATGTGAAACCTGGATTTTTTTTCCATATGAAGACCCTCTATTTGATCAATATAAGAATATTTTTCTTGAGCTTTTTAGATTGAGTCTACATCCTTTCCATTATTAGTTTTTTGTATCGTCTTGTAGTGATAGAGTGATCATGGATGGATTAAAGAGGCCTTAGCTTCATTAGTTTCCTGATTTGTCGAAGGTGGAAGTGGTCTAGGGTTGTTAGCATGGATGAGTATCTGGATGGTGTCTAAGAGGTCCTCTCGATACATCATAGTCTCTTAAAATATGGAGTTCATGTTAATCTACCAGTGTGAGAAATCTGGTCATGATATGATATTGTTACCACTTTCTATAATTGTGTGTTGTTTTTGGGATGTTTTATTAGGCCCCCCTCCATTCATTGTTTATTTCAGTCGCAATGGTCATGTTCGATGAAACGTTGTGATATCATTTTCTCGATTGAACGTAATGTTGAAATTCTTGCAATCCTTTTAGAGTCTCTATTATGTTGGGATAATGTCTGTGGCACCCCGCCATTTTAATACATAACTTTTTATTACATTTTACATACATAGGATCATTAAAGTCTAGTGTATTTGAAATCAGGAACAATAAAACTTGAATACAACATAAAACATTCTTCTAATCCACTTTCAAGGCTTCATCATGTGATCATCTAAAGTACAATTACTGCCATTCTTATCTTGGAGACATACATCAATGCAATGGCTGAGCAGAAGGCCCAGTACGAGTAATCAAGGTAATTAGTGTACTTGTGAAATAAATATGAACTTGAATAACTACATAAAGATATGAGCAATGGAATTATAGGAATATCATAATGAAAAGAAATTGAAATATGAATTGAATCTGCAGATACAACATTTAATTTAGACATTCATGAACATATCACCAAGGTCCATCCCGAAGGGTTCATAAAAATTACCAAGGTTATTCACTAAGGTATTGTGAAACATGTCATCTCTAGAGGTTAAATCTTTACACAATGAATTGGAGAACTATCAAGGAACACTGTCAATATTTCATTACTTACATGTGATCCACATAGATCATAATCAAATATTTCATAAATAACCCATAGAGAATAAATTGAAGGGGTTTCATTTCAATGTCGTGATGTTTTAAAATCTCTTAAAAATAAGATCATTATATCATTTATAACCCATAGAAAGGGAGTGAGGGTTAAATGTATTTCAATTAAAAAATCAAATATATCATATTTATATATTTATTAACCCCCATTGAAATGAAATAGTTCTGGGTATTCACATAATTAAACAAGGGGATTTCGTGAGAGAAAGAGATAGAAATTTTGAGAGGAAATTTCTGCAGCATAACAGCTATATAACATGGTTTTAGAAAACATTGAAAATAGAGGGGACAAGGGTCACCCACTCATAAATAATTCACAATACAACATTGATAATGAATAAGATCATGGTATGGATATTTGAATGACATACCACATGAAAAGGAAAAATTAAAGAAAAGAGAAGATTTGATTTTTTTACGAGAAATTTGGCAGCCTAACGACATCAAATAAAAATTTAGAAAACAAATTGATGAGAGAATAAAGGGTATCTTATAATTTGTACCTGAAATGGGAAGTAATAAAAACATATATGAACATACCCTCAATATAGTGAGATGGAAAATATAAGACACAATATAATAGATGGCATGACTTAAACGAGGAGGGTCAAAGAATCCCTTACCTTGATGAGTTACTTAGAAAGCATGAAGATCAGGAACTTGGGGGGATTGATGGAAACTTGGGAGGACTCCTTGGAATTTAAGGAGACCATAAATTCTTATAGGAGTATTTTTAACTGAATATAATGAGGTAAAGGCTTGGTATTTATAAGATAGGTGAGGGGACAAGTCATTAATGGCCAAGGGACACCTCATCGGTGGTATTGGAAAAACCATAGGCTTGGCCATGGTATTTTCCCATGGTATTGCCCACTTGGTACAACTAATACCATATATTACTATTCATAAGTTGACTAGAATTATTACATAATTATTACATCCTTAATGATGTCATTAAACAACCGAAACTAAAAACTGTATTTTCACTATTCGCCGAAAATTCATTTTTTTCAGAAAAATCCCCATAAATCACCTTAACCTAAAATATATTCATTGAATATAAAAATGAACTCCATTTCATAAAAATAATTTTTTAAATAATTTTAATTTATTTTTAAATTAAAAACACTATTCCCCTGAAAAAACTAATACTTGACTAGTAATTTTTGAAATAGTTATTTACATATTTTATTGAATCACAAAACTTAATCAAAGTGCCTATATTATATTAATACATTATTTAGGTGAGATTAATAATCCATTTGGTCACATTACTAATCCTAAGCGTAAAATTACTATTCATAATTTACTATTCACAAAAAAATTAAGTTGATTTAATGAGATTCTAAATTTATTACTAAACACATTTCTATAAGACCAATTTTTTAAAATATTTACACATCATTAATTATTTAAGGTTTACATAATTATTTTAAAATATCCCCTTTTTTCAAAATTCATCAGTATGCATCCTATATTTATTCGAACATATGAAAAAAACATAAACATCGCCATAGGAAGAAATCACAATTTTATTTATCTCAAAGGATTACACAAAGTAGATACGATCTCATTACATAGCCCCTTAAAACCACAACATAGGACCTATGTATAAGGTGTGCTATGGTGAGATAATCAGAGGGTGGCTCGGCCAATATTGCTCTATTAGTGATTTCTATAAGCTTGAACTTCACCCGAAGGCGATTCCTCTCCTGCATCACATGATGAAGTTCAGCTTGGGTTTGTTCTAGAGCAAATCCTAGTGGTGCTATCTTCTTCCCAAGTTTCTTTATATGGGCTTCAATCGGCCCGAGACTACTAAATGAGGCCATCAAATCTTCTTTCTATATTAATTAACCAAGATCACTTGTATTTAGGGACAACAATCGCAACATTTAGCTTCCAACAATCATACTTTCCAATGGTCATATACCTATCAAAACACAAAGACATCATTTTGATTATACTCACATCATTAATTAATGTAATTAATTCTGTTGAGTATGAACTTAAATAACACAAAAAATTAGGAAACAAAAATTAATTCAAAATTTCGGGTCGTTACATTCTTCCCCCCCTTATGAAATTTTTTCCCTGAAATTTTAACTCGTATGCTCATAAATGAAAAGGTGTGGGTACTTCTGCCATATAGAATCTTTTGGTTCCCACATGGATTCTTCATATTTGTGGTTTCTCTACAACACCTTAACAAGGTGGGTTGTCTTGTTGTGTAGAACCCTGTCTCTACAATTCAATATCTTCATCGGATTCTCCTCATAAGAGATTTCATGTTCTAGTTATACCACCTTTGAGTTTAGTACATGTGAAGGGTCAGGTATTTCCTTCCTCAAGAGGGATACATGGAAGAAATCATGAACTTGTGCTAGATTTTGAGGAAGTGCAAGCCGATAGGCCACTGCTCCCACGCGATCATGGATTTCGAAGGGGCCAATGTACATAGGGATGAGATTCCCTTTCTTCCCAAACCTCACAACTCTATTAAAAGGTTAAATTTAAAGAAATACCTTGTCACTGACATCAAACTCCAAGTCCCTTGGACGTTTTTTGGAAAATCTATTTTGCCGAATCTGAGCAGCCTTAATGTTTTGTTGGATGGAATGGAATTTTTCTGTCATCTCTTGCACAAGATCAGGCCCAAGAAGCTTTCTCTCACCAGCTTCATACCAACAAGTAAGAGTTCTACATCGCATCCTATATAGAGCTTCATAGGGTTCCATTTGAATGCTCGAGTGGATGATGTTGTTGTAAGAGAACTCAACTAAAGGGAGATGTTGATCCCATCAACCCTTAAATTCCATTGATCACATTTTCAGCATGTCCTTGAGTGTCTAAATTGTCCTTTCAGATTGGCCATCATTTTGGGGGTGATAGGCCATACTGAAATACAATTCAGTTCTCAGAGCTTGTAGAAGACATCTCTATAATTTTGATGTGAACCTTGGATCACTGTCAGATACTATATAAAGTGGGACTCCATGCAGCCTTACCACTTCCTTCATGTAAATCATTCCAAGTTAATCAAGAGTGAAATCTTCCCTAAAAGATATAAAATGGGCAGTCTTGGTGAGAGGGTCCACAATAACCCATATCGCATTGTTTTCTTTGGATGTTCTCAGAAAACCAGTGATGAGGTCTATAGTGATATTATCCCACTTCCATGCTGGTATGAGTAGTGGTTGTAATACCCCTTTAGGAAGTTGTCTCTTTTCCTTCACTTGCTGACATACTGGGCACCATGAAGTGTATTCATCAATCTCCATTTTCATATTATCCCACCATAATGATCACAAAGGTCCCTATACATTTTTGTGCTTCCATGATGTATAGATAATGTAGACCTATGAGCTTTATCCATCAGCTCCTTTATTTCCGGAATAGATAGTACACATAGTCATGTACGAAATCTCAGTACTCCTACTTGATCAATGTTGAACTCAGGAAACTTTGCATCCTTTACAACCACAAACTTCTCTTGTGAAAAAGGATCTTATTTCTAAGCCATCCTGATCTTCTCTTGTAATGATGGTTGAGAATTAATTTGGGTTAGGGTTGATGATGTCCCATTACTTATAATTCCCATTTCCAGCTTTACTAGGTCATTGATCAAAGGATATTTTTTAATACTCATCATGTAATGAACAAATGGGTATTTCCTACTTAATGCATCAGCATCATTTAATGCTCTTCTAAGGTGATAATGAATTGAACAATCGTAGTATTTAAGATGTTCCAACCATATCCATTGTCTCATGTTCAGTTCTTTTTTGGTTAGAATATACTTCAAACCTTGATGGTCTATCTGTATATCACATTTCTCACCATAAATATAGTGCCTCCATATCTTCAGAGAAAAAATGACTGCAGCCAGCTCCAGATGATGCGTGGGATAATTATACTCATGAATCTACAACTATCGAGATTCATAAGCAATGACCTTGTCATTTTTCATGAGGACACACCCAATCCCTTTTAGAGATGCATCACTAAAAATAACAAGTCCTTCTCCACTTGAGGGTAGTGTTAACACACGTGCAGTAACAAATATATTCTTCATCTATTGGAAACATTCCTCACATTCCTTTTTCCAGATGAACTTGACCCCTTTTTGAGTTAACTTGGTTAATGGATTATAATGTCATGAAATATTCTTGACAAACCTCTTATAAAATCATGCTAATCCAAGAAAACTATGAATCTTAGTTATTTTTGTAGGTTGAGGCCAATCCTCTACAAATTTTGTCTTTGTAGGGTCAATTGTGATTTCCTCATTGGATATAATGTTCCCAAGGAAACTGACTTGTTGTAACCAGAATTCACATTTACTGAACATTCCAAAAATCCTCTCCTTCTGTAGAGTTTTCAAAATAACCCTCATTTGATCTTCATTCTCCATGTGACATTTGGAATATATCAGAATATCATCAATAAAAACTACCGCAATGTTATCAATGTAGTCCTTAAAGACTCTATTCATCAAATCTATAAAAATAGCAGATGCATTAGTTACTCCGAAGGGCATAAAAATAAACTCATAATTCCCTTATGTTCATCGGAAGGCAGTTTTTGGAAATTCTTCTTTCTTCACCCTCCATTGATGATAACCATATTGAAGGTCAGTCATAGAGAAAAATTGAGCCCCATGAAATTAGAAAAATAAGCCATCAATTCATGGAAGAGGGTATTTGTTCTTCACTTTGATCCCATTCAGTTCTATATAATCAATGCATACCCACATCGATCCATCCTTATTCTTCACAAAGAGAATATGTTCTCCCCAATGAGACACACTTTGTCAGATAAACCCCTTCTCCAAAAGATCTTGGAGTTGTTTCTTTAATTCCTCCAGCTCCACATTTTCTTTCATATATGGGGTATTTGATATCAGATGAGATCCAGGTATGATTTCGATGGATAACTCTACCTCTCATTCTATGGAAGGTCTAGCAAAATCCTCCAGAAATACATCAACGTTTTCTTGGCTGATGGGGACATTTTCTATCATCAAACTCTCGTATCCTTCATCTTCTTCACTGATCAACTCCATAAAAAATTATATAGGGTGTTATTTTAGACAGATACGAGGTTGAGATATCTCTCCTTCGAAGATAACTATAGGTTTTTTATTCAAGACTACTATTATTACCCTGCTTCTGCAATTGATCATAGAATTATACTTTGAAATCCAGTCCATCCCTAGTATAATGTTGAATTCTAGCATGGGAATTACTACTAGATTTGAGATAATATTGTGCTCACTAAATAAATAATAGAGTTTCGAAACACTGGCGATTCTTTGATAGTCCTACCAGGAGTCTTTACTAACAACACTACTATCAGAAATTCAGGGGTTGATACTAAATTCCATGAAAACATGGAGGAAATAAAGGAATGTGTATAACCAGAATCAAGAAAAGTACATGATAGCTTTGAGAGGACAAAAAGAGAACCTACTACCACATCATTCGGGGCATCGAATTCAGCAGTCTTGATAGCAAAATCACAGCCTTGATAACTTGGCATTTGCTGAGGCTGATGGTGGTTCCCCTCCATTTCCCTAGGATTTGGACAATGATTGGAAAAGTTCCCATGTTTTCCACACTTGAAGCACTGGACATTAGGTAGGGCATGCACCATCATCCCCTAATCATTTGTGTTTGGAAGTGGAGGTTTCACCTCACCATTAAAATTCCTCACAATGTGGACATCTCTGCCACACTTGTAGAACTTCCCACTCCTGAACATGCAGTTCCCTGAATTCTTCTTCTCACATTTATTACACGTGGGATGTTGCACTTTCTTTCCTCCTCTTCTGTGATCAAACTTCCTCCCATAGCTGGGCTCCATTAATCTCTTCTTGGCATTGGATTTATGAGACCACAACCTCTAACCAAACTCCAGCTTGACATTCATCACACTCAACACGATCTCCTCGTAGATATCATAATCTCGATTGGCTAAATTCTTCCGCAGATGAGGTCTCAGTCCATTGAAGAATCTATCGACATTACCGTTTGGACCCGTGAAAAATCAATAGCTATATCATTAAAGCCTTGTTACGTTCATCTCGTAGATTCCCATATATTCATTCTCCTTCTGCTTCTTCTCGAGAAACTACTTCTCCATTATTGTTCTCATGGAACGAGGAAAATGCATACTGAAAAAGGTCCCTCTGAACTCTTCCCACTCCATATGTTCAACTTCTACTCTTTGCCTCATGTTTTTGATCAGTTCCCACCACTGACCAGCTTCTCCCCCTAAGCGATAGATAGCCAGGGTGACCTTCTCTTGATCTGAATAATGTAGAATAGAAAAGATCTTATCTATGGAGATGATCCTTTTCTTCGAAATCAATGGGCCAGTCGATCCACTAAAGGTTAGTGGTGGTTGGAGCATAAAGGAATCAACAGATTGTTATTCCCTTCATGGTGAGATTGGCCTCTCACCTTGATTCAAGTTATTACTCATAACGTGAGTCATTTGTTTCATCATTCTCATGAATGTTTCCATTTTGGCTTCCATTGGAGAGCCATCAGTGCATGGTCCACTATGGTCACCATTTGCATAGTTCCTACTATTGCTATCCATTTTCTAAAAGAATAAAATCTTAGTGAAGAAATTTGTTTCATTTACGAATCTTTTAACTAAAAAGTATTTTACATCATAAAACATCATTCTTAAACAATTATATTTCTCTATAATTCCTTCATAATGATTCATAAAAACCTTGTGATTAACCGAACATATCACCCTGGAGTGTCATATCCAAGAGTGCAGCAAGGCCCATTATCGTGCACTAGTTCCCATTAATGTCTATCTCAAAGCAATGTTTTCAGGTTTTACCCCTATGTATATCTATGATTGAGCTGCCTCTACATACTCATATCCAGACATGGATGTATTTTATTGATAAACCACTTTCTCAATACTCACCAAAATACCAGAAAGTATTCCCTATATTAAAAAGTTTCTATAGGTTTCATCCTAATTTTTTTATAGCCTATTTTTTATAAAAACCTAAACTATCCTTTGATACCAACTGTGGCACCTCGCCTTTTTAATACATAACTTTTCATTTCATTTTACATATAGAGGATATTTAAAGTCTAGTGTCTTGGAAATCATGAACAATAAAACATGAATACAACATAGAAAATTATTCTAATTCACTTGTAAGGCTTCATCATAAGGTCATCCTAAGTAAAATTACTGCATTTCATATCCTAGAGACATACGTCAAAGGAAAGGGTTCGCAGAAGGCACAGTAAGGGTAATCAAGGGAATCAGTGTACTTGTGAAATCGATAAGAACTTGAATAACAACATAAAGTTAATATAAATGGATGTATAAGAATAACATAATAAAAATAACAAGAAATATAACTTGAATATGTGGATAGAAAATTTCATTTTGACATTCTGGAACATATCACAAAGGTCCATCCCCAAGGTGTCATAAACATTTCCAAGGTTATTCAGCAAGGTATCGTGAAACTTGTCATCTTTAGAGATTATATCTTTACCCAATGCATTGGAGTACTATCAAGGTGCACCAATAATATTACTTTACATAAATTTTAGCGACATATATCATAATCAAGAATTTCATAAATAACTCATAGATAATAAAATAATGGGTTTCATTTCAAACTCGTGACATTTTAAAAGCTCTTAAAAACAAGATATTTATATCATTTATAACCCATGGAAAGGGAGAGAAGGTTATTTGTATGTCAATTCTAGAATCAAATATATCATCTCTATATATTTATGAAAACCCATATAAATGAAATAGGTATAGGTATTAACATAAATAAATAAGGGGATTTTTTGAGAGAAAGAGATAGAAATTTTGAGACGAAATTTCTGCAGCATAATGGCTATATAACATGGTTTTAGAAAACATTGAAAGGATAGGGGACAAGGGTCACCCACTCATAAATAATTCATAATATAGTATGGGTACTGAATAAGATCATGGTATGGACATTTTATTGACATACCAAATGAAAAGGAAAAATGAAAGAAAAGAAAATATGCGATTTCTTTTACGAGAAATTCGGTAGCCTAACGACGTCACAAAAAAATTATGAAAACAAATTCATGAGAGAAGAAAGGGTATCTCATAATTTGGACATGAAATGGGCAGTAATAAGAAAATATAAGAACATACCATAAAAAAATATATTTAAAATATAAGACACAACATAATGATGTTTTGACTTAAAAGAGGTGGGTGAAAGAATCCGTTACCTTGAAGAGTAACTTCGAAAGCTTGAAGGTCGGGACCTTGGGAGGCTTGAGGGAACCTTGGGAGGACTCCTTGGGAGGGAAGGAGACCAGAATATAATTTAAGAGGATTTGGAAATGAAAATAATGAGGTAAAGGCTTGGTATTTATATGATAGGTGATAGGACAAGTCATTAATGGCCAAGGGACAACTCATCTGTGGTATTGGAAAAACCATGGGTTTACCCATGGTATTGGAAAAACCATGGGCTTGCCAATGGTATTGGAAACACCATGTGCTTGCCCATGGTGTTTTCACATGGCATTGTCCACATGGGACACCACATACCTTATATTACTATTCATAAGTTGACCATAATGAATACATAATTATCACATCATTAAGGATGTCATTAAACACCCGAAACTAAAAACTGTATTTTCACTATTCATCAAAAATTCATTTTTTCAGAAAAATCCCCAAAAGTCACCTTATCCTAATATCGATGCTTTGAATACAAAAATGTACTGCATTTTATAAAAATAATTTTCTAAATATTTTTAATTTAATTTTTAATTACAAAATACTATTCACCCGAAAAAAACTAATACATGACTAATAATTTCTAAAACTATTATTTACCTATTTTATTGTATCACATTACTTAATCAAGGTGCCTAAATTATATTAATACATTATTTAAGTGAGATGAATAATCCATTTGGTCATATTACTAATCCTAAGAGTAAAATCACTATTCATAATATACTATTCACAAAAAATTATGTTGATTTTATTAGAATGTAAATTTCTTAATGAAAAAATTTCCAGAAAACCATTTTTTGAAAATCATTACACATCATTAATTATTTAAGGTTTACATAAATATTTTAAAATATCTCCTTTTTTCAAAAATTTTCAGTATACATCCTATATTTATTCGAACATCTGAAGGAAAATACGCAAACTTCACCATAGGAAGAAATCACAATAATATTTACCTAAAAGGATTACACAACACAGCTACAATATAATTACATATCCCCTTATAACCCCAGCACATGACCTAAGTGTAAGGTGTGCTAAGGAGAGAGAATCCAAGGGTGGCTCGGAAAATATTTCCCAAGTAGTGATTTCTATAAGCTTGAACTTCTCCCGAAGGCGATTCCGCTCCAGCTTGACATGATGAAGTTCAGCATGGGTTTGGTCTAGAGAAAAGACCAGTGGTGCTACCTCCTTCCCAAGATTCATCAGATGGGATTTGATCGGCCTTAGACTACTGGATGAGGCCATCTAATCTTCTTTCTGTATTAAATAACCAAGATCACATGTATTTAGAGACAACAATTGAAACATTTATTTTCCAACGATCACATTCACCAACAATCATATAAACGTTGAAACCCAATGGTCTAATTTTAATTATAATCACATCATTAATTAATGAAAATAGTTTTGTTGAGTATAAACTAAAATAAGACACCAAATTAGGAAAAAAAATTCCTTCAAAATTTCGGGTCGTTATAATGTCTCCATTGTAAAAACCTCAAAATCTTCCATTTTAGAGGAAGATGAATATATGTGTTCATTACTTCAATAGTTTCTCAATTAAAGAAACAAGGTGTCATGTGTGTGCATATTCTAAGCACTTTTTTATGTGAAATATCGGGTTAGGGTAAATTGATTTTGGAATGTGTTATGTATTGGCAATCTTATTGGGGATTGCACTGTAGTTTTTGGTGGCACCGAAAGAAGAATTCTCATTCAGGGGGTTTCCAAAGACTAACTGTGATGCCAAAAATGCTTCAATAATTTGAGCTCTAAACATAGGTCTTGGAGAGAAGCTGTCCCATAATCAGGGGAAATCCTAGGGTCGTTTAGACCCCTGAACAAAATACTATCCTTAGGATGAATGATAGGAAGATTTTAAAATTATGGTGTCATCATCTTTTTTATGTTCTTCCTATTCATGGGATATATGTGGAGGGACATGTACCCATGACATTGCCCAATGTTATAACATCCCCATTTGGTTTCCATTGAGTCTTTAGAGAAAGGTTTGATGTTTGGCTAGATGGGTTGAGAGCATAGTTTGTGCTAGGTTATTAGTGACCATGCCACAAAAAATGATATAGATAGATGGATCCCCACTATTAGTGCAGGGTTTCCTAAACCGTACGGCTAACCATGTGTTCATCCCAACTCTTTAAATTTTGTGGTCTTTCTGTATCTACCTGTGCTGTTCGGTTAAGATGGTTGGATCTTATGGTGGGGATACCCACTAGAGTCTTATATAAGTTCATTTGTAATAGTCTGATGGAAGTATACACTTTGAACTAGGGATTCCATTCAATACTCCCCTATTAGTGTTATGATTTTGTCTCGGAAAAAATATAGGTTGTCTCTTATTGTGGGGAGCCTATTTTTGTTCCCCCATGCTAGTAACTCAGATTTAACCATGGTCTTGGCTTGGAGGTAGGTAGTCTCGTTCAGAGCTATCATGCTACTTACATATTCATTAGGTAAACATTGAGATTGGAGAGAGCCCAATGGATTAGTTATAGAAATGTAAATGTAACCTTATTCGATGATATTTTTTTGGGTAAATTGCTTGAACCTTGATCATATTGTGTTTAGGTTTTTTATATTAGGATAAAGAAAGAATGTTCTTGATTGTTTCATTAATGTGGTGTATTCTTAGTTTTTTATGGTATTTCACCATTAATTGATCACTGCATGTGTTTTGGCCATTGGGGGAGAAACCAGGCAAGGGAGTGCCTCTTGGTTTCTAAGTTGGGTTTGGTTGTTGCTTTGGCCTTGCTGTGAATTCCCAGGGTGGAATGTTTTCATGGTGGGGAGAATTGTCACATGCATAATGTATCATAATTTTTTTTAAATTTAATTTCTATTATTTGGAGGGCGGGTTTACCATCTATTTTTGAACGAATGGATAAGTTTTCATGATTTGGGACAAACCGTGAGTCCAATTCCAGATTTAAAATTAAATTTTGATTCCTATATAACTCCTTAATTTTAAAACATTTCTCATCCATTCCAATTCCTACTTGGAAACCACTTACCTAGTAACACCACCATACCAATTTTTACCATTTATGAATCGATAATCATGGGGGATATGGTTTTTTAAGGGATTGGGATTTCCCAATAGTACATTTACTACATTAAAATTATTTTTAATTCATTAATAACACCTTTAATATATTTTTTTGTTCAGTGAATAAAACTCTCACACAAGACCACATAACAAAG
The DNA here is from genome assembly GCA_963277665.1 of Viscum album. NCBI lineage: Eukaryota > Viridiplantae > Streptophyta > Magnoliopsida > Santalales > Viscaceae > Viscum > Viscum album. The sequence goes on from OY728131.1 coordinate 1,550,991,030, forward strand.
GCGCTCCCCCATGCTCTCTTCACCCTCATTGGGCCTCAGTTTCATCGCGAATTGAAAAGAAAATACCCTAAATTTCTCAAATCTCCATGATTTTAAGAGGTAAATTTATTATTTCATTAATCCTTAATTTCTTTCTCTTTTCACTCATTATAGTTCGTAAATGTTCTCATAACCCTTGTTTGAATCTCCCTTTAATGGTTGGGTGTTTTAAAATTAAGATACTGGTGTATTTGTGGTGATTTCTTCAATATTTTTCAAGGTAATTGATTCCTTCTTGGTTTCTTCCTTTTCCCTTAGGGTCTCCTCCCTCTTTCATTATGTTCTAAAATGTCCAGAATTTAGGGTTCGAACCAAGGGTTTGATTAGGTGTCGTTTTGTAAAATATTATGGTCTAGGGCTAGATTTATCTTCCTTATGGTGATGCGGTGGTCGGTTGATGTTCTACACCATGTTTTGAGGGATTCGACAATTTCGGTAGATGATTCCATGTACAACCATTTTATGATGAGTTAACTTTCTTGGTTTATTAATTTTGTATGTTTAAAATCTATTGTGTGTGGTGCGAAAACTATTTTTGATGGATTTGGTAAGTGTTTAATTTTATAGTTTCATATTTTTCTTGTAATTGGGTTCTTTTCATGCGTGTATCTTGGGGAAATATTTGGGTGTATTTTTTAACATATTAAAATGATTTATTAGTGCTGAAAGGGGTTGAAAAAACTGGTTTGTTAATTACTTAATGTCATAAGGGCTTTGTATGGGGGTTTTTAATGGTTTTAATGTGTGAAACCATGTTTTACTTCATGAATGTGATTTGTGAAAACATGTGTTTTTCATGTGTACCTTTTTTGGTATTATTTGAGGTATTTGTATAAAACATGGGGGTGGTTTAATAAAAGTTTTTAGGGATGAAAGTTATTTTTTGGATTGTTATTTTTATGTTTTTGGTCTTCAATGACGAGTTTGAAATGTGTTTTGTATGCAAACCATGGTTGTACCTCTTGGGTTGGTTTTATGAAAAAATTATAAAAAAAATTGAGTTACAGAAAGTGTGAAATGGTTGCGTATCTACTTTTTTGGTCATGGTATTTTCCTAAAATGAGTTTTTGAAACATTAATTTTTCAGTTCTGTTGTAAAACATTTTGGTAATGTTTTGTAATTTGTCGAGGTGATTTATGAAATTGTGATGTTGGTGTGAAACATGTTTTTAGGTAATTTTATGTGAGTGTGATGTGAATAATAGACTTTCGTTATGAAAAGGGAATAATGTAACATCTGAGTGGGTGGTTATATTATATTTATCATCTTGGGAATGATTTTATAAAATTGTTTACAGATTTGTTGAATTGTAAAAGATGTGAAAAATGTGTTGTGGGATATTTTTTGTATGAGTATGATTTAAAAATTCATTTGAATGAAAAAGTGGATTTTTAGACTTTTGTGGAATACATGTGAGGTTTTTGGTGAATTTGTGCTGTGAAAATGATATTTTAATGTTTCAAGTATATTTCATGACTTGTTGAACATGTCTGAGCAAAATGGAAAAACCCGAGTATCTTGGTGGGTGGACGTGTACTAAAATGCTAGTGAATCTATGGGTCTTGGCATCAATTTCACTTAGAATGACTGACACATTCAACTATAAATAAACTATGAAGATGATGATTGGGGACCAATATGTTGTGGGTATGTTCCCAACTAGTGGCTCATGCACGAGAACAGATATTTTGATGGTTACTCTCACCAAGATAAGAGGTACTTGGGACCCACAATGAGCTGGTTCCTAGGGGTTATTTCCTATAGATTATCCTCATAATATCATTCATACATACCATTGGCATGTGATATATTTATTAGGAAAATTCAGTAGCTTTGGCAAGTATTTTAAAAGTTTTGATTCTTTAAATTAGCCCACAAGAAAACTAATTTTTTTAGTTGCATATTTTCGAAATTGTAACTAGAAATTACATGTTTCTGAAAACTTCCATGATTTTTTTTTGAATGTTTATCGCATGGAATCAGTTAGTCGTGGTAACCTAATAGGCATTGTCTCACACTTTAATTACACCCTTGGGAGTAAGTAGACGTGGATATTTTTTTTGTTGCTGGTTGGGTACAGTTTTTAGTTCATCTTGTCTGTGTTTCAAGCAGTTCCTTGGTGGTGAAGTCTTGTGGAGATGGTTTAAGGGAAGTACCCCTTCCCATGAGGGTTGTGGGGCTATTTAATTTTGTTTTGTACCTTTGTTATAGTCATGTTGAGTTGTTTTATAATATGTAATTCAGTACTTAATTTTTTTAAAGATTATTTGGTTTGAAAAATCTTGATTCGTTTTATTGGAAACTTTTGTTGTTTTAAGATTATAAACTAGGGTAAATCGGTTACAATTATCATTTTATGATACTCAGGCACTTGATTCAGCCCGTGTAGATCAGGAACGCAATTTGGGCCTTATCGCGGGCCGATTTGGGCACCGGTTTATGTGGGGATCATATTTGGTTCGTGACAAAATTGTATTAGAGGAGGTTCGCCCTCTTCGGGTTATATTATTTGGGGAAAATTCGGGATAGTCGGAAGTTTGGATTTTAGGGACATGGTATTCCAATTATGGGTAGTATTCCTGATCACCAAACCTCATGATGGGATTCAAGTTTCTTGGAGAAGTCGGGATTTATCTAAGTCATTCGGTTTTCTTGGTTTGATGATGATTTGGGGAAATGAAATTAAAGTTGGGTTAATAGTCTCAGTGAGCTCGCAGGGCTTGCAAAGCCATGTGGAGCCGGGGTTATTCATTAGAACACTCTCTATGAAGGAGAAGTTATTGAAATATGGCCACAATCCATATGTCCATGTCCCCCACTAAAACTGATTTCCTCCCACATTTTCTTTTCTTTAGTTTTGAAATCTTGGCACTTTGGTTTTATAGTGACTTGGTTTTAAGAAGCATAAATTGTTTGTGAAATGATTTTAAAATAAAGAGGGAATGGTATGGTTTATTAAATGGTGGAACTAAATTTTTATAATTTATTTGAAATTGAAAATTGCGTACTCACACGTCTTTTGAAAGCATGAAGTATATTGAGGTTGGTTTTGAAATGATTTTTCCAATAGAGTTTTCTAAAAAATAAAATGGTGTTTTAGTGGGATGAGATGTTTTGAAATTGATGTGAATATCTTGAAAGTGAGTTCCTTTCTAAATGATTGTGTCTTTCTAAATTTTTTTGTAAGATGTGAGTTTGTATTTTGATCTTGTGGTTTGAGGTTTTGAGAAAAAGGATGTGTTGGTTGACTGTTTTGGTTTTGAAAATAGAAAATAATTATTCTTTTAACCTTTTTTATTTTCATGAGAAACCACATTCATGGTGTTATATGGGATGATGGATGGTTGATGGAATTAGTAGATGTCTATCAGGATGGATATAAGGAGTGTTCCCGGTGTGGCTCAAAAACATGCACATGTATGGCCCATGGGGTACCATTGGTGGATGCGCTAACTATTGAACCATTTGTTTTCAAAGAAATGTTTATAAAGAAAAACGTGGTTTCTAGATGAATTGTTTGGGTTGGATTAAATTATGTGTATTTGGAATAAAATTTTTGTTGTTGGATGTTTTGAGTCCAAGAATCCCTCCTTTTCGAACTGTGTTTTGGGTTTGTGTTTGGTTGGTAAGCTAGGTAGCAAAACCGTTAGTAGTTTCCTCTAAGATATGTTTTGGGACACCATTATGATGGTTACCTTCATGTGATTGGATCTGGTTTATGGAACTTTATAACCAATGGACAATCTTGGTTGGTTCCTTGAGTTCAATCTTTGGATAAATTACCCCCATTAAGGGTTAGTGCACAACTGGAGTGAAACCCAGATTGTTTTTCCATTTGAAGACCCTCTAGTTGTTCAATATAAGAATTATTTTTTATGATATTTTTATATTTAGTCCACACCCTTTCCATTATTGGTTTTGGGTATCCTCTTGTATCGGGAGAGTGATCATGGAATGTTTAAAGAGACCTTAGCTTCTTAAGTTTCTTGATGTGTCAAAGGTGGAAGTGTTCTAGGGTTGTTAGCATGGATGAGTATCTGGATAGTGTCTAAGAATTACTCTCTGTCCTTCGCAGTCTCTTAGATGAAGGGGTTCACATTAAACTACTAGTGTGAGAAATCTGGTCATGAGATTATATTGAGGCTAGTTTATAGAATTGTGTGTTGTTTGGGGATATTGTATAAGGTCCCCCTCCATGCATTATTTATATCAGCTGCAATGGTCATGTTTGGTGATGCCTTGTGGTGTCTTGTGCTCGATCGAATGTTAAGGTGAGCATCGTGCAATACTATGATAGTCTCTGTTATGTTGGGAGTATGTCTCCCTTGGAAAAACATCAAAATCTTCCATTTTAGAGGAAGGTGAGTATAGTTATTCTTTACATCTATTGATTCTCACCAGAAGAAACAAGGTGTGATGTGTGTGATTCTTATAATACATTATTTCAGTGAAATATTGGGTTATAGTAAAATGAGTTTGGAATGTCTTATGTATTGGAAATATTATCAGGGATTCATGTGCAGTTTTTGGTGACACCGAAAGAAGAATTCTCATTCTGGGGGATCCCAAAGCCTAACTGTGATGCCAAAGATGCTTCAATCTTTTGAACTCTAGACATAGGTCATTGAGAGAAGCTAGATAATAATCAGGGGAAATCCCAAGGTTGTTTAAGTCCATGTACAAAGTCTTATCCTTAGTATGAAAGATAAGAAGATTTTAAACCTATGGTGTCATCATCTTTTTTCTGTTGTTCCTGTTTGGTGGAAATAGGTGGAGGGACTTGTACCCATGTCATCGCCCAATGTTATTCCATCACCTTTTGGTTTCCATTGAGTCTTTGGAGAAAGGATTGATGTTTTTCTGGATAGGTTGATAGCATGTTTGGCGCTTGCTCAGTTGTGAATACTCCTTGGAAAACCATGTGGATAGAAGGATCCCACAAATAGCGCATGGCTTCCCAAAATGTGCGGACTAACCATGTGGTCATCCTAACTCTTTAAATTTTGTGGTCTTCCGGTATCTTCCCATGCTGGTCGGTTAAGATGGTTGATTATTATAGTGTGGATATCCACTATGAGTATTATATAAGATATTTTGCAATGATATGATGGATGTATACCCTTTTTACCAGGGATTATATTCAAGGGTTTCCCTGTTAGTGTTCTGATTTTGTCTCATAAAAAATATTGATTGTCTATAATGGTGGGGATACTATTTTTGTTCCCTCGTACTAGAAAATCTAATTTACCCATGGTCTTGGATTGGCGGTAGGTAGTATCATTTCGAGCTATTAAAAAAACTACATATTCCTTGGGTAATCATTGAGATCGGAGAATGACCAGTGGTTTAGATGTAGAAACATAAGTGTAACCTTATTCAATCTTGTTGTTTGTTTGGGTAAATTGATTGACTCTTGTTCAGATTGTGTTTGAGGATTTTTCTTTTTGGATAAATCATGAATGTGCTTGATTGTTTTAGGAAAGTGGTGTAAGTTTAGTTTTTGAGGGTTTTTATTCTTTAATTGATTACTAGAGGTGTTTTTTCCTTTGGGGGTGAAACCTAGCAAGGGAGTACCTCTGGGTTTCACAATCGGGTTTGGTTGTTGCTTTGCCCTTGCTGTGACATTTTGTGACAGAATTTTTTCATGGTGGGGATAATTGTCACATAAATAACATCTTTTGAAGTTATTTTTATTTTAACTTCTATTATTTCTTTTTTTGGGGGTTTCCCATCTATTTTTGAAAGAATGGGCGAGTTTTCATGGTTTAGGCCAAACCGTGAGACCAAATCAAGATTTAAAAATAACTTTTCATTCCTTTATAACACCTTCAGTTTTCAAATTTTTTTTCCTATTCCAATTCCAACTTTGCATCAACTGACCTATTAACACCACCATATTAATTTTTACCATTTATGAATCGATAATCATGGTGGATATGGGTTTTTATTTAATAGATTGGCCATTCCCGAAATCCCATTTCCTGCATTAAAATTATTTTTATTTATTTAAAATCTCCTTCAATATTAATGTTTTTTCGGTGATTCCAACTCTCCATAGAGACCATAAACCTAAGGCGCTCCCTGATTTTCTCTTACCCCTAATTGGACCTATGTTTCATCACGAATGTGGATGAAATTTTTCTAAATTTCTCAAATCTCTATAATTTGATGGGGTAAATTGATTATTTCATTAATCCTTCATTTATCCCTCTTTTCCCCCAATACAGTTCATAAATGACCTCCTAAACATTTTTCTGATATCTCTTTACTGGTTGGCTATTTTCAAATTTAGATACTAGTGTATTTGTGGTGATTTCATCAATATTTTTCAAGGTAAGTGATTCCTTCTTGGTTTCTTCCTTTTCCCTTAGGGTTTCCTCCCACTCTCATTATGTTCTAAAATGTACATAAGTTAGGGTTCAAACCTAGGGTTTTATTTGGAGTAATTTTTGGCTAAATATTGTGGTCTAGGGTTGATTGTCTTCCTTGTGGTGCGGCGGGGGTGTAGTTGTTGTTTTGCACCATGTTTTGAGGGATTCGACACTTTCGGTAGGTGATTCCATGTATAACCATTTTATGACGAGTCATCTTTCTTGGTTTATTAATTTAGTATGTTTAAAATATGTTTTTAGTGGTGAGAAAACTATTTTTAATGTATTTGGTTTTGTGTTTAATTTTGTAGTTTCATTTTTTCTTGGAATTGGGTGTTTTTCATGCGTGGCTCTTGGGGAAATGTATGAGTGATTTTATAACTTATTAAATTAATTTAATAATGTTGAAAGGGGATGAAAATTTTGGTTTGTTAATGCCTTAATGTCATGTGGGCTATGTATGGGGTTTTTGAATGGTTTTATGGTGTGAAACCATGTTGTACTTCTTGAATGTGATTTGTGAAAACATGTGTTTTTCATGTATACCATTTATGGTATTGATTGAGGTATTTTTATAAAACTTGGGGGTGGTTTAATAAATGTTTTTAGGGATGAAAATTCTATTTTTTATTGTTATTGGTATGATTTTGGTCTTGAATTAGGGTTTTGAAATGGGTTTTGTATGCAAACCATGGTTGTACCTCTTTGGTTGGTTTTGTGAAAAATGTAAATGAATTAATGAGTTACACATTGTGTGAAATGGTTGCATATGTACTGTTTTGGGGATGGTATTTTCATAAAATGTTTTTTTGAAACCTAAAGTGGTCAGTTATGTTGTAAAACATTTTGGTAATGTTTTTTAATTTGTCAAGGTGATTTATGAAATTTTGAAGTGGGTGTGAAACCGGTTTTTGGGTAGTTTTGAGTGAGTGTCATGTGAAAAATGGACTCCTACTATGAAAAGGGTATTATCTAACATGTGGGTGGGCTGTTATGTGATGTTTAGAATCTTGGGATATATTTTATAAAAAATTTATCAAATTTCTTGAATTGTGAATGATGTGAAAATTGTGTGTTGAGTTTTTTTGGTGTGAGTATGATTTCAAAATTCATTTTAATGAAAAAATGGATTTTTAGACTAGTGTGGTATAAATGTGGGATGTTTGGTGAATTTGTGACGTGAAAATGATATTTTCATGTGCAAAGTATATTTCTTGACTTGTTGAACCGGTATGAGGACAATGGGAAAACCAATGTATCTAGGTTGGTTGATGTGTACAATAATGCTAGTGAATCTATGAGGTTTGGCCTTAGTTTCACTTTTCAAGATTGATTCTTACAACTCTAACTAAACTATGATGATGATTGTTGGGGACCACTAGATTATGGGTATTTCTCTACTAGTGGCTTGTGCCCAAGAATAAGTATTGTGATGGTTACTCTCACCGAGATATGAGGTACTTGGGACCCACAATGAGCAAGTTCCAAGGGGTTATTTCTTATTTTTGGTGCTCATTAGATCCTTTATACATACTGTCGGCATAAGGTATATTTGGATGGAAAAGTTAGTAGCTTTGGAATGTATTTTAAATGTTTTGATTCTTTAAATTATCCCACTTGAAAACTTATATATTTAGTTGCATCTTTGACAAATTGTAACTAGAAATTACATGTTTTTGAAAACTTGCATGCTTTGAATCATTGAATGTTAATAGCATAGAACCATTTAGTGGTGTTATCCTACTGGGAATTTTCTCACACCCTACTTACTCCCTTGGGTGTAAGTAGACTTGGTTATTTTTTGTTGTCGCATGTTGGGTACATTTTTTAGTTCCAATGGATCAGGTTTCTAGGTGTTCCTTGGTGGGGAAGTATTGTGGAGATGGCTTGAGGGTGGCTCCCCATGCCATGAGGGTTCTTGGGCTATTTTATTTTGGGTTTTTTCCCTTTTTATAGTGTTGTTGAGTTGTTTTAAAATATTTTATTCAGTTCTGATTTTTTAATGAATTTTTTGTTGGAAAAATTCAGATTCTTTTTATTGGATTTTTTTGTTGTTTTATGTTTATAAACTCAGGTAAATAGTTCTGAATTCTCATTTTATGATACTCGGGAACTTATGTCAGCCCATGGGGATGAGGAATGACCATCTGGCCTTGTCATGGGCCAATTTTGGCCCCAAATTCAATGGCGACCAGATTTGGTTCATGATAAGTATGAACTGATAAATGGTCATGTCTTATTAAATGGTAATACCGTATGTTGCATAGCATATATGGTTAATTGATTTGCAGTGAATCAATTATTCATACATTCATGGGAATTTAATTAAGCATATCAACAACATACATTAACCATCTAGGTTTGTTTTAGGCCAACATATTTCAAATTATGGTTCAAACTTATAGGTTCATACATATAACAATATATATATATATGAACATAAAATATGTATATGTAGCACCCTTACTTTAAATATTCTGAAAATTAAAATTATATATATATATATATATATATATATATACGTGTGTGTGTGTATGTGTTAACATCTAACAAGAAATATAATTTGTTTAATAATAACAACCCTTAGCATCATAAATTCACATTTTATGAAAATGGACTACCTTACCAGAACCAGAAAATAGAGGATGTATAATGTAACAAATAAATTTCCCTTATATTATTAAAATATCATTGCAAACCAACACCTGATAGAATTAAAACTGGGTGGATGAAAACTATATGGGTGTATGCATACTAAATATACCAATCCATTTGAACCCGAAACATTATTCTCACCCATGTATTTATATAAAGATTTTAAATCATATTTAATATAAAAAATTAGAAATAGATTGAATTATGTGTGTATGTCCGAATATACACAAAGTGTATAACCAAAAGTAATTATAAATTAAAATAACACTTAACTTATGTACCCATAAAAAAAATAAGTTATATATTTGTGTGTGTGTGTATATATATGTATATACACACATATAACTACCGTAATTTGATCAAATTAATCCTCACAAACCATAAAATTTGATGATAAATACATAAAATTTAAAAACAATATAATTTAAAAAAAAAATTGGTTTTAAAGATAGATATAGTTTCTTATATATATACACACATATAACATTTTATAACAACATGGTTTAAGAAAAAAAATTAAAACCCTTTCAACACGTAGATTTTATAATCATAACCCATTTCATAAAATAACATGTTATAATGAAATATATAGATTCATATAAACATTTATACACAAGTATATTTGTGTATACCTTTGTAAATAAATAGACAAAAAAATGATCAAGGTAATTAAACCCTTATAAAATATACATTTAATGAAAAATATTAACACATAACCCTTACATGTAATAAGATCGTAAAATTAATATTCAAGACAAATTATAATGAACCCTGACATTAAACGTAGAAATGTTGATCCACTTATTCTTTCTCGGACACAAGCAAAGGGATGAAACCAAGGATCCCCCCCCCCACCAGTTTTTCAATTACACAAATAAGTAATCCACTATATACTCATTTAATAAACACACACATCATGCATGTATATTTTTAAACAGAAATAAAATCGATATAAAATTTCTAAGTTGATGGACATTTGTAGAATGAGAAAAATTGAAATGTTCAAATTCACAAATAGTAGCACAATACTGAGGTAAAAAAAATATAAAATTTCACTTAAGAATACATTTACGGACCCAAAATAAATGGTCAAATAAAATAAAAATGTAATTAAAAAATGTCAAGAACAACCAAATCCGACAGTGAAAATAGATGAAAATGGGTACATATTTGAAATCAACACACTATGGAGGAGGAAGATTTGATCACCTAAAAAACTACCCATTTAGTTTGAAGAAAACTAAAAATCCCAGGGATCTAGGTTTTTTCAATTGGCTTCAGAAACTCGAAAGGTGCATAGACTCCTCACTGGTGCTCGGTCTACTCATCCTAGGCCACCACCCTACATTATTACGACTCTGTCACGAAATCACAGACCTGTCGTCTTCCCCGAAAGGACCCTATCATGAAATCCCTCCCTGCGAAGACCAACCCACTGAAACCCTATACCCGCCCTAGACCCGTGACCTGTAGCTGGAGTGTGATGCACATCCCAAGTACAAACTATTTCTTGTCTGTTCCCTCTTATGCGGATCACGAAACCCAACAGATTTCATTCACATTTTTTACACAATAAATCTATTTTATTATTATAATATTGTTAATATTATTTATACTTTATCATTAATCAATTATCATATTTTATTAATAACATTATAAAAAATTCCAATAGAAATTTGTCTATTAAACTTATTTTATCAACAATTTAAAGAAACTAAATGTTATTTTTAATAAGGTATTCCATTAAACATATATTTATACATTTCCTATCATATATTTATAACTTTATAAATGATATTTATAATTGGTAATATATATTATAATTATAATTTTTATCATAATTTGTAATTTAGAAACATTTAAAAAAAAATTTAATATGATATATGGATATATATAATTCAAACTAACAATAATTTTTGTTAAATGATATTTCATATATGTGCACTTGAAAATATCTTTATTATATATTCCAAGTGTTAATATTGTTATGCAACTTGTAATCCTATAAAATATATGTAATCTAATGATTATGTATAAATCTCATATAATTATTCATATATAAAATTAAATAATTGTCTACAAATATAGAGTACATATATATACATATCATATTTTAAAAAATATAAAAATCCCATATAATAGATTAAGTAATTGTTCGCATAAATAAAAAAGTTCACTTTTTCAAAAAATAATGGCGTTAAAATATTTTAAAGAAATAATTCTCAGTGTCATATATATTTTTATAGTAATAGTTTTATATAATTATAATTCAAATCTTGTTTAAATATGCTTATATATAAACCATGTTTGGAAAAAAAGCATCAAATTAGTGGTATTCAAATTTTAGTAAAATTATTATTAAAATATTCTATTAATTAATAATTAAAAAATAATAAAATAGTTATTTTAAATAATACATCTAATAAAAAATTTAAATTTTTTATTTTTATTTTACAAGAAATTGTTTTTATATTATAACTATATCATTTTAATAAAGCACTATTGTTCATTTGGAAAAAACCAAACGGTTACTTAATTTTGAACTCCAATGGTTATAAAAATTTATTTATAACGGGTAAGAAAACACATATAAAACATGTTTCTTGTATCCCATATCGATGTTGGTTCTTTTTACAAGGATGGTTCTATATATCCATTTTACGCTTAGTAATTTTGTCATTCTCTTAGAGGTCACTTTCTTCATTATGGTTGGTCCAAATGATGAGGGTTACCTTCTCGTCCTCTTCATGGTGTTATCAGGTCTCCCCAGGGCACATCTTGGATTTATTTTAGTTTCTTCGGATCACTATGGTTTTTTACTTTTAAGATGTAAACATTTAAGTGATTTATTAATAATATGTTTCATGTTTTATTTTGAAAACCGTTGTATGAGTGAATAAATAATAAAAAGTTCTTATTACAATATTAAAAGGTTCAGGCCATCACATTGTGTTCTTGAGTCAACCAACTATTATTTTCCCTTGTCTATCAACATTAAAAAGTTAAATTCCTAAGAGATATTTTTAATGATTATGTAGTACCATCCCATAGATGGCTAATCATATGTTCTCTAGATAAAAGGATTTTCGGCCAAAAGATGGAACTATTTTTTTATGGATCATATGCCTCAGTCGGACCAACATAACACAAAAACCATAACTTCTTAAGAAAATAACTGTAGCATAGTTCATGGAAAATAATTCTCTTTTGATTATATATGTTTTAGATTTTCATACCAAAAAATTCCTGACTCAAGATTCCCCAAAAAAAATATTTAAAGAATATTAAAGCAATTCTTATACACTGAGTCTTTCTAGGGATCTAATTTCTAAATTTATGGTCAAACATGTTCAACGTGAAACACAAGAACTTTATATTCCAACATGCATGAATTTAAATTGACAACAACAACAGACATGGTACTCATCAAATTAGGAACCCGAAAAGGGAAATCGAAACAAAATTTGAGTCTGACTGCAGTAAACATACATTTTATATGATTTAGGGAATTTTGAGTATTAAAAAGGAAAAATATAACTGTTTTTAGTTTTTTCTATATAACCTTGGAATAAAATAAAACAATCCTCACCATGAACCATGGATTTGGAAAAATTAGAGCATCCTTCAAAATATGATGTAGATCTAATTCAAACCAAATATTTTGGGAGTGTATCAATGGGCGCTATTTTTACCTTAAAAAATGTTATTTTTCAATCCAAATGATTCAAATTATATGGGGGTTTGTAGACACCATGAAATGTGTTCTAGGAACATCTCTAAAAAATTTCATCAACTAGGATCTAATGGTTCATAGTGCGATTATGCATTTTTCATGGGGGTCAGTGACAATAGAGAAGCCACCAACCCAGAGGGGCGGGACCGAAGGTTGGTAACAATATCATGAAGGGTTATGGGGGCACATCCTTTAAGAAATAGAGAAAAAAAGTTTTTTGTATCCCCAAAGAGGCACCTACGATACCTGCACGCAATCATCGGTGTCCCACCATGGAGAAAATAATTAATTTATTATTTTGGGGAAGTCCATAAAGTTGTGACTCAGGTAAAAAAAATCACAAGTGGCACAAAATTATACTTGGGTGCCACCCATCTGGAACGTAGTCACTTGCACTCCACAATCAGTGGCACACCATACTTGTGCAACCAAACTCTTTTCTCATAGGTTCATATTTATTCTTATAAATAGGCCATTGGGGCCGTCAATTGGATGGAAAAATTTCCCTAGAGCCTAATTGCTACTTTGGTCACCCTAGTGCTTCGCCCATGTCATTAAAAGCTTTCAAGGAAGTTCATTAACACATAAAGTAGAGGAATTGAAGAAGGATCATAGGACTTAATGCCTTTGATTTTTGAAAACCACAACACTTGCGCTACTAAAGTGCCCAACCTCACTAAATTATAAAAACATGTGTACCACCTATTCCATTCATAGGAACGTCAGCACCTTACTTTGGGGAATACGTATGAATAATCTTGATGTCTGGAGTCAAGTATCACTAATGTATTATCATCCAGGTTGTTCATCAATTAAGAGAATATTAGGTCACCCAGCCTACATTCAACCCCTACTTGCACACCAGTACTTACTTGGGAGCCCCTCTTTGATTGCCTTACTCTCTTTAATCTATATGCCATTAAGCCCTCCTCAATGCCATTCTTGGAATGGCTTCTACGTTATTGTCTCCCTTTTTTAAGGGGATTTTGTTGAGAATTCCACCAAAACCACCTGACTTATAAATCATTTGGGAAAGGCACATTATTGTGTCTCTTATTTGGGTTTTTATATCTGTAATCAAGGGATTCCAAAATTTGTTACACAATGGTGTTAGGATTCATGGAGCATATATGGGTTTGTATATCCATAGTCACATAGACCTTTCTCCTAGGAATAGTGTTGGTATGTTCCCAATTAATTGGTTTAGGGTTTGTGTTCTAACCTCTCTATCTCAAAGCCCTAGAACCTCAGGTCTCTAGAAGGCAGGGTACAATTCACAATTTATTTTCAAATCAAGAAACGTAAATCTCTCCCTCTTCTAATAAGATAAATTTGAGGGTATCCATCCACGTGTAATCCCATAACCTTTCATGTAGAAGGTTGCAGTCTTTCTCCTCTTGACTTCTTTCATCTTCACTCCATCCTTAAATTGGACCCATGTACAATGTGATGAGAATTGGGGGAGGGCTCGTTACCTCACCCTCTTCTAGGATCACTTAGATTTCATCCACCATCATCGTCATAGGTGTGCCCTCATCCACCTTTAGAAGAAGAAATGTGTGAGTTCCTTTGATGAATATTTGAAATACTCTAGTTTCTCACATGTAATATGAATTATGTGGGATTAGAGATTTTTCATGATCACAACATTGGAACCAGAACTTGAACTGTGAGAAATCAGATTCATGTTCAAACCAAGATACGTTGGATGCCTTCCCTAGGCCCGAGCTCATTGGATATTATAAAGACCCGACCTTATTACACAGTTAATTTTGAATTTAGTCAATAAAACCCATCATTTTACATTCAGGATATTTTCAAGTTTATAGTTATTGATAATTGGGACCTAATACATTCATAACATTACACATTATTACAGAGTGGATACCAAAAAAATAGTATACATTTTTTTTCAAAAATTTAAAAAATTCAAACATAAAACCTGATTCCTTGACAATTATTCAACATTTTACATGGCTTCCTTATTTTTCGTACACATCCATTAACCTATGAAAATAATTTAAAACATGTGATGAGAACAAAAACTCAATAATATATATAAAAAGAATGAAAGAACACATTAGTCCATGAGTACTTGTAACGTATGAAATCAATTTCAAAAGACATAAATATCACATGTATATATATAAATAATTTGTGAAATATGGTATTTTACCAATAACAGAGAACATAAGTAGAACCATAAATGTATCTTGGGGAATTACTTACATAATATTGTAACCCCCTCAGCTACCTTATAATTTGTAACTCTTACAGCTACCATACTTTTTGTGTAACGATCGTAGTTACACATGGAGAAACCATACTGATGACCTCCAACATACACATACCCAAATAATTGGAGGGATATATAGGTCCCACCCTTCATTATAAAAATTCACATGATCCAGAACATAATCTTACAACATGAATAATAACATAAATTCCTTGATTTTGAATTTTCTGAAACAGAATTTTGAAAGAGGGTTTTAGAAGAAATTTACCTTATAAAGATCATATAATTGAAGTGACACATAATAAAGTGGATGGAATATTTATATAATCTGTAAATATACATAATTTAGCTTATTATAATCATAAATTATCACTTAAACAATTTAAATACGACATAAATAATGAAGAATAAGGTTAACCCAAAAGATAGAAATCAGGTTAAGAATTCCCTTACGTGAAGCTTTTCATACTTCAAACATATTTAAAATTCTATTATGACGGATAAAAGTGTGTTATTAGTATTTTACAGAAACATTTTCATGTTTATAAAATCTTATATGATCATTTCATAACCTTATTTCACCCCTTAAATTTTATTATTTGTTTCCTTACACTGTTTTGTGTGAGTTCCTTGCATGATTTCCATGATTGGTTCATGATGATTTTTCTTGTCTATTGAAAGTAAAACTCCAAAATTTGATTGGAATGGTACATACATAATTCCATATCCATTTTTTATACCATTTATCATTATGAGGTTTTATATGAGGATGATTCATATGTTAAAACATTAATGATGTTTGTTTTGATCACATTAATGGTTCTTTGATAATGACAACCTCGTTTTGTCTTATAAATTAAAACCATGAGTAAAAAATAATTACAGATTAAAAGATGAGAAATAATACATATATTATAACTTGTTTCAACCATAGAAATTGTTTCTGGGCCAGACATGAAAAAATTAAGGGAAATTGAAATCACATCGTCAACAATGTCGGTAATTAAACACATCACGGAAAATGTTTTTATTCCTTGAATAAGTGGGAGAGGAGAAGAATAATGACTATTATTTTTCCATGAAAATGAAAAAATATATAATATACATGATTTATGTAGATTTCAAGCCTCTTGGGTATGAAGAGATGCAGAATGAATAAGAATAGAAAGGTACTCAAAATAAAATAATAATTGAGAAATCCCTTACAAAATTTCGGTTGCCTAACAACTATGAAACATGGTTATAGAAAATATTAAAATGAGTGGGGACTAGGGTCACCCATCCAGAAATAAATCATAAAACAAAATAGGTCAATAATAAGAAGGAAATAAGAACATGGTATGGAAACGTGAAATTTGTACCACATAAAAGAGAACTTGAATGGAAAAAAAGATATTGAGAATTTGTTTACCTTGTAGAGTAACTCCCAGAACATGACAGATTGGACATTAGGGTCTTGAGGAAACCATGTAAGGGATAATAGGGAGTTATGTAGGCCATATCATCATTGATGATAAATTTGGAATGGTGTTTATGAAGGAATGGGTTGGTATTTATAGCAAAAGTGAAGGATTATTTTAATAATTTTCGTCGGACACATCAGTTGTAGTATTTGTAAAACCATGGGCTTTACCATAATATTTTCCCTTGGTATATGCCACATGGAACAAACCAAAACTTATTTTACTGTAAAAAAGTTGATCAGATTTATTACATCACTTTTAAATCAATAATGATGACATTAACACACTGAAACTCAGAATTGTATTTTTTATTATTCATTGAAAAATGATGTGTTTGAGAAAAATGCCCAAAATTCACCCTAACCAATTATAACATGTAGAATTCAAAAATGAAGTACATTTTTTAAAATAATTATATAAAATAATTTTATTTATCTTTTAAATAAAATCATGCATAATTCAAAAAATTGATAATTTAAAAACTATAACATCTTTTATATCATATTTAAAAATTAATCAAGATGTCATTATCTTAAAGACATAAAAATATAATAATATTAAAATTTAGCATTCATTACAATCCCATTACTGTTCATAAGGGTATGCTACTATTCATCAAAAAACATTTTTGTTCCAATAGGCTCCAAATAACATATTGAACACAATTGTAGATGAATTTTTTTTGAAATTCAAAACATAGAATAAGTTAAGTTATGTTAAAAGGATACATATAAATATCTAAATTAAGCAAAAATTAAAGCCTTTCAATTATCTTTTAGAAAACCTTGGGGTGTAACATTATCCCCACCATTTGGAAATTACATCCTTGCAATTTTATTTACTTATTAAACAAGTGAGGCTACCTTTCCATCATAGAATTTTCATACTCTCATGTTGCTTATTCAACCATGTGGTTTCTCCACAAAAACATCACCTAGTGGATTACCTTATTCTGCAATACAAGTTCCCTTCGATCTAGAATCTGGATTGGTTTCTCTTCATATGGAAGGTTCTCCTACAGCTGAACTACTTATGGGCTCTAAAAAAGAGGTAAATCCAGTACATACATCCTCAACTTCGAAACATGAAAAACATTATGTACTTGAGAAAAACTCGGAGGCAAAGCTACTCGCTATGAAAATAGTCTAACATTCTCCATGATTTCAAAAGGTTAGAAGATCCACAATCATAGATTTACATTCTTATAAAAAAGAATCACACTTTTCCAAGGATATATTTTAATGAAAATATGGCCACCTACCTAGAAATAGAAGTCTTTCCTTATATTATATGTATATCTTTTCTGACTACTCTAAGATGTCCTCATGTGCTACTGGATCATCTCCACTTTCTCAGCCACTTCCTCTACTAATTCTTGCCCAATCAATTTTCTTTCACCAAATTCATCCCAAAACACTGGATTCCGACATCGATTTCCATATGAATCTTAAAAAGGATCCATTTGAATACTAGAATGAAAACTGTTCTTATTAGAAAACTCAACTCACGGAAGATGCTGATCCCAACTTTTCTAGTAGTCCATTGAAAATGCTCGAATCATAACCTCCAATGTTTGAATAGTTCGTTCTAACTACCCATCTAATTGAGTATGAAATATTTAACTGAAATTTAACTCTTTTACCAATGTCTTCTGTAGTACCTTCCAAAAGTAAGATGTAAACATAGGATCCTAGTCAGAAACAGTGGAAGGAGTAACTCCATGTAAGCTGAAATTTTTATTGAGGTACAATCGAGAAAGCTAATCCAAAGACATTGAATCTTGAATAGAATGAAAATGTGCAGATTTTTTTAGTTGATCCACAATAACCCCAATTAAATTGTTACCTAGATATGTTTTAGGTAGTCCAACCACAATGTCTATGGATATATTCTCCCACTTCCACTCTGGAACTGGAAAAGGTTGAATCATCTTCTTCTATAAATGCTACTCTACTTTAACCTATTGATATGTCAAACATTTCATGGTAAAATCAGCAATATCCCATTTAATTCCATCTCACCAGTAATACTCTCAAAGGTCTCTATACATATTATTACTGCCAGGATGGACCAAAAATAGAGAACTATGAGCTTCACACAAATAATAATTCTTCAACTGAGAATTGAAGGGCACAAAAAACTTTTCCCAAGTCTTAAAACACAAACATTATCAATACTAAATTCTGGAAGCTTACCCATTTTTAGCAATTATAACTTTTTTCTATAGCTCGCATTCTACCTCTTGTGTTCACTTAATTATATTTGGCAATGAAGACTGCACTAAAACCGGGAACAAAATAGATGTATTCCCTGAACCAACATCTTCTAAGCCAAAATTCAACAAATCATTAATCAAGGTATCATGTTCCAAACATAACATGGTTAATGAATCATGATGTTTTCGACTCTAAGCATCCTCCACTTTTTTTACTTGTCAAGGATGGTAATTGATCGTGAAATCATAATCTTTTATCCATTCAAGCCATCTTATCTACCTCATGTTTAATTCCTTTTGAATGAATATATACATCACAGATTAATGGTCTGTATATATTTTACATTTTCCTCCGTATTAATGATGCCTCGAAATTTTCAAAGGAAAAAACCATAGCTTTCAATTCCAAATCATGTGTGGGATAATTTAACTCATGAGGTTTTTGTTTTTTTCAATCATAAGAAATTACCAAATCATTCTGCCTCAAAACACAACCATGTTCCTTCAACAAAGCATCACTATAGATGAAAAAATCATCATTTCGAGAAGGCAAGGCCAAATCTAGAACAATAACCAATCTCTTATTTATTTCTTGAAAACAAACATCACATTGTTCTGTCGGAACAAATTTATTCCCTTTTTGTGTTAACTTAGCTATCGGGGTAGATAATGGAGGAAATATCTTAACAAATAATATGTAATAACTTGCTAATACATGAAAACTATTGATCGTTGTAACATTTGTGGGTCTTGGAAATTCATCATCCTCTTTTTTTGGTAGGATTAAATGTTATTCAATCCTTATTTATAATGTTCCCAAAAAAACATATATGTTGCAACCAAAAAGCACACATGCTGAATTTTTGAAACAGTTTATTTTCATTTATGTCTTGTAAAACATACCTTAGATGTTTTTCATGCACTACTTTATTCATGTAAAATACTATAATTTCATCAATAAATACAACCATAGAACTATCCAAGAACTCATGAAATAATCTATTCATAAGATTCATGAATACAGTAGGTTCACCAGTTAACCCAAATGGAATAACAACAAATTCATAATGTCCATATCTAGTATGAAAGGCTATTTTTGGGATTTCATCCACCTTCACCATCAGCTGATGGTATCAGGATCTCAATTCATTCTAGGAAAAGTAATGAGCTCCCTGTATCTGATAAAAAATTCATCGATATGAGGCAAATGATACTTTTTTTAATAGTTATTTTATTCAAAACTCTATAATTTATGCACAGTCTCATGGAACCATCATTTGTTTTAACAAACAAAACTAAATATCCCCATGGTGAAGTGCTTGGACGAATAAATCCTATATGAAGAAAATATTGTCACTTATTTTTCAATCCATGATGTTCTATTTGAGCCATACGAGATTGGGGTTCTAAAATTGGATTAGCCAATGTAACTAAGTCAATTGTGAATTTGACTTCCCGGTTTGGAATGACACCGAATAACTCACCAGGAAAAACATTAAGGTATTCATTTACCATAGGCACATCATCAATCTGAACAGTTCCCTTATTTTCAACATTATGAACAAGATATCATTCATTTCCATCTTTCAAAAGTTTTTTAGCTTATATATATGTTATCAATTGTATGTGTTCATTCTTGTATACAAGCTGAAACTCTTTCTAAAAAACTACTTTCATACTACTGTCTATCTTAGCATGATAAATTGAAAGCCAATCCATTCCCAAAATAACATCAAACTCGATTAAGGGTAAAACAACAAGGTTTTTAGGTAATGTATTTTCATAGGATACAATAAAAATATTATTATAATTTCCATTTTCTATAATATTTTCCCCTAGTGTTTTAACACTATGTTCATATCTAATTTATTGAGGTGACGTATCCAATTTACCCAAAAATTTCTCAGAGATAAAAGAATGTGTAGACCCTATATCAAACAAAACATTAGGAAAATCAGAGTGAAAAAAAGTACATGATATAACTTCATTGGATGACCTAAAATCAGATGACATAGTATCAAGGGATCTCACTACACCTTTCTGCTTATAGTCTGGATTCTCTGCATCATTTAGATCTCTCTTTGGGAATGAATTTTCATGATGACCTATCTCACCACATTTAGAACACATTACAGTTTTCTTATTATGATTAGCCGTAGGATTGTTTTCATTGAAATCTCAGGCCATATGTCCAGACATACCACATTTAAAAAACATCCCATTTTTTCTATGACATTCCCTAGGGTGTTTCTTTCCACTCATTTCACATACTGAAAACTGTATTTTCTTGCCATCAAATTTATTTTGTTGATTCTTACCCATTTCTTTCCACTCATACCTCTTCTTCAACTTTTTTCCAAAATTCATGTGACCATCAAAAAACATCATCTCTACCCACTAATCACATCAAGCATGTTTTTCATAACATTTTAATTCAAGGGAGTCTAACCCCCTTCGATACCTTGGCTTCAATCTAGAGTAAGAGTGATATATTTTGCTCTCATGATCCAAAATAAGTTTTGGAGAATACCTCGTCAATCGAGTGAAGTTTGTTTCATACAAATCCCCTTAATCCTCCTCTTTTTTGCTTTAATGTATGGAATTTCTTCTCCATTTTAAGTCACACCACCTTAGAAAAATATTTTTCAAGGAAAATACTTTTAAATTCACCCCACTCTAATGCATCAAAATCCTCTCTACCCAAGATATTCCTTACCATTGACCACTACTGATCAGCTTCACAATCAAAATCATTAATGGAAAGACATAAATTTTTATTTTCGGAACATCCCATATCATCAAATATCTTTTCATGGGATTTGATGAATCCTTCAACAGCAACTTGGTCAGAAGATCCATTGAAAGAAGGAGGGTGTAGTCTCATAAAATGTTCCACTAATATCTTGTTCTGTTGTGGGACCTCTCTTTGTTCTCTTGCATGGATTCCACCACCATTTATATCTTGGGTTAGCTAAGCCATTACTATCAAAAACTGCTCTGTTATAATCCCTACCATTTCGGGCTATAGACCCGGAAGGATGTCGTTATATCGGTGTCTCTCCTCTTCATCATCCATGTTCCTTTAGCTGAAAACCATTCTGAACAACATATCAAAGATGAGGAAACCTGGTAATCTTTAAATGTTATAGCATTTCAAATAAATGATAGAGTAAAAATCATTTATGGTATTTTTTATGATCATCATAACCCCTAAATATGTCTAAATCATCCTATAATACAAACTATAAGGACCTATAATTATTACACACATATTTTATGAATTTAGACAAGAAATAACATCCTTATACATTTAGGATCTTATCATTCTTAGATCATTTGAGAATTGGGACATAATACATTACTAACATTACACACTGTTATTTAGTGGATACCATAAAAATAGTTTCCATTTTTTTCAATATTTAAAACATTAAAACTTAAAACATGATTCCTTGACAATTCATCAACCTTTAACATGGATTCCTTCTTTGTATTACATATCAATTAACCAATTAAAATAATTTAAAACATGAGATGAGCACAAAAACGTAGTAACAGATATAAAAAGAATGAAATAACACATTAGTCCAAGAATACTTGAATCATTTGAAATCAATTTCAAAAGATATACATATCACCTGTATTTATATAGTTACATTGTGAAACATGAGATTTCCACAATACCTCAGAACATAATTAGAACCATAATGTTATCTCGTGGAATTACCTACATAATATTGTAACCCTCTTGGTTACCTTATAATTTGTAACCCTCCCAACTACCTTACTATTTGTGTAACCACCGTAGTTACACTTGGAGTGACCACACGACCGACCCTGATATTACACATATCAAATGAATTTGATGGAAATATAGGTTCTAACCTTCATTATAAACAAATCCCAAGATCCATAACATAATCATACAACATTAATATTTTCATAAAAAATTGATTTTTAATTTTCTGAAACAGAATATTAAAAGATGATTTCAAATGAAAAGTCTGTTATAAATATAATATAATTGAAGTGACACTTAATAGAGTGGATTGAATATATATATACTCTATATATATACATAATTAAACATAGTATAATTATAATTCATCACACAAAAATTTAAATAACACATAAATAATGAAGAATAAGGTTAACCCAAAGGATAGAAATTGGGTTAAGAATTCCCTTACCTCAGGCTTGACTTACATCAAACATACTTAAACATCATGTATAATGCTTAAAAAAGTACTATTGGTATTATAAAGAAACATTTTCTTGTTTATAACATCTTATATGATCATTTCATCACCTTATTTTCACCCCTTATTTGTTAATATTTTGATCCCTGTGCTATTTTGGGTGAGTTCCTCACATGATGTTCATGACTGGTTTATGATGGATGTTCTTGTCCATTGGAAGTGAAAATATTGAATTAGAAGGGAAATGTATTTAAATATTTACATTACCATAATTTATACCATTTATAATTTTTATGTTTTATATGAGGATGATTCATATGTCAACACATTAATGATTATCATTTATATCAATTTAGTGGTTCTTTGATAATAAATATCTAATTTTTTCTTATAAATTAAAACCATGAGTAAAATAGAATTCTAGAACCATGGATGAGACATAACACATATATTATATCCTGGTTCAACCATAGAAATGGTTTTATGACCAAACATGAAATAATTAATGGAAATTGAGATCACCTCATCCATGATGTTTGTTATTCGACACAACACGAACAATGTTTTTATTCCATGAATAAGTGGGAGAGGAGAATAATAATGATGATGAATTTTACATGAACATGAGAAAATCATGAATATACAAGATTTATGGATATTTAATGCCTCATGGGTAAAAATAAATGAAGAAAGAAGAAGAAAATAATGGAACTCAAAATAAAAGAATAATTAAGAAATCCCTTACAAAAAATCTGTTTCCTAATGGCTATACAACATGGTTTTAAAAAAATGAAAAAGAGAGAGGACAAGGGTCAACCATCCCGAAATAAATCATAATACATAATAGGTCAATAATAATAATGAAATAAGAACATGTTATGGAATCTTGAATGTAGTACCACATAAAAATCATGAATGGAAAAAAGAAAGAAATTGATAATTTATTACCTTGTATAGTAACTCCTAAATCATTAAGGTTGGGACCTAGGGCTCTTGAGGAAACCATGGGAGGGCTACTAGGGAGGTAAGGAGACCATAGAATCATTGATGATGGATTTTGAATGCTATTAATGATGGAATGTGTTGGTATTTATAGAAAAATTGAGGTATTAATTTAATAATTTCCAAGGGACACCTCATTAGTGGTATTTGCAATACCATGGTCTTGCCCATGTATTTTCCCATGGTATAAGACACTTGTGACACCTCATAAAGTATTTTAATATACACAAGTTGACCAGATTTATTACATCATTATTAAATCAGTAATTATTTCATTAACACATCAATACTCAAAACTATATTTGTTTACTATTCATCGAAAAATCTACTATTTCGGAAAAATCCCCAAAATTTACCATAACAATTTATTAATGTGTAGACTTCAAAAATGAAGTACATTTTTCAAAATTAATTTTCTAAATATTTTTAATTTAATTTTAAAATAAAATCAGGTTTAATTAAAATGTTAATAATTTAAAAACATTAACTAATTTTATATCACATTTAAATATTAATCAATATGCCATTATCCTAAAGCCTTAAGAAAAAAATAATAAAAAATTTACTATTAAATATGTCTATATTACTATTAAAATTACTATTAATAAGGGTATTCTAATATTCACCAAAAAACATGTTGGTTCCAATAGACTCCAAATAACATACAAAACACAATTGTAGATGACCATATATGGAAATTCAAAACATAGAATTTAAAAATTTATGTTTAATAGGCTACTTATAAATATCTTCATTATGAAAAATTTCAAGAATTTCAATTTATTTTTTGAAAACCTTGGGGTGTTATAAATATCTTCTTCAAGAATCCAACCCTAATTTTCTTAATTGAGGAATACTCCTTGGGAATAATCCCAAATTAAACCTACAAATCACCAAGGCATTATATTCAGGAAGTAAGTCGAAACACATTTCAGTCAATGTACTATACTATCATATGAGACTCATCGAAATACATGGGATTGGATTCCCATCCACATGGGATAAGTAGGAATCCTCCTTGAGTTTCAAACCCATAACTTCAAATGAACTATATTACTCTTGGTCCATATTCCCAAAAAGTTTTAATCTTACATGGAAACCCATATCCATTCCATGTTCTTTGGGCATCTTCGGCATAAGTCCAACACCAAAATTTTTCTAAGCACTTTTCGCATAAAAGTCCATACCACATGACATTAAAACTGTACGGTTCGGTCCTTATCACATGGCAGTAAAATTAATGATGTGTCCCATTAGGCAACACCGAACTATGAGGGTTCTTATTACTTTCACAAAGATACATAGGTATGCCATTTTATGGGTACTATCCCAATATAAAAACAAAACTTCATATCCCTAGATGAAAAAAATTCTAGAGTGCACTACATAGTGGATTAAAAACCAGTATCATAATAATGAAGAATAAAATAATCCCTAAATAGTATATGAGAGGATACCATTGATGGAGAACCTCGAATACACATGGATATCTCTATTATTTAATAACCTCAAATATATATAGATGAGTCTAAATTTTACACATGATACTAAGTTATTGAAATTATAATGGAAATGTATGTTAAACTTGGTAAATAAATAAGGATTCGTGAAAATATATTATATTTAGAAGGAGAGTCATGAAGTATCCATGAATTCTCCCCAAAATGTTCTGATGAGTCTAACCACCCTTTATCTAGACCGACGAACATTCCTATGTATCTTAAGGACCAAACTTAACGAACACATGTCATTGGAATGTAGGTCCCTTTTAGAAAAAGAACTACTGGGTGTTTCCAGTTCTATGAATAAATCCAATGTAATTTTCTTGGATGCAGTTATTCAGAAAACAAGAAAACATGTTTAAAGTAACTATGAAACATAGATTTAAGCGGGTTATCACTCAAACCATGTGGGAAAAATTAATTTATGTTATAAATTGATTTAGCGATTAAATGTTCTTATAGGATTTAATTCGAATTAGATCCATATTGTTAGGGGTTCCAACTATGTTCCTCGTGGTTAGGCAACACAATTTTGAATAACATGTGAAAAGTATGTTTCTGTTACAATATCCATCTAACCCCTTGCATGGATAGACAAACATTGTGGACACTATTATTTTCCCTATAATTCAAGAAGCATGGTTTCCCATAAGAACTCACATGGTTTGTTCATACCTTGTGTCAAACACACACATTCCCAATTCTCATTTTATTCCATTACATGACATCCTTTAGGTGTTCATAGTTTCTCAATACCATTCAAAAAATTTAAACCTCTACAAAATATTCAAAAAAATGACAGACCCACCCATAACCTCTAGAAACTCAACCACAAAATTTTACTAACAAAAAATAATTGAATAAAGGTTCATATAATTAAAACCTGGTGGGTAAAATTCTTCCATCCATTGGTCTTTATATAATTGGAAATTAGAAATATCATGGTGTCTTGTAAGATTTATGGATACTACAATAACATTTTCATCCATCTCATCAAAGTTTCTACCTAAATTTGACTATGTTTATACAAATCCCACACTTGAATAAATATTTTCCCATGTAATATCTTGTATTTTTTTACTATAATTTCTACCATCATATAAATAATATTCGCATTAGGATCTATTTCAAAATGATCCCATCCAAAAAACATGGATAGTATTATGTTCATTCTTTTTCAACTAAGATAATGAATGAAATTGTTCACTGAGCAGAACCATGGAAGCACAACTAATTGATTTTAAACCTCACCCACTCGTAAAAGTTTCTCAAAAGGGACTACGTATCTAAATACAACTATCCATTATTACGAAATGATGATTCTCAAACCATAAAGTGATTGTAAAAAACAAATTATCAATCACCTCAAATGAAATTTTTCAACAATGATGATTTTTATATGATTTCTAATAACAATAATCCATCTTTATCAACTTTTGATCAACTGAATATTTTCAATTATCCTATTCACAAGGATGGGTCAAATTAGGGATGTATAACTTGTTTCTACAAACTAATGTGGATAAGTACATAAATTCTCCTAAATTCATCAAAATTATCAATGTTTATTCAACCATTATAGATGATATTCTAAGAAAACTTCATAAAATGTATGCGCTATTACCACGAACCGCAAAAATCAATTACACAATTTCTAATCATGTCATCAACAATTTGTATCATCCCATTGGATTTTACATACTTTTGAGGATGGTAATATATAATCATAGTAAAATATCATCCATGGTATTTCTACATGGATTTACAAAAAAAGGATATAAAACATGGGTATTTATCCAATTAAATTTAGAATAGAACGATGTGTATCTTTACAATCTATAGAATGTATAGTTTGTAAAAGTCATCCACCATATTAGATTCATCAATTGGGATGAAATCAGTTGAATTTGTGAGTCTATTAACTATAAATCATATAAAATATTGTTTCGTAATCATCCTTGGTTTACCTAATATAATATCCATTACTATATTATCCCATTTCAACATAAGAATTGATGTAGACTATAACATACCTATCGATAATTTATGCTATGTATTTACCTTCTAACTGGTGATTCATCTCAAGATATAATATTTTATGTCTTTATCATTACAACATTCTAAAATTGATTTTTCAGTGGTTTATTCATCTTATGTATTATTATATGAATTCACCATATTGAATTATGGTATAAACATAGAATATTTTCATGATAAGACAAAGTATGAACATCATACCACTAAACTACAACATTGAAATCCTACCCAGCATCAAAATCTCAATAGTCTCCCAAATAGTAAGTTTTGAAATTATAGTAACATAATTACAATCATATATCTATGAAACTATAACCTGATCAACCAATTAAGATTAAATGAAATTGTAAAGTAAATTGCAACATCACCATGGTTCTAACAATCTAGATGAAAATCCACTACAACTTCCATCAGTTTCTAACATTTCTAACCTGATTTATTCAACTGATCATGTCACTTCCCTCTTAATACACCCTCTATATCATTTTATTTACATTTTGATTACATTAATTCAACTGAAAAAATCTATTTATAATTTATAAATATAAACTAAATTAAATTTAAATCTATTTTTGATACAATGTGTTTCAAAAACATATAATCCATAAATACTATGAATTTGTCACCAAACATATAATGACTCCATGTATTCAAATCATGGACTAATAAAGTTAACTCTAAATGGTGTTTTTGGAAGTTCTTATCATCCGACCATAATTTCCATGATCATTAAGAAAAAATATGATCTTCTTTTATGATATTACAAGACAAGATAGATCCCAATGCATCACAATAGACTACATAGCCACACATGGACTCTAAAAATGATAGGATATGAGATGATGAAAGCCTAACACTAATAACATGAAATCATTTCTAGAAATCAACATTTAATTTTATGGATCACATTTCCTCGTCTATGTTGACATTGTTGAGGAAAAATGTAAAAATAACAGACAATAAATCTATAGTATCCTATTATGCACAGTATAAAACATATCTCAAAGAAATTACTCAATGGTTACTAAGAGATATTATCTTATATATTTTCATGATCAACAAAAATTATTTTTTCAAAAATTAAATTATTTAGGAAACATACCTTTTATATCCATAAATAAAACATTTATAATTTCTCATACAATCAATGATCATGTAATATACCTAACCATATATAAATGTTTTTATCATAATCCATGTTTTTCATGAATAAACTCGTATATAATAAAAAACACCATAGATGAATCCATATAACAATGAAATATTTGATTAATCAATTATAAATATATTGTTGGTGATTTATTATAAAGAAAATGCATAACCACACAAAATGGTCATATCTACTTCTGAAATTTGTATTCTCAATATCATCCATCCAAATTCGTAGTTGGTGGAAACTAGAATGTAAATTAATTTTAGAGAAGTACTAGAATCCCCAAAATTGGTCAAACATAACATCAATTTGTGAAAGAGGATAATGATTCTTTATTGTAACATTCTCAAGCATATAATAATCTACACCAATATTATGTGTTCAATCCACCTTCATAAAAATGAAAATGGATCCAACCCACATTGATTTTATTTGTCGAATAAATGATTTTCAATTCAACTCTTCCATTTTCAATACCAACTCCATCAATTATGTTGGTTTAATCCATTAAGAAATAAGAGAAATGGGACTAGTCCCCAATACGAGATCATTCATATACTTCACTTCTCTTTTGTGTGGAAACATATAGATATTTTCATGGAAAACATCATGAAATTAGTCAATGATAGTTGTAAAATATATTTATTTGCCTCATAAAAAGATGAAACATTCATAAATAATAATTTATATGATATACTTCCAAACGCATGTTAAAAAATATTATTTATACTAACCTTTACTTCTTATCCTCTTCTAAATAGTTTCTAAGTGCCATATAGATATGTGAAACTAAATATTAGAGTATAAATATCAATGTGATGTTTAAATGATGTTAACTAATCCATACCCAAAATAAATTCACAGGCGTCCATTAAAAACATATATAAATTCCAAAGAAAATTATTCCCATATAAAGGTATAGACCATGTTCTACACATAATGGAATGAAATTATCTTTTTCCAGGAGGATATTGAAGTTTTAACACGAAATTAATTATCTCATCATGCAAATTCTTACAATCAATAAAACAACAAGACCTAAATGTATTTATATAAAATAAATCATTCGTAATGTTAGAATTTAGAATACTCATACCTGTAATAGTCAAAGGATCATATTGATCATCCAAGATCACATTCTCTGCCCAATAAAATTTAGTACTCGCTACATTTTCTATTTGTAATCTAGTTGAAATTGGATAGATTGAGGAGTCATGGTGTTCATAGAATCACATTTTCTTGAATTATTCTAATGATGTGAATTATTCTACTTCCATCACCCCGTCGAATCATGTGTTGCCTATGATACATGAGATTTGTCTCTTTCATCAGACCAAGGATAATAATTATAATAACACTAAATATTTATCATATAGTTGCAAATTATGATAGAATAAATGCATTTTCATGTAATATCACATCATATAGACGAAATATCCACATTTTAAACATACAAGCTCTATTTTTAATAAGAATTAATGTTCATTGAACAAATTATGTAATTATGAGGTGTCTCACCACTGAATTAAAAGGTTCCCCTCTTCCACTTATTCCTAAAATTTGATTTCCCACCTATTCTCATAGGAAAAACATGCCATATGGTAACTTATATCATGTGATATCCCTTTCTATTATCAATTCTCTATTTTAAATCTCTATATAATACCTTATAGAAGAAAAATAAATTATTGTGTAAATATATATATCTTACCTAACTAAAAAATGTGTGCCTCTAAGGATGCTCTTACAACAACATCATAGGAAAAGATGGTGAAATTCAGAAATTTGGGGTCAAACTATGTCACCTTATATTATATGTATTAAAACTAAATAATTCCATATTTATAGAAATATAAAATGCGTGATGATATAATTTCATTTTAGACAATTCACAAAAATCCTCTCATGTCATGCCTTAGTCCAATTTATCCGGAAATACTAATTCCCACCAATGGCATGCCAAATCCTCTATCATATAAATTTTTTACTATACTTTCACCTCCACTTGTGTCCCAAAGATATCGAATATTTGATTCATCCTATACAACATGACATATTCTTATTATGGTTTGAAATCCCAATTAAATATGGGTTTATTTTTCATTTATAACTTAAAGGAGTGGTCCACGTGTTGAAGCTTGTATTTCAAATTAACCATCTCCACAGACTGAAAAAATTGTATATTAATTTTGACAATTTTTTGTTTCACCAATATTTTTTGTGTAATAATATTTTCAATAGCCCCCACTGATTGATTTATTTGTTTCCTACCATGTTCAATTCACTATAACCATAAAATAAATATTTTGGTCTCAATAATTTGAAAATGGTGGATTAGAAAATCAAATTTACCCCCTCAACATAGATTGTAATCATTTCATTCCACAATATAACCATCATCATCATTTTACCCATTTTTTAAAATATTATAACTATGAATTTGAAAATCATCAATTTTCACTATTTTTGAAAATGATCTATTTTTTCATTTCATAAACCAATGAGCTCATAATATAAATGATTTCATATAGGGGAGACTTTCTATCAATTGATGTAATAAAAACTCATCTTAAAAATCTATGATGATGATGTGAAAAAACCTAAAAAAAATTTTATTCACTTTTCTACACAGTGTCCCTAGTTATTGATATTTAGAATTAATGGTTAGTTTTGTATCTTTATGCTATATATTTCTATTTCAGAAAATCTTATATCCTTAATACCAACTCAAATTAAGTACTGATTAAAAATGATACCATTTATAACTCTAGGATCAAATAATCATGATCCAATTTTTTCTAAAATGAAAGATAGACTGACCGAGACTGATTCTATTTTTATCATCTTACCCTACCTCATTGGCTTGAAAAGTTATGTGTGTGATATTATGCCTTAGGATATTTCACTGTGATAGTGAAGGATAGTAATAAATTTAATGGTATACAAGAACATTTTGGATACTGTTTTCTCCTCAATGATAAAACATCCAAACTAACATTAAAATAAATTTACAGTCCTATATTAAATCATGACTACAAGATAAATCTCAATACATATCTATACATTTACCAATATTAATGTATAAGTAGAAATAAACTAATAATAACAAAAAAAGAGAAGAGCCTCCATGATCTGAGATACCTAGAATATATAATCCCATGAAATACCCAACCATGTTCCAAGCTCTAACACCATAAGATGTGTCTATGGTATCAAAAAGCATCACTAAAGAACTAAGATAACATTAATTACCTATGTATGGATAGATTAAATTTATAAATTCACAATAGTTCCCAAGAAGGGGGTGAGTTAAAACTTTGTACTATTTCCCCAAATAATTCTCAAATCATTCTACTATAAAAAACATGTTTCCAAAATTTATATAAAACACTATTATACAGTAAAAAAATTTATATAATATCCATATAAAAGATTCCATGGAAAAAGTTAAACATGACATTAAAACCTTTTTATAATCATTTGGAATTCCCTTACCATGTCTCCACAAACACTGACTCATACCTCGGATAAAGTAACATAATCAATATTTCCCCCTCTTTGGTCCACTAATTATTCACAAGGTAACAAACTCCATGTTCCCAAATAGAACATTACAATTCTATAGTGTCACATTTATAAATTAACTCACACCGACCATGTATGAAAAAGTCCATATAATACCATTCCAAAACCATTATATATTTCAATAATTTCAAAAAACAGTTTCCATCCATGAAAACAAAACCATAATATTAAAATCAATATTTTAAAATTTTAAACCAAAGATGTTTTCTCTGAAGACCACGATCTAAGTATCATAGAGTCAGTGCCTTAATTTATTACACTTATGTAATAAATAAGAAAATTTAAATCCTGAAGGACTAAATTTATTACTAGTTTTGGAAAACTATATATTACCATTTTTTAAAATTACAACATGGAATAAAATATAATATAGAAATTGAATTTGAAACATCCATAAATCCTTCATTATGTCTACATTTCATTCATAATATCCATCCTTGAATCCTGGGGAAAAATAAAAAATAAAAAATGGGTGAAATCTGATGCTTAGTAAGGGTAGGTAATATATAAAAATCTAATGAAAATTATAATGGATAGTGAATGACTTTAAACACCTTCCCTTAGAACATATACATTAGAATAAAATGGAATGATTAAAAACTAAATAAACAATTCCATAAAAAACATCTTAGTGAATCTTAACAATTTATTATCTACAATTAGAATATTAAAATTGATTTTCAATTGATAATATCATAAGACTTATTTCCTAATTCTATACATTTGAATATATTGTAATGTCCTCAAATGGGATATCATAAAATTAATGGTTTAAGCCTTAGCCAAAACCAAATCTGAAAATGGGAATGGTCTCAGACAAGTCCGTATCACTTTTATGTCATGAGACATATCGAAGCATAAAGGGGATATAGTTGGACTCACCTTTTAATTTAAAAGTCTAGTTCATTCTTCATAGGAATGGTTTTACAAATAAACATCATATACATTAGACGTTTAATTATCTTTCCCTAATATTTAAACATAATTGATATCTATTCTGAGTAGTATAGTGAAGGGTATCATGATAGAATATCCACAAATAAACTAATCATAAACCATTTAATAAATTATTTCTGATGAAAATAATAAGATATCAATATCAATAAATTTCAAAATTTAAAATAGGTGTTTAAATAGACGATAATACTCTAGTAAAATCAGCATGTATTTCTTGTGAGAAATACCATTTTTACCTTACAACGAATAGTTATTTTAGAAAATTCATTCACATTTTTCATATTAGTTTGTATAAAACCAGAAAGGGAAAAAATCTAGTTTTTTATTAAATATTATGATTTTTTAGAAAAATAATATTTCTTATAATAAATTTTGTAATGTACTTAAAAATTGGTATGAAATCAAGATATTCCCTCTAATCGAGCATACGTATTTGGGAGAATTGAGAAAGAAACCAAAAATCAAATGTATTTATATAAAAAATAAACGTATCTAGAGACATGAGTTTTTTATGTATACAAATAATTTATCATAAGTATTTAAAATTAATGAATAATTAAATTTTTTATTGAGCGATAAATCATAACATTAATAAAAATGGTGGTTCGTGATGAAAATCTGCAACTTATGTTTGAATGTATTGTAAACATGACCATAATGTAAATGTTCATAAAATTAAATCCAAAAAATAATTAACTAATATTATTTTATACATGTATTTGATTCATTATAGTTTCATTAAGTTCATTTATGGTATCTTTTATGTGTTATAAGATATAATTGTATCATTCGGGAGTGTTTGATTATTTGGATTTCAATATTTCTTCACTTATTTATAAGTACTAAAGATCATGTAATATGGGATAAATTCTCATAAATTATAATTTAATATTATTAATAAATATAAATATGTGTAGTATTTTTAATATAAATTTCCAGATATTAGTATGAATCATTATATATCATATTAATAATAATCTGTTAGAACAGTTTTGGCAGTTTTAGATCACATAGAACTTGTTTTTTTATCATTTAGTATTGTGTAAAAGTTTTAATTATTGATCATAAAAAGGGATTTAATATAAATTTTAATTTATTTATAAACCCTAAAAATGGTTTTATGTTTATCCATAAATACAGTGAAGGAAAATAAAAACATGTCTTCCTTGATTTCGATAAAATAACACTTCCTTGATGACATTTCCATTTTTAAATAAAAGGGAGAGGATAAGGGGATTGATGATGAATAGTTACCTTGGCATGATATAATTTTAGTATATAAATTATACTATATTTATAATTCCACTTGTAAAAGTGGTGGTGATGATATAATAAGGAAATAAAAGTAATTTAAATGAAATTAAACGAAAAAGAAATATGTTTTTACCTCTTGATTTTTTCCTCCATGAGTTTCACATTAGAGAAATGGTTTTGGTATATTGGTGAGTGCAAGAGCTCCTAGAAAATAGAAAGGGTATTGGGAATATAAATGGGAATAAATTTGGAATGTCTCAGTGTTTGGATGGTGTGAGCAGAGGGGGTGGTGCGAGGTGATATTTATAGTGGATGAGAGTGGTATTTCATGCATATTTTATTCATTTGTTTCTTATTTTTGATCAAGACTATGAATTGTTTGAGTATTTTCACCAAATAAATTAAAAAAATGATGTATAGTTCTATATTATAGGCTTACATCTTTTATAAATCACCTATTACCTAATAATTAATGTATTTAACATTTATCGGAAATTATTTTATTTTAATATTCTCCAAAATAATCACAATTTTTAGTAAAATCCCAAAAATTCACCCTAACCATTTTTTAATATGTATAATTCAAAAATGAACAACATTTTTTGAAATAATTATCTGAAATTTGAGAAATTTAATTTTTAATTAAAATCATAATTTACATTGAAAATTATGATTTTAAAATTATAACTATTTCTATAACACATTGAAAATTCAACTATGGACTCATAAAAATATCTAAAAATCATAAGAAAAAAATATTAATTTATGAATAAATTTTATGAAAATAAATTTTATTTTAAATCATTTTATTAATTAATAAATTGTAATTAGGTATTTCTAACCTATAAAAATACCAACACATAATTAATTATATTTCAAATATTCATTTATTTATACTATGATATAATTATATCATACAATCATTTATAAAATGACTCAATTTTATTTTTACATTCATGGATGTGGTTACTATTTAATTGGTTGGTTTATTATTCATAAGGTTCATATTATAATTTTTAAAGGAATATTATTATTTTATCAGTATAGGTTCGTTAACATCTAGAAATACCGCTTAATTAATTCATTATCTATTTATAAATTTTTATTGTGATATCTTTGTAAAATTATATGCATTTTGATATATAAAATAATCATAAGAAGGTAAAAATTATTTATAGAATTATGGGTTGTTTCATTCTCCCCTCATTTAAAAATTTTTTCTTTGAAATTATCAAAATGTCAACTCATAAAAATATTTGGATCATTTTTCATGATATGTTCTTCAGCATCCCAAGTTTCCTCTTCAGTTTTATGATTTTTTTCAAATGTTTCTTTACCATCCATGTCATACAATTCTTTCAAACATAATCATTGGTGTCCAAAATCCACATAGGCTATTTTCAGTAAGAAAAATCATGTTACAAATGTATTACTTCTGAAGTGAGGACATGGATTGGGTCTGGCATGTGCATTCACAGTATAGAGATATAGGACACATCGTGTGACTTAGAAAGAAAATGTGTCCTTTTTAAATGATAATCCACAACTCCAATTCTCTCCAAATTTTCAAGAAGACCAATGTAATAATGTCTTTGTTTTCCTTTCACCCCAAATCCGATAACAACCATAAATTGAGATACATTCAAGAAAACATGATCTACCACTTGAAAATAAAAATCCTTTGTTTGAATATCAGCATAAATCTTTTACTACTTGGAGATTATTTGATATCTTTTTGAATATTATTTAATGTTACTATTGTTTCCTCTATAAGATATGGGCCTCAAAACAAACTTTCAACAACTTCTTCCTAACACATTTTTGTATAACATATCATTCCAAACAATGATTTATATGGTTCCATATGAATAGAAGAATGCAAATTGTTACTGTATAAAAATTATAAAAATGGAATATAATTATCCCATATAACATTAAAGTCAAATGAACATAATATCAACAATTCTTATAATTTTTTAATCATCCTTTTTAACTTCTAGTAAGTATGAGGGTGATATGTATTACACAAATTATTCATAGTATACAATTTATTTTTGATACATTTCTGGAATTTTTATGTAAATCATAGATCATGATTATAAAAATATTGAAAGAGGTTATCCATTATAGACTATGACTTCATTAAAATAGAATCTTCTAAGATGTTCCCATGTAAAATCATCCCTTATAGTGAATAAATATGCAGATTTTGTGATTCAATCAACAATATACCATATTTCATCATTATTTTAGTGATTTTTTGGTAATCTAGTGAAAAAATCCACATTATTGTCATCTTGCTTCTATGTAGGAATAGGTAGAGGTTTCATGACTCCTTTAAGATTTTGTATTTCAGACATCACCTTTTTATAAAATAAACATATAGAAACATAATTAGTAATTTATCTCTTCATTTTATCCCACCATAACTGTTATTTTAAAGATACATTCATCTTAGTGTATCCACAGTGTATAGAGAAATCTAAGCTATGGGCATCATCCAATTACTCATTTTAGCTTGTGTGTGAAGGGAACAAAAATCCACTTACCAAATTTCACAATTTCATCCCCATTCAAAAATTCATCCAAATTCCCATCATTCACATAATAATTTTTTTTTATGATTCTCATCATCAAACTATGAATTTTTAATCCTTTATAATACATATCGTTGGGAAGATAATTACACAAGTAATGATGTTTTTATTTTATTGATAATTTCTATATATATCTTTTCTAGATAAATTTATATAGGATCCTTATCAATCCTCATTTTTTCCAGATTTCCATGATCATTCATACAAAATTCATCTATTACCTTATTTTCCTTCCCTGGGGGTAGTGTATTGAAAAATCATTACCCTTGAGTAGCACAAGAAATCACTTTTGGCTCATGTTGAGTTATTTATATGAAATGGTATATTTAAATTTCTTTTGTTTTGTATATATATCTCACATCTCTTTCAATAGAGATACTATCTCTATATTTCAAGAGAATATATTATAACTGCTAAATCACCATCATTAGTTAGTTAGTTCTATTCATGAGGTTTTAACTACCTTGGTGCATATGCAAAAACTCTATCATTCGGTATAATGACACATCCATGTCCTTTTGTTATCGCATCACAATAAATCAAAAAACCAAAATTTCTTAATTGTAGAGTCAATATTATATAATTAATTAATCTCTTCTTAATTTATTAAAATAATTCTACACATTCCTTTATCTAAAAAAATTGTACACTTTTATGAGTAATCTTGGTTAACGAGTAAGCTAATCAGGAAAAGTTCTGACCAAAATGCTGATAACAACCTACTGAACCACTAAAAATACATACCTCAGCTCTGTTCATTTGTGTAGATCACTCTTGAACTTCCTTTGTCTTCACAGGATCAACTAATATTCCACCCATAGGGACAATATAGCCAATAATTGAAATTATAGAAGCTAGAAATCCCACTTTCTAAACAACCCATACAACTATTTTCTTCTAAGTGTATCCAGAATGTGGTTCTCATGGTCCAAATATCATTTTTAATATATCATGATATCATCAATAAATACCATATAAAATTTATTAACATATTCCTTAAATACATTTTTAATTACATCCATAAACTTAAGGGTGAATTCGTCAATCAAAATGGAATTTCTGTAAACTCGCAATGTCCATGCCTAGTCAGAAATACTATCTTTGGTATATATTCCTTACTTATATGTAACTGATGATATCCAGATTGATGTTCAATATTAGAAAAATAATTACATCAGTGATGTTGATCAGATAAATCATAAATTTGAGTCATGTGATACTTGTTCTTTATTGTAATAACATTGATTTCTCTATAGTTAATGCACAATCTCATAGATATGTATTTCCTCTTGTAAAAAATAATTGGGGATCCACAAGGTGAAGAACTATAGATAATTATTCCTTTTTCACTCAATTACTCTAGTTTTTTTAAGTTATATTAATTCCATTATTTCTATTCTAGGTAGAGTTATTTATATTTGTAGTGTACTGCGAATTAAATCAATATAGAACTCAACTTCCCTCTCTCAGGGACATCCTGGTAAATCATCCAGAAATACATTATTATATTCTTTCACAGTAGGTATATAGTCAATTTAAAGATTTATTTTCTCATCCATAGATGATGTTCTTTCTTAATCTAAAATAATTTTAATTTTTATTGCTATTTGTGGTGGATCCATATAAAATAAGATGATGAGGATTCTGATCTAAAGATAGGGTCTTCCAAATCATCCCCACAAATCATAATTCTATTCTTTTTTCAAAAGTTTTTTATATTTTGAATTTCATTACATACCAAGGATTATATCAATTTAAATCATAGGTATGATTACACTGTGAGAAATTAAATCCCATTTATGTGTCATAAGGTTGACTGACCCACACATATTTGTTGCAATGATACTTCCGTTAAGAGATTTGACTGAAAACCCTTATATTAACAAAAGGTGATTGATTAATTATATTAAAAAAATGAGAATATATAAAATAATGTGATGATATATAATCAAATAAATCACTGTGTTAGTTTAATTAAATGAATAGTTTTCCTTCACCACATCCCTTGGACTTTTACCCCCAATAGTTGTGATAACATACGCTTGGCCTTTCTCTTGTGAAATTTTCTAAGGTATATTTTCTTGAGGATTTCTGAAATAATTATCATAGTGTCCAATATCCCAAAAAATATAGAATTGAACATTCGTAGATTATTTTTTCCATTTAATAATTATCATGATGTAATTTGTCTACACACATGTAAAAACATCTTTTACTTTTAAGAAGGTACCAAGGTGTTTCCTTCCTCAACTATCACATGTTGAAAAATTCCCATTTCTATTATTCCATTAATCAATTCATTCCACTATTTCCCTCTTATTATATTTTTTAACCTTAATGAAATAATACCTATATATTTATTTCATGGTATTCATAGCACATGAGACAATATCATCATATGATGAGAAATTTTGGGTGACTATTGCCCTTCTAAGGAATTTTTTTAAACTATCAAGGAATCTATCAATTTTTCTCCTTGTAATATATATATAGTTTACAGCATGAATTTCTATACTTGTAATGTTTTATTCATACTATTTAAGGATTTAATCATCTATTTTTTGGAATAAATAATTTCCTCTCCATATATTCTCTTTGACCGTGAGGCAAATAATTTTTAGGAAAATTTTCTTAAAATATATCAATTACATTATTGTAATTTCATCCTCCATTATTTTTTGAATTAATAACCACTATTGATCTTTATATCCCCATAGTTGACTAATTACATGATAACCTTATCCCTTTCATTATATCCCAATGAGAGAAATATCTTCTCTAACGAACTTGTCCACTACTCCACTAAAAATGGGTTTGTAGTCCCATTACATTTTCTAGGTTATTGTCACATAAATCAGTTTAATATTTCTCTTCATAATTTTGTATCATGATGATATATAAAATTAATTATATTATTCAAGACATAAGATATTTTTCCTAGTACAGTTATAAGTATCTAAATTCCAGTCTCAGCTCCAATCCCAACATCATTATCTGGTATAGGATATAAATACCAACATGTAATACATGCGTTGAAATTATTTCCATTAATTAAATATTGAATCATTTATAAATAATGGTAAATAGTAAATTAGGTTATTAATCATAATCTATAATTTCAAACTATAAAAACACGTAACATAAATTGGAAATTTATGCATAGTTAATCTTATATTTTTAAAATAGATTCTTTTGGGACACAATTACTTTTAAATTCGTCATAATGGATTTTAATGAAAATATGAATTATCCTAAGTATTTCCCTTAATATTTTTAAACCGGAATTTTAGTAATGCTTGTTGTCATCTACATGGTTTTCCCCAAGTCATGATCAAGACAATTTTTCATAGTTGTGACCCTTATGTACATTTGTGCTAGAACCACATCCAATTTTAGTATCCATATAGAGAAGTATTTCAAGTAACACCCACCCAATATCTACTTTACCAATATTCTAGAAAATTATTTTATGATTATCCTCAAATAATATTTTAAGGATTTGTCCCCAAATCAATGTTTTCTAAATATAGTTTCCAAGGTGTCTACTATACTGCCTCTAATTTTAATTTTAAACACCCAAACCCTAGTAGCCTAGAGTCGGTCCCTTACATTATTAAATTATTATAAAAAACAAGGAAGTCACACACTAAATGGGTGAATAGTTTAGTTGTTTTGGAAAACCAGAAACAAAAAATAAGATTTATATTACTATTTGAAAAGAAATAAAACATAGAAATTCTATTTAAAGCATTTGTTACTACTATATTATCCATGTAAGTCATTCAAAATATTCACGTCCACATACTGGTGACAAAGAAAACAAAAAAATGGGTGATATTTGGTGATTTTTAAGGGTAAGTAATATTGTCAAATCTCATACAAAAAATAAGGCATGGTGAATGACTGAAAACAGATGTCATTAGAATATAAACATTATCACAATATATAAATAATAAAGGCTGAATAAATATTTCCATAAAAATAATCACATGAGAATGAAGCTTAAATATGGATATTATACTAGTCAGATATTCACATTTATTATAAATTATTAATATAATAATGAGGGATATTTAATGGCATACATCTGAAAAATACATTTTTGTCCTTGGAAAAGACATATAAAAATAAATAGTTTAGCCCTCCGGCAAAAGCCTATCTATTTTATCTCATGAGACATAAAAAATGAATCGAGGGGCCATATAAGGCCCCAAAAATCAATTGATATGTTTTATTCCTTACTATTGTGAACGGGGTTACACAAAAACATAATATACATATAAAATGTAAATAAAATTCCCCAATCGATAAACATAACCACAAACCATTCCGAGTTTTTTGGTGTGTGGTATCAAGATAGAACATCCACAGTCCAAATAATCAAAAATAATTTAATAAATTAGGGTATATGATATTAATAATATATAAATCTCAATAAAGTATAAAATTAAACATATGTGTTGGAGTATATAAGTATACACTAGAAAAAGCAATGAGGAATTATTGAGAGAAATATTTTTTTTACATTTCAAAGAAGTGTTCTTTTTAAAAAATATGTTTTAATTTTCATATTAATTTGCATAAAAAAGAAATGAAAAAATTTAAATTTTTTTAACAAAATTAACGATTTTAGAAAAAAAATGTGTATAAAAATAGATTATGTATTGTACATGAATATGGGTATGAAATCAAGATGTTCTGTTTAAGCACACTTGCGTATCGTGAAGAATTGAGAAGGGAACCTTGAAAATTTTATATATATTATAATAAAATATGAAAATATCAATAAAAATGATTTTTTAATTTAAAAACACATTTTATAAATAAAATATCAATAAAATGATTTTTTAATTCTATTTACAAACCATAATGATTTAATAATTGTGAAAAATACATCAAATAATTTTTATTAAATGGGATTCATTTAAAAAAATATTATAAAAAAATATTTCATTTCTTTTAACTCGATAATATGTGGAAATTCAAAATACTATGATCTTTTTTCTTGTTGTATATCCTTTGTTCAAATGATGGAGTCCCGAAAGATACATTACAAAAGAGATTAATAAAGTAAGATTTGACACTCCATAGGATTTGGAGTGGAAGGTAAAGGGATACCCATCTCAATTTCATTTTATTAAGATATATTTACTATTAATATTTTTTAAATGGATCCCTTACTATCTAAATGATGCATTTCATCATTGTTTTAAATTAATTCATCTGAATTTCAATATCATTTATAATTCGTCATTTCATTTGTTTCGACTCTCACCATATTACGGTTATGAGGGGTTTATTTATTCAATTTCCAAAAATAGATTTATGAAATTTATTCATTAGTTATATTATTTTATTATTTTATTTTTTCTATACATTTATTGATTTATATTTTATTTCCTATTATTATCTAGGGTTTCCCAGTTTCATCTTGAAATCTCTAATATGACTGATTACTACATCAAATGTCAAAATATATACAAGGGGATTTTTCTATATTTAGAATGTTTTAAATTCTATATAAACATTTTAATATACTTATATCATTTTTTATTAGAATTCATGTTTCACTACTTGATTTAATGATGAAATATTTTTCTAAAATTATTAAAAATTCGTGCCCCATCCTTTACAAATTAATCATGTTATACTATTTTATTTATCAGTCCATTTTATAAGACTTGGATATCTTATAACTTTAAAGATACATATTCATTTAGTTGTAATATACAGGAATAATTATGTAAACCTCA
Source organism: Viscum album (assembly GCA_963277665.1). NCBI lineage: Eukaryota > Viridiplantae > Streptophyta > Magnoliopsida > Santalales > Viscaceae > Viscum > Viscum album. The sequence continues at coordinate 1,551,033,782 of OY728131.1, forward strand.
TGTATATCCTGAAATATATTTCTTTATATTTTAGAAAAAAATATTCTATTTCATTTTCCACACAATGGGTAAATGTAAACACATTTAATTTTATTTAATGGGGTAACATTTGATGTTTATGATTATAAAAGGGATAATATACTTATAATATTTTTATTAATTTAATTCATTTATTAAATTTTTTATAATGATAGGTGTTCCAAAAATTAATATCCCCCACTATATTGGGTAATTATGTTTTCTTTAGAGATGTTTATAAGTTATTTTTTGTTGTTATTTTATTTTACAAATTTTATAACTATAATGTTCAAATACAAATTTAGACATTCTATATTCTTTGATATGATTATTATTTATCATCTAATTAAAATTATTTTTATTTAAGTAAATTTGTTCTTTTTATTGATTTCATGATTTAATACAAGTTTCTAGTCCAATACGCGTTCAATTTTTTCATTATGATTATTATATTCATCTATATGAGATATTATTTTTTTCAGTGGCTAATAATTTTTATTTTCTTTTATTACAACTTTCTATGATTTAAATTCTTATCCCATGTTTCCTAATAATTTATTCATGGTATAATGATTATTTTAAAGGGTAATGAAGCCAAAATTCATGATATGGTGATCGAATTTTAGTAAATAAGGTTGATCATTAAGGAGAATCAATTATTCGGCATATTTATTTTTACTTGGAAATATATTGGCCTTTTTATATAAGCATTTTTCTAAACCGTTGAAAATATAATTTTGCTGGTGTTGGAAATTTTATTATTTTAGTATCTATTTAAATTATATATTATTAATATGGTTATGTTTTTATGTTTTTATTGGTATACTACCATGGTTTAGATAACTTCAATGGTTAGAATGTTAATGGATAATGATTAAAAATTATAGAAAACATAATGTCTTAATATTTTTTTTAACGTGGTCATAAATTAAAAATCTCTGATAATATTTGGGGTTGTAATGTGATTATAGGAAAATTTTTCCATGGTTATTTAGAATAAAAATTAATGGGTTTTTAGAATATAAGTTTAATGAAAGGTAACCATAGGGGTTGAAAATTGATTTAGTCAAAAGTTGATTAAAGTTACTATGGGGGAAATTTTAATGTATTTTTTTAATAACATATAATTGATTTATAGATAACATTATTGGTTAGTATATGATTTATTTAAATATGATTAAGATTATGTTAGGAAATTTGAATACTTATTTTTTTGAAAGATCATGTAAATATTTATTATATAAAATTTGGGGTGTAAATATAGTTAAAAAGATTTTTTTTTAATTTGTAGGGTTTTTAATTATTCGTGATTAAATGGAGATAAAACTCAAGGAAGACTAGATTGAACTAAAATATTCATCAGTTGAACAGAATGTGATTTATATTGAATCATTGGAGTTATTGTTTGAACAAAATGTGTCATTAGTTAAGATATTATTAGATTTTTTTTTCTTATGGTGATTCAAATTAATTTTATTAGGTTTCATATATAATTACATTAAACATTTTTTGTTCTAATGAATGGATATAAATATGCGGAATAACACATCATAAAATTCTTCATAATATGGTAACCACTATCCCTTAGTTGTATTGTAAATTCATTCATGGTTAATAAAATTGAGAAACATGATAAAAAATAAATGATTATTCATTATTTAAAAACAAATAAATTAATCATAATCATTCATAATTTTGCTTGTGAATTAAATCAGTCGTAAAAACAAATTTAAACACAAAACCAAATGATGAAATTCTGTATACGGAATGGAACAATTTTAGGTAATTTTTTTTATTATAGTATCGATCTCAATGGTATTCAAATCCCTTAAACTCAATAAATTGATGAATTATTCTTTTAGGGACTATATGAAAAACAATATCAAGATTTTAAAGTGTTCTTTGGAAGACTCATTCACATGTATACGAATTTATATAATCAAATAAAAATGGTTTATTAGTAAATATTTATTAAAATCCTAATATATTCCAATTTTGATGGAGATGATGGTCCTATTTTACCTAACGTAGAGAATAAAATTCTTAATAGAATATGACTCTAATGGCATGTCTATTGTTTATGAAAAAAGGTTAAAAATCCAATGATATAATTTATTTAATAGTGGAGAAAGTGATATCCCATATTTTTTTAATAGATCAGTTTTACAGTTTATTAATATTTTTGGTCGAAAGTTTTTTTATTAAAGGAAATTTTATTTTAATATACATAAGTTTTTATTTCATGACATATTAGATATTATATATTTAGTTATATATTCATTAAAAATTTAATTTATTATGATTACTTCATTAAATACCAGGCATTTTATTTAACGGTTAATTTTTTTACTTTATTTATTATTTTGATCTATTTAAGAAATTTATTTATTATTAGAAAAATATAAATTTATATTATTGTTCAATATATGGATTGATATTGATATATATTAATTCGGATAGTCTTATAAATTCATATTTACTTCTGAAAAACAATTATGAATGTTTTTTATTTAAAAAAAATCAATTCGTTAAAATCAAATATTACCTTTAAAATACTATATTTTTATTTAAAATATTGTCTTTAATAATAATAGATTTATTTTTTTAAAATTAATTTCATATTCTAAATCAATGCATCAATATTTAATGAATTGTATTTTCTTTAAATTTTATAAAAACAATATATTATATTAGGAAATAAATGTGATGTATAATTAATATTTTTTATTAAAAATTATAAAAAAATACAACTCCCTAGTCCATAGGCCACTCAAATGGTACCATTGAACATTTTTTCACAAGACCTCAAGTGTACCTCCCCAAATGCCAAAGGCTCCTGATTAACATCGTGGGTCTAGGGAAGTATCAGGGGGAAATTATAATCCTAATCAGAGTATGTTGTAATATATAAAATAAAAATGTATCATATAACAACAATAAAAATTAGAGTGTCCATGATAAATAAAAAACCAAAATAGTTATAATATAAACTATGGAATTAGTACAGTTATACAAGGATGATATCCCACCTAGAGGATCTAATATACAATAATGATAGAATAAGAAATAAAATAAATTTATTATAGCCTAAACTATATCCATGAGTCTCTCCTCAATTTGAGTCTCTAATCCCACCTGATTGAGTCCCCTCAATCATTAATATCAATCTAGGTTTTACCCCAACCTATGCCTCTAACAAGGGATTAATCTGGTATGATACCCAAGTTTCATAGTCTCCCAAGAAGGGAATGAGTATATAACTCTGCAGGACACCACCAATGTGGTCCCTTAAAAACTAGTATATATATTTTTATATGAATGCGACATTCATAATTGAAATAAATATATAATATCAGAAAATGTTACATTCACCATACTACATTATTCACATTGTGTCGGGGTTTATATTAGAATGTAATGACGCATATTATAACTATAATAGATTAGGGGGACCAAGTTCACCCTTATACCAATAATTGGGGCTAATCCTCTATCATGGGACAATGGATGAATATATCTAATTATTGTAGCATCAGGGTTTCCCTGATCTTATCTTGATATCATTCATGCCATATAAAAATTGGATCCTAGGGTGTAACCTAGGAATCCATGAATCTCAAGCTCAAACATCCAAATAACATATCATAAATGTGTCAACATCCACATATCATGATTTAGAGGAATCTCTCTAAACTACAATAATATAAATGACTAGAAGTTGATAACTAGGAATTCCAATTAGTCATAGACCATAAGGTTATTTTCCATGTCACCATTCCACACAGTCGAGTCCAAATTATCATTGGAATCCCAATTAGGAAAGTTTCTTATCATTAGTCTTGACTGGATAAATACTTTTGGTGACCTAAAAATCTCATGATAATAATATAGATCCTAATGAAAATCTAAATAATGAATGGTTTTATCCTAGAAATACAAGGAATACTAGGGACACATAGCTTCAAAGGTGTCCCATATAGACTAGAGGTCGAATACGAGAATCTATGGAATTATTATGTGGCTCAATTTCCAAATCCCAGTAAGCATATAAGGGAATATGTTGTGATGTTATATCATTATTCATATCACAAAATTATCACATAAGGATCCAATACATTGGTCATAGTAAGTATATATGGGAATCCCTAATATAAATATAATATGTGATCAATCCCACACATTGGGAGATAGAGTTCACATCGGGGAATTTGTAGCTACATGAAGAATAAATGACTAAGATTATAAGAATAGGGTAGGATTTGGATGAATTCTCAAACCGAATACCTCTGTTCATAGCCCCTTGGATCACATCCTAAGTACATGTTATAAAGTGGAACAAGATACCATCTCTACCATTTATTGATTCAATCCACTCTCTAGTCTTACATGACACATGGGAACTGACATGGGTACCCTCTGTCTCACTGAGGTCTCTGTCGAATCCAAGTACATTCACACAGTTGAGATGGTCTTAAGGATATCACCTTTCCCAACCATCATAAATCACCTCGTACACCTAAATCAAATGCCAGTAACATGGATTCCAACCACCCATGTAAATCATATCTGTTGGGGATGATACACTCACCCCACAGTCTTCTCAATTATTCAAATGGCCCAAGGGTATCTATAAGGATCTTACTTAGGATACCCTCACAATCTATAACCCGTCTATATCCACTACATACCCAAAGGGCATTCCAGATCCCCATGAGCGGGAGAAGTGTACATGAACATCATCAAATACCATAGGGAATGATTTTACAAGACTTCAAGAAGAATAAATTTTATATATATACATAACCACATGAAATAGTAGAACAAAACTAGAAAAATATATAATCCATAACTGAAATAAGACACTAGAAGTGATAAAACTCAATCAGTAAAACAAACCCCATCTAAAAGTCCAATTGAAACGAAAAACTAAAAAAAGGAAAACTACTCCATATTATAATTTCAGAAACATCCCACTACTTCCCAACTAGATATCATACCGAGTTGATATATATTCAATCGACTCACTATGGTTTATTTCCTTTCTCTCCATCAAAATGCATAGTTAGGTCTACAGGCTGCTAAAGGGGTGTGCAAGGTGTGAGATAAACATTCTCATCAAGACCCCACTAGAGTTCTATATCAACTCTCTATACATAAATTCCAAATATACTCAGTTTACCAAAAAAATTAATGATTTATGAGAAAACAATTCATATCAAAATTATTGTAATTATTCTCCTTTTCATAGTTCTATAATATGTCCAGCATAACAGTTTCAAATCATAATTTCCAAAAAAATGAATCAGATTTAATGAAGGTATGATAAATCCAAAATAATAAAATTCCAAAGAATATGTAAATCACCCAAAAAATCACAACATGACAATCTATCAAACTTCACATGCCATAATCATTGACTGCGCACACCTGATTCCTCAGAACACAATCCATAGGAGCATATAAATAGGCTAGGAGTAAACCCTGTAAAAATGAATATTTTATGTTCCTAGAAAAAATAATCCTAGGGATATTAGGAACATCCCATGATTGAACACCTAAAAATATATAGAATATGGTCCGAAGATATATATTCCACCCAAGTAGCCTCAGATTCACATGTGATGTATTTTTCAAGAACATTTCAAAATGGATTTTCACAGTAAATTTCAAACTAACCTTTTCATTAATAAATCCTTATTTTAATATTAATTTCATATCCAATTTCACATTTCTTTGAAAAAATACATTTTATATTTACAAAACCATGGAAAATCCAATATTTTATTTGAAATAAATTTATAAACACACTAAAATCGTGCCAATTCATTTATAAAAAAATTTATAAAAGAATATAAATCAAGTTTCATTCAAGAAATTATATAAATGAAAACCACTACCTCATACTGAGGTCACACATTCCCTCAATGGAATCAACTATCATATTATGGAATACAATTAAAATAATAGAAGCCTAAGAGTCCATTCTCACGTTTTAGAATAAGATTACAAAAACAAAATAGATAGAGAACATGGTAGATCACAAAACACTTCAGAGAACACACACCCACTATGCCTTAACCAATAAAATAAAATACCTTTGTAGAGGATAACATAATTGATCTATAAAGTATTAAAAAAACATTAATATATGGTTAATGTATTTAAATACATAGTATTGTGCTGCTTCTGTGACCAATGTAAATGAAGAAGATGAAATTCCTCTAAATAGGAATATGTGATGTAACTTCTACATAGATAAAATGATTAATGTAGAAACTTAGATGGAGTAAAGACACCGAATTCACATCTTGAATTGACTAAGGATTTTTGTAGGAGAGATATATGATGAATAATAAAATGTTATTTTCATTATGATAAAACCAAATAGTCTGATGATATCTACAATGTAAAAAACTCATTTTCTTTTTAAATAACACATGACACATATATGTCGAAAAAAATTTCACCTTGAGTTATATTTTCCTTGATCGAGAATTATGATGTTTAAAATAACAAATTATGGTGTAAAAGGATTTTTTTTGTAAGAATCTATTTTATATATTCCATGATTCTTATAATGTAAACCATTTTATTTCTTGTTTCGAGTGACCTATTTATGCCGTAAACTACATATTTACATTGTAAAATTGACCATTAGGAAGTACATGGTGAAGATTCAATAAAATCTCCCAGATATAGATCATATTTTCTATTAATGAAAAAAACAAACACTTAAACATTAAAATGTTTATACATTTTTTATCCAGGTTGTTAAAATACCATCACCATAATACATTACATCCCTAATCTGTCAAGTGGAAGAAATGTTCTCCATATTGATTTGTGGCCACTACTCCCTCATTTAAAATTCATGCTCCCATATCCCAATAGAATTTGATTTGTGTATCCATTACAATATAACCCATCGAATAGAAATCCCTTGTAATAAATTCACCTCAGAATCAAAAATATTCAGAGGAAAATATAAAACTAAAACATATGACCCCAACATGATCTCTTAACAACTTGCAACACGAGAGATCAGGATAGTACATCTTATGTTGTGATTTGAGTAAAACATTAATTATTCCCATAAATTGATCTTTTAATGAAAAGAGATATGTGGTCTTCCCATGCCACTCAGTGACCTCTAATTGTCCAATATATAATGGAGCCAACATTCCTTATTTACCAATTCGATGGTGACCCAACTATTGTGAAACTATCAAAAAAACGTGGTCAGCTATGGAAACCTCCAAAGAATGGAAATATTGATCTAGATATGATTTCTGCCAACTCAATTCCATATACATATACCAACATATATCTTGAATACATTAAAGATTCTCCTAAATGAGAATCATTCCCATAAGAGAGGCATCTCTAATATCTATCTAATGACGATGTAATCCCCATCGGTGACTATATAATTTCTAGAATGGATCCATTCTATTCAATAATTGATAACTACTATTTTATGAAAACTTGAACAACCCTCTACGGATATCTAACAATCTATAAAAATACAAAATATAGTAACATACTATATCCTCCAAGATATAAATATCATGCTCTATCCAATCATCTACTTGTGGATGTGTAGTTGTACTCAATGGAATCTGAGTCTATATCAACTCTTGTAGACTCTTCCAATACCAAGAGGTAAACATGGGTTCACATTATAAAATAATGGCCGATGCAGCCTAACCTAACCTCAAAAACTCTTTTATGTACTACATTCCAAGATTGTAAACATTATTAGTGTTCTTGATTGGTAAAAATAAACATATATCATCAACTAGTCAACCTATACCTATAACATTTTATTACATTAGAGAGGCCATGGTAATTCAACAATGATGTTAATTGACACCTATTCCAATTTCCAAACTATAATTGAAATAGGATATAAGAAAATAGAAGGTTTATAATGTTGTTCCTTTATTTGTTGGTAGGTTTAACATTGAAGAACACAATATACAATGTCACACATCATTATCAACCACAATAATCACACTCTCATGAAAAAATATATCTTTATACTGCACATATGAATTGCCCATGAAGAACAATGATTGTAAAATGAAACCAAAATCCTTATAGATTTATGTAATAAAAAATGATCCCCAATGAATTTAATACCATATTGAGGGATAAAAAATAAGAAATTATTGCATCACCATAAATGGTTTAAATGAGTTATATGAACTCATCATCCTACAGTTGAATCAACTGAATAAACACATAGATAAAAGATAGTAGCTAAACACTGGTCAAAACTATACTGAAATCACCCTACTAAGTATCAAAATGAACATAGCTTGAGATTCTCATCAGTTTTAATACTTACATTGATTAAAATATACCCTATGATGCTACTTTCCCATTGGGATTGTCTATGATGGAATTCCCCATTCTCAATGTGTAGGGGATATGAAAATCAAAAGTTTGATGGTATTATAACAACCACCTCTATAAGATATTCAAGTATTTATAATATAATATATAGTTTATACACATATGGTCATAAAATAACATGAATATTTCCTCAAAGATATATTTTTTAAAACATGTATGTGCATGTATATAGTGAAACGCACTAAATAATGGGTGGGGTAAATATTATCATGTTTCTGAAGTTGATTAAATTTGTAGGCCATCAAATGACCTTCCATCATAATAAGTAAACTCATTATAACACCAATATCATCACAGTATACAACATAACCATTACCAGGCTTATGTAAGATTAGAATATGATCTTATGTCATAATTTATTTTAACTCCCCCAAAAGAAGCCTAACACATTGAATAACATGTGAATTTTACCACATTTTCAATAAGAGAGATGAAATGTATTTCAATATTCAAGAAATACATGATGAACTATTGACATTATCCAACTATAAAAAGGATTAATTGAATCTCAAAAATGTCTTATGGCTCCTCCCATGAAAAGACTGCCTTCCCCTTCCCCTGAATTGTAGATAATGTATTTTCCATAATCACTGGATCTAATAAATTTAATTATTTGATAAAAATATTTCATTAATAAATCATTATATATAGAAGCTGACTCCTTGGTATTTATAAAACCAAAATCATATGGTGCTAGTGATCAAACAAATTCCTCAAATAAAACCAAATACTATCCATTAACATGGTAAAAATTGTGTGGAGGTAGAGATGGAATATCTGGTTTATCAAATCCTTAAAACCCATAAGAGAATTATTGACTCCAAAATTCATAAAAAATTATACATAATGGTTGTACAAACTCCTAAATGTAATTTTTAATATATTATACTCTCAAACTCTGATATGATGATAGTTAGACTAAATATAAACGTTCAAAGCCCAATTTTATCCCTTTAACATGTCAAAAAAATCATCAATAAATGGAAAAATATAATTTTTCATAACTATTAAACAGTTAAACATCTACTACTCTATAGATAATTGAATATAACTATCACACTTCTCAAATAATCGATCTTTGTATGCCCATGGTGAAATACAGGGGTTCACAAAAACTATTTTCAAAATATCATCCTAGTAAATCTTCAACTCTCTCATCTCATATGGTTACATATGATAAGAGGGTATCAACATTTAATGTGTATATAGAAATAAATAAATTTTAAACTCAAACTCCATACTAGGAGGAATAATAGAGATTTAATCTAGAAAAAAAACAGTAATGTTCATAAAAACAAATTAAATATCACCAAAAGAAAAAAATATATTTGAATCAATAGTACCCACAAACAACGATTAGAGGAAACAAGGTGTAATGGTCGTATATGACTAGATCTCATATCCCACTCTCCCAAAAAAATTCAATTATCCCAATTAGAAAAAAAAAATGAGACACCCTAATGATAATAAGAAACCCCATCTTGATGATGGAGAAGCCAATCCATCCTTATAGTGACCTCAAATAGATCCATATAAATAATGTTGAAATACTATATTAACATTGTGTTTACTATTGATTTAAAAAAAGACTCTTAAACCCATACTATTTTCTCTTCCTAATATGTGTCCCAAATTTCATGAAAATATAATTGATCTTCATTTTCTATTTCAACACATCAACCAAAGGTCAAGATATAAATAAGTGTGAGACATCGGTATAAAATGGATATATCAATATATAAGACACAACAAAAATGGAAACTCTAAGTTTTATTTTACTATCATAAACACTAACTATAAATTCATCTAGTAAGTAAAGGTGATTAACACCTAATTCCAATGGCTATATCCCTTTGGAAATTTAATCATATAACTAGACCACAGTGGCCTTGGTATTCAACTATCCATAACCATAGTGAGGAAATGAAATATCCTAATAGAATTTGTGTAGATGGATATAAGGGCCACAACCATTTCACATCTTAATAGTGGTGGCACAATAACATTGAGTGAGATGGGAATTCCTATACTAATTTAAAGTTAAGGTAACAAAATTATATGTAAATGATAGTGTAGAGGATGATAACTACTGAGAACCACCTCCACTATTCCAGATATGATAATGCCACTTCCTAATATTTCCTTGTGAACCACCATATTCAACACTGGGTGGAATAAAAAGTGAATAAAATATTATGTTTTTTTCTATGTTTAACTCATTTATAATAACACTATATACTGAATTTTTATAGGTACAATGAATCAGCATAAATTCAGGATATTTTGTATCAAATTAAAAACTCTATATGTACATATGAGCATTGAATAGATCATTCATTTACAGATATGTATCAAAACAAACCAAGTCCACAAAATATTTGTGTATTATGAAATCAATTTTTCAGTTTAATATAAATAGTGGAACTATAGAGTCGTTGACATCCTCAGAGACATTATAAAAAACTATTGGAAGAAGAGTGACATGAAGCTCTTTCAGTCTGATCTGTTGTGTATGTATGCATCTACCATAGAATCAAACCATCACATTATGGGAACCTCAAGTATGACAATCAGGCACTTCAACTTGATATTATCATTTCTATATAATAGTTCAAATATCTAATAATTTTTTTCATCCATTCATGCACCTCTTGGAGAGCATTCATTCTGTTAAAATATGATGGTTTCTCATGTAAGAACCCCTGAGGCCGATCCCTTTCTATTTTTTCTCAGGGATCTATCTCAATGTCTATGTTCGGTATTTATGTTAAATTATTTCAATATATTGAAATCCTTGTATAATAAACTCTATAATATTCTGATCTAAATGGGCATTCCAGTAAGGTGTATCCACTTCACCCTCCTCTATACCCCATTGAATATTTCTTGTAGGAATATCACTACATAAAAAAGTAGATTAAATAAACAAACAATAAGATAATCTCACTTCAAACTAGAAATCCAAATAAAAAACTCATACTATGATCAAGAATCTAGTATATGAGACACACATAAAAAAATCCCATTCTAAATTGACTCACTTCATTGAAATTTTTTGTTAGGAACTCATGATAAACTATAATGGGTGAAAATGAATTCATTATTTCTCTACAGGTCTAATCAAAATAGAAAATTTTAAAAAACTCATACTATGCAACATAATTAATTAAAATATAATATTAATCTTGTTTATCATTGAATTGAGAGATATTGTGAATTATTTTTATTATGTTTTTTAAAATATTTCATTTAAATGTTGGGGAATTAATTGGATTGGGGTTTTGTATACAATTTTGAAAAATATATAATTGGAAAATAAAGTATATTTATTTTTTGAAATTAGATTTAATGGTATTTTGGGGTTTCCTAGTTTTAGGGATTTGGTGCAATTAGATTTTATAAAATTAACCAATTAATCTATATTTGGAATCTGAGTCGATATGAGGTTGGTCCAATCATCATGGCATCCCATCCTCAATCAATTAATACCCCTTTTTCCATGGTCAGGTATTTTAGGGTTTTTTTTATTTTAGTTTTTATTGATACCAAATTTGAGACTAGTTTCCTATATGTGAAAATCAATGTGACTCTATTAAAGGTAAACATTTGCACATTTAAAATGGTTCTTTTTGGAATTTAGTATTAATGGTCTAGATAAAAAAGAAAATAAATGGATTTTAATTGAATAAATAAATTTGAGTAGTATAAAAGAAGAATAAAAATAAATTAATCCAAGGAAACATTTCCCCTATGGTTACATAACCCATGAATAAGTTTGGATTTTCCCCCTCATCCAAGTAGGGAGAGACTAATAGGTATAGAAAACAAAAAAATGAAATATAATGAAAAGATCAAATATGTTGAACTAGTGAGAACTATGCACAGTGCATCTTCTTTATCCAAGCATTGTTCTTCAGATCGCATTGGTAACAACACCTTATCATAATATTTATAAACTATAAATGGTATTTTCCCTCATTCATATTTAGTATAATGGTTCAAAAACTGATCATGGGTTGTCTCGATCATCAAATAGGTCTTCACTGTTTATTGTTTCAAATTTGGTAGTTTTTTGACTCATTGCAACACATTTATGAGTTGTAAATGATTCATGTCATGTAATGTTTGGGGCCATGAAATATTCATAGATTGGTTTCAAATTCAACAAATTATGGGGAATTTCAAGAATTTTAATTGATTCATTTCATGATTTTTTGTATGTTGTGTATCTTATTCATTTCCTGAAATCTCTTGATAATGTCTTCTTATTTTTGTATCACACCGCAGTATGAAGTCTCGGTGTTAAGAGTGTCTTTTTATTCTTATATTATTATATTTTCTTTTCTTTTTCTCAATATAAGTATTATCCTACCACAAAACACAAAATAAGTTAAATAATATAAATATTGGTAGGAAAATAAACTATATTATTAAAATAAACCTATTAAAACATCCAAAAATATATGAATGAAATGCATGTATCAACCTACCTCTCAAATACTGACAATCATATCCATTTTCCAGTAAAACACACATGTCATGGGGTATGGAAAAAATAAACTTTAATTTCATAATGTAGGTAGTATTAATAGTATCTAAAGTCATCTCTTAGGAGCAGTGCTTTAATAATGTTGTCAAGGTGAAAATTTAAAAAATAAGATCACTATGAATATAAAATGAAGAAGAATATATTTTAAAAATCAGATGAGATATAATTTATTGGGTATGAGGTTGGATTCCTTTTTTTTAATTCTATCATAGTCCTTTTTAAATTAATATTTTTTCAATATTAAATGCTTTAAGGAAACTATTAACAGTTATTTTTTACTTTTTAAATCATTAAAATGTTTTATATTAATGAAAATAATCCCCCTTATTTCCTTTCTTTTAATATTATCCTTATAATTTGTGAAAGAAACACCACACCTCTTAATTTTTTAGGTTATAGGTATTCTAGTGTTGAATTTCCAAATCATATAAATTATAATATTGTTTAGTTATTCATATGTTTAGTAATCACTAAATAATTCTCTACTTGAATCTAGATTAACAAATTAATTTAATTAAAAAATAAAAAGAGGTTGAAAATATTATATTTAATCATTAAAATAGTACAAATTATTAATTAAATACAAACACAATCGTATTCATATCAAATAATAAAATTTAGAATAGAAAACCATTTAAATAAAGAATAAAAATCTATGTATTTTAATAAATTAAAGTATAATCATGAATCAAAAATTTGGGTCACGTCCCCTTAACCCAACCACATATGTTTTTGCACCACACCATTAAAGAATAAATATATGGTTTATAATAGACAGAAATCATGATAAAAACATTAAAAATAAATTCTATTTAAATTTAAAAGTTGTAGCAATGATGTTTCTCTCTTCCAATCATTCAATATCACCCCATTCCTTAGAAGCAACACACATTTATTTATAGAGCGAATAATCCCCTCATTTTAAAACTCATAATTGAATAATATAAGATATCTAGTGTTTCCATTTGTTCATTGTTGGATCAAAAGGTATTTGTGAGAATATAAATATTTGGTACATCATCCTTTTCTACGTACATTCTTCTATAGGGATGCTTAGAGTGATGAGATGTATAGAACATCGATACATACCCATGGTACCACACCATGTTCTTCCATTAGACATATACTATCACTTCTCAAGGTATCACACATTATCGAAATCTTTTTTTTACTCTCACCATTATCTTCCACAAAAGCGATCCATCGCCGCTCTTCATGGTAGCACAAAATATACCATTTATATATTTACAATGGTATCCCATGTGTATATTGAGTGTTACACTATGATACTACCATAAATAATCTATACTCTCCATGGTATTATAAAATCTACCATCAGGGTACCTACAGTGGTACATCTATTTCTCAAATTTAGTAGCAATTGTTGATCCCATGTCTGGTGCTACACACCTCTAATTCCAGTCCGTCTTTAACATCTATTAGTGGTGCTCTTCTACATCAACCATATACATGATCCACCATTGTACACCAACGGTATATTGAAAACCTTCAATTAATAAATCTACCATTGGATTATTCAATGGTTTCTCTCATAAACCATGATATTAATTGAAGAACTTAGCTACCATTGATTCTTATCGATGGTAGAAATATCACACAATACATTACATAGATGAACCTTATTATCCCCATATAAATATTTTTCAGGGTATGTAAGGTTGAATATTTATTCTATGGATGTGGGATGTAGCATTTTTTATTTCTGAGAATATTTTATCCAATTTAACATAAGGATTATATAACCAATTTTTTGGAATCACCTTAGTACAGATATAACCTTGGATATTTTCTCCTTGGAAAGCCTATAGTATATTAATTATGGAAAAAAATCTGGTTTCCCACCTTCCTTCTAGATAGAACAGTGGCTAAATGGGGATCATCATCAAACATGGTTTCATTCTCTTCTTCTGGTTGGGATTTACCTCTCTTTAAATACTGAAACATCAAGGATCCCTAAAGTTATAAAAGGTACCCATAGTGGTTTTGGGACTTTTATTGAGTATCTTCTCACATTTAAACTTATTCCATGTTTAAAATTATGGTATCTCTTGTGTATAAGGTGCACCGGTGGAAGACGGGGGTGGAAGACCGTGGAGGTGGATACTTCGAGCATAGGGGAGTGGAATTCGGAGTGATGATATCATTTTAATAAGGGATAAATATTAACCCACTAAATCCTTTATTGCATAAAATTTTATATCATCATGGATATTTTAAATTTAAAAAGATGTAACATTTGAGGATCATAATAATATAGTAGGGATGATATCCCATATTTACTTGCACACCCATACATGGGTCTCATCGACATGCTTGGCCTGTGTGGGCCTTGGACCAAACTATTTCTTCAATATCCTCCATGCATGGACTACACTTTCCTTCTACCAATTAGTCTCTCTATAGGGTGTTCTTGAATGGTCAACCCATCTTAGGCTATCTATATGGCCAGTGTCTCCTCATTTGAGGGATATCATAGTTACATTTTTTCCTATAATAATATTGAACACTAGAAATAATTTTTAAATATAATATCTTAATTGAAATGTAAATTCAAATTTCAACATTTGACAACATTTTTAATCATTTTAAATCCTCAAATATTTTTTACAACTTATTAATAAACAATGAATTTCATAGGTAATAGTCAATAAAACTCCCTAAAAATCATTATAAAATAATAATAAAAATTCATGAAAATATGTTTGAATCATCTACCAACTTCAGAAGTCTAATAATAACTATACTATGATATCACCATTTTAATGAATTGACTGAGGATACCCTTAAAAAATTTCACTAAACCTGATCATCCTAATACCATAAAGGAATTCCTGATCCCCACTGGCTAGAGGCTAGCACCCAGACATCAAAAACTACCAGATAAAATGACTTCTCTCGTCTTAAAGTCAACATAGAATAAAAATACATAATTGAATGAAATAATGGAATAAAAAATAAAATATATATATTTATATAACATAATTAAATGAATAAATGAGAAGTGATATTAATCAAAATAGTAAAATAACCCCATTTTAAAAATCCAAAAGAAAGGGAAATCTAAAACAAAGACAACATCACAACGTGATAATGTGGGAAACCTCCATTTATCTCACCACCAGCTACCATACCTAGTAGAAACTAATA
This sequence comes from Viscum album, assembly GCA_963277665.1. Lineage (NCBI taxonomy): Eukaryota > Viridiplantae > Streptophyta > Magnoliopsida > Santalales > Viscaceae > Viscum > Viscum album. The sequence continues at coordinate 1,551,049,935 of OY728131.1, forward strand.
ATTCAACCCCATAGAAGTTCAGTTCATTTTCTTACATCAAAATATATAACTATATCTACACACTACCAAAGGGGTGTCCATGGTCAAATCTAAACAAACTAAGTAGGATCCCACCCATGTGTTTTAAATCAAGTAACCGTATGGCCATCCAAATATTCTAATTTTTAAAAAACACATGACAAATAAAATATGTAGTGTATATAAAATGCATGGTAAATATTTTACACTTCCCATAGTTCAAAAAAAGATAGTAAAAATAATTTGAAAGAATATTTTCTTAAACATTTATCATAGAAAAATAATCTATAGCTAATATAGAAAAATACAAAGCTAAATAATAGGTATATCATGCCAATGGGTCATAATATGTCAGGCTGAAAAACATCACACAACACAACCAATGACTATTTCTCACCTAATTCTATAGAACATAAGCCTCTTGAGAAAAAAGAAAACTCCAGGATTGAACCACACCCCCCCCCCAATTTCAACAACATGTCCATAGAACAATGATGTGATGGAGAAAAGGAACACCCCATGAATGAAACCCCTAATTAATATATGCACAATATCCCTAACAAAAACATTCCTCTTAAGTACCCAAAGCTGACTATGTGAAGAATTTTTCCAAATCATTTCAAATTATATTTTCAAAATCAATTTCAAACAAAACTAGTTGGGGTTTGGCTTAGTGGTAAGCACACCATAATCCTACATGAGAAATGGGGGTTCAAAACCAATTGGGTGCAGGTACTGTAGTAGTACTGTAGCGGTACTGTAGCAGGGGAGGCACTGTAGATCGGCGGGTACTGTAGCGGCGGCGGCGGCACTGTAGCAGCGACGGTACTGTGCGGGTACTACAGTAGCTGGGTTACTATTCACAGAATTGCAATTAGGCCAAAAAATTGGGCCTACCGGATATGTAATGGGCTACAAGCCCACTGGGCGTTCAAGCTATGTAATGGGTCTCCCTCTACCTGGTTAAAAGAGGTCTTTGATTTTCTTTAATAATAAAATGAGGCTTCGGTCCCAAACTTTAAAAAAAAATTAAACAAACTATTTCATACATCCAACATATATTGAAAAACCATTTTGAAATTATTTTAAAACACACATTTCCCTTTACCAAAACCAAGGGAAACCCATATTTGATTCCAAATCCATTAAAACACACAAAATAATCATTATAATTCTTTTATTAAAAAATGATTAAAATAGGAGCAATCAATTTTTATTCCGAAATGTCTATAGATAAAACCACCTACCTTATTCATGGTTCATACATGACTATAATATAATCAACAAACATAGGATGTAAGAAAAATATACAAATAGAGGCCATATAATCCAATTTCACATCTTAGAATCACATTCAATGAAAAAAATAGATTATTTTTATGGTAAATCACAATGAATATTCACCTTCCATGTCATAACAAAAAAAGAATCATCCCCCAATAGAATATCATGCAATAGATCTAGAATGTAATAAAAAACATCGCCATATGGGTGAAAAATCCAAATAAAGTTCCATTCTGCTATCATGACCAATAAAAATTAATTAGAATAAATACCGCTTACCAAGAAGGTTTAATGAAATTATCAAGGAGATATAATGTTAAATAGAGGAACTCAAAAGGATAATTAACACCCCAGTCAAACCTGTAATGTAACAGCCCGAGATTTTATGAAAAATATTCTTTTTAATTTCATTAATGTCTTGTGTTGTACGCAACAAAAAAAGGATCTTTCAAAACACGCATCCTTGACTTGCCTTGCATTACACACAATCACAACCTTCCTCGATAGCGTGTGTAGTACGTAATACTGAGTTTCACGAAACAATGATATGCTATTAAAATATTATTAAAACTAGTCGTTATGAATAGTAATAACAACTTTTTAAATTTTAGAAAATTTATCTCTCAAAATGGACTTTATTTTTGGATTCGGTGTATCGAATTTAGCCTAAGGTGAAATTTTGGTACTTTTCGGATAACTTTCATATTCTGATGAATAGTGAAAATTACTAAATTATAATTAAAAACAACTTTTTTAATCGAAATAATTAATAGTGATAAATTATTAATTTTAGTGGTTTTAAAGTATATTTAGAATATATTTTTACAATTTAATACGATGTTGGTCATTGAATGTAATTTTACATTTAAACCAGACATAATCAAGTGTCAATCTTTTGGTAGATATTGTTTCTTAAAAACACTCTATTTGTTTTAACAGCGGGATTTAATTATAAAATTAATTAATTCAACTTCTATGTTATGAATTTGGTAAAATAGACCTCATTTTTGAAATCGGAATATGAAATATAGCTTAGGATGAAATTTTGGTATTTTTCTGAAAACAGTCAATTTTTGATGAATAGTGAAACCACTAAGTGGTAGGTTAAAAACTGAATTTTGCATAAAACGTAATTTTACCGCTTCTGTGAATGGAATTTCGAAAATCCGACAGACATGGTTGATATCAGTAAGTAAAATGTGGTTCAATGAGATAAAAATAAATTTTTGGTGAAAAGTAACTTTTTACTTTTTTTTACCGCGGTTAATAGTAAATAGGGTAACTAAGGTTAAAAATGATCTTACTATTACCCTAACACATGTCCTAATTCTATTGGATAAGTTTAATTCGACCAAAAACAAACATAGGAAAAAAATATGACCATTTAGGCCCACTTGGGTCAGATTAGGACATTTATTATTAATTTATTTAAAGAAGGGTTAAAATAGTTAAAATCAAAGTTTAATAAGTAAATCATTTTTAATATGGGGTTATACATAAGATAAATTCGACTATAAATATTCATTAGAAATCTAAAAATATTTCCTACATAATGATATTTTATTTATAATTTTTATACTTTAAATAAATTAATTTATTTATGACACAACGATGATGCAGTAATTACCCTTTTTAAAGAAATATTAACATAATTGATGTTATAAATGCTCAAATGAATGTAATTTGAGACTTTTTATGAATTCCACTAATTTTCTAGGTTACTATGATATATTAGTGTTGATTTAATCAATTTGGTTCGAACATATAATTCTGTTATGACTTTCAAAAAAATCATATATCAAATAGTGTCAAAATTGACACAAAATAGTTTTTAAATCAAATATTATATTATTAATTGTTATTTTATTCCTAAAAATCTAAGGTTCGGCCAAATAACTTAGATAAGGATATATGTATTAATAATATACAATTTGGGGTTCGTTAGGCATGTTATAGTAAGTTTATTAACCATATAGTGAAAGAAAACAAAAAGAAATGGTAAAAGTTAAGTTATTTAACTTAGAGTTAAATCTAATTGATAAGGTTAAAATAATACCCTAAACTTGTCTAAATCCTATTGGTTGATAGGATTTAGACCCATCCCCAGTTTAAATTCGAAATAAGACCCTTTGGAACCATTATAAACCAATTTTGACTTTAATATAAAATAATATTTTGAGATATTCCTAAGGTGCCCCTCTCCTCCCTTAAAAAAGGACACCTCCTCCCCCTCCTCCTCACACCAATTTGAGCACTAAAGCTCGGCCAACCCCTGCCAAAATCTCTTCTCCACTACCCTAGAAACATCCTAGAGGTTCTTGTCTTCCACAAAGACCAATTTTAGTGCCCTAAGAGGAGGTCTCAAAGAGGCGCTTCAAATAAGAGGTAATTACTGTTACCAATTCTTTCATCTTTATTTCTTCTTCCACTTCTTATTCTTAGGTTGTTTCATTATGAAGTAATAACATCAGTATCACTCATATACTGATATGTTATTATAAGTATGAAACAACCCTATTTCACCATCTATCCATCCTACGGAAAAAGAAATCACCGCGCGTGCGTACGTACGGAATACCGTCTCCACGCCGTGGTGTAATCTATTTTCCACCACCACCTTACATGGATGGGTATAATGGTGTAAAGAATAACTATACATAGTTTTTACAACATCATATTGATTCTGATATATTGTATAATCCACTCCAATTCAATTCAATAATTATGGAAATGATATCATCGCTCGTGCGTACGTACGGACTACCGTCTCCACGACGCGATGAGATTCATTCTCCATGTTAACCATTTAAGAATGATTATAAAGTATATATAAGAAATAATAATGAAATATATTACATTATAAAGCTACTGGATTTATGTATATATATATATGTATGTCATCTACTTACTTCCATTCAAGATAATAAGGAAAGGAAAACAGCGTTCATGCGTACGTACGGACTACCGTCTCCATGAACGGTGTTTTTCATTTCATTTATCTATCTATTATATATATATATATATATAATGAATATATATGATATATAAATCATATTTTATATTCTGGAAGTAAGTAAATCATGATATAAGTAATAATAATGTCAAGAACAACAAGTCAAAACACCTACGATAAATGAAACGATTTTACCCAAAACGCTTCTTTAACATAGAATTTACAAAATAACGGGTAATATAATCTCATAAGTGAACCATATATGATATCATAACAATGAATATGATTCTGTAATAAGTCAATGACATTATTTAAATCATTATACAGGAGGTTCGGACACATACAAAGCAAATCGGACCTAAGGTAAGGGAAATATCACAATCTCATTTTTATCTGAGATTGTTTATTCGTAAGTATTTATTGGGGTGTATTTTATCATCCACATCCATGTTCCCTCAATATGTAATATTTTTTCCATCCACTTACAATAGTTTAAATCCAATTTTACCCTTCGGTGAGTTTTTAGTAAAGAATATGAAAGGAATCATTTGTCGTTTTTTCGTACGAGGTAATGTTTGACTTTTCCGACAAAAATACGAAGAATGTTTTTTTTAACATAAATGGCATGAACAGATTTTTACGGTTTTATAAAGCCTTATTTTCATGAAGATTCCTCCAAAATATTTCATGACTATTTTTAATAAAATCTCTTTCTTTTAAAATTGCATGTTGTTTTGTGAAAAGAAATTGATTTTGAAGAAGAAAGGATATTTTCCTCAAGAATTCATTTCAAGTGTTTTATCAAAATTATTTTCCATCTAAGATAATAAAAGGGTTCTGTTTTTATCCCTATTATTACATGGATTTGATTATGTTGTGATGGAAATATTTTTATGAATTCCTTTATCTTATATGAACTGTTTTATGATGTCATGTTGTTTAAGAATTCCATTTTTATTACATGGGTTACGCTATGATGTATGGTTTATGATTATGTGGCACACATAATAAAGGATTCATTATAAGATGGGTGGGACCTATATCTCCCTCCAATGCATTGGGTAAAGATTTTATATCTCATGAGATAGACATGGCTGGAATGGTAGGTTATACCGGTTTAGTGAAACAGGACTGAAACGAGGGTTACTCGATTCAGAAAGGGACTTTGTCCACTAAGATAGTCTTGGCAATGAGTCTTGACTAACAAGAAATGATTCTCTATGATTATGTGTGAATGCCACAAAGTTTCATGTTTTAAGTTATGATTATTGTGATTACATTTCACTACCATGATTTATCCCATGTTATGAAATTATGCTCTCTTTTGCAGGTTATGATTTCCAAAATGTTATGTTCTTATGAATACGATGTGATTGATATTTCTTTTGTTTACCCTTACTGAGTATTTGAGCTCACCCTTTTATGTTTTCGTTTCCCCAGGATATAAAGAAAGGTTTTAGGTAAAAAAAAGGGAAGATCTTTATGGGAGATGTTGAAGATCTTTCACCATGATTAGGAGATTACGTTCCGAGTTTCCAAAGACACTAAACTATTACGATCCTTGTGTGTGTGTTTTTGTTATGTACTATGTATTCTGCAAATGTAATGTAATGTCCATGTAAGTTAAGCTTCGGGTCTCTATAGTTGGTATCAGAGGAAAGGTTTAGTCAACCTTTGGAAACTAGGATGCGAAAACGTTAGTGAGATCCCTAGAGATATTTCTAAGGTATGTCTAGGGATGTCCCTAAGGTTAAGTATACGTATAGGTTATAGTACTAGAATTATGCAAACGATCATAGAATTAAACCTAAGATGTTAGATATTAAAGGTACTCCCCCTTTATTATGTTGTTTTCCCTAGCATGATTTTTGCCTCTCACGCTATTCTTTTTGGGTTTTAGAAAATGGCTGGAAACAAGATGATTCACAATAATGGAGGATATGATGGACAAGGGAATGATATTATTCATAATGAAATGGGATTTGGAAGTCCAAAAATAATTATTATGCCGAATCAGCAATCTCATAATATGATCAATAAAGTAAAATTTGGTAAGTTTCCTGACTCGGCTAATAAGAGAAAGATGGAGTTTCATGATGAGCATAGAGGAAAGAAAGTTCAATTTCCCCTATGTAAATCATGTGGGAAGAGGCATCAAGGAGAATGTTTCAAAGGAACTGGAAGATGCTTTGGGTGTGGAAAAGAAGGACACAAAGCAAGTAAATGCAAAGGAAAAGGTTCAGTTAACAACATGGATGAGGATAATGGTATTGCTACAACATCAACAATGGTTAAATGTTTTAAATGTGGAATGTACGGGCATTAGCAAACCAATGCCATAAGGGTAAGTCTCATGAAGATAATCAGTATGGTCATATGGGAAGTATTTATGTGGATGATGATGATGAGACTACAAATGATATGTGAGATGAAAGAATTGTTGAAGCTCGGTAAATGCTTTAAGAATGTAGTGGAATGATTACATGTTTATCATGTGTAATGTTGTATAAGTAACCTCATTGTACTATAGAATAAAGAGACATGTAAGGATTGTTACATTGTTGTCTGATTAATGTTACCATTATCCATGAAAGGTTATTCAGATATTTTTGGAATATAGATGATATGCGCATAATGAAGGGATAAGGAGAAAATTAAATGTTTGATAGTATTCATGAGCTCATGACTGATATAAGGAGAAGGTTATATCATGGTTTGAGTATATAGAATTTTTGGATTTTAGTATGTGGAAACTGTTAACTTTTGACGGCATTCATGTTTTCACTAAGGTTTAATGGGTATTCATTTTTTTTCAAGAGAATACATCATTAAGGTCTTCACATGATTGGAATGTGACCAACAAGATATATGGGGGATAAATGATGGTATTCACATGCTTGGTTGACGACATTTCAAGTAATCATTTTCTTTATACTATGAGATTGGACCGAAGTATTTTAGATAAGCCTAAAGATTGTAATGGATTATGTTAACCATAAGTTAGTATTGTTTAAGTATAGAAATTTTTTTTTTTGATATTATTTATGAGATGTTATTGTAATGTAGTTTTAGAAAAAGGACAACCTGCAGGACGGGCGACAGCCCATCGCTTCGGACAAGGCTGTGGGAATCGAACCCACAACCGAAGTGCGACTGGCCTTTATCGCCTACCACTGACCTACAGGAAGTCCCTGTTTAGTAGAAACTAGTTTTATTATATTAAGCAGTACGATATGGGAAGTATAAGTTCATTTTAGGAACCATATATGATTAATCTCACTATAGATGGACTTATGTATTTTTTTGATAACTTTTCTAACCTTTTGTTTGAGACAGATGGAATGACCCATCATTCTATCACATGATCTGCTAACACATCATGAATGACAAATTCAACTTCATTTCTTTAAGAGATGAAGTGGAAATTGTCCAAAGAACGACAAACGGTGAGACTATACCAAAATCACGAAAGTATTTCTTCTAATTCCAATTTCATCAACTTTAGGGAAATGATCTTGAAAACCAAAAATGTTGTCCTAGTGATCTTATACCTGATGAATCGGATGGTACCTTAGATCGTCACAAATTTATGGATTTGTGATTTTTGGCTTTTCCATAGCCATGTTCTCTACCACTCTCCATCAGAACATGATGGTTAGATTTTTCTTCCATATCCATATTTTCACCTATGTGGAAACCCAGTGATTAGATTATTTGGGTAACCGTTACGTTTCATACTTTTGTTTTTAAAGATTCGTTTTGGTATTCCTTTTTACGATGTGGGTTTCTATTAAAGAAAATTTCGAATAGTAAACCATTTATAACCCCGAAGAATTTCGAGGGCGAAATTCATTTTAAGGGGGGTAGAATGTAACAGCCCGAGATTTTATGAAAAATATTCTTTTTAATTTCATTAATGTCTTGTGTTGTACGCAACACAAAAAGGATCTTTCAAAACACGCTTCCTTGACTTGCCTTGCATTACACGCAATCGCAACCTTCCTCGATAGCGTGTGTAGTACGTAATACTGAGTTTCATGAAACAACGATATGCTATTAAAATATTATTAAAACTAATCGTTATGAATAGTAATAACCACTTTTTAAATTTTAGAAAAATTAGCTCTCAAAATGGACTTTATTTTTGGATTCGGTGTATCGAATTTAGCCTAAGGTGAAATTTTGGTACTTTTCGGATAACTTTCATATTCTGATGAATAGTGAAAATTACTAAATTATAATTAAAAACAACTTTTTTAATCGAAATAATTAATAGTGATAAATTATTAATTTTAGTGGTTTTAAATTATATTTAGAATATATTTTTACAATTTAATACGATGTTGGTCATTGCATGTAATTTTACATTTAAACCAGACATAATCAAGTGTCAATCTTTTGGTAGAAATTGTTTCTTAAAAACACTCTATTTGTTTTAACAGCTGGATTTAATTATAAAATTAATTAATTCAACTTCTATGTTATGAATTTGGTAAAATAGACTTCATTTTTGAATTCGGAATATGAAATATAGCTTAGGATGAAATTTTGGTATTTTTCTGAAAACTTTCAATTTTTGATGAATAGTGAAACCACTAAGTGGTAGGTTAAAAACTGAATTTTGCATAAAACTTAATTTTACCGCTTCTGTGAATGGAATTTCGACAATCCGACAGACACGGTTGATATCAGTAAGTAAAATTTGGTTCAATGAGATAAAAATAAATTTTTGGTGAATAGTAACTTTTTACTTTTTTTTACCGCGGTTAATAGTAAATAGGGTAACTAAGGGTAAAAATGATCTTACTATTACCCTAACACATGTCCTAATTCTATTGGATAAGTTTAATTCGACCAAAAACAAACTTAGGAATAAAATATGACCATTTAGGCCCACTTGGGTCAGATTAGGACATTTATTTTTAATTTATTTAAAGAAGGGTTAAAATAGTTAAAATCAAAGTTTAATAAGTAAATCATTTTTAATATGGGGTTATACATCGGATAAATTCGACTATAAATATTCATTAGAAATCTAAAAGGATTTCCTACATAATGATATTTTATTTATAATTTTTATACTTTAAATAAATTAATTTATTTATGACACAACGATGAGGCAGTAATTACCATTTTTAAGGAAATATTAACATAATTGATGTTATAAATGCTCAAATGAATGTAATTTGAGACTTTTTATGAATTCCACTAATTTTCTAGGTTACTATGATATATTAGTGTTGATTTAATCAATTTGGTTCGAACATATAATTCTGTTATGACTTTCAAAAAAATCATATATCAAATAGTGTCAAAATTGACACAAAATAGTTTTTAAATCAAATATTATATTATTAATTGTTATTTTATTCCTAAAAATCTAAGGTTCGGCCAAATAACTTAGATAAGTATATATGTATTAATAATATACAATTGGGGTTCGTTTGGCATGTTATAGTATGTGTATTAACCATATAGTGAAAGAAAACAAAAAGACACGGTAAAAGTTAAGTTATTTAACTTAGAGTTAAATCTAATTGATAAGGTTAAAATAATACCCTAAACTTGTCTAAATCCTATTGGATGATAGGATTTCGACCCATCCCCACTTTAGCTTCGAAATAAGACCCTTTGGAACCATTATAAATTGATTTTGACTTTAATATAAAATAATATTTTGAGATATTCCTAAGGTGCCCCTCTCCTCCCTTATAAAAGGACACCTCCTCCCCCTCCTCCTCACACCAATTTGAGCACTCAAGCTCGGCCAACCCCTGCCCAAATCTCTTCTCCACTTCCCTAGAAACATCCTAGAGGTTCTGGTCTTTCACAAAGACCAATTTTAGTGCCCTAAGAGGAGGTCTCAAAGAGGCGCTTCAAAGAAGAGGTAATTACCGTTACCAATTCTTTCATCTTTATTTCTTCTTCCACTTCTTCTTCTTAGGTTGTTTCATTATGAAGTAATAACATCAGTATCAGTCATATACTGATATGTTATTATAAGTATGAAACAACCCTATTTCACCATCTATCCATCCTATGGAAAAAGAAATCACCGCGCGTGCGTACGTACGGAATACCGTCTCCACGCCGTGGTGTAATCTATTTTCCACCACCACCTTACATGGATGGGTATAATGGTGTAAAGAATAACTATACATAGTTATTAAAACATCATATTGATTATGATATATTGTATAATCCACTCCAATTCAATTCAATAATTATGGAAATGATATCATCGCTCGTGCGTACGTACGGACTACCGTCTCCACGAAGCGATGAGATTCATTCTCCATGTTAACCATTTAAGAATGATTATAAAGTATATATAAGAAATAATAATGAAATATATTACATTATAAAGCTACTGGATTTATGTATATATATATATGTATGTCATCTACTTACTTCCATTCAAGACAATAAGGAAAGGAAAACAGCGTTCATGCGTACGTACGGACTACCGTCTCTATGAACGGTGTTTTTCATTTCATTTATCTATCTATTATATATATATATACTGAATATATATGATATATAAATCATATTTTATATTCTGTAAGTAAGTAAATCATGATATAATTAATAATAATGTCAATAACAACAAGTCAAAACACCTACGATAAATGAAACGATTTTACCCAAAACGCTTCTTTAACATGGAATTTACAAAAGAACGGGTAATATAATGTCATAAGTGAACCATATATGATATCATAACAATGAATATGATTCTGTAATAAGTCAATGACATTATTTAAATCATTATACAGGAGGTTCGGACACATACGAAGCAAATCGGACCTAAGGTAAGGGAAATATCACAATCTCATTTTTATCCGAGATTGTTTATTCGTAAGTATTTATTGGGGTGTATTTTATCATCCACATCCATGTTCCCTCAATATGTAATATTGTTTCCATCCACTTAAAATATTTTAAATCCAATTTTACCTTTCGGTGAGTTTTTAGTAAAGAATATGAAAGGAATCTTTTGTCGTTTTTTCGTACGAGGTAATTTTTGACTTTTCCGACAAAAATACGAAGAATGTTTTTTTTAACTTAAACGACACGAACAGATTTTTACGGTTTTATAAAGCCTTATTTTCATGAAGCTTCCTCCAAAAGATTTCATGACTATTTTTAATAAAATCTCTTTCTTTTAAAATTGCATGTTGTTTTGTGAAAAGAAATTGATTTTGAAGAAGAATGGATATTTTCCTCAAGAATTCATTTCAAGAGTTTTATCAAAATTATTTTCCATCTAAGATAATAAAAGGGTTCTGTTTTTATCCCTATTATTACATGGATTTGATTATGTTGTGATGGAAATGTTTTTATGAATTCCTTTATCTTATATGAACTGTTTTATGATGTCATGTTGTTTAAAAATTCCATTTTTATTACGTGGGTTACGCTATGATGTATGGTTTATGATTATGTGGCACACATAATAAAGGATTCATTATAATTTGGGTGGGACCTATATCTCCCTCCAATGCATTGGGTAAAGATATTATATCTCATGAGATAGACATGGCTGGAATGGTAGGTTATACCGGTTCAGTGAAACAGGACTGAAACGAGGGTTACTCGATTCAGAAAGGGACTTTGTCCACTAAGATAGTCTTGACAATGAGTCTTGACTAACAAGAAATGATTCTCTATGATTATGTGTGAATGCCACAAAGTTCCATGTTTTAAGTTATGATTATTGTGATTACATTTCACTACCATGATTTATCCCATGTTATGAAATTATGCTCTCTTTTGCAGGTTATGATTTCCAAAATGTTATGTTCTTATGAATACGATGTGATTGATATTTCTTTTGTTTACCCGTACTGAGCATTTGAGCTCACCCATTTATGTTTTCGTTTGCCCAGGATATAAAAAAAGGTTTTAGGTAAAAAAAAAGGGAAGATCTTTATGGGAGATGTTGAAGATCTTTCACCATGATTAGGAGATTACGTTCCGAGTTTCCAAAGACACTAAACTATTACGATCCTTGTGTGTGTGTTTTTGTTATGTACTAAGTATTCCGCAAATGTAATGTAATGTCCATGTAAGTTAAGCTTTGGGTCTCTACATGTAATATTTATAGGATTGTGATAGGAGAGTTATTATATGAATAACAAAACAATTTGGTGCATGATCATAAAATCTACTATGAAAATGGTATTTTGGGAAATAAACACCACGTTTATAGCCTATGTATCCCATAACTCATATCAATTCAAAAACAAATGTCCTTAAGTTAAATTTATCTCAATCAATGATTTATGGTGACAAATTGGGTCTTATGATATAGAAGGAATTTTTTGGAATAAAAATAGCGTTTATAGAAGGTATTATTTTTTCACCATAAATTTTATTTTTAATCATATTACCTATGAAATATTTACACCATAATATACATATTTACGATGTAAAATAGTCATGTAGGTAGTAACCAAACTATATTCTAAAAAAATTCAAAAAATATCACATAATCAATATGAATATGAAAAAAACTCTTCAACCTTAAGAAAAGTCTTCAATTTTTTTCTATGATTTTATTGTATCTCTCATAGACACCCCATTACCTTAAATTATAATTCATAAGGATCAATTTATATTCTTATCCTTATATCTCCAGGATATTCAGATCATACATGAGAGTCTATTGGGGCCCTCAGTATCATGTGTAATGGATTCCTATTCGTTAACTATTATATTAAACAATTTATTCAATTTTTAACGGATCACCTACTAATTTGATTGTCCCATGAATACCGAATGTGTAAAAATAAATGCATAATACTAAAGGGTATATGCATAATGTCCACATTCATTTAACTGAAGTGATTCCATTTTTTGGTATAGTTCTTCAAGCCTCACCATGGTTCAATTATTCTAATAATCCATAATTCAAAAGTTCTAGACCCTCTCTCATAACCAAAACACACAATGAAAATTAACTATAATTTCAGTATGATTAGTTAATTAATTACATATTGATAAAAAAAATTCAACATTGATTTAAAGAGGCCTAAATTAGCAGAAAACTTGTCTATAGACCTTGTCATGTTAGAACCACAATGAACCCCTCGCCAATAGAATGTGATATACTCCCAACCTAAAACTAGGAAAAATCCAAAATCTCTAGAAAAAACAAGATTGAATATAATTTAATTAAATCATTAGAGAATTGAAAAGTCAACTTGGGGAGTAAAATTAAGGAAACAACATTTGTACAAGTGCAGACATTGTCTCGGTATTACTACTATACAAGAATATTGAATTCCAATTAATGGTTATAAAATTCATCCATCACCTAATGGAATGGTTATATAATCCCTAAATTGAGAAAATGAAATTTTAGTAAAATGATGTATAAGAATTGTATAGGGTAATATAGTCATAAACATGCCTTATATTGCAGAATAATGGCTTTAAAATAATCCTAAAATCAAGGTGTAGAGGGATCTAGTGGAGTGGGAGGAGAGTTGGATGTGTGTTGGGGGTGGATAAAAGAAGGGGGGATGGCCCATCAAATATTTCTAGGAAAAGTAGATTTTTTTCACATTTAATGAGTCACATGGTTTGGCGGTATATTTTTTCAAACCATGCACCAACTATACAGATGTAACTAAAACCAACCCATTGACCTCACCTGATTTAGTCGCATGGTTTACTAAACTATTGGATAATCATAAGGATGTCCCTACAACACAATAATAGATTTGCATGGATTCCATCTAAATCCTATCATGTTTAGACCCCAACCATGTTCTCAGCATGTGATTCATCTGTGCTTTATAAAAAATAACTAGAAGTTCATTGAGGTCTAAGGTTCCACATGATTTTCGCTAAACTATGCAACCCAAAACATACAAGGTCACAATGAAAAATCCATTAAAATTATAAAACCTATGATGAAGCATCTGAGGCTTATCAAATTAATTGAACTACCTTCCAAGACTCATTACTATACCAAAATCAACATTTTGAGACATCACAGCCATCATAATTCCATTAAAATATCGAATAAAAAATAGACAAGTCCTATAATTTAGAAATTCAAATTAATTTTGGAATTTTCAACATAAAAATCCATAGTGTCTTAGAATATCCAAGACATAATACCTTTCTTCATTTGGAAGTACTTTTTACTGTTAAACCAACACAACCAACCTACGCAAGTCACTCAAACACTATTATCTCACCATGTTGTACTCTGAAAGATCAAACAAGATTCTATTTGGAAACATAAAACACTCGGAATCCATCTTATCAAAATGTTAGATATTACCAGGCACCTTCAGCAAACTACCAATATGGTGATTGAGCACACATATCCATACCAATATAACATTATTTCATCACCTAAATAAATAGATATCATATTAAAATTTACACTATATGTCTCATCCCATAATGGTTTATTCAAAATCATGGTGCTCCATGTCATCAAAAACACCTACCGAAACACATCCCTAATGGTCCAAAAACCCACTCAATATGATTTCCATCTCACTACACCCAAACATGATGGAAAAAAATAGTGTTAAAGTTAGTACTACATCTCATATAAATTTTTTATCTAGACTATAGGAGTATCCATTATTTTTGAATAAGTCCCTTATACGTGGTCCTCTGCTCAAATGGTCTTGACCAAACCTCAAATAAACCTCATCATAAAAAGTATGATGTACTAAATCACAATACACTATTCCCAATATTTAAAAAGTTATTTCATCCCCAGAAGCAACTTCATTACCTTTAATCACATGATTCTCAATATAAAACATGTGATGAAACCCGATGTCACCACCAAGGCACCCTAAAGTCACACTAATATCACCCTATGCTCAATGTCAATGCACTGAATCCATTAAATGTCTCATATAGAACCTGAATTTGGTATTTACATGGGATTAGATAAATTAGATTCACCCACTGTACAGTATCAACATACCGCGTAAATCATTCAATGACTGATTTAACCATGCTGACAACCCTTCCTGTATAATGTTCACCCTTCAAAAACTAATGGTGGTACCCAAACATATGGATTTACATAGACTTCACCTCAAGATCCACCAAAATAGATTCAAATTATACTTCCACGTCACTCCTCTTGACACATTCTCAACATATCCAAACACTAATTAATAAGGATCCACCATTTCTATTGGGCCACTATAATCGATCAAAATACATTAACTCCGCTGCCACTGAGGGGCATATTGAATTTCAATGAATCCCCATACCTTCATCCATGAAAGTTATTCATAAAAATTCATTAGTTATTTTCTCACACATGGCATTTTAAATGTTCCAACATAAATTGATACAACATAAAAATGGAACATACCATTCTTATCTCATCCAAACTAGTATATGATAAATCATTTAAAGCATTATCACATCACCCGAATCAAGACCCCACGAGTCTCAAACCAAAAAACATTTTGAAATTCCATACCCACTAGCTATACTACTTTTCATTTCAGTTTGTTAATCCAACCCCAAATCTTACTACGACCTAACATTATTCCAATCCTGAGCATCCACCTGTGCTCCCACTAAGACTCTGAAGCACATATGAAGACAATATGGTCAAGCCCTATTTTTTTTCCTCTCGAACCAAACACAAAACAAAATTATCATCACTTAGGTTGATCCACATTGTTTGAAAATCCAAGGCATAACCATGTTGTTACATAACCTGAAAAAAAAACCAATGTGCATCAGTCTCAAACCTGAGGCATGTACCTAGGCCTTTCAACATATAGAGAACTCTCAAGACTAATCTAACCCCTCTCAAGGTATTCCCTCTAATTTAATACTATAAACATACTATTTATGATCCCTAATTAAAACCTAGTGTCTTTAGGCCCTCTTAGCTAGCCCAAGTCAAAAATCAAAAGGTAAAAATTATTGGGAAACACCGTGTTACGATGTCATTCAAACATAGAATCAATATTTATTTTCCCACTCAATGATTTCATGTAAATATTGGTCAAATCCCTCATTATAAGAAAACTACCTACAAGTTAGCTGATTCCCACTAAGAATTTGTATATCAAAATACCACATCGAAAATCATATCCTATATAGTTAACATATTCAATAACAATTTTATTTTTCCTATAAAACCTGTATCAATGGAAATTTGTTTAATAGTTTTCTTAAGTAGAATATTATTCTTATATATACTGATAAATGTAATAATAACTTGTTCCTAGTACTTTTTATAACTAAATATAATCCCATTTAACGAAAATGGAATAATATTTAACCATTATGGTTTACTTATAGGGAATATTATGCATGTACCGACACACTATGGTCATCATACATCCCTTTTCTTAATTGATCATATCATCTTTATCATGATATATTATTCCATATATCCACATGAAATTACATTAGATAAAAATAAGTACATAATCATCCAATCTATGAAGAATTGAATCAAGTAAATATATAGGAAACACCTTGTGAGATGTTACTAACATATTAAACAACTAAGCCTCAATCATAATTGAAATAACACAATAGAAATATTATATATCATGTAAACCATACATTGAAAATATTATGCATGCACATCATTCTCTATCAAATGAGAGAAGAGATAAAACCCACTAAAAATAAAGAACCTCAAACACCAATTTGAGTAACTCTAGGTGAAAATAATATACAATTGTAATAAAAATAACCATAACAGTGATACCAACCTTAGTAAAATGGACTTCCAATCAAATCAAGTGGTCTTAACACACTAATTAGATATCCATCACAATATCTCAGACATACCTCAATCTCTAGTTTACCAAATCCTAAATAGTATTATAATAATAAAAGATATAATACCACATTATGACACCCTAGCCTTGATACCACTCAACTGGAACCGCAAACTTGTTCTCCACAAGAATTAAGGTGTTCCTTTCTATATTCTATTAGATAATGACTAGCTTTGGGGGATTAGGGTAGTACAGTGGGTGTACAATACCCCCTGATCAGAGTATTTTATAGAGGATTAAATAATTAAGTATCATATATATTTTACAATACTTTTTGATCAATTATATACATTTTCAAAATATAGGAATATCATTATTAATAAAAAAATTAAGTCAGAACATATTTCCTATGAATCCCACTTGCATAATCATCATTTATAATAATCCTCTTACCTCTACGGTCCAAAACACAATTCTAATTATTTTCATATTTCCAATAGACCAATAAAAAAAATGAATAAATCTAAAATTGTAAATCACAAACTGCAAGTTTATCACACAGGTTAAAAATCATATCAATCATAATATCACATAACAAGAATAGAAATCTCAATCTCCTGACATCTGAGAATTCCTACCAGAATATGTTTTTTTGATGTACCATCTGGGTATCCATAATAGGATCTAAAAATTACATATATCTCCAAGATACCATACCCAAATAGTAATAATAAAATAAAAATAAACTCTAATAACATATTATAATGTATTAATCAGGATTCCACGGATGTGGTTCCATGGACCAGTTAAACAGATTACCCCAAACATGACTCCCTGTATTCCATAGGTTGATAACTATTTGTATGGTATGAAATTTGTAACAAGCGTAGACTATACCCTTATATTAAATTGTGAATTATTTATTAAGTAATTAGTCATCATACAAGTTAGAATTTAGAAAAGGAATAAATAAACATAACATGATATAAAAAAATGTAATGTAGTCAAACAAAAATGAATGGTTGATTGTTCACTAGGTCGATCACATGTATAAAATAAATAATAAAAGGTAAAAAGTCAATATAATGGATATTACCCCCCAAAACCAAGAAAAAACTCCCATCTTAAAATCCAACTACAGCTACACTAGCTGAAACACATAATACCATGCCTCATCCGAACATGTACCTATAATATAGAAATGCATTATTGGGTGCCCATGTACAATGGTATCCCATGAATGTTGTGAGTAAATAACCCAGTAGGTAACCACTAATGTGATCCCATGCATACGACCAATGTAGTATTATGAGTATGTGATATGATCAGAAGAAATAAATAATTTTTTGGAGGACAAAAATAAATAATTAAATAATAATAAATCATCAGTTTTGTTATCTTAATCAACCATACGTGATTCCAACATTATCCGGATATCTTTAAGAATGTCAGTATTTCATTCAAAATATATATATACCAAATTCTCAAGATTAACCAAATAATACTAAATTTTCATGCCCAAATGTCCAATAAATATTCATGAATGGATTAATATCTATATCCTAATAATCCATGGAATCACTCTACATTCTTCGTATAGTGAATGGATTGAACCAAATTTCCAATAATACCATGAAATCAATGAATCAGATTCATCACAATTACACTCATAGAAAAGGATCAAAATTTGGCATCATAGGAATCCTAATTAGAAACACATACTTTTATTATTCTCAATTAGCTAGATCACAGGGGTGACCTAGGCATCACCAAATAGTTATGGTAAATAATAATCCCCTAAGCCTACTATAAAATCCCAACCCAACCACCAGGTTCGAGCTAGAACGCCACATAACCTCATGTGTACCTCTCTGTATGAAAAAGGATTTAAACTTATAGTTTTGGTCTTTGTCTGATAATGGGGATACTATACCCACTATATCATGTCATCAAGCATGATTATAAAAAATTATATCGAGAGAATGAATAATTAATTATGGAAAATATATAAACTAAAAATGTCATACATGTTATATATATAAGATCTACCAAAGTGGAAGTATTTCCAGAGTAGTGAAATAAAAGATAATGAATAAAATAATTATGGGATCCTCTGGTTTCCATCCATGTCGCATCCATCTCGGTGCTCTACTGTGTCATCCACCCACCATATTGACCTTTCCCTTTACTAGGCCTCTATTAGAATCTACAAGCGCGTCAAAATGCTGCATTAGGGTGTTAGTAAAAGACTTGGTAGGATGCCACCAATGTGTAATTGCCTGGTATTCTCAACCAAAAAGATTATGCAATAATAATAATAAATTCATAACAAGAATATAAACATAAAAATAAAAATAGAGAGGTGGTGCACTGCCTATGCCTCCAAAAACCCT
The DNA here is from genome assembly GCA_963277665.1 of Viscum album. Taxonomy (NCBI): domain Eukaryota; kingdom Viridiplantae; phylum Streptophyta; class Magnoliopsida; order Santalales; family Viscaceae; genus Viscum; species Viscum album. Next base: position 1,551,069,323 of record OY728131.1, read on the forward strand.
TCGTTCGACTCTGAATCGACACCATGATTCAAAAATAATCTAAGAATTTATCATGAATCATTGGCTAGATCATGGACTTTGACATTCATATATGAATATCCCAGTGCATGGCTCTCAAAGTCCATCCCCCATTAAAATTATTATAAACCAAACAATACAAAAGGCTTGTGGATTTGTTGTTTGACATCCTCACGAAATAATGTGTACAGAAAAGTAGTTTCACCCAAGGCCTCAAATATGATTTTTTTTCGGAATTTAGTCATTGAGTGTGGAACTCTCAAATCAACTAGGTATTGCTCAGGATACTCATCGAAAAACAAGGAACTAAGTGCACTACTCAAAAGTCAACAAGAAACATTGAAACCAGATACATGGATTCGAGATCCCTATGTGTGTCATCAATATAGATATTTGGTATAATTATATTTTTCTACTCATTTATGGATTACTACTCCCAAATAAACTATGCATCACGTACGCCACTCGCTAGTCAACTATGCATCGATCATTTAGCTCACAAATCAACCAGGCATTGAGTGTACTCCTCATAAACCAATGAGGAGTTGAGAATCCCATAACTAAAGCATCGATAATAGCTTCAAAGTGAAATTCTTATGTATCTCCACCGTGTTCTTGGGTCCATCAATGTAAAATAACATAATTCAAGGAAACTACTCTCTAAGGGGTACACATTTCATGATAGTCCACATGTTCTGACCACCAAGAATGATACCTATAAATCATGGTAACAAACGTACATGGCATAACCTATAATGAAAATCATATCATCATATATCATCATGTGAAATAGAATAGAAAACATAACATCATTTGATAACAATTCAACATGAAAAAGTCTATACTAATATCACTCATATAATCACTATAGATCTCATGTCCTACACTCATTCCAACATGTGATCCCAATAAACAAATGAATCAAATAATAACACCCATAAATAAATGATGGAAACATGTGTACATGAGAGAAAAAATTGTAATGAAATTCCAACCTCATCATCATATAATTCTTCATATACTGTTTAAAAATGTTTTTTGCTCCCAAACCATGCTCACACCAAACAAGATAATGATCACACATCAACGAATCCATGAAAAATCAACATTTTGAGTGAATTATCACAATCATTTATAATTAATAATATTTCATTAAATATGAAAATATTACCTCACCACATTAAAAAACAAGAATAGAAATAAATTTTTACTTGTCAAGCTGAATCCAACAACCCTAACATTGTGTCAATGTGATGAATATTAGATCTGATATGGAGGAATAAAGTTGGAGAAAACAATAAATTAAAATAAATGAATAGATGGTAGAGGGATAGAAGATAGGTAGATACACATTTGAGAGGGAAATTCTCCTGATTTATGTTGCACAAATCATCTCACAATTCCCCCATCATAACTATTTATTAATTCTTTTGGTCAATAAATTTTCTCCCTCTTCATAATTATTTTAGATTATCTTCATTTAGACATCTTTTTTTTGGTAAATTTTATCCATATAACACTTATACATTATTTTCAATTCACCTTTTAATTACTTAAAATAATCTATTAATTATATTTAAAAGTTAATTCCAATATATATATATAGATTAATTTACTTGTAGGAATTATATAATTACACATTGATTTCATCAACATAAATAGGTTTATAGAAACACATCATATATAATCACGTGCTCAAAAATAAATATACATATATATTTAGACCTTTATATATATATATATATAAATGTGTGTGTGTACTCGTGTTTTTATTTTATCAGAGACAAAAATCATTTTCTCAATTAAATAATAATAATATATACAACCATAATGATTTTTATTTTTCAATATCTATTATAATTTTTATCATTTACGTTTCTAAGATAACCAGCATTATATGTTGATAGGTAAAAAAATTATATTAATCACATCATTGCATTTATGTTGGACAAGTAATAATATCACTATTATTATTTATCCTCCTAATAATGCACCCATGGAAGAACATATTTCATAAATATATATAATTTTAAATTACATATGAAATTTTCCATTAATTTTATTTGATGATAATAATATTTTTAATTTAAATTTTTTGTTATATTTTTTTATCCACCAAAAAAAATTCCAATAGCATGTTTCTTAATTTAATAACAATAAAAATTACAAAAAAAATTACTTTTATTATTCAATATGTCTCTATATTTCCACCATTGATTTTTTAAGAAAACCCACTATTAAATACTGATAATTAAATATCCTGATTCAAAACCTGATTCAATTGAAAATTTATGGTAGAGTGATTTTAATTGCCACATTAATATGATAAAATCTGAAATACATCAAAATGGTTTAAAACCTATATTTTTAGAAATTATGTTACTGAAACCATTGAGTTTTGACCATAGATGAATATGATTTTGTTAAAAAAATGACATTATTAAATTAAAAATCTAATAATTAATTAAAAAAATTAAATAGTTATTATCATGTGAGATGTGACCAAATGCCAAATGCCTAAAAAAATATGTTCCCCATAAGAGAAAATCTTCATTTCAGAACTAATTGTGGTCTCAGATTTCTCATATGTTGCACTTTTTAATAGATATTAATTACATATAATAAAGAAATGAAATATATAAATAATTATTAATTAAAAAGAGTATTATTGTGTGGGATGTTTCTAAACACTTTATGCGCATAAAAGTTATATGTTTCCAAGAGTAAAGACAACATTCAAACCCCAATGTTAGTCTCATATTTCTTATACGATGAGCCATTTATGAGATATTCAATTTGTTTCAAAAATAATAAAATAAAAATTAATAAATAATTTATTTTTGTGATAAATACATCTACACCACTATCACATACAAATGATATACCCCACATAGAGTCAACACCACATCCTAGATGTATCATCAGTCTTGGTCATATCATACGATGCACTATTTTGGAGTTATTTAATCATTTTATAGAAATCCTATGTGTGAAATATAATGTGTTTAGTATTTTTATTCTTTCATTGTTGAGGCTCTATAAGCCATATAATTTCACACTATGTCAGTGTCTATCTCCAAAAATATTTTATAAAATATTCCGAGGTAATGACTGGGATCTTACTATTGCTGGAAATTTTATATTCTATGATGGAACAATTAGAAACCACTAAAATAGGTATTTAAAATAAGTATTAGAGACCTCTTTTAACGTACACTAACACTGTATAAATTATCCTGCATGTTTTAACCCACCTCTCTTAATCTTTTCCACATTTTCACTTCCACACACTATCAAATCACTCCATCAAATATATTTCCACTCTCACTACCCCATTTGACCCCCAATGGGTTTTGACCAACCTTAAAAACCCTCAAATAATTCGAGTGGACCCCTGGTTTCACCCCAACCTCCACCCACCATGCCTGAAGTTCCCCTGATGTATGCGAACTCCCATCGTCCACTGTGATTCTTCCATGGCCACTGAATGAATCTCCATATATCCTACTACATCGCCTCCCTAATACTCAATTTTCATCATCCATATATCATTCCCAAACAAGGGGTTTTTTGTAGAGTCTATTTAGACCTCTATATAGAGTCTATGTTGGTGATTTGTGACCGAGCCACTGTGACTGCCAAAATTAGTCATTCCATGAAAACTAATGTCCTTTAAGGACCACTTTTGAAGGTCGCCCATGGCCTCAATTATATAAATTGTACCTGTATACAAGAACATTAAAACATTTCATATGTTATTTTTGTTGAAAAATTATATTTTCACATAAAAAACTTATGAATTATGTAAAATAGTGTTTTATATTCTTTAAATATTCAAGATATTAAAATTCTCCCCCTCTAACTACTTCTAATCCCTGAGAAATATCCCTAGCGGTCTTTCTCAAAAAACTCATAACATAGAGGTAAATCATCATACTCTTTATTTCATATCTATTCAATAGGAGGAACATTATGAACAAAAAAAAATTAACTAGTCCATGGGATCACAAAAAGGAATCCCCAAGAGTCTACCTGCAACCCACGTTATAACACTCCTAGACCTAACCCTTGTCTCTGTCCCTACAGGTTAGTCACAGTTTTCATATATATATATATATATTAATAAAAAACATTCTTAGTTCAACTAATTAATTCCAATAATGATATATCATAGAGAATTGAATCATAAATATATCATAAAATGTAAAAACCATCCCAAATCGATATCTCAAAGTGATATAATAATTAATGAACTACTATTCAACACATTGACATGTATATATATTGAATGTGAACCTACATTACTAGTCATGATTAATGAACACACCTGAAATTTCATAAATCATATAGAATAATAATGTCTATCACCGAAGGTGATTTAAATAGATATTAGCAACAACAAAAAAATCCCCACTTTTGGAAACAGGAAAGTCCACTATACAATGTTCTCCAGACATGTTCACAGCTCCCACACCATAATCCCTACTATTGTATCTTGTATTTAACATGTCCCAATACAATGGAAATGGAATAAAAAGTTATTTAATCCTAGATCTCTGATACCATTTTGTAACATCCCAACCTAACCAGGAGGACAGAGATATAACTCAACGTAACCTAATTTGTACCTCCCTCTATGAAAAAGGCTGGTGAGTAAAATCAAGGGTCTATGTCTGATAATTTGGAGACTACACCCACTATACCATGTCATTGAGTATGATAATAAATAATAATAACTAGAGAATGAATAAGTAATTAGTGTAAATGCGGGAACTAAATATGAATGACATGGTCTTTAAATAAGATCATGCAAATTGGAATGCAATGTACAGTGATGAAATGTAGATAATAAATAAATTAATAGAGGGTTCTACTAATTTTGGTCATAGTCTACTCTAGCTCAGTGCTCTACTTGGTTAGTAATCTAGCACAGGGCCTTCCCCCTTCGCTGGATCTCTCATGCAATCTATAAAGGCATCAATGTTACCAAGTAGGGTGTGATTACAAGACATAGTAGGACACCACCAATGTTTCCTGACATTATGTTCTCAAGTATACAAATGTATGAAATAATATTAATCGAGGATTAATAAGAATATACATATAAAAATACAATCCAAGCAGTGGTGTTCTAACCAAGCTATAAAAAAACCCATACCTATACCTTCATTGGAACAATGACAGAAAGATAATCATGGAATTTATCAAGGAACATAGACTACTGAAAGTAACGTGGAATACATCCTTGAATAGACTAGTTCATCATGCTCAAAATCCATATCTCATAAAATTCATTACCTAACAAACTACTCATCGAGATAGTTCATTTGTTTCTTGAGAACCTTACGACATCATTTCTCCAAGAAACTCATATAACCTTAGTCCTAAAATATGGAATGTTGTTCAGAATCTATGAATCCATTATGACATTCACAAATCATCTAGGAATCAAGCATGATACTTGCAGATCAACTTGTCATCGAGTGAACTTCTCATAAATCAACTAGACATCGATCAACCCGATACTTGGCTAATATTTCCCTAAGTGCATTCTCAACATGGCCCCATGGAATCACCATACATTCGACCTCATGTATATAATACTTATATAAAATAAAATCTGCATTGAGTTTGCAAATTTCAAATCAACAGGGCTTCAAAAACAATTCTCTCAAAACAACCATACATCAAGTGCACTCCTTGAAAATAAACTGAGCGTCGAGCAGCTCGATACATTGGCCCCATGCATATATTCAACACAACATTCCATTGTATATACACCCAGTTCATAGTCTATTCTTTTAAAAACAATGCATGTCAATCATTCTCCTCCTCTAAGGGGTACACATTTCATGATGTTCCACTTATTCTGAAAACCATTAATGGTTCCTCCAATGAAAGGAAACATACATACCAGATATAGCATAAAATTTCATGTATATAATAATATATCATCATGATAAATGAAGCAACATACATAAAATCATGTGTTAAAAATACATCGTAGAAAAGGTTATACTAATATCACTCATGGAATCACAACATGTCCCATAGGCTACACACACACCAACATGTGATCACAATCAAGCATAGGATCAAATAATCCAACAAAAAATTAAATATTGAAACGTGTGTAAACAAGACACAAAGAGTTAACTAACTTCCAACCTCATGGTTGCCCATGTCTCTATTGAGGTTTAAAATGGTTTTTTCTACTCAATCCATGCTTCCACCAATCTAAAAGATGATAAAATGCCAATGACTCCTTAAAACATCCCTATCTCTATATTATTAACAATTACTAAAATCATTTATAATTAAAAATATTTAATTAAATATGAATAAATTACATCTCCACCTTAAAAACAAACTTATTAATAAATTTATAATCATATAGATCAATCCACCAGTACTGATGGAACACCAATCCGATCAATATTGGAGAATATATTGAGAATTGGATTCAGAGAAAATAAAAAAATAATATAGAATAATAAAAGAGAGGGGGAGAAGTGAGAGCGTGATACACTGGAGAAGACAAAAATTCACTCATTTCTTATATACAATGCTCCTCCCAGTTTCCCCATTATATAGTTTTCTTAATCCAATTCTTTTATTTAATTCCACTATCATAATAATTATAGTTTTTTATTTTTATTTAATCCTCTTCTTATTTGAAACACACCCATATAACCCTTATACATTTTTTTCAATTCAACATTTAAATACATAAAATAATTTTTTAATTATAATTAAAATATCATCCTAATAAGTTAATATATATATATATATACATTTGTATATATATATTTATGTGTGTATTTATATATTTAGTTGAACACATTATATAAAAACACATTATTTATATACAAAAATCCATATATACACAAATGCATATGTGTATCGATATATATATAACCCATATATGTATATACAAACACAAAATAAATATACATGTTCACTATAATAATTATACATATATATATTGACCTTTATGTATATGTACACATGTTTTCATTTTATCAGACCCAACAATTATTTGCTCAATGTAATAATAATAATACTAACATCAATAATGATGATTATTATTAAATATCTTCCATTATTATCATCATTATAATTTCTCTAAAATCCTTCATTAAATTCTGACAATTAATAAATTTATATTTATAACATCATTAAATTTATGTGGGAAAGTAATAATATCAATATTATTATTTATCCTCCCAATAACTCTCCTACGGAGAAACATATTTCATCAATTAAAAAAATATTAAATTACACATGAAATTTTTCATTCTTTTTCTTTGACAATAATATTATTGTTACTATTACATTTAATATTTTTATTATTTTATCCACCCAACAAATATTCAAACACAATTTTTTTAATTTAATAAATATAAAAATAAAAATAATAAAAATAAATATTATTAAATATGTAAGAACATTATCACCATTAATATTAAAAAAACAAATATTTAAAATTTAATATTCCGATTAAATTGAAATTCTATGTTGGATAAATTTTATTTCACCCCATTAATACATTTAAAGTTGAAACGAATAAAATCAGTTTTAATTGAGGGTTTTAAAAATTATATGAGTGAAATGATTGAGTTTTAACCATGGAAGAATATGGTTTTATTAACGTTAATTTTTTTAATTTAAATCAAAAAAATTAATTAAATAATTTTTTTAAAAAATTATTATCCCATGAGATGTGACTAAACAATCTATTCGTGAAAAGGTTATGTTTTATATAGTGTAAACCCATCATCCTGCACCAAATGGTTGTCTCAAATTTCTCTTATGATGCACCGTTTGATTGATATTATTTATTTATTACTTAAATATTCGATAACTAAATATTTATATATAAAAGGGGTATTATCACATGTGTTTTTTCCAAACACCCAATGAGCATAAAATTTATACCCTACATTGGGTAAAAACTATTTTCCCAGATCAAAAATGATTAAAAATTTCCCATACTATGAATCGTTTGTGAGATATTAAATTATTTTAAAAAATAGTGTAATAAAAATTATTAAATAATTTATTCTCATGATAGTGTCATCCACCGGTCTGACACTTTCATATTGTATTCCCTCTTTAAGGGGAAAATCATGTCTCAAACCTAAATGTGGTATTGTTTTTTTCACACTATACATTGTTTTATAGTTTTTCTGTTATTTTCAATAAATAAGGCATGTATAATATAATATAATTTATATGTTCATTCCATCTCTACTGAGGCATTACGAGACTTCAATTCTCTCAATAACTCAGTTTTTGACACCAAAAATATTCCATATAAAATTAAAAACATTCCAAAAATATTCTCATAAAAGTAATTATAAATTATAAACAATGGGGATTTTATTACATTTAAAATTTTTGGATATTACACCTAAATAGTTGGATCCTATACTTTATTTGCATCCAAGGGACCATAAACATTCAAGGACTCTCAAATATAGAAGATGTTATATCCTAGAATTTTGTGAAATCCATACGTGTCTTAGTGGATGGATCACAATAATCGCAACTAGTAATCCTTGTTGATTTCATATAACCTCTCATATCACATATGTATCGCACAAGTCAAAAAATTCATATCTTATGAAGCACCTCAAGGAATCCACAACAACGTTATCATTATATCGTATCAAGATCATACTACAGATCCTGAATAACATTTTTGGGAAGCATTAAATGTAATTTATTAAATAAAACTCCTTAAATAAGATACAATTCATAGTAATATTCATAAACTAATCACCATTATCCATTTCTACATATACATTAACACATGGTGTGAGTTTTAAGGTAACACTCAATAAAATCTCTCTGCCTTAGGACAAACACACTCACTTAGGGTTGGTTTATCATTGGGTAACCCTCTATAACCCCCTATTTTATTATATGGGAATGTACCCCTAATTGGGGTCTTATAAGTCAACAAAAGGATAAAAGAACCCTGATTGCATCTTTAGCGTCGGTCTGGTCTCATGGGTCATCACTCGATACATAGACGATAGCATTCACCATAGAAGTCTCATAAATATTCAATGAATTCATGAGAGTCATGGAAAATCCTTATTATATATGGCCTTGAAATATTGATTATGTCCCATATTAAAACCCATTCTTAATGTACATAGACCCTGCATCACATTATAGAATGTTTTAGACATTACACAAATAGATGACCAAAGACTGTATTTGTTTAGTGCCATTGAAAAAATAGAAATTTAAACATTGGTGCATGAGGGCGCTATATTATCTTCTACTAGGTTCATCAAGACTAGAACCCCTCTTAGAAATATAAGAAAGAAAATATATCTTCATAACTAGGTGAAGGAAACATAAAAAGAGGTGTTCTTAGATGCTCAGAAAGGGTAAACAAGGGAGATATATAAGGGTTTGAGAATGTGATCATAACATTAGAAGATCATTCCCTACAAATCAAAGATCATTAATGTGAATCATATCATAAATATAAGCAGTTTATATGACATGATTCGTAATTAAATCAATAGAATATGTTATACAAGAAAAATATAAAAATAACACATTGAATTTTTTAATACACATAAACATGTAATTTTATTCCCTATAACTCAATACACATTTCTATAGCATATCAGGACACTTCATGGATGCTACACCTACTCTGTGGGAAGGACCACCATCCCCAATAATAGTACTTTCCATATTAGGGATCAGGTTTCCATATCATTCCATAATGGATTGGGTATCCCTATCATCTTATAGTAGATTAGGTTTCTCCATCTTCCCTTCTTCGTGGGGATTACACCTACTGGGTGCAACACACCTCCATCCCCATTCATAGATCTTTATTTGTAAGGGATCGAATTTCCACATCTTCTCAAACTATATCAAGCCCTTATAGTTTATTCTCATCATTATCCCATGAAATATAAATCACTTCCCAATTCATTAGAGGTTGATTGAAGTCCCACACAACACATAATAAAACCATTCATACATGTTCCACAAGATAATAAAATGTTCATCATATCATGACCCAGAAAAAGAGATGTGTTTTATAAATATCATATCATAACCCATGAAATGATATAGGTATCAAAAACATTGAATCGAATCATAACCCATATAAATGAGATTGGTTTCATACTCACTCCCTCAAAGCATAAGTCATTTAAAGAAGCAGGTTTCAGAATATCATAACTATCGGAAGAGAAACATGTGTCAAAAACATCATGTTATTATGACATAAATCATTCAAGAAATAATATGAATTGTAATATTGTATAATTTCCCCAATAAAACATAAATTATTAAAATTATGACTTATTTTGTGGAGAGATAATTTGAAATATCACTTAAACATTTTTTAAGTAAAATAACATTCATTGAAAATACTTTTCATAAAACTATTTAAAAAATCATTCACTTATAGGGAAATATTTACTATTTTATTTAAATTATTTCTTGAGGAATATATCTTTTCCTATATGAAAAAAAACTCTTTAAAAAATAAATCAATTTGAAAACCTTTTTATTTTAAAATATATTTGAAAAACATATAAAGTATGGTTGAAAATATTTTGGAAAACATTATATATGAAAAAAACCCGAAACCACATATTGAAATACAGATAACATTTTTAAAAAAATATTAAATTTTTTTTAAATCTCCAAAAAAAAATCTTTAAATAATTTTGACAACTATTATATCTGAAAACATATAACATAATTTTGAAGACAATAAAATCACTTCTTAAATATAAAACAATATTTTAAAACCAAATTTTTTTTAAAAAAAATTTAAATGAAAAAATATAGAATATTATGAAATAAATTCATTAAAAATAATATCATTGTAATTATACAATGTAATCATCAAGGAAATTATATTCATGATGGCAGGTGAGTTTTTATGTTTTGAACATTCCTTTTACAACATAAAATTATAGTAAAGTGTTGTGATCAGAAAATGAAACGATGACTCTATTTAAAATAAAAAAAATTAAAATGCAATTCACAGGTAAAAATGTCCCGTAAACATATTAGGATAATTGTATAGAATTTTTAAAAACATTTATCGAAAACACAATTTTTAAAGATCACAAAATTTCAATCGAAATAATAAATAAAGTAGTATTTTAATAAATAAATTTTTAATTATCATATGTAACAAAGAGTGGAATAATGTTAATGTTAAATGGATATAGAATGTTGACATTAGATTAAAATTGTTTTATTATATTTCTTGAGATATTGATCAAAATATTTTATTAATGGAAGTATATTCATAAACAATATCGATAAGTTGTGAGATTATAGAAATAAACTATTACTTCTTTTGTAAATTTGAATCATAATAAAAAAAAGGAAAGAATAAAATTTCATGAATATAAATATATCACGAAAATTAGTTTATTTTTTATACAACATATCAAAGTATGTATATACACCTCAGAGAAAAATATTGGCTCATAAAATTCCTTGTGTCTCAATGAATGGAGATTGAGAAAACAATTCCATTACCGATTAGGTATCTTTTGAAATATAAATCCCATGAAATAAATATAATCCAATAGATATGTAAATAAACATAAATTTAATTATTTGAATCATAGAATACATCAATTTTCCTTATACCCCACACATATAATAAATAAGAGGTGGACATGGCTTATGTCTTGTGGAAAATAAATATGAGATGTGAAAACATTAACCTTTTATCTTAAGTCTTGTCATACTCATTAAATACTGTTGTATAATAAATATATTTTTATTATAAGTCTACAAAAATACCATATTATTATATATAATTAAATATATTTTTTTATTTTGAATTTATATCACTAGTTTATAAATAATTTTAGGTTTAGTTTTCCCTTCAGGTATTATCCGTTTCATTTTTCATATGTGTCTTATTTTGTTATATTTTTTATCATAACACTTATATCATGATTTAATGAATTTATAACATGATATAAATATCATTTTTTAGTATATATTTATATATTATAATATATTAAATATATAAATTTGAAATTGATTACACTGTTCATTGAGATGATAGGTTGTACAAACACATTAACGTTCTTTCCGTTTAATTATCATATTAAAAGAAAAAAAGAGGATGAAATATATTTATATATATAATTCTTAATGTAGAATTATTTTTTCATATATATCATATAATTTTATAGAAATAATTTTTAATGTATTCCATGTAGAGTGCAAATGAATCAAATCCATTTGGAGAGGTCGTATTCCATACTTTCCCAAACAAAATTAACCTATTTACAAAAAATATAATGTAAATCATATGTGCTATATAATAATTAAATAATAATAAATAAATCATATATTTAATAACTATAATATAAAAATATATCTTTCATCATAATTCCAAACCATGATAGGTGGTAATAGAATAGCCAACAAAATTATTTAGTGAGGTAGTAGTTCATTTTACACAAGATAGGTATGTTCATTACTCAGTAGATGGAAGTGTGTGTAATTGTAGGTATAATAATAATACAGAAAAAAATCAATATATTTTGGATACTTATGTTATTTTTAATGAATTTTATAAGAATCATTGAGTTATTAGAAAAAGAAAATAAAATAAATGATCATGGGGAAGGATGTTACCCCTTATTTGTGTAACTCCTTTGGGTTTTCACCTAAGGGATTATTTGGATGGATTTATTATGAAAGGGAAGAAAAAAATAGGAAGTCAGTGATGTTTCAAATTTTACGGGGATGTACTTTCCTGATCCTAAGTGTTCTTATAGTTGTGAAGAATGGGGGTGGTGGCATATTATAACATATGGAGGGGACACACATGAGATTTTTAAAAAACATTAGGTGGAACAACATTTTTTCTTATAAAAAAGTCATGAAAAGAAAAAAAACTAAATAATAAAAGTTATATGGCCTAATTACGGCCATAAAATGACTTTTGGACATGTTTTTAGGTCATTTTGAACCTTATAATTTAAGACTAGTCCCTAATTAAGAATAGTTTTACTGTAATAAATGAAATTCATTTTAATCACTTTCACATGTATTTATATTCAAAAATTAAGTTGATATTATTAGAATATGAATATTATAATCATTAATATTTTGTATTTACATTTTTATAAATTCAATTCATATATTCTGTAAAATTAAATTTAATGTTAATCGCGCAGATGTGGTGAGAATGTGGGGGTTTTAAGTGAAATGTTTAAAAGTTCCTTATGATTTTATATATAAACTAAAAATAAAAATTATTCCAATGAAAAATATTTCATTATTAGATGTGTAATTTAAATATTTTTACTTTAAAAACATCTTTGAATACAACTTACCAATATATATAATCTATATGAAAAACTTTTCTAAATTAAAATTCTATATTTTTCAATATTCATCAAAAAATGACGTTTCTCTGAAATATACTAAAAATTCACCAAAATATATTTTTTAAATTATAAATTACAAAATTTAATATATTTTACCCCATTAAATTTTTAAAAGAATATATAATAGATTTTATTATTGTTCATAAAAGGGCCTAAATATTTGTTATTTTAAAAAAATACAATTTTCAATCAAATAAAGGCATTTCACAAAATTTTACGTCTTATAATAAATACTACTTATCTACATAAAAGCATTATAAGTTATATTTATAAATTAATTATTAATATTCATATTAATATGTTTAATGCCTATGTTATAACAATATTTTTAAAATAATTATAACAATGAAATTTTGTTTCCACGAAATTCAGTATTGCATGTAACACTAGCCAAGTTAGTGTTTCATGTACTAATAAATTAACTTAGTATAGAGTATAAATAATGATTGAAAAAGTATAGAACGAAATGAAAAAAATAAATGAAAATTTATTTATGAGTGAGAAAAAATGTTTATGAAAACTCATGGTGTTACATTTTACCCCTTTAAAATAAATTTCTCCCTCGATATTTAAATGGGTTATTAATGGTCTAATACATGAATTTTCCATTCATAAAACCTGACATTATAGAAATTTAACACTAAAAAATAATTTTAAAATGAAATCATAATAACATAATTCTTACCTAAGCTATCTCATAACTACTTTTCCACGTAGTATAACAAAGGTGAGAAGTGAAAATATGGACATAAAAGAGACATCTAAATATTATGTTCTAATCGAAAGTAATAGAGAACATTGTTACGAGAAATTTTACAATAAATAATACATAACCTAAAGAGGTTTGAAAAAAGTCATCAACATCCTCAAAAATGATGATTACATGAATGCATATTCTTTCAATGCCCCTTTTCAATAATGTTGATTAATTTTCATGAAAAGATATACTTAACTGATTTTGGGAAAATTATAACCTTTGTTGTTACTTGATAAAATTACACTTCATCTCTTATTCCGTGAAATTAATGTGAATTTTTCATTCCTGAAGAATAAACAAATCATGATATCTAAAAATAAAAATATTGGTCATTTCATCTACCCTTATCACAAAAGAAATGGTTATCATAAGATAATAAATATTCATAAATCTTTATATGGTGAGACAATAATTTAATAAATAAATCCTCAACAAATTTGTAACATAACAAATTTTATAAATGGTTAAACTTATAATGCTCCCAAAATATTTAAGAGAAAAAATTTATAAAAAATGTCACTAAATTTCACAATAATAGATTAGCATTGATCCCATGTATCTAATAAAATATTTTTTCCCAAATACAAAACATTTTAATACCATCATCATTTATATTCTTGAAACGTGTTTATAACCCGAATGAAAAGAATTATTTACTGAAATCAAAAATTTATTCCTTTTACAATGTTTATTTGACAAATTCCATAAATGCAAGAAGTTATAAACATCATCCATAATAACATATACTACTTTATCAACAAATCCATTATTAGTTCTCAGGTAATTAGTACCATCAAATTTACTTATTCATATCTAATATAATATTATCTAAACATCCTTTTCTCAAAATTAAAAATAAATTAAGGGTTACCTTCCATTAATGAAAATATCACATTTCCATAAAATCACTTTTCTACCACATTAGAACCAATCAACATATTATTTCAAATAATAATTAAAAACTTTTTTTCAATATACATACAGATTTCATGATTCATATAATATAATATTTTAATTAAATAACATATAAACTGAAATCATCCTAATGCATTCTTAAACCATTGCTCATACATCATCAACTTATTCTGTAATACTAATTTCCTAGAATATAAAATATGACTCATGTATTAACATTTATCAAACTGAATTTAATCATTATTATCAATCATACTATTAGAATGAAACATACCTTTCATATGTCATTTATGGCTACTACATCATTAGTATAAAACACATTAAATGTACCACCTTGTTGACTATCTTCATGACCCTTCCTAATAGGACATTGATTTTCCATAATTCCCATACAATTGACCTTTAATATAGTCATCAATTGACAATACCATTGGGAGGCACAATTCACAGCCATTGAATTAACTGACCTTTTCATTTCCCCTATAGAGTTACCTACTTTGTATCCTTCCATAACATAGTAAAAAAAACTTATTATTCCTCTGAGACATTCACTATGGTGTTTTATCCAACATTTTTTACATTTACAAAATTTAATTTCAATCATTGATGGTCTTCATGACCTAAACTCTCAGTGTTCTCTTTCCATCTATTTTTTGGTGAGTCTTATATTTGGTGATGGTGAACATTGTTTGTAACACCCCATGTAAATAAAGAGTATGAAATTTTCATATTTATACATATTTTTGAATAAAATGATAATAATAATTTAATGGCAACGCTATGCTCGATGGTGAACCCAATACGCAACAACGATTTTCTTGGAAATATTACGGTGTGCTCTAATAATAAAATAATATTATATTATATGGTAGTTAATGCCTAGTCGTTGTATTGGACAGAATGAATATAACTAACTACAAAATTATTATATATTTTTGTCAAATATTTTTACTTTTATCCAATAAATGTTAGAGGCTTTAAATGCGAATGAATCCAATTTTAATCCTAAATATTTTAATATTCTTTAAAAAGTTGATTAACCTCATTTTGATGGAGAACCCTTTTTAAATACACTTTTTGAAATTATTATATGTTATATTGGACCAAATAAAATCCTTCTTTAAAATCGGGACATCAAAATTTACTTTGTGTAAATTTTTGTTATTTTTCGGAAAAAGATCGTTTTAGTGAAAATGTTATATTTTAATTCAAAACCCCCTTTTAATCTGATTTATTTACATGGATAGATTATCTTTTTAATTTGGATTATTGTTCATTTAGAATCTATTTTTACCATTTAATAGAATGGAGGTCATTGAAATTAATTTCACTTTGAAATTGTACTTAAACTAGTGTCAATCATTTGATATATTTTGTTTCTTTAAAACACGCTACTTGATTTGACAATGAGAATTAATTATTAAATTGATTAATGAAATTATATGTTTTTAATTTTTTAAAGTAGACAACTTTTTTGAATTTGGAATATAAAATATATCTTAGGGTGAATTTTTGGTATTTTTTCTGAAAAATTTAAATTTTTAATGAATAATGAAACCACTAAGTGGTAGTTAAAAAATGATTTTTCATTTAAATAAAATTTTACAACATTTTTTAATTTAATTTCAAAATTTTGACATGCATGGTTGTCATTAGGATATAAAATGTGGTTCATTGGGAAGAAAATTATTTTCTGTGAATAGTAACTTTTTAGTTTTATTTATCGCGATTATAGGTAATTAGTGTAATTTAAGGTAAAGATAATGTTATAATAATATGAAATGATCTTTACACATGTCCTACTCTTATTGGATGAGTCATTTCTGACCAAGAAAATCCATGGGCCATCTTAGGGACCCAATGGAGCCACTTGGGTAAGAAAATGAGATTAATAACTTTTTATTTAAAGTTAAAATAAAAATGTCAGAAACATGTATTGTTTTACAAAAACAATTTTTACATGGGGTTATAGAAGTAATATTTTTGACTATAAATATACATTGGAAAGATAAAAATATTTCAGACATCATAGATTATTATTATAATTTTTAGACATTAAATAAATTAATTTATTTATGACACCATGATGATGCAGCGATTACCTCATTAATAAATGATTTTAATAAAATGAAAAGATAAGGTAAAATGTAAGACTTACTCTTGTAAAAAACATATTGGATGGGTGTATTTCGAACACATATCATCCTATCCTAGAAAGATATAATTTTGGGACCTTTAATATCCTAAAATCATTTTCTAATAATGTAACTTTTCAAGACTTTCCAAGAGTGCCCCTCCACCGTCTTATAAAAATCCCCCACCTCTACCCCCATACCCAAACCAATAAAGCTGTTTTCTATACTAGAATTTGCTCATTGAAACTCTCCACATCCCTATATTCATCCTAGAAGCCTTACCTTAGGCCAGAAGCTCTTCAAGAATCATTTTTGGTTCAAACCAAGATGAGTTACTCAACTTAAAGGTAATGTTCTCTCTTATGTTCTTTTGTTTAATTTTTCTTATCCAACCCCCTAAACTATTTTTATTCCATTATTAGGTAATTAAACCAGTATCTTCAATATACTATGATGTTTTTATGAGAATTATTCGAGCTACACTTACACACACCTCCCTCTAATGGTTAAATAACATAATGTTTCCGTGGATAGTGAATTACTGTCTCACGAAACGATGATTGTTCTATCTTCTCCTACCACTTATCATGGTGGTCATTATGACGGAAATATCATTATTTATGATTTATATTATATTTATTTCCACTCTATGCTTCTTTATTTTACATTTAAAATAGTCCTTTATTCTTTTCATGTTGTGCAAATGCGATAATTTCATTTGAGGAAGTGTGGACTACCGCCCCCTCAAGTGATGTGACTCGTTCATGCAATACATGGAATGTATAAAGAATGAAATTAATGAAATTATGTGACATATATAACAAATATATTATACTGTAATTATAATATATATATCTCTCATTTAGTTTTAATTCCATTAAATACAAAATGGAAATGAAAGTAGTGTTCATGCGTACGTACGACTTACCGTCTCCATGAATGGGGCATTTCATTTCTTAACATTAAATGTTATGTAACATTATAAATGCAAGTATATAATGGATATATATTATATATATGATATCTACATAATGAATATAATTCTGGATATAATAGATATTTTACCACATGAACAACTTTTAATTATAAGAAGTTTATTTTTTGACTCAAGTACCAATGATCGACAAAATAATCGTTATAAACATAAATACTTACATAATGTTCATAACATGGTAATAAGTGATATAAAATGAATTATGAACTTGAAAAAGGTTCTTAAGCAAGTATAAATTAACTCTAGTTTATTATTCTGGAATATAATGAAACGATCGAGACAAGTTGGACTGGAGGTAAGGGATCCTACCTCTCTATTTCTTTTTAAGTATCAATTTTATGTCATTTCTTTTACGCTCAACTTTATTATGTATGTGGATGTTCTTTTATATTTCTCATTATGTAATTTTTATGTCCATATTATTAGGTAACCTATTTGGTCTCATGAATCCATTTTTTGAAGATTTATGTGGCGTCGTTAGGCTGCCGAGTTTTCGTAAAGGATTTTTCATCTCACTTTTATTCCCGTGAGATTTATGCTACATTAGCCACCATTTCCATTTAGTGGTGTATATACTACCCATTATTATACTATTTTTGTAATATAATTTTATTTATGGGTATTTACAACTTCATTGTATGGCCCTTATTTCATGGGGTGTACGTTTCAAAAGTTACCCAAATCGGTAAGGGGACCTTTCACCCTCCTCTTTTTAAAAGACTTCTTTTTGATAGGCCTTTTAATTTTCATCTTCTTATGTTTGGATATGTTCCTATACATCCTTATTTCTATAAATGATATGTACATGTGATTATATACCTTTTTTATCTCTCAACAACTCATTTTATTAAATTTAAAGTGACGCCATTAGGATGTCCAATTTCTATAAGGGAACTTCTTAACCTAATTTCAATTTTTTGGGATAAACCTCTTATTCTTTATTATGTCGTACTATGAATATGTGTGGATGTCCTATGATTGTATTAAACATAATATACCCTTATATTTGGTGTATTTATATTTGTCACACATAATTATGTAATTGATTTATCCATAATCTAATGATACAAACGTTGTAAGGGACTTCGTCTCAATCTCCTTTCATTGAGGCATATTTTTTGTTTTAATACAAGACTTTCTTTTATAAACTGTATAAACAAAATTTAATTTTCATTTCATTTAAAGGAAATATTTTTATAAAAAGCATTTTACTAAACAACAAAAATTATGTTTCTTTTAACATATGCGGGGACAACGACCTTTCCACCGCGGCGAGTATTATTTGATCTTTGGATTCCTCACCAAGTTTTAAGGTTTTTAAAATGAAATAAATACTATATACTCTTTTATGTTTTTGGTATTGAAAATGGTTTTTATAATGGATTTGTTATGTCAATATATTTAAGTGATATATTGTGATCGAAATGTTGACCCTATTCATCATTATATCCTGTGGAAAACATTTCAAAAACTTGGGATGAGCATAAAAAGCCCATTAAAGGATATAAAAAGAAAGAAAACTGTTAATTTTCAAAACAAAAAGTAAACCATGAATACTTTATAAAAGTAATACTTTTCACCTTTATGAAGTAGTAAATATTCATCACTGAATAAATGATCATTACTTACCCTTTTGTAACCAAACGATTACGATAAAACCCATATAAAGAACACATAACATATAAAGGTAACTTGGCACATAAACATACTTAAATGCAATAACCATACGGTTGACTTCCACACATATCACTTAATGGAATAGCCATACGGCCGACTTCCATACCCAAATCATTGGAGGTTATAACGTAACCACCTGTCCTGGTATTCACGGCACCACCTCTCATATGGTTTATCATGGAACCACCCTTAAAATGTCCAAGTACCATTATAAAATCATAAGACATAAAACATATATAATGGAAAGAAATAATATACAAATTTATATCACAATATATCACTTAAATATATGGACATAACAAATCCATTATAAAAATAATTTTCAATACCAAAATACATAAAAGAGTATATGGTAGTTATTGCATTTTAAAAACATTACGACATTTTGAGGAATCCAAAGATCTAATAATACTTGCGGCGACAGAAAGGTCGTTGTCACCGCGTATGTTTAAAGAAACATAGCTTTTTTTTAGTAAAACGATTTGTAGAAAAAGATTCCCATTGAACAAAATGAAAATTCAAATGTGTTTATACAGAGTATAAAAGAAATTCTGGTATTAAAAAAAATTTCCTCAATGAAAGGAGATTGAGACGAATTCCCTTACAAAGTTGGTATCCTTAGATTAAAGATAAATCAATTACATAATTATGTGTGAAAAATATAAATACACCCAATATGAGAGTATATTATGTTTAAAATATTCAGAGGTCACCCACACATATTTATAGTACGCCATAATCAACAACAAAAGGTTTAACCCAAAGAATTGAAATTAGGTTAAGAAGTTCCCTTACAGAAATTCGACAGCCTAACGACATCACATTAAAATTCATAAAATGAGTCGATGAGAGAGAAAATGGTATCTCATCACATGACATAGAATTTATATCAATAAGGATATATAAGAATATATCCCAACATAATAATATGTAAATTAAAATACATAACAAAATAAGTCTTTTAAAAGGAGAAGGGTGAAAGGTTCCCTTACAAATTTTGGTAACTTTCGAAACGTACACTGCATGAATGAAGGACTATAAAAAATTGATGTAAATACTCATAAACCAAACTATATTACACAAAGAGTAGAATAATGTGAATTAGATACACCACTCATAGAAAATTGTGGCAAATGTAGCATAAATCTCACGGGAATAATAGTCAGATGAAAAATCCCTTTTGAAAACTTAGCAGCCTAACGGAGCCACATAAAACATCCAAATATTGATTTATGAGATCAAATAGGGTCTCTAATAATATGAAAATAAAAATTACAGAATGTTTAATATAATAGAACACCCCCAAAATAAGGAAATGGAGCTTAAAATAAATGACATAATGTAGAATACATGAAAATAAAGGCAGAGGTAGGATCCCTTACGAAAATTCGTCAGCCTAACAGCGCCAAAGAAAAATTATAAAAATTAATTGATGAGAGTAAGAGGTGGTATATCATAATATGAAAATAAAAATTACAGTATGGTGAATATAAAATAACATCCTCCAACATAAGATCATGGAGCATATATTAAATGACATAAAAGAGGGTACTTGAAAAGAAAAAGAGAGGTCAGATCCCTTACCTCAAGTCCGACTTGTCCTGTTCGTTTCTTTATATTCATGAATAATAAACTTTGGTCAATTTATAATTTATTAAGTTCCTCCTTTAATTTTTATTATTCAATTCATGTCACATATTATAATGTTATAATAATTAGTTAATAATCTGAGTTCATATCAGACGTTTTTGTCGATGTTCGGTACATGAGTCAAAAATGAACTTGTTTGAAAAGAATTGCCCATGTAGTTATCATGACCCCATCTACAGAATAGTTTAAATGTTTTAAATACCAAATATATCTAGTATATATTCATTTTATTCTATTCCATAAAATTCAGAGATAAGAAAATGAAATGCACCGTTCATGGAGATGGTTGGCCGTACGTACGCATGAACGCTACTTTCATTTATTTTTTACATTAATGGAATTAAAACTAAATGACAGATATATATCTTATAATTCTAGTATAATATATATGATATATAGGTCACATAAGTTCATTAATTTTATTCATTATACATTTATTGTTTCGATGAAGGAGTCACATCACATGAGGGGGCGGTAGTCCACACTTCCTCGTATGAAATTATCGCATTTGCAGAACATGCAAAGCATAAAGGTATTTTTTAAATATAAAATACAGAAGCATATAGAAAACATAAATACAATATATATCATATATAAAATACAATGACATCACAATGGAAACCATGAAAGGTATTAAGAGAATATCGAACAATCATCATTTCGTGAGGCAGTAATTCACCATCCACAGAAACAGTATGTTCTTTAACCATTAGACGAAGGTGTGTATAAGTGTAGCTCGAATATTTCTCATAAAAAAATCCTATTATATTAAAGATACTTATTTTGTTACAAAATAAAGGAATAAAAATAGTTTAGGTGGTTGTAGAAGAAAAATAAAACAAAAGAGCACATGTGAAGACATTACCTTTAAATCAGGTAACTCCTCTTGGTTTGAACAAAAAGGGTTTCTTGAAGAGCTTTCTGCCTGTGGTGAGGATTCTAGGATGAGAAGAGGGATTTGGAGAGATAAAATTATCAGATCTTGGTTGAGCCAATTTCTTAATAGGTGTATTTAAAGAGGTAGAGGTGGGGGCCTTTTATAAGACGGAGGAGGGGAACTCTTTGAATGTCTTGAAAAGTAACAATATTATAAAATGATTTTATGATATTAAAGGTCCCAAAATTATATATTTTGAGAGTAAGGTTATAAGGGTTATAAATCCACCCATCCAATAGGTTTTTGACAATTGTATGTCTTATATTTGACTATATATTGTCATTTTATTTAAATCGTTCATTAATGAGGTAATCAATGCATCACCACGGCGTCCTAAATAAATTTATTTATATAATCTCTACAATTATTAAACAAAATATTATTGTAAGAGATATTTTTATCTTTCTAATTAATATTTATAGTAAAAAATAGGAATTTTATAACCCTATTTAAAAATTGTTTTATTAAAACAATACATCTTTGTGACATTTTTATTTTAACTTTAAATAAAAAGTTATTAATATCATTTTCCTACCAAAGTGGCTCCATGGGGTCCCCAAGTTGACCAATGGATTGTCTTGGTCAGACATGACTCATCAAATTAAGGCAGGACATGTGTCAAGGTCTTTTCATATTATTATAACATTATCTTTACCTTAAATTACACTAATTACCTTTAATCACGATTAACAAATCATAAAATTTACTATTCACCAAAAAATTATTTTAATCCCATTGAACCACATTTTACATCCAAATGACAACCATGTATGTCGAATTTTTGAAATTTAAATCACAGAAATGTTAAAGTTTCATTTAAAAGAAAAATCAGTTTTTTAACTACCACTTAGTGGTTTCACTATTCATCAAAAATTGATGTTTTTCAGAAAAATACCAAAAATTCACCCTAAGCTATATTTGATATTCCGAATTCAAAAATGATGTATATTTTAAAAAATTCATAACATATAATTTGCATTAATTAATTTAATAATTAATTCCCGCTGTCAAAACAAATAGTGTGTTTTTAAGAAATAATATCTATTAAAAGATTGACACTAGTTTAAGTCCAATTTAAAAGTGAAATTAATTCCAATGACCACCATTGGATTAAATGGTAAAAATATATTCTAATTTTACTTTAAAATCAATTCAAAATATGATCTAATCATATAAATAGAGTAGATTAAAAAGGGGTTTTGAATTAAAATACAACATTTTTCACTTTTTCATTAAAAATAGAAATTATCAAAAAAATAACAAAACCCTACACAAAGTAAATTTTCATTACCTGAATCTAAAGATGGATTTTATTTAGTCCAATATAACATATAAAATTTTCAACAAGTGGATTTAAAAAGGGTTCTCCATCAAAAGGCGGTTAATCGACCTTTTAAAGAATATTAGAATATTTACGCTTTAAATTGGATTCATTTTCATTTTAAGCCTCTAACATTTATTGGATAAAAGTAAAAATATTTGGAAAACATATATAATAATTTTGTAGTTATTTATTTTCTTTCCTCCATTAAAATGGCTAGGCGTTAACTACCATTTAAAATAATATTATTTTATTATTAGAGTGCAACATAAGATTTTCAAGAAACTCGTTGTTGCGTATTGGGTACACCATTGAGAATAGCATTCCATTTAAATTAATATTAAAATTTTATTCACAAAAAATGATAAATATAAAAATGTCATATTCTTTATTTACCTGGGGTGTTACATCCTTCCCCCCTTTTGGAAATTGTGTCCTCGCAATTTTAAAATTGGGCTTGGAAACATCATTGAAAGTCCCACGTCGAAACAATAGTCGGTAAAACTATCTCTTTAAAATAAATAATGCGAAGTACAAAGGTCACATGAGTTAACCAATGCTAGGATTCCAAATAAACATGGATATGGAAGAAGAAACAAAGGGTCATGTTCTGATAGAGAGTGATAGAAAACATGTTTAGGAGAAAGTTAACAACCAGAAAATCACAAACATGTGATGGGTTAAATGGTATTTGATTCCCCAGTTTGAAAATTTAACAGACAACATTTTTGTTTTAAATAAAGTTTCATTGAGTAATTTATTTATGAGCTTAACTAAATCACAAGGAAACATACTTTCTTTTCATTTAGACTTTCATCTCTTACTATATTTCTTACACAAACTTTTTTTCCACCAAAAGATGAGTATTTAGGATGACTTGTTCACATTAAGATCTCTATAATCAACTTCTAGAGAATCACGTAATCCACAAAAGAGAACTATATATTTCCCATGTCTTTTGACCCTTACCAAAAACAATATTCTAAGAACAAGATCAGATAATCCACAAAAGGATAATCCATTATAAAAAGAAAATCTATTCTTAATCTCCAAATTTTTTCCAAAAAAACTAGAAGTTCAATGAATACTCTTCAATAAACAATTTGTCCATAAAATTACCCAAATAAAACC
Organism: Viscum album; assembly: GCA_963277665.1. Lineage (NCBI taxonomy): Eukaryota > Viridiplantae > Streptophyta > Magnoliopsida > Santalales > Viscaceae > Viscum > Viscum album. Next base: position 1,551,094,276 of record OY728131.1, read on the forward strand.
AAACTAATATTTAAACCCAAATATTTGAAGGATTTAATCACATAGTCTTCCAAAGTAAAATTTACATTTGTCTCCAAATAACATCAGTTGCTCTTAAAGTCTCATATTCATAAGTAAATAACCTAATTATATATCCTCCATGATTGGTAAATATTTTCCTAGATCAACCAAAATCAACTTACTCTTGATTCATAAAATTATATAACTAAAAATAATAAGTAATAATAAACAGGAAATTCACGTAGTCCGGTGGTAGGCGATAAATACCAGTCGCACTTTGGTTGTGGGTTCGATTCCCACAGCATTGTCCAACGCGAAGGGTTGTCACATGGTCTGCGTGTTGTCCTTTTTCTAAAACTATATAATTCTAAAAACTTTCCCCAAAAAAGAGATAAAATCATGAAAGATAACTATAACATAATTTAACCTCAATTTTATCCCATGCATTTAATTTTCCATCTTAACATATAGTAACCCATAATTACCTCAAAAGTAAGGATCAAATAAACCCAAATGGTTCTTTATAACTATGTGCACAAAAGAACAGATAACTATTCCTTGATTAAAATATTCATATATCAAACATCAGGGTTACACACACTATAAAAAGTCTTCTAATGTAACGTCATCATCAAAAGAGACAAAATACTTTCAAGAATTTTAAAATCCTAAAATCTACCATAACTCTTGAATGCCTTATATGTTGACTTCTTACTCATTCAACATTCTTAATGATCCATTAACCATTCTTTTCCAACTTATTCTGAAATACTTCTTTCCTACATACAAAATCAAGATTCATATCCTAAGATTCCAAAATAGGAAAACATAAGTTAAGAAATAATCCATACCTTTGATTGTTCATAGTCAGTTTCTTCATCCTCAATTTGAATGGCATTAGGTATTGGTAAACGAATATTTGTACGATCTTGGTGACCCCATTCCTGAAACTTCTTCGTAGGACATGTGTCTACATAATGACCATGCACACCACATTTAGAACATTCAATTGATCCCTCAAAAAGAACTTATTTCCCTTTCCTTGAGTCAACTGGATGATTCCTTTTTCCATGGTAGTTTCTTGATTTATGAATTACATTTCCACATATATAGGATATTTCTTTCCCTTTGAAACATTTTCCTAGGTGTTTCTTTCCACATCTTTGACACATAGTTTTTTGAACACACTTACCTTTATGATTATTACCTGATCTTTCGTAGGGATTTTTTTCTTTCATATATGATGCCTTATAAAAATCACCAAGGTTTGGGTGGTCAATCATGACTCCAGATAGTTGGTTGAGGATAAACACAAGAGTTCTCATTGTAGCTCTCATATCATTTAGTTTCTCACTCAAAAAACCGTCACAGTTTCCTTCACATCCACTGTTACATTGGTGCCTACTAGTTCTAGCCATTTACTAAAACCAAAAAGGTCAGTGTGAGCATATCAGTAAAAACATCATATAATAATGAGGAAGATAAACACTAAGATATAATTATACAAGTTATCTCAAACTCGTTATATCTTTAAAAAAAATGACTTCATCTAATATACTACCCATTGTGATTATACACAACTTGTCACTTATTCTTAAACAGAACTCTAACCACTAAAGTTATCTAAACCTACCTCTGATACCAACTATAAGGACTCGGCCATAAAACCTTACATAATAATGAATTAAATGAATTATTCACATAAAGGATATTTTTAGTTTTAGAGTTTTAGAGAATTAGGACATAACTATTACACTCAAAAGATTACAAAGTATAGACTTCTACTAACTTTCCATAAAATAAATATTCATCAAAAGAAACATGTCTAGTTCCATGTTTTAGATAGCATGTCTACCCTTGATCCCATCCTTGACCCTATTCATCCTTAAGTCCTGTGGAAAAAATTTCCAAAACATGGGATTAGAATAAAAATCCAAGTAAAGTATACATTATGAAGGAAAATTATTAGTTTTTCAAAACAACAAGTAAACCTTGAATACTTTATCAAAGTAATACCTTTCACCTTTATGGAGTAGTAAATATTCTTCACTGAATAAAATATCATTACATGCCTTTTTGTAACCAAAATATTACCATAAAACCCACATAAAAAAACATAATATATAAAGGTATCTTGGGACATAAACATACTTAAATAGAATAACCATACGGTCGACTTCCACACACATCACTTAATGGAATAGTCATACGGTCGACATCCATACCGAATGCATTGAAGGTTATAACGTAACCACCCTTCCTAGTATTCAGGGCACCACACATCATATGGTTTATCACGTAACCACCCGTCAAATTTCAAAGTACCATTATAAAATCATAAGACATAAAACAAATATAATGGAAAGAAAACATTTCCACATTTTGATCACAATATATCACTTAAATATATTGACATAAAAAATCCATTATAAAAACCATTTTCAATACCAAAATACATAAAATAGTATATGGTATTTATTTCATTTTAAAAACATTACGGCTTGTTGAGGAATCCAAAGATCAAACAATACTGGCGGCAGCGGAAAGATTTTTGTCACCGTGTACGTTAAAAGAAACAAAATTTTTGTTATTTAGTTAAACAATTTGTAGAAAAACATTACCTTTAAATGAAATGAAAAGTCAAAGTTGTTTATACAGAGTATAAAAGAAAGTCTTGTAGTAAATCAAAAAATATTCCTCAATGAAATGACATTGAGATGAAGTCCCTTACAAAGTCGGTATCCTTAGATTAAGGTTAAATCAATTAAAAAATTATGTACGAAAAATATAAATATACCCAGTATAAGAGGATATTAAGTGTGAAACAATCAGGGGTCATCCACAATTATTCATAGTACAACATAATCAAGAAGAAGAGTTTTAACCCAAAGAATTTAAATTAGGTTAAGAAGTTCCCTTACAGAAATTCGACAGCCTAACAGCGTCACTTTAAAATTCCAAAAATGAGTCGATGAGAGAGAAAATGGTATCTCATCACATGGAAATAAAATTTACATCAATAATAATATATAAGAACATATCCCAACATAATAATATGTAAATTAAAATACATAACAAAATAAGTCTTTTAAAAAGATGATGGTGAAAGGTTCCCTTACCGATTTGGGTAACTTTCGAAACGTACACCCCATGAACGAAGGACTATAAAACATTGATGTAAATACTCATAAATGAAATTTTATTACACAAAGAGTAGAATAATGGGTAGTAAATACACCACTAAAAGTAAAAGGTGGGAAAGGTAGCATAAATTTCAAGGGGATAAAAGTGAGATGACAAATCACTTACAAAAACTCAGCAGCCTAACATCGCCAATTAAAACATCCAAAAATGTATTTATGAGATCAAATGGGGTCTCTCATAATATGAAAATAAAAACTAAAGAATGATTAATATAATATAACATCCCCAACATAAGAACATGGAGCTTAAAATAAATGACATAAAGGAGAATACATGAAAATTAAGAGAGAGGAATGATCCCTTACGAAAATTCGGCAGCCAAATGACACCACTTAAAAATTATAAAAATTAATTAATGAGAGTAAGAGGGGTATATCATCATATTAAAATAAAAATTAAAGTTTTTTGAATATAAAAGAACATCCTCCAACATAAGAACATGGAGTATAAATTAAATGACATAAAAGAGGGTACTTGAATAGAAAGAGAGAGGTCGGATCCCTTACCTCAAGTCCGACTTGTCATGTTCGTTTCTTTATATTCTTGAATAATAAGATTTGGTCAATTTATAATTTCTTAAGGTAATACATTAATGTTTATAATTCAATTAATTTCACATGTTATAATGTTATAGTAATTAGTTAATAATGTGAGTTCATATCAGACGTTTTTGTCGATGTTCAGTACATGAGTCAAAAATGAACTTGTTTGAAAAGAATTGCCCATGGTGTTATAATTACCCCATCTACAGAATAGTATAAATGATTTAAATATCATATATATCCATTATATATTCATTTTATACTATTCTATAACATTCAGGGATAAGAAAATGAAATGCACCATTCATGGAGACGGTATGTCGTACATACCCATGAACGCTACTTCATTTCTTTGTCACATTAATGGAATTAAAAATCAATGAGATATATATATATATATATATATTATAATTAATGTATAATATATATGTTATATAGGTCACATATGTTCATTAATTTCATTATTTATATATTCCACGTATTGCATGAACGAGTCACATCACATAAAGCGGCGGTAGTCCACACTTCCTCGTATGAAATTATCGCATTTGCACAATGTGAAAAGCATAAAGGTATGTTTTAAATTTAAAATACATAATCATATAGAAAACATTAATACCATATATATCATATATAAAATATAGTTACATCATAATGTCCACCATGAATGGTGTTAAGAGAAAAATGAACAATCATTATTTCGTGAGGCAGTGATTCACCATCCACAGAAATAGTATGTTCTTTAACCATTAGACGAAGTTGTGTGTAATTGTAGCTCTAATATTTCTCATAAAAAAATTCTAGTATATTTAAGATAATGTTTTAGTTGAAAATTAATGTAATAAAAAGAGTTTATGGGGTAGGAGAAGGAAAATAAAACAAAAGTACACAAGTGAAGACATTTCCTTTAAATTGGGTAACACCTCTTGGTTTGAACCAAAAGGGTTTCTTGAAGATCATTTTGCCTAAGGTAAAGCTTCTAGGATTAGGAGAGGGATTTGGAGAGATAAAATGTGCCGAGCATGGCCGAGCCAATAGCTTGATAGGTGTGGGTAAAGAGGTAGAGGTGGGGCCTTTTATAAGAGGGAGGAGTGGCACTCAGGGAAAGTCTTGAAAAGTACCATTATTATAAAAAGATTTTCCAATATTAAAGGTCCCTAAATTATATATTTCGATGTAAATGTGATAAGGGTTCGAAATCCACCAATCCAATAGGTTTTTAATAACTGTAAGTCTTATATTTTACCTTATATTCTCATTTTATTTAAATCGGTCATTAATGAGGTAATCACTGTATCATGACGGTGTCATATTTAAATCTATATATTTATTGTCTAAAATTTATTAAAAAAATATCATGATATAGGAAATATTTTTATTTTTCTAATGAAAATTTATAGTAAAAAATATGACTTGTATAACCCCATGTAAAAATTGATTTAGTAAAACATTACATGTTTGTGTCATTTTTATTTTAACTTTAATGAAAAAGTTATTAATGTCATTTTCCTACCAAAGTGGCACCATGGGGTCCCCAAGTTGACCCATGGATTTTCTTGGTCGTCCATTACTCATCCAATAAGGGTAGAACATGTGTCAAGGTCATTTCATATTATTATAACATTATATTTCCCGTAAATTACACTAATTACCTTTAATCACGATTAATAAAACGTAAAAGATACTATTGACCAAAATATTATTTTAATCCCATATCCTTATTTATGTAAATGATATGTCCATGTGACGAGATACCCTTTTTATCTCTCATAGACTCATTTTCTGAATTTTAAATTGACGCTATTAGGATGTCAAATTTCTGTAAGGGAACTTCTTATCCCAATTTCAATTCTTTGGGTTAAACCTATAATTCTCGATTATGTCATACTATTAATATGTGTGGATGACCTATGATTGTTGTAAAAATAATATCCTATTATATTGAGTGTATTTATATTTTCCACACATAATTATGTAATTGATCAATCCTTAATCTAAGTATAACGACTTTGTAAGGGACTTCGTCTCAGTCTCCTTTCTTTGAATCATATTTTGTTTTATACACAATTTTCTTTTATACGGTGTATAAACCCCTTTGACATGTACTTTTAATCAAAAAGAATCTTGTTTATACAAATCATTTTACTAAATGACAAAAAGTATGTTTCTTTTTAACGTACGCGGTGACAATGACCTTTCCACCACTGTGAGTATTATTTGATCTTTGGCTACCTCATCAAGCCTTAATGTTTTTAAAAGAACATAAATACCATAAACTCTTTTATGTATTTTGGTATCAGAAATGGTTTTTATAATGTATTTGTTATGTCAATATATTTAAGTGATATATTGTTCTTTAAATGTGGAAATGTTTTCTTTCCTTTATAATTCTTTTATTTGTTTTGATTTTATAATGGTACTTGGACATTTGACGGGTGCTTACGTGATAAACCATATGATGAGTGGTGTCGTGAATACCACGATGGGTGGTTACGTTATAACCTCCAATGCATTGGGTATAGTAGTTACCCGTATGGCTCTTACATATAGTGATATGTGTGGAAGTCGACCATATGGTTATTCCATTTAAGTATGTTTACGTCCCAAGATACATTTATATGTTATTTGATCTTTATTTGTTTTTTATGGTAATCTTTTGGTTACAAAGGGTAAGTAGTGATATTTTATTCAGTGAAGAGTTTTTACTACTTCATAAAGGTGAAAATTATTACTTCGATAAAGTATTCATTGTTTACTTGTTTTTTGTAAAAAATAACAGTTTTCCTTCTTTGTGTATCCTTTACTGGGCTTTTTATGCTCACCCCAAGTTTATGAAATTTCTTCCACAGGACTAAAAGATGAATAGGGTCGTGGATGCGATCAAGGAAAGACATTCTATCTAAATCATGGAACTAGACATGTTTCTTTTTAAGAGTTTTGATTTTAGGGAAACTTAGTAGAAGTGTCTACTTTGTAATCTTTTTAGATGTAATAGTTATGTCCAAAATCTCTAAAACTCTAAACCTGAAAAGATCCCCTATGTCAATTAATCATTTAATTCATGATTATGTAATGTCTAAAGGTCGGGTCCATATATTTGGTATCAAAGGTCGGTTTAGATAACATTAGAGGTTAGGGTATTCTTTCAGAATAAGTGACTTTACCATAATGGCAAGGATTTCACAAAGAGACAAAGTTTTTAGATAAAGTGACTGAGTATGTATATCTTAGTGTTTATATTCCTCATTAGTACATGATGTTTATGTTGATATACTCACACTGAAATTTTTGGATTTAGTAAATGGATCGATCTAGCAGGCACCAAAGTGACAATGGGATTGAATGAAAATATGGTGGTTCTCTGAATAAGAGACTGGATGGAATGGGGGATTCAATGATAAATCTCTTGGTTATTCTAAAACAACTATTAGAAGGCATGATAAACCACTTGAACCTTGGTGAGTTCACTAATGCATCATGTATGATATGACCAACTCCATGAGGAATTTCATGTAATAATTATATAGGTAACCATTAGGGTTTATATGATCCTTAATTTTGAGGAAATTATGGGTTACTATATGTTATGATGGAAAATGAAATGCATGATATAAACTTGAGGTTAAATTATGTTATGGTTATTTTCAATGATTTTATCTCTTTTTGGTGATTTTTTTTGAGAATTATATAGTTTTGGAAAAAGGAAAACACGCATACCATGTGACAACCCGTCATGTCGGACAATGCAGTGGGAATCGAACTCACATCCAAAGTGTGACTGGTATTTATCACCAACCACTGGAGTGTGTGAAGTCCCTAGTTAGTATTTAAAATTATTTTTAGTTCAAAGATCTTATGAATCAGAAATAAGTTGATTTTGGGTTATCTATGGAAATTATTTTCCTATCATGGAGGAAATGTGATTAGGTTAGTTACTTTTCAGTATGAGACATTAAGGGTAAATAATGTTATTTAGAGATAAATGTTAATTTGTACCTTGGAAGACTATGTTATTAAATCCTTCAAATATTTTGGTTGCAATCTTAGTTTGGTTTACTTTGAATAATTTTATGGACAAATTTTTTATCGAATAGTACTCGTTGAACTTTGGGTTTTGTTGGACAAATTTTGGATATTAAGAATAGATTATCTTTTTTATAAAGGATTATCCTTTTGTGGATTATCTGATCTTGTTATATCAATTTTGGTTTTGGTTAAGTTCTAAGGACATGGGAAATATATATTTCTCTTTTGTGGATTAAGTGATTCTCTATAAGTTTATTATAGCACTCTAAATGTGAACAAGTCATCCTAAATACTCGTCTTTTGGAGGAAAAAATGAGTTTGTGTAAGAAATATAGTAAGAGATGAAAGCCTAAATGACAACAAAGTATGTTTCCTTGTGATTTAGTTAAGCTCATAAATAAATTACTCAATGAAAAGTAACTTAAAACAAAAATTTTGTCTGTTAATTTTTCCAACAGGGGAATCAAATATCATTAAACCCATCACAAGTTTGTGATTTTCTGGTGGTTAAATTTCTCCTAAACATGTTTTCTATCACTCTCCATTAGAACTTCACCCATTTTTTTTCTTCAATATCCATTTTTTCCTACATGGAATTCTAGTACCTTTGTCTCAGGTGACCTTGGTGCTTTTCTTTCTTTCTTTTAAAGTGATGGTTTAATTTTCTCCTTTTCCGATGTGGGGCTTTCAATGATGTTTATAAGCCCAATTTTAAAATTGCGAGGATTCAATTCCCAAACGGGGGGAAGGACATAACATCCCAGGTAAATGAAGAGAATTAAATTTTCATATTTATCCATATTTGTGAATAAAATGATAGTATTAATTTAAAGGGAATGTTATTCTCTATGGTGTACCTAATACGCAACAACGAGTTTATTGTAAACCTTACGTTGCATTCTAATAATAAAATAATATTATTTTAAATGGTAGATAACACCTAGAAATTGTAATGTATGGAATGAACAAAACCAAATACAAAATTATTATATATGTTTGTCAAATATTTTTACTTTTATCCAATAAATGTTAGAGGCTTAAAATGCGAATGAATCCAATTTGAAGCCTAAATATTCTAATATTTGTTAAAAGGTCGATTAACCGCCTTTTGATGGAGAGCCCTTTTTAAATCCATTTTTTTACAATTTTATATGTTATATTGGACCAAATAAAATCCTTCTTTATAATCGGGGAATCAAAATTTACTTTGTGTAAATTTTTGGTATATTTCCGATAAAGATCATTTTTAGTGAAAATGTTGTATTTTAATTCAAAGCCTCCATTTAATATGATTTATTTATATGGATATATTATGTTTTTAATTGGGATTAAAATTTATCTAGAATATATTTTTACCATTTAATCCAATGGTGGTCATTGGAATTAATTTCACTTTGAAATTGGACATCAACTAGTGTCAATCTTTTGATGTATTTTGTTTCTTAAAAACACGCTATTTGATTTGACAATGGGGATTAATTATTAAATTGATTAATGGAACTTATATGTTTTGAATTTTTAAAAATAGACATATTTTTTGAATTTGGAATATCAAATATAGATTAGGGTGAATTTTTGGTATTTTTCTGAAAAACATCAATTTTTAAGGAATAGTGAAACCACTATGTGGTAGTTAAAAACTCATTTTTCGTTTAAATGAAATTTTACCACCTCTGTGATTTGAATTTCAAAAATCCGACATACATGGTTGTCATTAGGATGTAAAATTTGATTTAATGGGATGAAAATAATTTTTTTAATAGTAACATTTATGTTTTATTAATCGCGGTTAAAGGTAATTAGTGTAATTTAAGGTAAAGATAATGTTATAATAATATGAAATGACCTTGACACATGTACTACCCTTATTGGATGAGTCATGGATGACAAAGAAAATCGATGGGTCAACTTTGGGACCCCATCGAGCCACATGTGTAAGAAAATGACATTAATTAATTTTTATTTAAAGTTAAAATAAAAAAGTCACAAACATGTATTGTTTTACTAAAACAATTTTTACATGGGGTTACAAAAGTCATATTTTTTACTATAAATATTAATTGGAAATATAATATGATTTCCTACATCATAGTATTTTTTTATATTTATTAGACCTTAAATAAATTAATTTATTTATGACACCATGATGATGCAAAGATTACCACATTAATGAACAATTTTAATAAAATGAGAAGATAATGTAAAATCTAAGACATAAACTTGTCAAAAACCAATTGGATGGGTGGATTTAAAACCCTTATCATCTTATCCTAGAAATATATAATTTGGGACCTTTAATATCTGAAAATACTTTTGTAATAAAGTATGTTTTCAAGACTTTCGAAGATTGCCCCTCCTCCCTCTTATAAAATGCCCCTACCTATACCCACTTACCTACATCCATAAAGCCTTTGGATTGAAAAAAATCTGTTCATTTTATCTCTCTAAATCCCTCTATTAATCATATAAGCCTTACCATAGGCAATAATCTCTTCAAGAAACCCTTTGGTTCAAACCAAGAGGAGTTACCCGATTTAAAGGTAATGTTCTCTCTTATGTTCTTTTATTTTATTTTTATTCTCCAACCCCTGAACTCTTTTTATTCCATTATTTTGTAACAAAAACAGTATCTTAAATATACTAGTATGTTTTTATGAGAATTATTAGAGTTAAATATACACACTCCTCCATCTAATGTTAAAAGAACATACTGTTTCCTTGGATGATGAATTACTGCCTCACGAAATGATGATTGTTCTATCTTCTCCAACCACCTCTCATGGAGGCCATTATGATGGATATATATTTATTTATGATATATATTTTATTTATTTCCTCTATATGATTCTGTATTTTACATTTAAATCACTTATTTATGTTTTTCATGTAGTTCAAATGCGATAATTTCATTTGAGGAAGTGTGGATTATCGCCCCCTCAAGTGATGTGACTCATTCATTCAATACATGGAATGTATAAAGAATGAAATTAATAAACTTATGTGAACTATATAACATATATATTATACTTGAATTATAATATATATATATATATATATCAATTATTTTTAATTTTATTAAATACGAAATGGAAATGAAAGTAGCATTCTTGTGTACGTACGACTTACCGTCTCCATGAACGATGCATTTCATTTCATACATTTAAATTTTTTGTAATATAATAAATTCAAGTATATACAGGATATATATGATATATATGATATCTAAATCATTAATATAATACTGGATATAATGGATATTTTACCACATGAACAACTTGTAATTATTAAAAGTTTATTCTTTGACTCAAGTACTAATGATCGACTAAACAACCGCTATAAACATAAATAATTAAAATATGTTAAAAACTTGGTAATAATTGATATAAAATAAATAATGAACTTGAAAAGGGTTCTTAAAAAAATATAAAATAACTCTAGCTTATTATTCAAGAATATAAATAAATCAACAAGACAAGTCAGACTTTAGGTATGGGATCCTAACTCTCTCTTTCTTTTTAAGTACTCTCTTTTATGTCATTTCATTTAACCTCATTTTTATTATGTTTAGGGATGTTATTTTATATTCATAATTCTGTAATTTTTATGTACATATTATGAGAGACCCTATTTGATCTCATTAATCCATTTTTATAAGCTTTAATCAGCGCTGTTAGGCTGCCGAGTTTTCGTAAGGGATTTTTCATCTCACTTTTATTCCCATGAGATTTATGGTACATTTTCCACCATTTACATTGATTGGGGTATGTACTGCCCATTATTCTAATATTTTTTTAATATAATTTCATTTATGGTTATTTAAAACTTCACTGTATGACCCTTATTTCCTAGGGTGTACGTTTTGAAAGTTACCCAAATCGGTAAGGGGACCATTCACCCTCCTCTTTTTAAAAGACTTCATTTTTGTTAGGTATTTTAACTTACATCTTCTTCTGTTGGGATATGTTCTTATATATCCTTATTTATGAAAATGATATGTCTAAGTGATGAGATACCCTTTTTATCTCTCATCGACTCATTTTCTAAATTTTAAAGTGAAGTCGTTAGGATATCGAATTTCTGTAAGGGAACTTCTTAACCCAATTTAAATTCTTTGGGTTAAACCTATACTTATTGATTATGTCATAAAATGAATATGTGTGGATGTCCTCTGATTGTTTTACACTTAATATCCTCTTATATTGAGTGTATTTATATTTTTCACACATATTTATGTAATTGATTTGTCCTTAATCTAAGGATAACAACTTTGTGAGGGACTTCATCTTAGTCTCCTTTCATTAAAGCATATTTTTTTAAACACAACTTTCTTTTATACGGTGTATAAACCCCTTTTACAATTTCTTTTATTCAAAATAAATCTTATTTATACAAATAATTTTACTAAACGAAAAAAATTGTCTTTCTGTTTAACGTATGTGGTGACAAGGACCTTTCCGTCATCACGAGTATTATTTGATCTTTGGATTCCTCAACAAGCCGTAATGTTTTTAAATGTAAATAAATACCATACTATCTTTTATGTATTTTGGTATCAGAAATGGTTTTGATAATGGATTTGTTATATAAATATATTCAAGTGATATATTATGCTTGAAATGTGGAAATGTTTTCATTCCTTCATAATTCTTTTATGTGTTAGGATTTTATAATTGTACTTGGAAATATGGTTGGTGGTTACGTGATAAACCATATGACAGGTGGTTTCGTGAATACCAAGACGTGTGGTTAAATTATAACCTCCAATTCATTGGGTATGGAAGTCAGCCCTATGGCTATTCCATGTAGTGATATGTGTGGAAGACGACCATATGGTTATTCCATTTAAGTATATTTTTGTCCCAAGTTACCTTTATATGTTATGTGTTATTTATTTGTGTTTTATGGTAATATTTTGGTCACAAAGTGTAAGTAGTGATCTTTTATTCAGTGAATAGTTTTTAATACTTCATAAAGGTGAAAATTATTACTTTGATAACGTATTCATGGTATACATGTTGTTTTGGAAAAACTAACAGTTTTACTTCTTTGTGTATCCTTTACTAGGCTGTTTATGCTCATCCCATGTTTTTGAAATGTTTTCCACGAGACTTAAAGATGAATAGGGTCATGGATGTTATCATGGAATGACAAGCTATCTAAAAATAATTATGCCTGATTACAATGAAATTTACTCTAGTGATCATCCCATTTTACTTCTCATTAGAAAGATATAAGTTACATTCATCATTAACCATGTTCCTTATATTTCCTACCAAATAATTAATCCAAAAAGAATAGAGTAAGAAACAGTTATCATAGTGAAGAACCACAAAATATTGAAAACCCACTTATAGAATGTCTAAATATTGACACATTCTTTAAGATGTGAAACCACAGTTTTATCCAAGTTTATTCCTAGAAAACATATTTTTAAATCCTTTATGATGTTTCAAGAATACTTTTTGAATTCCTAAACCATATCCCTTAGTAGTTTCAAACCAGGTGAATAGTAAATTCTATTATTCTATACCAAGTTATGCATGATTCAGGCCCCCGCACCATGTATGTGTTGTTACTCCTAGGTGGAAATGTTCTGAAAGCATGTACACTTATAGTATCAAGACATAGATGTATTACTAGGTATCCAATGCCTCTATCCTTTACCAAAATTCTGGGACATTTTCCTATAATTTTCATTATCCTTAGTCTTTTCAATAAAAATATCAGTAGTGTTATCACCATGGTTTTCTCAACATAGTTTCTAAACATTGACTATAACTTTCCTCTTATACTAAATATAAAAACTAGTCATATTGAACCTAGAAATGACATAATTTTTTTATAATACATAAAATATTACACAAACAAATGCTCAAAGGTCATTTTAGTTTAGTTTATTTGGAAATAGTGAATCATAAATATTGGAACATGAGTGAGCTACATTATCTCATACTAGATTCTCCAATACTATCTCCTCTCTTAGAAATGACTTACAAGAAATATTTCTACATACCCTTGTGAAGTAAATATAAAAAGGTGGTGAGCTAGGATGCTTAATAAGGGTAGAAAAGGGAGAAATGTAATCATAAACATTAGCATGAGGTTATTATAACATGATCCTAATATTATAAGATCATACCCTACATATAAATGATCATAAACCAGAATCATGACATATATGATAATTGTTTATGTAACACCCCAAGATTTTCTCAAAATTAATATAAATTCATGGAACTTTTATTTAAATAGATATTTATAACTAGCCTTTAAACATAATTTTTCAACTTCTATGATTCCAATTTCCATAAACTTTCATCTACAATTGTGTTTATTAAGTTATTTAGAGTCTGATGAAACCAAATTGATTTTTTGTGAATAGTAACATACTTTTATAAATAGTAATATGAATAGTAATATGACCCTAATGAATAGTTAATTTTATTATTACTTTATTTTCTAAAGGATTTAAAATAATAACATCTTGTTTAATTTTTTTATCATGATATAGAAGTAGTTATAGAATTATTATTGTTATTTTTTTAATTAAGTATCCTTTAATTTAAAAATTAAATTAATAATATTTAGAAATTTATTTTCGAAAAATGGACTTCATTTTTGAATTCTAAACGTCGAAAAATGGTTTGGGAAAATATTGGTGATTTTTTTAATATTTTTGTTTTTTGATGAATAGTGAAATACGATAAAATACTATATAATAAAATTATCTTTTAAATACACTATTTATTACATCATAAGTGATTCAAGGCCACTTGGTTCGAACTAACATTCCATTATAACTATTTTAGGTAACATGAACTTAGACTATTCATAATCTTGGACAAGCATATTATAATAATGATTAAAATAATGAAAAATACCCCCCTCTCCTCCAATATAAATACCTCCCTCCCTCCCCTCTTCTTATCAGACTCCTCAAGCCATGTGGTATGACTATATTTTTCCCAATACTACTTACAAGGATCTTCCCCACATTCTAGAGCTTCTGGTCTCACAAAAAGACCAAAACCGAAGCCCTTAAGAAGGATCTCAAGAAGAAGGGATAAAGAGGTAAACATATTCTTTTATATTATTTCTTTTCTTTCATTTTATGATATTATATTCATTTAATTTTGATTATGTTGTGATATTACATTCCATATCCCCCTTACTGTCCATATTATTTAAGAGTTATGAGAAATACCTTTATCTCATGAAACTATTTTGTTGCTATTTTAAGAGATGTTGTTCGGCTGCAGAATTTTCATGAGAAATTTATCAAGTTTTCTTTTATTTGAAGATTCGATTAATTTCTACTTCTTTCCTCACCTCAATATACTCAAGAGGCATGAAATATCCAGAATCCTGTATATTCTGGATGTTGTCATGTTCATGGGAAATTCATCATCAATATTATTCTCTTCCCCCACTTGTTCATTCAATTAAAAATCATGTCTGTGATGTGTCAAATTACTGACATCTTGGACGATGTGATTTCAATTTGCATTAATTCTACAATGTATGGTCATTGAAACAAATTATTATTGAACCATGTTATAATATAGATTTTATTTCTCATCAATGGTACTGGAATTATTTTTTAATCATGGTTTTAATTTATTAAACAAAATGAGGTCGTTATTATGAAAGAACCATAAAATGATCTAAACGAACATCATTGATGTTTTAACATATGAATCATCCTTAGTTAAGAAATAAAAATGATAAATGGAATAATTTATGTTACTTAATATATTTAAATACTACTCCATTAAATTTCTAGAGTTTCACCTTAAATCGAAAAGAAAATCCACCATGAACCAATCAAGAAAATTATGTAAAGAACTCACCCGAAAACAGTGCCAGGAGAAAAATACTAACCATTAAAGGTTTAAATGATGTTATGAAATGATAATATAAGAGGTTATAACCATGAAATTTTTTCTTTAAAATACTAATAACACTCTTTTAACCATTATAAAGGATTCTTAAACAATTTTTAAGTAAGACAAACTCGAGGTAAGGGAATTCTTATCCCGATTTCTATTTTTTGGGTTAACCTTCTACTTCATTATTTTTGTGCTATTAAAATTTCTTTTGTGATGGGTTTTGTTTATATTATATTTAATTATGTGTATTTACTATTTTTAATCATATTACATTCACTATATTATGTATCACAACAATTATATGATTTATGTAAGGGGATTTTTATTTTAAACCCACTTTTTACATTTGGTTTTATGAAATTCCAAAGTAATGTTTTAATGGGATTATTCATGTTGTATATTTATGTTATGGTTATTGG
The DNA here is from genome assembly GCA_963277665.1 of Viscum album. Taxonomy (NCBI): domain Eukaryota; kingdom Viridiplantae; phylum Streptophyta; class Magnoliopsida; order Santalales; family Viscaceae; genus Viscum; species Viscum album. The sequence goes on from OY728131.1 coordinate 1,551,110,356, forward strand.
GAACTATTTATGATTAATGGTGGGACCTATATTTCCCTCCAATGCAATGGTTATGTGTAAGTTGTAGGTTGGTAGTATGGTTACATCATGTGTAACTCCGATGGTTACACAAATTGAAAGGTCCCCATGAGGGTTAAAAATTATAAGGTATCTGAGTGGGTTACAAGATCATGAATGTAATTCCCTATGATACGTTTACGATTATATTTTTGTTATAATGTTTTTTTAGGATATTTTGTAAATCTCATGTTACACAATGTAAGTATATATGGGTGACAACCACGTCTTTTTAAAATGCTTTCAAACATTACCAGTATTCATGGACTAATGTGATCTTTCCATCTTTTCCATCCCATACTGAGCTTTTGTGCTCATCCCAAGTTATTAAATTATTGTCACTAGTTAATTATTGTGAAAGACAAAGAATGAATCCATGTTAAATGTGGATTAATTGTCAATGATACATTTTTATGTTTTAATGTTTTATGTTTTGAAAAAAATAGAAACTGTTTTTATGGTATCCACACTGTAATAATGTGTAATGTTAGGAATGTATTTCCCGAACACTATAAATATCTAAAATTGAAAAGATCATCAATGTAAAAGAAAATTTTTTCCAGACTAAATTCAAGATTATGTATGTTATAAGGTCGGGTCCTTATAGTTGGTATGAGACGATGGTTTAGATAACATTAGGGTTTATGGTGATGTTAATAGAATGCCATAAAATATTTTCACTCTATGTTTAATTTGAAATGTTCTATCATTTAAGGATTAACATGATGCTTCATATAAGATATGTTTTTTTAGAATGGTTTTCTGTAGAAGGAACATAGATGTTGAATAAGAGAGTCACCGACAAAATGACATCCTTCCCGATTTACAGCCCAGAATGGTAGGGATTGGAACAGAGCAGTTTGTGACAGTAATGGATCATCTAATATAGGACATAATTGGTGGTAGAATCCACGAACGATAACAACTATAGGTACCAAAATGGAACCAGACAATAGGGGAACATTTTATGATAAAACTCCCTCCTGCTTTCAATGGATATTCTGTCCCTGTAGCAGCTGAAGGATGGATCAAAGCCCTTAATAACATATTTGATCATATGGGATGTTCAGAAAATCAAAAATTAAGTATTTACATTTATTATTTTGAAGGGGAAGCTGCTCAGTGGTAGTCAAAAGTTATGAATATCATGGGTATAGAATATTTTGATGCCTTAGAGTGGGATGATTTTATAAGTGTTTTCCTTGAAAAATATTTTACTAATGTTGTGCGAATTTGGATGGAGAAACAATTCCTTGAATTGAATCAGAAGGAAGAAGATTTAGTGGTCGTGTATGAAGCGAACTTCACTCGACTGGCAAGGTATGAACCAAATTATAATCTAGATCTTAATATAAAAATTAACTGCTTTTACTAATGATTGATGCCAAGGTATCGAAGGGCGTTAGAATCCCATGAATTCAAAATTTATGAGAAACTTGTTTGATATGTTGAGAGGGTAGAGATGGAGTTTGCGGATGATCATGTGTATTTTAGAAATAATGAGAAGAAGTGGTCTAGATGTAAAGCGATGGGTAAGAATCATCCCATGAAATCTGATGTTAAGAAAATTCAATTTCTATTTTGTGAAATGTGTGGCAAGAAACACCCTGGGGAATGTATTAGAAAAAATGGGAAGTGTTTTAAATGTGGTAATTTTGGACATATGGCCCGATATTTCAATGAAAATGATCTTAAGACTAATCATGATAAGCAGACTGTAAAGTGTATTAAATGTGGTGAAATGGGTCATTATGCAAATGCCTACCCGAAGTGGGATCCTAATGATGCAAAGAATCCAGACTACAAGAATAAAGGTGTTGTGAGATCCTTTGTGACAATGTCAGTAGATGGAAGGCCATCCAATGAAATTGAATTAGGTACATTGTTTGTTCACACATATTTTTCTAATGTTTTGTTTGATACAAGGTCTACACATTCTTTCATCTCTGAGGAATTTTTTGGTAAATTTGAAATATCACCTCAACAAAAGAAACCAGATCATGTTGTTAAACTAGATCATGTTGTTTTACCTTTAGTAAAGTTTTATTTTATTCTAGGAATTTATTGGCTTTCGGATTATCATGCTAAGATAGATTCTAGAGCTAAAGAAGTTGTTTTTCAGAATGTGTTTTAGTTTTATACAAGAATGAACCCCTAGAATTGACAACATATCAGGATGGTGAAAAAATTTTGAAAGATAAAAATGAACGTTATCTTGATAATATTCTGTGAAACATGGGATCTATTCAGATTAATGATATGACAGTGGTAAATGAATACATTGATGTTTTTCTTGATGAGTTACTTGGTGTCATACCTAATTAGGAAGTTGGATCCACAATTGAAATAGTTATTGAATCTATTACAATTTCAAATCCCCCATATCTTATTGCTCCAATAGAACTTCTTGAATTGAAAATTCAGTTGCAGTATTCTCTCGATAAAGGCTTCATTCGTTCTAAAACATCACAATGGGGATATCTTGTTTTGTTTGTTAAAAAGTATGATAGTTCCATGAGACATAGCATTGATTATAGAGCTTTGAATAAAATTGATGATAAAAATAAGTATCATTTGCCTCATATAGATGAATTATTTGATCAGATCTAGGGAGATCAGTACATTTCCAAGATTGAATTTAGATCTGGATACCATCAGCTTATGGTGAAGGAGGTTGGAATCTTGAAAACATCCTTTCGTACTAGATATGTGAATTATGAATTTTTAGTTATTCCCTTTGGGTTATCTAATGCACCTGCTGTAATCATAAATCTTATGAATACAGTATTTCATGATTTCTTGGATAATTTTGTGGTTGTATTTATTGATTAAATTTATGTATTTTCTAAAAATAAAGAGGAGCATGAAAAAATCTAATGGTTGTTTTACAAACATTAAAAGATAAGAAACTGTATTGAAAATTCATCAAGTGTGATTTTTGGTTGCAATAGATTTCTTTTCTTGGGTACATTGTAAATAAGGATGGAATAATAGTTTATCCTATTCAAAAAAAAAAGTGGTTGATGAATGTCCAAGAACAACAAATGTTATAAAGATTCATAGCTTTCTTGGATTAGCAGGTTCTTACTGACGTTTTGTTAAGAACCATTCTCAGATATCTATCCTTATATCTAAGTTAACACAGAAAGAGGTTAAATGTTTTTGGATAGAATAATGTGATGTTTGTTTTCAAGACTGAATAAGTGATTGGTGAATTCCCTAGTTTTGGCCTTGACTTCCTGAAATAGTGAGTTTGAGATCTAAAGTGATGCTTCTTTAAAGGGACCTGGTTTTTTTATGCAGAATTATCAATCAATAGACTATTATTCAACATAATTTAACCCTCATTAACTAAAGTATCCCACAGATGATTTTGATTGGAATATGTGCTTTTTTCATTGAACATTTGGAGGCATCATTTATATGGAACAAAATGTCCAAATATATACTAAGCATAAATGTTTGATGTGTATATTCAATCAAAAGGAATTATACATGAGGCAAAAAAGATGTCTTGAACTGATAAAGGATTATGATTGCACTGTCAGATACCATTTTGGAATAGCAAACAAAGTGGCGGATTCTTTGAGTAAGAAACATCATGCATCATCAACCATGTTACGTTTGGAACATGATCCCATGATTAATGATTTGATGAATTTGTATTAGATGTTTTTGGTTCAGAGAATACATTTGTTTTGTTTCATGTTTCAATGCAGTTTTCATTATCAAACAAAATTAATCAAACACATAAGGAAGACTGTGAGCTATATAACAATGTATAATTGGTTAAAATGGGTATGTTTCTAGAATATAACCTTGATAATGATTGTGTTTTGAGGTTTGGTAAATTTTTTTGTGTTCCATTTGATTCCCAGATGAATAAATAATTGTTGTGTGAAGCTCATAGTTCTCTATTTTCAGATCTTCCTGGAAGTATTAATATGTATAGGGACCATTGGGAGTATTATTGTTAGAACGTAATTAAAAGAGATATTGCGGATTTTACCATGTTATTTTGACATGTCAACAGGTTAAAGTAGAGCGGTAGTTACCAAAGGGGATGCTTCAGCCATTACCAGTGCCTGAGTGGAAAAGGGAGAATGAATCTATGGACGTTGTGGCTGGACTACCAAATACTTCTTGAGGTAACAATGTGATTTGGGTTATTGTTGATTAGGTGAAAAAATCTGCACATTTTTTTTCTAATTGTTATATAATTTCTTTGGATCACCTTTCATGATTGTTCCTCAAAGATATTTTCAGGATACATGTAGTTTCTCTTTCCATTATATCTAACCAGGATCCCAGGTTCACTTATAACTTTTGTAAGGGACGTCAGATGTCTTTGGGCACAGAGTTAAATTTCAGTATAGCTTTTCATCCTCAATCAGATGGGAAGTGAGAATGAACAATTCAGACATTGGAAGATATGTTTCGATCTTGTTAATTGGACTACCAGGGATCTTGGGATCAACATCTTTATTTAGTTGAGTTTTCTTATAATAATAGTTTTCATTCCAATATTAAGATGGAGCCTTTTCTGGCCTTGTATGGGAAGCGGTGTCTGACTCCAACTTTTTGGAATCAAGTCAGTGAAAGAAAGTTGATGGGGCTAGAATTAGTAGAATAAGTGGCTGAGAAAGTGAGGATGATCCAGCATCACATGAGGATAGCTTAGAGAGGGATGAAAAATTATGCAGATAACAGGAGGAAATAACTCTATTTCGATTTAGGTGGCCATGTTTTCCTTAAAATCTATCCTTTGAAAAGTGTGATGTGTTTCAGTAAGAAAGGGAAGCTAAGTCCATGGTTCATTGGTCCTTTTGAAATCATGGAGAAAGTTGGAATAGTGGCATACCGTGTTGCTTTGCCTCTGATTTTTTCTCAGGTACAACATGTTTTTCATGTTTCGATGTTGAGAAAGTATGTTCCAGATTCATCACATGTCATGAGCCCACAAGAAGTTCAGGTAGAAGAGAACCTATCTAATAAAGAGAAACCAATTCAAATTCTTGATCAAACGGAATATGTATTGCAGAATATGGTAATCCACCAAGTAAAGGATTTGTGGGGGAAACCAGAAGTTTGAAGAAGCAACATGGGAGTCTAAAAATGCTATGAGGAAAAATTACCCTCAGTTGTTTAATAAGTAAATAAAAGTGAAAGAATGCAATTTACAGAAGGTGGGGATAATGTAACTCCCCAGGTTTTTCTAAAAATAAATATAAATTCATGTAAATTTGTATTATGTGGATTTTTATAACTAGCTTTTAAAAATAATTTTTCAACTTCTATGTTTTGAATTTCTAGAAACTGTCATCTACAATTGTGTTCAGTAAGTTAATTATAGTCTAATAAAACCAACTTATTTTTTGTGAACAGTAACATACCCTTATTAATAGTAATATTAATAGTAATATAATCCTAATAAATTTTAAATTTAATTATTATTTTATTTTCTTGAGGCTTAAAGATAATAACTTCTTGGTTAGATTTTCATCGGGATATAGAAGAAGTTATAGAACTAGAATTGTTAATTGTTGAACTATGTATGATTTTATTTAAAAATTAAAATAATAATTTATAGAAATTTATTTTCAAAAAATCGACTTCATTTTTCAATTCTTCAAATCAAAAAATGTTTAGGGTAAAATTTTGTGATTTTTCAGATATTCTTATTTTTTCGATGAATAGTGAAATATGATAAAATACTGTATAATCAAATTATCAGTAAAATACACTATTTATGACATCATAAGTGGATCAAGGGCACTTGGATAGAAATCAAATTCAATTATAACTATTATAGTTCCCAATAACTAAGACTATTCATAGTCTTGGGGAAAATTAGTTTAATAAAGATTAAAATAATGAAAAATAACCACTGTCCTCCACTGTAAATACCACACTCACTCCCCTCTTCTTCCCACACCCATAAAGCCTTCTGTCATGCCTACGTTCTCCCTAATACTCCTTCCAAGGATCTTACCCACATCCTAGAGCTAATGGTCTAACAAAAATACTAAAACTACTGTTTTTAAGAAGGATCTAAAGGAGAAGGGTTCAAGAGGTAAACATCCTATTTTATTTTCTTTCTTTTATTTTATTTTATGTTCTTCTCTTCCATTACATTGGATTATATTGGGATATGTCATTACATATCCCCCCTTACTATCCATATTTTGTAAGAGTGATGAAATATTTTGTTTCTCTAATAAAACTATTTTTATGAAATTTTATGAGACGATGATAGTTTGTGGAATTTTCGTGAGAATTTTCTCATGATTTCGATTATTTCAAGATTCCTTTATTTTCTTCTTATATATTAACCTCCCATTAACCAAATTCATGAAAGTAATAGAATCCTGTATATTATGTATGTTCTCATGTTTGTGGAATATTGATCATCAATCTTTTTCTCTTCCTCCACTTGTTCATGGAATTAAAAACATTTTCTATGATGTGTCGAATTACAAACATTGTGGACGATGTGATTTCAATTTGCTTTAATAACTTAGAGTCTAGTAATGAAACCAATTTTTTTGGTTGAACCAGGTTATAATATAAGTATTATTTCTCATCAATGGTTATTTAATTCTTTTTTACACATGGTATTAATTTATAAAACCAAATGAGGTCGTTATTATCAAAGAACCACTAAAATGATCTAATCAAACATCATTAATTTTTTAACATAGGAATCATCCTCATGTAAGAATTAAAAATGATAAATGGTATAATTTATGTTACTGGGTATATGTAAACACTACTCCATTTTAATTCTAGAGTCTCCCTTATAATCGACAAGAACATCCACAATGAACCAATCATGGAAATTATTTAAAGAACTCACCCAAAAACAGTGCAAGGAGAAAAATACTAACAATTAATGGGTGAAATATTGTATTGAAATGATAATATAATATTTTATTCACATGAAATTTTTCCTTAAAATACTAATAAATTTTTTTAACCATTATATATGAAGTTTATTCAATATTTATGTAATAAAAACCAGAGGAAAGGGATTCTTATCCAGATTTCTATTCTTTGGGTTAACCTTCTACTTCATTATTTATGTGCTATTAAAATTGTTTGTGTGATGGGTTTTGTTTATATTATGTTGAATTATGTGTATTTATAGTGTGTAATCATATTTTATCCACTATTTTATGTATCAATTCAATTATATGATTTATGTAAGGGTTTTTTTCTTTGAAATCTTTTTTCTACCTTTGGTTTTATGAAATTCCAAAGCAATGTTTTTAAGGAATTATTCAGGTTGAATGATTGTGTTCTGGTTCATGGGAATTTTTTATGATTAAATTGGGACCTATATTTCCCTTTAATGCATTGTGTATGTTTATGTTGGTGGTCGGCCGTATGGTTACTCCAAGTGTAACTGTGATGGTTACACAAATTGTTAGGTTTCCATGAGGGTTACAAATTATATGTTTGTAGAGAGGTTACTAGATTATGTAACTAATTTCCCAAGATACATTTATGATTGTATTTAGGTTCTCATGTTTTTTTGGATCTTTTGTAAATCTCATGTTACACAAAGTACGTATATATGGGTGACAAGCATGTCTTTTGAAAATGATTTCATACGTTACGAGTATTCATGGACAAATGCAATCATTCCATATCATCCATCCCTTGTTGAGATTTTGTGATCATCACAAGTTATTAAATGATTTTCACTTGTTAATGGATGTGTAAGACAAAAAAATAAGCCATGTTAAATGTTGAATAATTGTCAAGGAGTCATGTTTATGTTTTAATGTATAATATTTTGAAAAAAATGGAAATTGTTTTTATGGTATCCACTCTATAATAATGTGTAATGTTATGAATGTATTGTCCCAATTATCTAATGATCTAAACATGAAAAGATCCTCAATGTAAAAGGAAGTTTTCTCTTTCAGAAATTCGCGATTATGTATGTTATAAGGCTGCGTCCTTATAGTTTATGAGGCACAGATCATAAGGAAATCAAATACTTGAGCCATAAAATCCTAACATAACAGTTATACATGGAATTGTGGAACACACATAAACATATAATATAATTCTCTATAAGTCAAGGCTCATTGATAGAACTTATCATAGAACATCATGGGGACTCCTACCATTGAACGAGACATACCACCACCCACATTAACATCCCTTTCCATGTAAGGGATTAGGTTTCCCCATTTTACCATAGTGTATTGAGTTTCCCAATATTCCCATTGTGCACCAAGTTTCCGTAACTTCCCATCATCATGGGGAATACACCTGTTTGGTGAGGTAATCCACCATCCCCAATTTTAGTCCTTTCATTTTAAGGGGTTGAGTTTCCCCATATTTTCATAGTAGATCAGGCCCATCAACAGAATTCCTATAATTATCTCAAGAGATATAAATCATTACCCAAATTATTGGAGGGAGTTATAGGTCAAAAAATCACATAATAAAACCAATCTTACATGTACCACAAGATGATAAAACATTCATCATATCATGATGAATAAAAAGATATGGGTTTCATAAGAATTAAAAACATTTACCATGATAGGAAATGGGTATAAAATTCATATTATTATATTATAACCTATAGTAAAGAGATAGGTTTCATAATCATTTCATCAAAGCATAACCCATGAAAATAATTTCGTTTCGAAATAATATAACATGTGGAAGAGGAGGATGTTTCCTAAACATTATGATATTAAGACCTAAACCATTCAAGAGAAATATGACAAATATTATTGGATTATGTCCCTAATAAAGTATAAAATATAAATAAGGATGACTTATTATATGGATAATGATTTTGAAATATTATATGAAACTTTTTACAATAAAAGTAACCATTCAATAAAAATACTTTTCATAAAACCATTTTGAAAATCATTTTATTATAAAGAAAGAAATATAGTTTTATTTAAAAAAATTCTTAAGGAATATATATTTTACACTTCAAAATGATTTTTAAAACATAATTCTTCTTTGTTAACATTTTTCTTAAATATATTTGATAACATATAATGGAAGATTGAAATAATTTTAGAAATGTATTTCTTTGAAAACACCTTTATAAATCATAAGGAAATAGTGAAACCATTTGGACAAAAAATAATTTAAAATATTTCTAAATCATAAAAATATAACGCTTCAAATCAATTTCAATACAATATTCCTAGAAATCATATCAAATTATTTTGAAAAAATTTGAAAAACAATTAATATTAAATATTTTATTAAAAAACTATTTTCTTTGAAACCCATTTTAAGATAAAAAAATTTCTATAATATTAGTAAAAACAATATTTAAAAATAATAAACATGTAATCTTACAAAATAATCCTAAAGGAAATTTTTTTTATGATAGCGGGTAAATCCGTACATGACGATAATTATTTTTCACCCCAAATGTTTAAAATATGCATGGATCAGAAAATGACAATAATATTAATTTTAGAATTTTTTTTGAAAATTTATTACATTGGTAAAAATTATTTTAAATTTCATAGTATAAAATAAAAAATATCTTGATAACATTTTTAGAAAACTCTATTTTGAAAAAACCATGATATATAACTAACAAGAGAATTATTGTTGGATTCTCTTAAAAATATTTTCTTAGTTATCAAAATAAATAAAGAGTTAAAAAATGGTATCGTTTCATTAATATAATATGTATAATTATAGGTTAATAAAATTAGTGAGAGTTATTGAGATATGTATAATAATATTTAATTACTGGAAGAATAATCTTACACAATTTCTATAAATGATGAGATTATAACAATAAACAGTTTCCACATTAGTAACATTAAATCCAAATAAAATTAAAAAACTAAAATTATATGAAGCTTAAAATATAATGGAAATAATATAATTCATTATATAACATGTAAAAGGATTTATATACACCTCATATAAAACTTTAGGTTCAAAACATGACATGTGTCTTAAAGAAGGAAAATTGAGATAGAATTACTTTACCAATTTGGTTGCATCTGAAACATAAACTACATTAAAGAAAGATCATAAAATGGATATGTAAATACCCATAAATTTAATTATAATAATCATATAATATATATATTAATATTATACATTACACATATATGAAATATTATTTGGACATGGCTTATGCCTCATAGGTGATAAAAGTGAGACGATAAAACCCTTACCTTATGTCTTGACTCTCATCTTACTTCTTAAAAAAACACTGGTTTAATAAATATAAGATTTTTATACATATACCAAATAACCATATTATAATACCTAATACCATATATGGTTTTATTATTACATTATATTACCCACATATAAATAATTAGATGTTAATGTTTAGTATCGAGTAATATCCTCATTTTTTTCACATGTGTCTTAATTTGTTATATTTTTTGCCTACATAATTATATCATGATTTCTAGATTTAAAATAATGATAAATATATATTTTATATAATTTATATGTTTATTTATAATAATTTATTAATGAATAAGATATGTAATACACCGTTCATGGAGATTGTAGGTCGTACATACCCATGAACGATGTTTCTATTTAATTGTCATATTGAAATAATGAAAGTAAGTGAAATAGATGTATAAAAATATAATAATTAAATGATAATAATTATTTAATATATATCATATAATATTTCATAACCCAACTTTAATACATTCCATGTGGAGTTTCAATGAATTACAACACTTTGAGGAGATTGTACTCCACACTTCCCCAAACAAAATTATCATATTTACAAAAAATGGAATTCATGAAGGCATGTGTCATATAATAATTTCATAAGCATAATTACAAAAATATACATAATATATTGATTATAAAAATATATTTTTCATAAAAATTATTAACCATTATATGTTTTAATGGAAAAACTAACAACATCATTTCGTGAGATGGTTGTTCTCCAAACACAAGAATAGTAAATTCGTTACCCACTAGATGGAAGTGTTTATAATTATAGGTCATACACATTTCATAACAACATATTAGTATATTATGGATACTTTTGATATTATTTATTCAGGTAATTAGAGTAATTGAGATACTGGAGAATGAAAATAAATAAAAGGATCTTGACGGAGGAAGTTACCTCTAGTTTGGGTAACTTCTTGTGGTTTCCACCAAACGGATTCATTGGTAGGATTTATACCAAAAGGGAGGATTAAAGGGGGAATTTTGGTATGTTTGGAAGATAAATTTGGCCGAAGTTGTCTGAAATAATGTGGGTTTATATGTGTGAATAATGGGGATAGTTGGTGGCGTTTTATAAATGAGAGAGGGGACACACATGATATTTTTGAAAACAAGTTATGTCTACCGACGTTTTACTTAAATAAAGTCATCAAAATATCCAAAATCACTAATATATTGTATTATGATTAAATATGTCCATCCAATGTGTGTTGGAGAAGTGTAAATTCCATTCTATTCCTTAAGTTTGTGGTTTCATTTATTTTTATGTTTATTTTTACCTTAAACGTTGTAATAAATTTTCATAACTTTCACAAATATTTTAGGTTAAAAATTTATTGATATTATTATACTAAAAATATTATAATTATATTAAACATTTATTTTCAGTTTTCAAAATTCAATTCACATAAGCGGTAAAATTATGTTTAATGATAATCCCGCAGACGTGGCAGGAAAGCAGGGTTTTAATATGTGAATGTTCAAAAGTTAATTAAGATTTTATATCTAAATTCAACATAAAATGATTCCAATGACCTATATTTGGTTAATATAGGTATAAATTTTGTATTGTGAATTTAAAACCAACATAAATTATAAATTAACTATAAAACTAAATTATACGGAAAAGATATTTTGAATTAAAATTTAGTATATTTCACTACTGATCCAAAAATGAAGTCTTTTTGAAAAATAAAAAAAATTCAACCTAAGATAATTTTTACATTATTAATTACAAAATTTTGTTTATTTTATAAAATTCAATCTCCAAATGTGTTTAAATTAATTTTATTAGTGTTCATATAGAGACATAAAATTTAGTTTTTTTAATAAAATAATATTTTTGAACACATAAATACATTACTAAAAATTATTTTTCTTATTGTCCATATGAATTATCTATATAAAACCATTATAAATTATATTTAAATTTTAGATATTAATATTATATTTACTCAGTTTAATAGATGTGTTATAACTATCACATTTAAATAATTATAAAAAATAAAATGTTGATTCATACAAATTCAGTGTTGCATGTAATGCAAGCCACGCTAGGGTTTTATGTAGTGAAATATTAAAATTTTATATAATATAATGAAATTTAGGATGATTTTAGTTATAAATTATAGACATAGAAGAAAATTTATTTACTTTCGAAAAAAATGATCATAAAGAATTTGAGGGTTACCTCACATATCAAGTCCATGTTAATCTGCATCAGTTAGCTTACATGTCTAATTCATCCTTCCTATGGTCTAGACACATAAGAAACCACATCACATGGGAATAAACACTTCCCCATTAATAAATCTCACTAATCAAAATGAATCCAAGGAATCTAAAGTGTTATTAATTTTCCTACTAAGGCCCATTAGTATCAAGTAACCTAATCAATGATCATTGTGTCTTAATGATTTTAATCCATTTAATTAATTCCCATAAATGGGTTAAGGTATAAAGTTAGGCCATTACTCCAAACCAAATCAATCGGTCACTATGGAATTGATCTAGTTCTCTTTGTCCATGGTGGTGGATGAATTTTATTCCTTTTATTTTTATGTTCTCTAAAAATTTTAATAATTTAATTTCAATTAAACTATTTAAATTAAATCAAAAAATTTAAATAACTAAGGGGTAGTGTTGAGAGTATACAAAAACATGTTGATAAATATCATGAATAAGTCCATATTGAAAATACTAGGACCCCCTGCCTCAATTTAGGTTTCTCGCTTTATAAATCATAGTACAATAGCTATGTTGAAGTCTTTCTAGGCTCCACCCAAGCCTGAATCAACACCGAAGCACTTGTATCAAGCCAATGATAAATAATTAATTAATTATAAAATTTTTATTTTATTAGAAAATCCAATTTAAAGGATGAAAAAAATTTATGTGTACACTGGTGACCCTATAACAATAGAACTACCATCACAACCTATGGATATTCAGTATAAATATTCTAATAAAAACCTAGAACAACGCCCTGACATGAATTTACCAAAAAATTAACCAATTTTTTTTATTTAAATACAACCCAAGCAATATAAATTTCAGGGACATACCTCATCCAAAGGCATATAACTACATCTTTAAATCATCATAACAAATACAATATAAGGGATAAATGAAATCCCCTTCCATATAGTCAGATTCGACCATGCTTTGGTGGAATAAAAATTGAAACCTTAAGCCAGGGAAATGAAAAGTATAGAATAACATATCGAATGAAGATAGTTGATTATCAGAGGATATAAATCAATGCATCCCAAAAAATTATCACCAAAAAATTATGAAAGAATAGAGGATAATCAAGAAGAAATAGGGTAGGAATTTGACTATCCCATCCACGCACAATATGATAGGAAACATGGGATCCTATTTTAATATTTTCATGGGTAAAAATGTATAAATTACAGTTTTAATGAGCCACATGGTTTGGGAACATGATATTCCCAAAATTGTGCTAACACAACAATATGTTATTTCTATGAAATCTCGTTTTCATTTTTGGGATTCATGGTGTAACAAACTATGTGCCAACTATATCAATATGAATCGTCTCAGTCTGCACTATATCACCTTGTTTTTTTTGAAATCATGTTACAATTGTAAACCATGACACAATTCCATCCCAAGCTATATGTTTTACCAAGGAATAAATTTAGTTTCCTCAAAACCATATAGTACCAATTCTAGAAACCCAGATATGAAGTATCTTATCTAAAAACCTCCTCATGATCAAGGTGTTTCATGATTTCGCCTAAACTATGCACACAAAACCATATCCCCTAGTAAGATACCTAAAATCATATAATAAATTTAGTAAAATAATTAAAGACTCATTTAATAACTCAAGATATAACTTTATCCCTAAACCAGGTTAAAAACATCCATATATGATATTACAGCACTCATAAATCCTCATTGAACCCCAGTTCATGTCACGACGCATCCCACGGGGCCCGAACGTGACTACCCCAAGCCCACCTTCCCTAGGCCAGGGGTTGGTGACTAGAACCTAAAGACATTTACCAAATAGGTATGGTATTGAATTATAGATATATACACACTCAAAATGAGGAACTGATGTAAACAACCAACAAATGTATGGATAACCATGAGAGTAAAGAAAAACCCACAAGTACAACTATAAAATGGATACACTGGTCCAGAATACAAGCCATAGAAATTAAAAAGAATGTAAACAGCTGCCATATTAGCCATAGATATCTATTAGGATGGTAGTAGTTTTATGTCTGAAGTTGAATAAGGTGATCTCATCAACTCTCATCACACCACACTCCACCACGTCCTGATCCTCCAACGTCTTCCTCAAAGAATCTATTGTCTGCACTAGACACACATGTGTGGGTAGAGACCATGCAAGGTTGAGTATAACAATACCCAATAGGGGACCCCAAGACCCTCAACGGTATCTATAATCCAAAAACGAATACATCCCAACAACTAACACAAAGGTAATATCACATTCAAGATATAAATCCTGAAGCACAAAGAAAAAGAGAAAAGTCACTCTACCTGTATAACATCATGGTTACATGGATATGGATCACTAGTCATAAATCCAGATCATCCTATCCATAGTAGCTCCACTTCTGACCTGTATAGGTCACTTTATGCTGAACTTTATTGGTCGCTAGATGTTGACCCCTGTTGGCCACTTGTGTTGACCCGTATTGGTGGCTAGTGTTGACTCGTATTAATTGCTGGTGTTGACCCATATTACTTACTCGTGAAAAACCATATTGGTCACTGGTGTTGAACTATATTTGTCATTAGAACTAATGTAGGGATGATTAGTCATAAATATATATCATCCCACTCTCAAGTTCCTGATTCTGACCCGTATTGATCTCTCTTCTTCTTCATGTCACAGTGAGCCATTGGATTCCCACACGAAGCATGCCAGATCCCAAGAAGACACTGCACCTTAGTCCATCAGTCATATTTCAACTGGTACAAAGTCTTGAAAAAGTTATACTCATAATACTGCCCCTCATAGGGATCCCAACTAGATAGACGATACGTCGATCAGATTTCCGACCTGTGAGATATGAGCACTTTTGTAAAGAGGGTCAAGTTGGATTCAAGTCTGATCTAACCTAGGTAACATGTAAACCTCCATCAATACACACATATAATATCTACAAATGTACCACTTAGAATAAGGGTCCTTATTCCGCATACGGTGTGTCATTCGGACGCCCGGTCTGTTAGTTATTGGCATTTCAGTGTAGAGGGCCTGATTGAATATAAAGTCGACCCAACCCAGAAATACACCAATATTCTACAAAACTCTCATAGAGTATCTAAAAGGGACCATCCCACTCCAAAGATCTTGGTGCCACATACGGTATATCAAATAGAAATCTGGTTCGCATGTTATTGCCCTTTAAGTGTTTCACAGCCCGAGAGGGGTCCCAGCCTAACTCGGCCCAGTTCAGGTTGACACGACACAGTTAGGGTCTGACCCATCCTGGCCCAAACGAGCATGGGCGGGCCCAGTTGGGCTCGGTCCGCTGGGCAATGGTTCTGCCAGGCCTACCCCGGCTGGGTTGGGCCATGGCGGGCCTAGTCCACTGGGTCGCAGACCGACCCGACCTGCTGGTGTGCCCCGCACGGGGCACATGGTTTGGCTCTCGAATGGCTTGTAGAGTCATTCTGTTTCACATAAAGGAAGCCCCATGTGGGTTCACCTTGTCACTGGCAGGACCCAAAGGATGTGGGTCCCTTCCAGCAAGCTACGGCTTCGAGCCGCAGCTCCCCTTCAACGCGGCGCGTGGTGGTGCGTCACCACCACTTCCATGATCGGCCCACTGCCAGCTTATTTTTCGGCCATTGTGGCATTGTGCAGTGCCAAAATTTTCAAACTCTGTGAGAATAGGTCACCTTCTCCACTGCCGACACCGATCATCGGTGTCGCCATGCCCGTTGCTGAATCAATTGTGCCAGTCCCCGGTGCCACGCCAGTGAAGCTTACACGGGGCTCTGGCGATGTTCCGAAGCACCGTTTCCATTCACGTCTACACCCACGGGACTCCTAGACTGCCATTTTCACACTACGAACATCTATCTCGCATTTCCGTCAGATTCAGAAAACGGTCCATGATGAATATAACGATAAACTAAGCAGTGGAGGGTCCATACATTGTTTGTTTGGCATGTGCCCTCTGCGTTAGCATTATAACAAGCATTAATACTTTTTTATCAAATTTCAATAATGTTAAACCATATCCAAACATAACCCCTCTACCTGGATAAGACAGACACTTACAATGATTGATTAAACATCCTTCGTCTTTTTCTTCGGTTTGTGATTTAATGGTGCTCGTCACAGCTCAGTAAATCTAGTCTTGTCCTCCAGGTGGTTCTTTGTTGGTGTATATTTTTCATCGATGATGAAGAAATCCATCAGTGTTTTGTTAGCCCCATATTTCTACTACCCAAGCTTCCATCTCCATTATTGGAAGGTGTCATGTTACTGCTCCTTGGTATTCTCACATGAAGAAGATGTGACAATACATCACCCTGAGACTCACATAAATAGAGGGGAGAAAGGGTGAGTAACGTATTGGGGAATTAAGGGGTTTAATTAATGTATGAACCTTTTATCTCTCTAATTGTGCGGTTTCAAACGAGGGTGGGTCAAGCCATTAATTGGAATGTCATCTCACAAGTCCTACCACCGCTGCTCATCCATTGAATAAAAAGAAAAGAAAAGTAAAATTATATGTTATATTATTTTTTGTTAAAACTTCCAGAAACTAAATTTTCATCTTGACCTACAGTGGTTAATGTGAAGCTTCCCTTAAGAGAATCATGGGGCTGTGGATTCAACGGTTACCTTATATTTTTAATATGAGCACCAATTCAAAAGTTAGAAAATGCCACCCGCACGATTACTGAATATACCTTTAAAATGCTCATAATTTTTTTTCGGGAACAACAGGTCTCCAAATCACTCGCCGTCAGTTTTCATAGACTCATAATAATACCAAATAATTTAAAAAAATTACATGGATTTTTTTGGATCTTTACATTCTCCCCACATTGGGGATGTATGTCCCTGAAATCCAAAAATTTCTACACAATCAAAGAGGGGTACATGGAAATCATCTGATTCTCTCACTCCCATATGTTCTCATAGATTTTCTCATGCTACCAAATAATGTGTTCTTGGGTTATTGACCGCCCATGAAGGATCTTCTCCTTTCAATCCTCTATCTCCATCAGTTACTCTGAAAACGTAGCCTTGTCATCAATCTTCAGCTTGTCATGGTAGATAACGTGAGATGGGTCATGCATGTATCACCTCAACTGGGAAACGTGGAAGATGTCTTGCACCCTCTCCAACTGCAGTGGCAGTTCCAAGCAGTATGCCACCTTACCAATCATCCAATGTATTAGGAAATAACTTATAAATATTAGTGAGAGTTTTCTGCCACAACCTAAACTCCATAGTCCCCGTTGAGGGGAGAATCAAATGAATATGTGGTCACCATCCTAGAACACCAGTGGACTCTGTCGCCAATCATCATAAGACATTTATAGGCTCTATTCAGTATTCATATGCTCTCAGATGACCTGAACCTTTTCAGTGGTATCATGTACCATCTCTACGACCACGAGTGCTAGCTCTCCTTGATCTTCCCAACACAAGGGTGATCTGAACAGTTCTCTGTATAATGCCTCAAAATGGGTCATACTAATGTTAGACTGATAGCTATTGTTCTAAGAAAACTTCACCAGGTGTAGGTGTTCCTCCCAACTGCAACCAAAACCTAGGACACATGTACGAAGCATGTCATCTATGGTTATATGGTCTACTCAGTCACACCATCTGTCTGCGGGTGAAATGGGGTGCTCAAGAGAATCAAAGTCCTGAAATACTCCCATAATCCATTCCACAATAGGGGTGATAAGCATGCGTCACAATCTGAGACTATCGTCGAAGGCACCCCGTGATGTCGCATGATCTCTGAAATGTAGTGACATCCCAAGATCTCTACTGAACACTTCTCTCTAATAACAAGGAAGTTAGATGACTTTTTCAGTTGATCAACGATCACCTAAATTGTATCCTTCCCTCTAGACATACATGGTAACCGCTTCATGGAGTCCATCGATATCCCATTCCACTTTCACTCTGGTATCTCGAGGAGTTGGGTCAAGCCTCTTGGTACCTGATGCTCGACCTTCACTTGATGGCAAGTGAGGCATCTAGAAGCCAACTATTTTATAGCATTCTTTATCCCTAGAAACTAGTAATGAAATTGGAGGTCCTGATACCCGTTTATCATGCCTATATGTACTACCAAGGTGGGTGTATGGAACTCCCTCATAACCTCCTCTCATAGCGCCATTGGTAAAATTGTACATCCTCTGAAAAAGATAGAGTTATCCCCATCTTCAAAATATTCATCATGTGCATGTCCTGAGGATATCTAAGCATGTGTAGTCCCACAGATTCAATCTTCGAGTTTCTCCTCCCAGGCACACTAAAGGAGTGGGGGGGATACTACCAACGACTGGAGGTAAAATGTCTCATATCTATCAACATAGGATATCTGAAGTGAGGAAAACTTCTATGAACCCTTATTTAGTAGCTTCTAACTCGATCTCTTGCTAGGTGCATCTTCCTCTACGTTCCCCTTCTGAAGAGTATAGACAGTCTCAAAGTCGTAGTCCTGGAGAAACTCTAGCCAATTCCACTGCCTCATGTTTTTATCTTTTTGTGTGAAGATAGATCTGAGACTCTAATGATCTGAGAAAACAATGAACCTTTTTCCAATCAACTAGTGTTTCCACGTCTTTAGTGTAAAAACTAATGCTTCCAATTCCATGCTGTGAGTTGCATATTTATTTTCATGAGGCCTCAACTGTCATGAGCCATAAGCAATCACTACATCATCCTTCATCAGGAAGCAACCAAGTCTGGTCTCTCATGCATTAATGTATACTACGTATTCAGTGCCCTCCTACGGCAACCGTAGGATGGGATCATTGGTCACGCTCTGCCTTAGCTATTCAATGATCTGTATTCATGTATCTAACCATAGGAAGGGTTTCCCCTACTTTTTCAAGGAATTTATAGGTGCTTCTACTCAGGAGAAACCAGTTATGAACCTCTGATAATATCCTTCTAATCAAATGAAGCTCTGCTCCTCAGTGACACTCGTGGGTGGCTCCCAAGAAAGTACATCCTCAATATAATTTGGAACCACTACAACTCCATCCTCAAGTGTACAACATGCACTTCCTTGGACGCTGAGTAAACCAAAATGTTGTCGATGAAGACAACCACCAAGAGATCAATGTATAGCTGAAATATCTTTTTCACGAGCCCCATGATCACTAATGTAGAATTGGTCATACATAAAGGCATCACCAAGATCTCTTAATGGCCATACCCAAATCTGAAGGTTGCCTTTGGTACATCCTTGTCTCATACCTTGAGATGGTGATAGGGTTATCAGTGGAATATCTTTGAAAACCAATGATCTCCCTTCAGCTAATTGACGAGATCATTGATACATGGAAGAAGATACATTTTTATCATGGTCACCTGGTTTAGGCACTGGATATTCATTAATAGCCTCAAAAAACCGCATGCCTTCTTGGAAAACAACACAGGGTATGTTCGTGGAGAAACACTGGGTCTTACGAATCCCATCCTATGTAAGTACTCTATCTATAACCTCATCCCCCAAAGCTCTTCGTGGGCCATCTGATATGACAGTGAAGATATCAATGTTGTTATTCAGTACAATACAATGTGTAATTAAACCTTTCTAAGAGGAGGTAGTTATGGGGAATCTTCTGGGAAGACATCCTCATTCTCATCCACCAGAGCTGGTAACAATGTACTCACCTCATCGACCATGTCTAAGGTCATGGAAGCCTACTGATATGTTATCAGTTTCACCCTCCTAAGAGAAAGTCCCTCTCGTTCTGGTTTTTTTCTTCTCACCATAAATGTAAATATAGCCTCCATCTATGCGCATACATCACACTGTATGTATAAAGCAGTCAATTTGTGTGTGATCTTCTGATTTCCAGTCCATGCCTAGAATGATGTTGTAGGGCATCAGTGCTGCTACTTGATAATACCATCTAAATCTCTCTCCTTTGAGAGTAATATCACACTATTGGAACCAGTGTATGACTACTGAAGCTCCTCCCATAAGAGTATCCAAACACAAAGGTAAAGCTAAAATCTCATACCGAATCTCGGAGTCCCGATCTAAGTCCATGGAATGGAAGGAATGGCTAGAAACTGTGTTGAAAAGAACTTCTGCAAAAATAGAGAATATATAGATCGTACCTCATATCATCTCAGGGATCTCAGGATCATGAGCCTCTACTGCCTGTAGTTGGGCCTGTCCCCATCCACCTACTCCCCAATCTCATGGTGGACCACCTGGGGGTTGTGGTGATAGTGCCTAGTGACCCCGACCACCTCTCGTTGCACGTCCTGCTCCACTGCCTCCTCCGATGTCTGGATGACGTTCACGGTCCTGCCACTACCACTACCTCGGTGGCCCTTCCACCACCGCTCATCAATTGGTAAAAATAAAACTATCATAAAAATTACATGGTATTTTACTTTTTATTAAAATGTCAAAAAACTGCCTTTTCCTCCCGACCTACTGGGATCAATGTGAAGGTTCCCATAAGTGAATATCGGCATAGAGGACTCAATTGTGCCCTCATATTTTTAATTATATCACTATATCAAAATATAGGAAACCCCACCCACATGTTTACTGAATGAACATTAAAATAATTCAGAAATTCATTTCGGGCACACTAGGCCTCAAAATCACACGCCGTCAGTTTTTCCAGACTCGTAATAATCAAAAATAATTTAAAAATATTTAAATTGAATTTTATAGGTCATTATAGTTCAAAATATATCCCACCGAGTATTTCGAAATTTTCAAATACCATATGGAATTTTTTTAACACATATATACATGGGATATTATGCCCTAAATCCATCCCCGGGCCTCACAACCGCTATCTTTAATACCCATATAGACATGGGATCTAACACAATCATATATGTGTATGAATGATGAAAAATAAAGATACATTATAAGTGCAATGGACATTGTGTTCTAACTATGCTGCAATGACATTGATTGAATCAGGTCACCCTGAGCTAAATAGGACACCCGAACACCATATCGAACAAGCTTCAACACCGTGATAGAATTTAACATCGTTTCCTCATCATCTCATGTTGATATTCCCAATACATATAATATACTAGAGGACTAAGGGTAAGGCATCATCCAAACCCTAATCTAATATGTGGAGGAACTGGTTATGGTCATCAGTGCACATCTAAACTCACACTACCATATCATTTGAGGCAGAGTACATTGACCAAACCTCATGTTTGACCACAACTCATTCCTCCAAGGGGAGATCCACGATCTATGAATACTCAAGGAATGAATCAATTAAAGAAAATCATCCCATCCTTAGGCAATTATGGTTTGTCACATCATGAACACTAACCTAGAACCCAACACTAAAGGGAGGTAATTAGCAAGAAAATTGATTAATCCCCAAACACTATTGTTTGGTCATATCAAGCACACTAATCAATCTGCCGACACTTGAGGGAGGTCACATTAGGCACACCAACTCATCACCACATATTCAAGAGTGTTTACATCAAGTTCACAGACCTATACCAACACACTCAAGGGAGGTCACATCAATCAAATCAACTCATCCTCACATAATCAACAAAGGTGACATCAAGAACATGACACATTCATAGGGTTTTCTGAGTATCACATACCTTATAATCTAATATCAAGGAGATAGTCACTTGAGGTCAATCCCCTAATCTCAATACACTAAATCTAATTAGTTATGGATTCCACTAGGACATCGATACTAATAATGGCCAATTCACATTGGTACCAACTCAATCTCATCATTAATCATTGATTTCGATGCCTGAAGGATCATCTAACCAACACCCCAACATCTAGTCCAAGCTCATAAAAACCCTCATAACTTTTTTCCCACTAAACACAAAACATACGAAGCTACCACACATGAAACCCTATCATCCAAATGATAATTCAAGGAAAAAAACAATTTCCAACACTTTGTTTCCGTCATGCGTCTTTTCAAAAAGATCTCTCATATCGCCGCTTCTAGGAATCATTCTCCATCACAATCCACCCAATCTCAAATGACTCATCATGCTCACCATACTCATAAATCATCCACCGTCTTCTAGAGTTGTTTCATGTCCTACGTAAAATGTATCATTTTCCCACCTATCATCACTAGTGAAATACATCCATACCATACCAACTAGCCCTGTGAATACTATCATATGAAAACAATGTAATGTATCAAAACACAAGAAAAACCCAATACATAAATTACTCTCAAAAACCATCACCATGCAATGGATACATAGCCTTCAGGCAATAAAAATTCCCCAAATTGATAAATTGAACTTAACCCTAGAATAAGTGGCCATGTTTCATCTTATCTCTTTCTCTCGGCCACTTCTAATCCATTTACATTCAACCATATCCAATGAAATTTGCATGTAGTGGAAAATCTTGCACAAATACATAAGTATTTGTAATAAAGGGGGAACTTACCACCAAAATGGGAATATCATACTCTCCAAACTCTATCAAGCCTCAACCATTCAAATTTATGCATCATATTATCATAGACATAATCCCGAGCTCCTACCTCCCATTATAAAACATAAATAATTAATTATAAATATTTGAAATTAATTAAATAATTTAATAAAAAAGAAACATAATTGATAGAAAAATAATCACACATAATATTCATACTAAAACATTGATAAAAAAATCTTATATATTATGTGGTACATCCATAGAACCATCTCAATAAAAATCTATATGACATGATAATAGAATAAAAACCAATTTGGTCTGATTTCATAAAACCCCTAAACCAATTAACTAAACAATGTAACATTAACAAAATAGTGATCAAGGCTTGTGATCATCTTTCTAGGTCCACTTTATCTACATACCATGAAATACATAAAACATTCAGATGTTTACAACATTATACAGTGAAATCAGTACCAACCCTTAACCAAATTATTTATACATCAATAGGATAGAAATGTAACAATAAAAAATGGTGCATGAAACACACTTGAAATCAACACCAATTTTAATCATATATCATTGGAATAAAATGGAGGTAACAATAAGGGATGAACCATCCAAAATGACCCTCCTCGTGTTCCCTCATACACAGAAAATGATGGTTATTCGACCACATTTTACAAAAAATTATACAAAATTTTTATAGGGTAAAACATTGTTTAAGTCATGAGATCCTTGGGAAGAGAGTATAAAATCTGTGGTAATCCCTGTTTATGATGTGAACCATTATTCATGGTGGGAATGATAGTAGGTTTCTAAATTTCAGGCCTCCGGGTTACCTGATATTTCTTGAATGCTTTACCGAACACTAGAAACACCAGCAGGGTCACATTCCATATCCAAAAACATAATCTAAGAATTTTCAATCCCATTAAATCTAGACCAAAACCCACATTATAAAGTGGAATCCTCATAATAGTATGAAAAAAAATTATTTTGGAATTTTAAAAAAATTAAATACGCATGTCATTAGAAAATAAACACTATATTTCATATCATATCTAAGAAGCTGTAGTAATAATGAAACCACCTCTCCCACCAAAAATATATCTCCAATTCACTGATAACACTCTAACTTCCATTTAAGAATTATAAATTATATTACTCTATGAAATTCTAAACACTAATCCCAAATACAATATAATTCTCTCCAAAAACATTGGTCATATCCCTAAATCATCTCAACCACACACCTCGTGATTATTTCCACATGGTTTCCACACCACTATATCCAAATCCAAACATAAAATTAATCAATATTGAACTTTGAATTTTTAAAAAATATTCAAAACCAAACCCACTGATGCGCTACCAATAATGTGATCATGATTCATTAACAATCAATTTCATTATGTTTTCTTTCAAACACTCACATAGATGATTTAACACAACTCTCAATGTAATTATTTGGATGGATGAGAAACCTCAAGAAAGAGTTGTCATTCTCTCACCGTGATCACTGGCACAACATCAATTTAAATAACACTCAGATTTTACTGATATCTCTTAATCAAGATTCTGATGAACTGTATCTAACCAATACCATCTTTGTTATTTGAATCATGTTTTTACCAGGGAAACAATTCATATAATCTTTATGATGCTTTGGTAACCAAGATGCACCATGATTATCCATCCATCGGGCTAACTACATATATGGCCCTTTTAATATGAGGGTCCACAACCCATGGCTGATATGATGGTCCCAATAAAAAATACAACATTTATTTGTCTGTATAATCCAAAAAAACTCCTTGTGCCATTTTTTCTACTATCAAACATATTAATTTAGATGATCATCATGCTAATACTCAAGAACCAATAAAATGCATATATCAAAATCATCCCACACTCACTAGGAACATCCAACTCCAACTACCATGTGTGTTCTCCCCACCTTTTGGCTCCCCTTACACAACTCCATGATCACTAACCCAAACATATAAAAAACCATGATTCCCATACAAAAATAATATCTAGGACCTAAACCATAGGACATCTGGCCCGATCACATCTCACCAAATCACAATATCCATAACACTACACTGGTATACCCACAAATCAAATAATTCTTAATGGAACCACACTAGGCATGTTCACTGACCCGCAATGCAACTGGTCACAATGTGTACCTATAGTGAACTAACCCTCACAAAATGAGAGAATTTTCTATATAAGACTCTCTAACACTCACTATCATCCACTAAGCAAGATTTATCCACTATGAACCCTCTCATGGGTTCTCATTCGTGATCATACTAAGTCTCACCCAAACTCAATAGTTTCACTCATCCATACAACCCAAACATACATCTTAACCCACATGCTATTGGGTTGTGACTTATCTATCCCATGATAAAACTCCATACGTATTCACCATTCCCCAAACACATTTCAATCACACCAAAAATCCCAAATAATATTACTCATTAAGGGTCTCACTACACGATCACCCTTGACATGGGTGTAATTTAAGAACAACATGAATCCATATATTCCACCACAATAATATATAAACAATCATCCTAAAAATCAAAATAATAAGAATCTCTTAGATCCTACGCTCAACACCCAACCTCGATACAAACATGACCTCCTATTATATATGTCACAACCCATGTCATGTCACTCCTTACATTCTCCCTAATCTAAAAGGGGTTTCATATCTGATAGAACTAGATAAATTTGGTGTCATAACGAATCTATATATAAAAAATACTATATAATTTTATATTTAAAATTCAGGTAATTGTAAATTATTCCTATATACTAGGTCTTTACATCCACTTGGCAACCAATTAACATCTCTATACCAATTCTCAGGCATAAAATTTCTCCATCAAGTCATCCCCAGTCAGTCAAATGTTTTCATTGACCCACTAAGTGTCTCCAAAAATACCTTGATAAAGTAACTGAATTTATGAAACCAAATAATCTCCTACAACAAAATCTATATGAACAACCATTACTTAAAATATCATCAATGGTCTAATTTATTGGAATTAAACAAAGTTTTCACATTTAAAAACTTCTTAAAAGATGTCGTAGGCACTTAAAAAATCACATCCCTTTCAAAAAAAACCAATTTCCCACAAGAAAGAGTACATCATGTAAGTCCTTCATTCTTAAAATAATTTACATAAGTTCACCTCTTTCAAACAAGAAAATATCCAAAACTATATGTCAAATATCAAAAAAACCATCACCTTCAATAAATATCTCATTCATAATAGTATAAAATAAGAACCGAAATTTTATTACCCTAGTTATAAGGTTTTACCATGAGAAAGGTGTTCATAACTCACTAGTATGAGGTCCATCAGAAGCCGAGTAACATTCCTATAAAATTTTTATACCATAACAATAAGTTATAAAAAAATATTTGATCCACTTTTTGACACTACATTTTGTAATAAATGTCTGAATATGAGTTCTACACACATCTAGTGTTCCTCTCGGTATTATAAAATATATAAATTAGTGGTGAGGGATTAATCAATATAATGGTTATTTTTCCCATAAAATCGTAACCATAAAACATAGTACATAATACCAAAATCATCCATAGTATAAGAATCTGAGTACTTATAAATAAATAGACACAATTCCATAATTAAATAGACGATGCAGAAGCATATAATCAACCATACACTGATCACCCACGTGGTTGATCCCAAATAAAAAATAAACCATACAAAAAATACAAAGACATCGACCCTACTACCATCCCAAGGCATAAAAACCTTATATCTAATATGCTCAAAATAATCCGACCCAATCAACTTCACATATTTTATTGAACCTAAAATAAAATATAAATTCTACATTCACATCATTGTTTCTATGAAGCGTGTCAAAATTACATCCCAATTTGGTCTCACTAAGAGATGATATTTTATCATACATGTGTATTCATATGGTAAAAAATTATTAATTCCATAAAACGGACTTGGAATTAATGTGCTAATAATTCCATCATGACTTTCTGTAAATCAGGTCATCATGTTTTAACTAGGGATCCAAGACACTTGATCTTACCTGCTTTGATGAAATACCATTATTTCACCTCATTACCTCATAGTCTCAGGCCATAATACCTATTTCCTACTCTATACCTGACTACCCCATGAAGGCGGTATTCTAAAACTCTACCCTATTATTGAAGGAAAATGGAACCATCATGTGTTCACATATTCATCCACTTCTTTATCACTCAAGGAATGGTACATCGATCTTGCCGTGTGTCACCTCATAACCAATCCCTATCATGGAATGGACTTTAATCAATTATAAATAGGGAAAATACTAATTTAGGCACACTAAAACATCTCTTCATACTCTTAGAAGTTTACATCTATCAAACTAACTCATCCCCAAACACTCAAGGGAAATAAAAACAAATCACACCAATGAAACACCAAAAAATTCCAGGGAGGTCACATCAAGAACACACACACATCCCCGCACACTCAATGGAGGACCCATAAAGAACAGATAAAAATCTCCATAAACTCAAGGATAGGAAAATCTAGCGCACTAACCCATCTCTTCACACTCAAGGGTGCTCACATTATGAAAATTGACTCATCCCCTCACACTCAAGGAAGATCACATCGACACACGAAACATAGGAATGACATGTTGCCAATCACAAAACTCATTGCCTTATATAATGGCTCTATTTGATTAAGGACAATTGATGTATATTGAATATACTATATTTCAGTCATTAGGGCATCCGCTAGTCCTCCACACATGAAACACACAGATGTTTTTATGAAATATATTCTTTGAATATTTTTAATTCATCTATAACATTAATTTTATTAAATGAACTAATAATTACCTTAGTATTAAATATCCATTATATCCTAGCTGTTAGGTAGGAAATAATATGTATAACTAACATATAAAAAATACAGAATTCATTGGCTATCAATTATTTTTGATGATTATAAATCAATTAGATGTTTTTATTTATAAGTGAATTACTATTGGTAATGAATTTAAAGAGATATATTTTTTATATACTTAATAATATATTTTTATATTCATCCAAAACATCTTTTAGTCATAGGTTATGAATAAACCCTATTTGGTGTATAAAACATTATATTTTTTAAAAGGGTAAATTTACGCGTTTGACTAGAAAACCCCTTTTCAATTTTGTTTTCGACGCATTAATAAATTATATATGAAAAAATAAACCTAGTTTTTTTAAATGGAATATAAAAATTTATTGTGGGTTAATTTCTTATATTTTTCTAATAGCATTCATGTTTGGATGAATAGTAAATATACATTAAATTTAATGTGAAAACAACTTTTTCATTGTAATAGTATATATGATCAAATTATAATATTGAATTATTTTAAAGAATAAATTGAATATATTTTTATCATTCTATATAATTTATGTCATTATTATTAATTTCAGATTGAATTTAGATGTTAATCCATTTCAATTTTTTGCGTTGTTTTATCTTCTAAAACACGTTCTCGCTTACAGACAATGGGAATAATTTTAAATTAATTACTGCAATTTTTTTGTTTTAAAATTTGAAAAATTGATTCCATATTTTTAATAAGTGGGTCTAAATTATTTAAATAAATTTATTTTTTGGGCATTATGAATAGTAAATTTGGTAATTTTTATTAATACGATAAATGGGTAAACTGGGTTATTAAGGGTGAGAATCATATTACAAAAATAACATAAAACTTGTATTAATATAATTGGATGATTTTGTTCAACATAAATAATAGTTGGGTCAAAATGGAATGTATTTTAAAAACGTTGGTTGAGATTGGGACTTTATTATATTTTATTTAAAGAAATGTGAAATAAGTCTCACCTGAATTTTATTAAATTAATCATTTTCAAATATGGTCATACAAAATTTAATTTTTATTATAAACACTCTTTTGAAAGATGATTTTTTCATTTTTCAGGGTATTTTATTTTTAATTTTTAGAAAATAAATAATTACCTTAATTGGCTATACACTAATGGTGCATAAATTATTTAACCGATGAAAATTCAATAATGTAGTTTTTATTAATATAATAATATCTATTAAAAGATCCAAACAGTTAACCAAATCTTATTAGTTGATTATATATAAACCATAATTATCCTTGGGTTGAGTTATGGACCATTTTGAGCCTTATAAAAGGGATTATGACACATATATTATTGTATTTAAAGTGATGTTATAGTTGTCACCTTTATATTTAAAAACTATATCATTTTTTCAATAGAATTTTCCAGAATATAAATTTGAATACATATATTCAAGTGAAATATTTTATATTTCCATTCATCATAGTAATTTATTTTGTTTTTTATTCAACATATATGCAATTTAAAATAATTACACAGAACTATTATAGTAATTATTTTATTAAGATAAATACTAAATAAATGTTATTAAAAATTATAATGTAAATATAATTTTGGAAAAATAACCTATTAAATTAATTTTAAAAATTAAATTGGAATCATATTAATATAATAAAATTGTTTTTTAAGTTATCTTATCATATTAATATTTTTATAAATCAAGGAATTGAATAGTCTCAACATTGATATTGCTGATTGTTCATCAAAATAATGATTTATTAAAATATTTAATATATTTAAAAAATCATAAAAAATAATTATTAATAATTATTATACGGTAGAATGTTGTTTAATGTATTTATTTATGGTCTATTTCACATAAAATAATTAAATATTTCCCCCTTTTAATATTCAATTATTGTTTACCACTGTTAAAAGTTATAGAAGAACTAAGTGTTTAATAAAAATATTATTTTTTAATTTGATAGAAATACCTTTAAAACATTATTGGTTGATTATATTACAACATTATCTGATCTAAAATTCTAAATAGGAATATTTTGGAGGTTTTTGGGTATTTATTTGATTTTATTATTAATTATTATTTATAAAGCTTCCAAAAGTGCCCCACGCCTCAATTATAAAAGGGCCCCACCTCCCTCAAAAATTAACATAACTTTGAGGATTAAATATCATCCATCCCATGAACAATATCCTTATCAAATTCACTATTTACATTATAGAGGCCTTTTCATCATTAAATACCAACCCGTGTGCTCTATGAAGAGACTTAGAGGAAGAATGTTGCACATCTGGTAATCTCATCTATCGATCATTTAAATCTTCTTTTATCTTTTATATCATCTTAATTAGTTGATTCATTATAAATTAATAACATATGTATCTCTCATATACTGATATATTTTTATAATTATGAAAAAACCATATTTCCGCATCTACACTCCATTGAAAAATGAAATCTGCACGCTTGTGTACGTACAACATACTGTCTCCACACCATAGTGTAATATTTCTTTCACCACCACCTTACTTGGATGAGTATAATGATGAAAATAATAAATATACATGATTATTATAACATGATACATAGTCTGAAATATTATACACCATCAACATCAATACCATTCAACAGTTATGGGAATGATATCAGTGCTTGTGTGTGTATATATGACATACCATCTTCATGATGTGATGAAATTAATTATATATAATAATCATTAAAAAAAATTATATGAATTAATAAAATGAATAAATATGATATAAATTATACTAATATCACTCTTTAAATTATATTACTATAACCTATGAAGTGGAACTTGACCTTATCTAGCATAACTTGTATATGAACATAAAGCAGTCAATATCCAAATAACAAGTGGTAAAGAAATATTACTAAATCACGAATGATTATATAATCATATATTTTATAATAAATATGATTGTGATTCAATAATAATTCAATAACATCATTTAAATTATTCTACTGGTGGTTTGGAAACATATGAATCACAACAGACCTAAGGTAGGGGATAATGTTGCAATCTCATTTTTATCCAAGATTTATTTATATCTAAGTATTTACATGTGTATATTTATAATCAATGAACTTGTTTAAAAAATATTTAATATTTATTTTTTCCTTCTAAAATTTTTAAAATTCAATTTTACCCATTGTTGATTTTTTAAGAAATGGTATGAATGATGTCTTTTTTAATTTTCGCTACGATGTACTTTTTTACATTTCTGGAAAAAGTATGAGAAGAATTATTTTTCATATAAAACATGAAATGATTTTTATAGTCTCATGATTCCTTATTTCCATTAATCTACCCTTACAAGATTTCATGGTTATGTTTATGGAAATTATTGTCTTTTAAAATAGTTTTGCAATTTGAGAAAATAAAATTTATATAAAGAAGAATGTATATTTTCCTCAAGAATTAATTTAATGTGATATATAAAAAATAAATTCCATATAAGATGAAATTAATTAAATAGGTTTATGTTTATATTTCTATTTTAAATATTTTTAGATATTTTTATGATGTAATTATAATTATGAAATCCATTTTCTCTACATGGATTATGTTATGATGGAATGTTGTTTAAGAAACCCATTTTTTCTTTGGCTTATGATATGATTAATGATTTATGTTCCTGGGGAACACATAAAAATGATTTCATTATGAGATGAGTATGACATATATCTCCCTAAATTCATTTGATAATGATTTATATATTATGTGATAGACATGAAATGATTGGAATGCAAATCTGGTTCAGTAATACAGGGCTAGAATGGTAAGTAAACCTAGTTCAATAATGAAATTTTTCAACATTGATGGTCATGCCAATGATCCATGAATAATATAAAATCATTTTAGATGCATATATTTTTTCCAAAAAATTTCATGTCTTATGTTTTGACTTTTGGGATTATGACCATTCATTTTTATGAACATTTCTCTCATGAAATGATATCACGATCATTCATATGTTGGATAAGACATTCATATTTTATGTTATTCTGTCTTATGATTATTATATGATTGATATTTTCCTTTTTTAACCTTACTGAGAATTTGATCTATCCCTTTTATATGTTTCTTTTTCACAGGTCATGAAGAATGGTATTAAGTATGATATGTAAAAAAGGAGTCTAGCTATGATGAAATAAACAAGAGATAATGAATATTTTTTATGAACTTGTAGTTTATGTTAGTAATTTTATAAAGACATTATACATATATGATTATATTGTGGATATATTAGATTTTGTAATAAATATATTTAAATTTATATGTAATATCAATGAATTTAATGTATGGTTCTTTAATTATAGTTGGTATTAGTGGAAAGGTATAATTAACCTTTGGAAACTAGGATGAGAAAGCCATAGTAAGAACCCTAATGATATGTCTAAGAATATGTTAAAAACATAGTGTTTTATAAATGACCATGAATAACCTATTATGAAAACTAATGTTTCATAAATTGTAATTTTATTCTTGATTATGTGGTTTAACGATTATGATTAGTGTTTTTTACACAATGCTTCCTCATTTTAGTAAATGGATGGAAACCGAAGGAACCACGTTAACAATAAATGTGACGGGAAATATAATGATTGTCCTCATGATAAACCAAATGTTATGGGATCTAGAATGAAAAATATCGCTTCTAAGTTCAAACAACTTTCTCAAGATGTTAATCATACAAGATTTCCAAACTAGAAAGGAAGAAAACAACATTCTGTTGGGTCCCTCATAAAGATGTGTCCATCTTCTTTTAGTGGGTCTTCTAATCTATTAGTGGATGAACAATTGATCAGTACCACTGAAAATATATTTTCAGTTCTAATATGTTCTGAACATGATACTGTCATCTTAGAAGTCTATCATTTTGGAGTTGAAACTTATTAATGTTAAAATATAATCACTGATATGAGGAAAAGAGATGAAATTGAGTCCTCATAATGGGGTGAGATAATGAACATATTTTTTAATAAATAATTTTCTCTTATTCTTCAATGAATTATAGAGATGTTGTCCCTTGAACATAACAAAAATGATGATGAATCTGTTTGAACCAACTAAGAAAATTTTACAAGCCATTCAAGGTATACATCTGGAATTATTATCCAACTTGAGAGTAAAATTTATTGATTTTTTATTGGCATAAAACCATATCATCAAAGTAAATTATCCATAAGGGACATTAATATCTACATGGATTTTGTCCAATGTGAGCTTAGGGTTTTGATGGAGACTATAGTAACACATAAATCCTTTGGTTTTTACAAAAGGTAAAATTAGAATTCAACGGAATATATAAAGAACACACTAAAAAGTATTTTAATTTAACCTTATGCTCTATGTGAGGAAAGAAACATGGAGGAAGTTTTCTTAAAGTGACTACTAAATGTTTTATGTGTGGAAAATAATTTCCTTAGGCAGTTTAATGACAATGTGATGGTAAAAAACATTCTAATGATGTGACCAGATAAAAGGATTCACTGAATGCACCTCTTACACATCAATGATAAAAGTGTAAGGAAATAGGGAATTATTCAAATCAATTACTCAATCCAAGGGATATTGATGCTGATCGATTTCAGCAAACTCTTAAGTCTTGTGAAAAGGGAAATTCAAATGAAATATCTAATAGCAATGTGAGTTAAGATAATGAAGTGGTGAAAGGTACACATATCATCCAATATAAAGGACACAATATTTTATTTTATTTTGTATCCACTCACTAGTTTATTACTGAATAATTTTGTAATGGTATCTCTATATTACCTCAATAGTTAGAAGTTACGTAAGTTGTGACAACTCCTAATGATACAATGATCTCATCAAAAGTTTATAGTTCTTGTCTAGTTAAATTTCTTGTGAATGTTCTTATTATAAATCTTGTGATCCTTCCAATAGTGAAATTTTATGTGATTCATGGCATCGATTGGGTTTATTTAGATGGAACTTATATCAATTCCTAAGAACGGGAAATGAAATTTCATATTATGTAACACCCCGAGCTTCCACGATACACCTCTCATTCAATAATGCAATAGCTTGCATTGTACGCAACTTTGAGTTCTAACACACCGCGACTAATCAAAGTAGCCATTATGAATAGAATTAACCACTTTTTAAAATTATAGAAATTTTATATTTCAAAATGGACTTCATTTTTGTATTCGTAATATCAAAATTATCCAAAGTTCAATTTTTTGTAATTTTCTGAGAACATCCAATTTTAATGAATAGTGAAAAATACTTAAAAACAATTTTTTTAATCAAAGTATTTTATAGTGATAAATTATATTATTGAGTGGGTTTAATGTATAATTAGAATATATTTTTACTATTTTATCCAATGGTGGTCATTAGAATTAATTTCACTTTAAAATTGGACATAAACAATTGACAATCTTTTGATATAAATTGTTTCTTAAAAACACGCTATTTGTTGTGACAGTGAGAATTATTTATAAAATTAATTAATTCAACTTATATATTTGGAATTTCATAAAAATATACATCATTTTTTAATTTTGAATATCAATTATAGATTAGGGTGAAATTTTGGCATTGTTCTGAAAAACATCAATTTTTTGATGAATAGTGAAACCACTAAGTGGTAGTTAAAAAACTGATTTTTCGTTTAAATGAAATATTACCACTCCTGTGATTTGATTTTACAAAATCCGACATACATGGTTGTCATTAAGAAGTAAAATGTGGTTCAATGAGATTAAAATAATTTTTTGGTGAATAATAACTTTTAAATTCTTAATCGCGATTAGAGGTAATTAGTGTAGTTTAAGGTTAAAATAATGTTTTAATAATATGAGATGAGATTGAAACATGTCCTACCCTCATTGGATGTTCCATGGCTGACCAATACAATCCATCGGTCAACTTGGGGACCCCATGGAGCCACTTTAGTTGGAAAATGACATAAATACTTTTTATTTAATGTTAAAGTAAAAAATGACACAAACTTGAAATGTTTTACTAAAACAATTTTTACATGGGGTTATACAAGTCATATTTTTGACTATAAATAGTAATTGGAAAGATAAATATATTTCCTACATCATAGTATTTTTTTTATAATTTTTAGACATTAAATAAATTAAATTATTTATGACATCATTATGATGCAGCGATGACCTCATTATTTAACGATTTTGATAAAATGAAAAGATAATGTACAATCCAAGGCATACACTTGTCGAAAGACTATTGGATGGGTCTACTTCGAACCATTATCACCTTATACACGAATTATATAAGTGTGGGACCTTTATAATCCGAAAAGCATTGTATAATAATGTAAAAATTTCTTACTTTCCAAGAGTTCCCCTCCTCTCCTCTTATAAAAGGCCCCCACCTCTACCACCTCAATCACCCTTTCAATCCATTTTTCTCGGCCAACCTCTGCCCAAATACTCTCCCAACTTCCCCCTATTACTCCTAGAAGCATCACTTTAGGCAGAACTCTTCCCAAGGAAGCCTTTGGATCAAATCAAAAAGAGTTACCCGATTTTGAGGTAATGTCTTCTCTAATGTTGTTTTGTTTTATTTTTCTTCTCCAACCCCATAAAATCTTTTTATTCATTTCTTTTGTAACAGCAACAGTATCCTTAATATACTAGGATGTTTTTATAATAAGGATTCGAGCTACACTTACACACACCTACATCTAATGGTTAAAGAACATACGGTTTCTGTGGATGGCGAATTTCTGCCTCACGAAACGATGATTGTTCAACACTCATATAACACCTACAAAGGTGGCCATTAAGATGTCACTACATTTATATATGATATATAAAATGTTTATGTTTTACTTATGCTTATGTATTTCTCATTTATGGCATACTTTATGATTTCCATTATGTGTAAACGTGATAATTTCATTTTAGGAAGTGCGGACTACTGCCCCCTCAAACTGATTTGAATCGTTAATACCGTATGTGGGATGTATAAAGGATGGAGTAAATGGTATTATACACTATATTATACTGGAATTATATTATACATTTATATCATTATGAGTTCATTCCATTAAATACGAAATAGAAATGAAAGTAGAGATCATGCGTACGTACGGCTTACCGTCTCCATGAACGGTGCATTTCATTTCTTACCTCTAAATGTTAGGTAATATTATAAATGAATATATATAATGGATATATATGATATATATGACATCTAAATCATGAATTTAATTCTGGAGATAATGGATATTCTACCACATAAACAACTTGTAATTATAAGAAGTTTATTGTTGACTCAAGTACCAAAGATCGACAAAACGACCGTTATTAACTTAAATAATTACATAATTTTCATATAATTGTAATAAGTGATATAAAAAGGATAATGAATTTGAAAATGGTTCTTAATAAGGTATATATTAACTCTAGTGTATTATTAATGAGGTTAAAGAATGGTTGAGTCAAGTCGGACACGAGGTAAGGGAACTTCTTAACCCAATTTCTATTCTTTGGGTTAATCTCCTAATTTCAAATTATGTCATGATATTATTATGTCCAATATTCTATTTTTACATTATTTATGTGTACTTATAGTGAATACACATAATAGATCTATTTTATTTTAAAACTGATCTTTTTAAGGTCTTCGTCTCAATCCCCTTTCATTGAGGCATATTTGGTTTTATACACAAATTTCTTTTATACGGTGTATAAACCCCATTGACTTTTACGTTTATTCAAAAGGAATCTTTTTATACGAAGCGTTTTGATAAACGACAAAAGGGAATTTTTTTCTTTCCGTACTTTTGCGGCGACAACGACTTCTCCACCGTCGTGACCATTATTTGAGTTTCGGCTTCCTCTACAAGCCATATTTTTTTAATGAAAAATAAATACAAAGTTTTAACTTTCTTTTATTTTGGTATTGAAAATGATTTTTAAAGCATTTTTATTATATCAATGTGTTGTATTGATATCTTGTGATTGAAATGTGGAAATGTTACCTTTCCTTTATGCATGTTTTATGTGATATGATTATGTTATGGTTTATGATATGTTTAAACCTATTCATATGAGGAATGTATTGGACTTAATAAGTGACGGGTGGAGCCCGCTATAGCTCCTCGATGCATCGGTAGGTCTCATGAGACAACTAGACGTGGAATTGGCCGAGGCCCTTTCCCAATTTTATTTATGGTTTTGGCTGAGGCCTTAATCATTTTAGACGTCTTGGCCGAGGCTTTGACAAAATGTTTCAGAATGTCTGGCATTATACATTCCCTCATTATGAAAGTGGTTATTGATATTTCATGTGATTATTCGACCTGTATAATATCCATGTGAAGAAGTGAATGGAATTATCTCATTTTACTTTTGCCATATTATGTTGAAGTTCAAGTTTAAAAGGCTTTTGTTTTAGTTATACATTTCATTAAATTTTTTTGTTTATTTATGAAAGCTTCCGCAATATTGTTATCCTTTCTGAGCATCTGAGCTCACCCCTTTCAATGTTTTAATATTTTTCAGGATGTGAAGAAGTATTTTATGAATGACCTGCAGAGATAGTCATAAGAGGATATGAGTGTGGACTATGATGACTTTGTTATACGTTTTTCACTTTATGATGTAATGTAAGATTTATGAATGTATCTAGTGTTTCCAAGGCTACTAAACTAATCGGTCTTTCGAGACTTGATCTTTTGTGATCATGCCAATGTTACGAAGTAATGCACCGACTCTGGGTAGCTGGGGTCGGGGCGTTACAGTTGGTATCAGAGGCAGTTTAGTACTAACCTTGGAAGCTAGATTTAGATATACTCTGATTAGAGCACATATCCCAAAGATAGACTTTGAGGATTAGTATAGAAGAACTTCCGAGAATTTTGTTATTGTAGAGATTTTGTGAGTTTTCCGAGCAATACATCCATGTCTGGATACGAGCAGGTAGAGGCGGCTTTGGCACAAATGTACCTAGGGGTAAAACCCGAAAACACCGATTTGAGTAAAACTCGAATGGGAACTGGTGCACGACAACGGGGCTTGCTACACTCTTGGTTACGACACTCCCGGGGGATATGCTTAGGATAATTCTCGTTTTATTTATGAACCACAATGAACGGTTATGCGTATATAATTCCTCAAAGAAAACCTTTTTATGATTATGTATTATATCCATAAATAGTTCAATTTATGTTAAGTATTTTATAAGTATGGAATTATGTATTTTGATTCATAAACTAATCTATTTTATGCCATTGTATAGAAATGGCGCCTAGTGGAAGGAATGGAAACCGTATCAAACCACATACTCCATGTAGGGATTTCCATCCTGATCAAGATAAT
Organism: Viscum album; assembly: GCA_963277665.1. Lineage (NCBI taxonomy): Eukaryota > Viridiplantae > Streptophyta > Magnoliopsida > Santalales > Viscaceae > Viscum > Viscum album. The sequence continues at coordinate 1,551,148,568 of OY728131.1, forward strand.
TATTGTGGATCTGGAGATACAACTGGTGCTGATCAACTTATTACCATACTGGGACAAATCACTCAGGTTATGAATAATAACCTTACTCGTATGGAGAACCATGATCCGCAATGTGGAGGATCAATGTTAGACCGCTTCATGAGGCAACAACCGCCAACATTTAATGGGGCTACAAATCCATTAGTAGCTGTGCAATGGATAAACTCCTTAGAGAGTATATTCCATGCCTTGGGGAGTAGCGAAAGGGAAAAAATTATCATGGCAGTTTACTGCCTCACTGGAGATGGTGATCAATGGTGGTCATTGATTCAAAAAACAAAGGAAGATGATGACATATCGAATATGGAATGGAGGGAGTTCAAAGATATTTTCTTAGAAAAATACTTTCCTCATGACCATCGAGCAGATATAGAAAGGCAATTTCTGAGTCTGAGGCAGGAGGATGAGAATGTCGCAAAGTATGAGGCTAACTTTACAAGGTTAGCGAGGCATGCTGCAGATTATATACGTAACCCAAGAAGTATGATTGATTGTTTCTTTGATGGGTTAAAACCATTTCTCCGTCGAGCTTTAGTATCACAATCCTTCTCATCGTATGAAGATATTGTCTTGTGTGCTATCAAGAAAGAAAAGGAATTCTCTAAGTCTTATGACAACAAAGTAAATCAAGAGAAGAAGAGAACGGTGGAACAAGAGACAGATAAATGGAAAAAGGGAAAGAAGCATTTTCCATTATGTGATAATTGTGGGAAGAATCACCCTGGTACTTGCCTAAAAGGAATGAGAGTTTGTTATAAATGTGGAGAAAAAGGTCACCAGGCACGTGATTGCAAGGGAAAGAAAGAGGCTATCAATGTTGAATGCTACAATTGTAGGGAAATGGGGCATTATGCAAATGAATTTCCTAAGCCTCAGGGAAACTTACCTCAGAAAAGGCCAAGGGATCAAGGAAAATATTATTCTGTTACTACAGTTGAAGCAGAATAATTAATGTATTGGTGATTTTGGACTCATGGATTATATTCTGGTTATTAGAATAATGTGATATATATATAAGGATTGTACTGTAGTACTTGTTGTTTCATTAAGGTTTTAATATGATGAAGGTAATCATATTTTTAGTATGTGACAATAAGAGAAAATTTACTTTGTTTGGGGAATATGATAAATTGATTTTGGAATTAAGAGACCTTTTAGAGAAAGTCTGGACAGAGGTATTTTGGATAACTATAAAGGTTGGAGTGGATTAAGTTGATATTTGGATAGTATTGTTTAAGGTTAAAAAATTTATGAAGATTATTTTTGGAATATTATAATACTATATTCTTAGGAAAAGGACAACCTGCAGGGTGGGGCATAACCCGTCGCGTCGGACAAAGCTGCAGGAATCGAACCCACAATCATAGTGTGACAGGCCTTTATTTCCTACCACTAGCCTACAGGAAGTCCCTGGTTATTAGAAAATAATTTTACTAATCTAAATGGTATGTGTAAACATTTGGAACCTTATACAATTAGGATAAGTATAATATTTTTGAGTTCTATTATCTTTTTGAGTGAAAGATCAGTTGAAGGATGAAACTCTAATTGTCAAGCATAAATATATATATACCTATCTCTTATTCAATGAATGAATTAATTATTAAACTTTAGTAAAGGGATATTAAAACAAAAAATGTGTTATCTTAATACCTTATGTCTTGTTGAACTGATGATATTTTAAATCAACATAGATTGAAGTCTTTGAGGCCCTCAATTTGACAGTTGATTGTGATTGATGACCTCAATCACTCCCTACAAATATTTATGTTTTTCCTCCAATTATAAGTCTCTAATTTCCACCAATGTTCTCCTAATCTAAATCATAATTGGGTGGCGACTTTTTCATTTCCCTTTCCCTCTAATTAAGGCTAAATTTTATTAATCTTATTTCCGATGTGGGTTTTCCACAAAGTTATTTTATATTTTCAACCATTTATTTTCAAAGAAAAAATTTCAAATTTCGAGGACGCAATTTATTGGAGGAGGGGAGAATGTAACACCCCGATTTTCCACGATACACTTCTCATTCAATAATGCAATAGCTTGCATTGTACGCAACTTCGAGTTCTAACACACCGCGACTAATCAAAGTAGCTGTTATGAATAGTATTAACCTCTTTTTAAAATTATAGAAATTTTATATTTCAAAATGGACTTCATTTTTGTATTCGTAATATCAAAATTATCCAAAGTTCAATTTTTTGTAATTTTCTGAGACCATCAAATTTTTATGAATAGTGAAAAATACTTAAAAACAAATTTTTTAATCAAAGTATTTTATAGGGATAAATTATATTATTGAGTGGTTTTAAAGTATAATTAGAATATATTTTTACTATTTTATCCAATGGTGGTCATTAGAATTAATTTCACTTTAAAATTGGACATAAACAATTGACAATCTTTTGATATAAATTGTTTCTTAAAAACACGCTATTTGTTGTGACAGCGGGAATTAATTATAAAATTAATTAATGCAAATTATATGTTTATAATTTCATAAAATAGACATCATTTTTGAATTCTGAATATCAATTATAGCTTAGGGTGAAATTTTGGCATTGTTCTGAAAAACATCAATTTTTGATGAATAGTGAAACCACTAAGTGGTTGTTAAAAAACTAATTTTTCATTTAAATGAAATATTACCACTTCTGTGATTTGATTTTCAAAAATCTGACATACATTGTTTTCATTAAGATGTATAATGTGGTTCAATGAGATTAAAATAATTTTTTGGGGAATAGTAACTTTTAAGTTCTTAATCGCGATTAGACGTAATTAGTGTAGTTTAAGGTAAAAATAATGTTTTAATAATATGAGATGAGATTGAAAAATGTCCTACCCTCATTGGATGTGCCATGGCCGACCATGAAAATCCATGGGTCAACTTGGGGACCCTATGGAGCCACTTTAGTTGGAAAATGACATAAATACCTTTTATTTAATGTTAAAAGTAAAAAATGACAAAACATGAAATGTTTTACTAAAACAATTTTTACATGGGGTTATACAAGTCATATTTTTGACTATAAATAGTCATTAGAAAGATAAAAATATTTCCTACATCATAGTATTTTTTTTATAATTTTTAGACATTAAATAAATTAAATTATTTATGACATCATTATGATGCAGCGATGACCTCATTATTTAACGATTTTAATAAAATGAAAAGATAATGTACAATCCAAGGCATACACTTGTCCAAAGACTATTGGATGGGTAGCTTTCGAACCCTTATCACCTTAACCACGAATTATATAAGTGTGGGACCTTTAGAATCCGAAAAGCATTGTATAATAATGTAAAATTTCCTTACTTTCCAAGAGTGCCCCTCCTCTCCTCTTATAAAAGGCCCCCACCTCTACCACCTCATTCACCCTATAAAGCCATTTGGCTCGGCCAAACTCTACCCAAATACTCTCCCAACTTCCCCCTCTTACTCCTAGAAGCCTCACATTGGGTATAACGCTTCCCAAGGAATCCTTTGGCTCAAATCAAAAAGAGGTACCCGATTTTGAGGTAATGTCTTCTCTAGTGTTGTTTTGTTTTATTTTTCTTCTCAAACCCCCTAAACTCTTTTTATTAATTTCTTTTGTAACAACACCAGTATCCTAAATATACTTGGATGTTGTTATATGAATGATTCTATATACACTTACACACAACTACATCTAATGGTTATAGAACATACGGTTTCTATGGATGACGAATTTCTGCCTCACGAAACGATGATTGTTCAACACTCATATAACACCTTCAAAGGTGGCCATTAAGATGTCACTATATTTATATATGATATATAAAATGTTTGTGTTTTAGTTATGCTTCTTTATTTCTCATTTATGGCATACTTTATGATTTCCATTATGTGTAAACGCGATAATTTCATTTTAAGAAATGCGGACTACCGCCCCCTCAAAGTGATTTGAATCGTTAATACCGTATGTGGGATGTATAAAGGATGGATTAAATGGTATTATACAATATATTATACTGGAATTATATTATACATTTTTATCATTATGAGTTCATTCCGTTAAATATGAAATAGAAATGAAAGTAGCGTCCATGCGTACGTACGGCTTACCGTCTCCATGAACGGTGCATTTCATTTCTTACCTCTAAATGTTACGTAATATTATAAATGAATGTATATACTCGATATATATGATATATATGACATCTAAATCATGAATATAATTCTGGATATAATAGATATTCTACCACATAATCAACTTGTAATTATAAGATGTTTATTGTTGACTCAAGTACCAATGATCGACAAAACGACCGTTATTAACTTAAATAATTACATAATGTTCATATCATTGTAATAAGTGATATAAAAAGAATAATGAAATTGAAAATGGTTCTTAATAAGGTATATATTAACTCTAGTTTATTATTCAGGAGGTTAAAGAATGGTTGAGTCAAGTCAGACACGAGGTAAGGGAACTTCTTAACCCAATTTCTATTCTTTGGGTAAATCTCCTACTTTCAAATTATGTCATGATATTATTATGTGCTATCTTGTATTTTTACATTATTTATGTGTAATTATAGTGAATACACATAATAGATCTATTTTATTTTAAAAATGATCTTTTAATGGTCTTTGTCTCAATCCCCTTTCATTGAGGCATATTTGGTTTTATACACACCTTTCTTTTATACGGTGTATAAACCCCTTTGAATTTTACATTTATTCAAAAGGAATCTTTTTATACGAAGCGTTTTGCTAAATGACAAAAGGGAATGTTTTTCTTTTCATACTTATGCGGCTACAACGACTTCTCCGCCGACGTGACCATTATTTTAGTTTCGGCTTCCTCTACAAGCCATCTTTTTTTAATGAAAAATAAATACAAAGTTTTAACTTTCTTTTATTTTGGTATTGAAAATGGTTTTGAAAGCATTTATATTATATCAATATGTTGTATTGATATCTTGTGATTGAAATATGGAAATGTTGCGTTTCCTTTATGCATGTTTTATGTGATACGATTATGTTATGGTTTATGATATGTTTAAACCTATTCATATGAGAAATGTATTGGACTTAATAAGTGACGGGTGGAGCCCGCTATAGCTCCTCGATGCATCGGTAGGTCTCATGAGACAACTAGATGTGGAATTGGCCGAGGCCCTTTCCCAATTTGATTTATGGTTTTGGCCGAGGCCTTAATCATTTTAGACGTCTTGGCCGAGGCTTTGAAAAAATGTTTCAGAATGTCTGGCATTATACATTCCCTCATTATGAAAGTGGTTATTGATATTGCATGTGATTATTCGACCAGTAGAATATCCATGTGAGGAAGTGAATGGCATTATCTCTTTTTAATTTTTCCATATTATGTTGAAGTTAAAGTTTAAAAGGCTTTTGTTTTAGTTATACATTGCCTTAAATTTTTATGTTTATTTATGAAAGCTTACTCAATATTGTTATCCTTACTGAGCATCTGAGCTCACCCCTTTCAATGTTTTAATATTTTCCAAGATGTGAAGAAGTATTTTATGAATGACCTCCAGGGATAGTCAGAAGAGGATATGAGTGTGGACTATGAAGACTTCATTATTATTTTTTCACTTTATGATGTAATGTAAGATTAATGAATGTATCTAGTGTTTCCAAGGCTACTAAACTAATCGGTCTATCGAGACGTGATCTTTTGTGATCATGCCAATGTTACGAAGTAATGCACCAACTCTGGGTAGCTGGGGTCGGGGCGTTACATATTATGTATCAATTTATGATCAACTATTGATTCAAAGATAAATATAACCATCCAATAGACATTTCTTCCATATTATGGGTCTTGATTCCAATAAATTAAGGTTATTTGTCTCAAATGATTGGGGAGAAACTCCTGATTTATAATACACCCATTTTGTGGGAGTTTGAAGATGTCTTTCTGGATGAATTTCTAGGACAACCACCAAATCATGAAGCTGAGTTTTCAACATAACTCATACCTAGTAATATGCTAATTTCAAATACACCATGTATAAAATCTCCAATTGAGTTAGATGAATTGGAGAAGAAACTCGTAGAGAATATTGATGAGGTATCCATACGCCCTAGTTCATCACCTTAGGGAGCCCCTCTTCTATTTGTTATGAAGAAAGATGGATCAATTAGACTATCCATTGACTATCAAGAACTTAATAAGATCACTATCACGAAAAAATATCGTCTTCCCACATTAATGACATATTCGACCAATTACTCCAAGATTAATTTTTTTCCAAGATTAATCATCATTTAGGATATCACCAATTAAGGGTCAAGAAGGAGGATATACCAAATATGGAATTATGTATAAGATATGGACAATATGAATTTATATTGATGCCTTTTGATCATACTAATTCCCCCACTATGTTCATGGATATAATAAAAAGATTATTTAGACACAATCATGATCAATTTTTTTTAGTCCATATAGAAGATATTATTGTCTATTCGAAGAGGAGGGAATAACATGAAGACCACCTGGGAATTGTACTAAATACACTACGAAAGAAGAATATTGAAGCAAAATATACCATGGTTGATTTCTGTCTTACAAAAGTTTCATTTTTGGGTAACATAATCTCAATAGAAGGGATATATGTGGATCCATCAAAACGAAAAGTTATTTAAAGTTGGCCGAGACCAAAAATAGTAACTCATATCTGATGTTTTCTTGGATTGGCAGGATATTATCGGCATTTTTTGAATGATTTTTCACAATTTTATATTCAACTAACCAAGTTCACTGAGAATGTAGTTACGTTCATATGGATTGAGTAATGTGAATAGAGTTTCAATGATCTGAAAAGTAGTTTAAACAATGTACTTCTTCTCACACTACCGTATAGTGGAGAATGGTTTGTGATCTATAGGGATGCATTCAAGACGAGGAAAGGATGTTATCTCGTGAAAAATGATATTGTGATATCTTATGACTCATAGAAGATGAAAATACATGATAAAAATACCCAACTTCTGATTCAGAGTTAGATTTAGTATTCTTTTCAATAAATATATAAGAGGAATTATCTTTATGGGGAATGATTTGATATTTATAGATAACATAAAATTTTAGTGTTTATTTTCACACAAAATAATCTGAATATGCACCAAGGAATATGGTCGGAGTTGATTAAAAATTATGACTTCTCAATTCATTACCACCCTGGTAAAGCAAACATGGTGTCAAATGCTTTGAATCGACAAGACAATGATAGCCTATCCATGATGAGGATCACAAAAGATTCAATATTTTTGTATTTTCAAATGATGAATCTTTAAATTTTAAAGGAAGGGGAGAAATATTATCTTTCTAAAATGAATTTCCAACCATCTAATAAAGTGAAGACAAAGGAGGTGCAGAAGGAAGATGTAGAGCTGCAATGGAATGTGAGAAATGTTACTGAATTCAACATTGATTAGGGTGGAATAATAAGGTTTAGGAATCAGATTTGTATTCCTCCAATACCAGAATTAAATAAGGATATATTTTATGAGTCTCATAGTTATTTATTCTCTGTTCACCCTATTAGAAGAAGAATATATATGGTACTTAAATAGTATTTTTAAAAGGATAGTGGGAAAAGAGATGTGGCTGAATATATCTCTTGATTCTTGGTTTGTCTGCAAGTGAAGGCTGAGAGATAGAAGTCTAATGGGATGTTACATCAATTACCCATACTGTAATTAATATGTGTAAACCTCACTATGTAATTTTTCGTTGGATATCCCAAAACATAAATAGGAAATAATTCTATCTGGGTTACCATTGATCACCTAAAAAATTCACCACTATTAATTTAGATTATAGAGGATTTCTCTCTCGATCAGGTTTCCATGATATTAGTAAGGAATGTGGTAAGATTGCATAGAGTTCCACTTTCCCTAATATCTAGTTAGAATCCAAGGATTAACATGATGTTATAGATATTTCTTTAGCATGCTCTGGATACAATGTTATGTTTCAGCACTGCTTATCATCTTCAGACAGATGTCCTATCTTATAGGAGTATTCAAACTCCGGAAGACATGTTGATATCACATTCCATATATTTCAAAGGTGGTTAGGATCAACACCTACCTTTGGAGGAATTTTATTAAAATAATATCATTAACACTAGTATTAAGATGTATCTTTTTTATTCCCTATATAGAAAAAAGTTGATAAATCCAACATTCTGGGATGATTTTGGGAAAGAAAACTATTATTACCTGATCTTGGTGATTATTTTTCAGAAAAAGTCAGATATATTCATGAAAACATAAGAGAAGCTTAGAGTTGAAAAAAAAATTAGATTGAAAACTGAAGAAAATACCAAGTGTTTGAAGTGGGTGATAAGGTGTTTCGATGAATTTCTCCCTGGAAGAGAATAATGAGATTTTCATGGAATGGAATTTTGAGCCCTAGGTATATCAGTCCTTTTTAAATTGTGGATTGTTTTGGAATTGTAGTTTACCGATTTGAGCTTCTAAAGAATCTATCACATGTTCGTGATGTGTTCCATGTATCTCTCTTTGTAAATTATATAACTAATCCTTTGTAACTACCATACTAAATATTTATATTGTTGGAGAAATATCATTCTTGTGAAAAACAACTAAGATTGATTCAGGATCGTAGAAAAAAATTTCTATGAATCAAGACCACCAACTTAGAAAATGTTTAATAGAGGAACCACCAATTTGAGGAATCTATGTGGTAACATGATTTCATTATGAGAGAGTGGTATCCTCATCTGTTTCATTCCATGTGAAAAAATTAGAGGGAGAAATTATGTTAAAAGGGGGTAGAATATAACATCTGTATGTTTTTATGAATTATTTTCATTAAAAAAATTTAATTCTTTAGTAGCATTTATTGTACAAAATAGTGAGTTTAAAAAAACATGAGAAGACCTTAGTATAAAATTATATTTATCGCCTACACATTAGGTTAGTGGAAATAAGTATAACTAACTTTTTATAATGTATTGTGAATTCATTGGGTATCAATTATATTTGAAAAAAATATTAATCAATTAAATGTTATTATTTTTGAGTTAATTAATATTGGTAATGATATTAAGGGGTTATATATGTTATATACTTAAAAAATTGTATTTATATTCAACCAATGGATATTTTAGCCATTGTGTATGAAAAAACACAATTTGATGTATAAAAATCTATATTTTTAAAAGGGGTAATTTTAAACCATTGAATAGTGAACCCATATTAAATAATTATTTTGACACATTAATAATTTTAATATGAAAATATATACATTTTTTTGAATAATGACATAATATTTTACTTTGAATGAATTTATTTTATTTTTCTTATAGCATTCATGTTTTGATGAATATTAAAACTGCACTAAATTTTATATGAAAAAACATTTCTCGTAGAAATGATTTATATGGGTAAATTATAAAACTGAATGGTTTTAATATATAAATATAATATATTTCTATCATCAAATAAAATTTAGATCATTTGAATTAAATTTACTATGAATTCTGATGAAAAACAATTCAATCTATTGCAATTTTTAACCTTTAAAAACTATTTCTCTCTTTTTGACAGTGAAAATAAATTTAAATTAATTATGGAAAATACTATGTTTTGAATTCTTAAAAATTGATTCCATATTATTAATCTACTTTTCCAAATTATTTAAAAATATTTAAATTATTTTTTCACATTATGAATTGTAAGTTTGTTAATTTTTATTAATATGGTAAAAGGGGTAATCAGGTAATTAGGGGTAAAAATCCTTTTATAAAATTTCCCTCACATTTTTATTAATATTATTAGATAATTTTGCTTCAACCTAAATCATCTGTGGGTATAAATGGTATTTATTTAAATCCTCTTGGGTGTTATTAGGACATTTATTTTATTTTATTTAAATAAAAGTTAAATAATTCTTACTCAAATTTTAATAACTGAATCGATTTTAATATATGGTTATACCAAATATAATTTTTATTATATAAACTCATTTTAAAGATAATTGTTTTTCCTTTATTAAGGTAATTTATTTTTAATTTAAAGGAAATAAATAATTATCTTAATAGATTATACATTAATGGTTCAAAAATTATTTAATTAATGAAATATCAATAATATAGATTTTATTAAAATATTAATACAAAATAAAAGATCTAAAAACTAGACCAAATATAATTTTTAGATTAAAATCGATTATAATATTCCAAACATCGAGTTATGGACCATTTGGAGACTTACATAATGGATTAACAAACTTATATGATTTAATTTAATGTTATGTTAAAGTTTTCAACATCAGAATTAAATAATTATAAATTTTTGTTATTGGATTTTATAGAAGGTAAATTTTAATAAGAGGATTATTGTGAAATCTAAAAGATTTATATTCATCATTTTATTTTATTTTTAATTCTTATTCATCAAATAGGCATATTGAATAATTACACAAAACTTCTGTGGTAATTAATTAATTTAGATAAATAAACCAGAAATGTAATTAAAAATATTAAAGTAAATATAATTTTGGATTACTAACATGTCTAATGAATTTTAAATATTAAGAAAACCTTCTTTGAATATAATAATAAAATATTAATATATCTTGTTGTAATAATATTTTTTTAAAAACAATGATTTGAATAGTGTAAAAATTGATACTATTAGTTATCTATCGAAATAATGTTTAATTAAATTATTTAAACCTCATTAAAAATATTTTAAAAAATATACAATAATTATGATATAGTATATAATGATCTAATTTTTTTATTACTGTTCTATTTTACATAAAATATATTAATTTTTGACCCTTTTAATATTGAATTATTTGTTACCCAAATTAAAAATTAAATAGAATAATTATGTGTTAATTAAACCTATAATGATTAAATTAACATAAATACTTGTTAAAAAATACTAGTTAAATATAGTACAAACCTATCTAAATTGGGACATTTTTGAGTTTTTTGGTAGGTTTTTATTTTATTTTAAATTATTGATTATGTATTTTCTATAGTTCCCCACACAACAATTATGAATGGGAACCTCTTTCCTCACCTTTTAATTTCACTTTGAGACTTCACATTCAGACGACCCCTACAATTTTCCTTTTAAATTTTATATTTATTTTATATAGGTTCTAGTCATCTTCAAGGACCAGCCATAGTGCTATAATTAGAGATTTAGATTAATCACGTCGAAGAAGAGTAACGTCTTCTACCAATTCATTACAACTTATTTATTCTTCTAATTCATATCCGTTAGATGTTATGTTATAAAGTAATAACATATGTATCACTCATATTATGATATGGTATTATAATTATGAAACAACCATATTACACCTTTTATCCATCCATCAAGAAATGAAATCACCATGAGTACGTACGTATGGCATACCATATCTACATCGTGGAGTAATCTGTTTTACACCACCACCTCACTGTAATTGGTATAATGATGGAAATAATAACTATATATGATTATAATAACATGAAAAATATTCTAAAATATTATACACCATCCACTTCAATTCCATTCAAAAATTATGGGAATGATATCGTTTCTCATGTGTACGTACGACCAACCATCTCCACGATGTGATGTGATTCGTTCTACATGATCTTCATTAAAACCCAATTATATAAATGAATGTAATGAATAAATATTATATATATTATAAAAATATAATTTTATAAACTATATAAGTATATCCTATGAAGTGTAACTTGAACATATCCATCAAAACTTGTATAATAACATAAAGCAACCAATATCTGAATAATTCATGATAGTGAAATGTTACTAAAAACAGATGATAACATAATCATATATGATGCCATAAATAAGTCTGTTATTTTTTAATACTTTGATAACATCATTGGAATCATTATAAATAATGATTAAAATGTATTAAGGATTTTAGACCCTAGGTTAGGGATAACATTGAAATCACATTTTCATCTATGATTTTTTTATATATAAGTATTTACTATGGTATATTCATCAACCATGTCCATATTTTCTAAATATGTAAAATTATTTCTATTCTTCTACAATTTTATGGTGTTAAATTTACCCATTAGTGATTTTTAATTAAAAGATATGAAAGGAATCTTTTTTTGTATTTGGTATGATGTACTTTTTGACTTTTTTAGCCCAAGTATGAGAAGAAGAATCTTTTTACTTATTTGGAATAAATGGATTTTTAAGGATTTATGGTGCCTTATTACCATGAATCATACATTAACATTTTTTTATTTAATTTTCCAAGAAATCCATTTCTTTAAAAATTTTAGGGTGTTTTTAAAAAATAAAACATTAATGGAGAAGAAAGGATATTTTCCTGAAGAATTAATTTCATGTGTTATATCAAAATTACATTCTATATAAGCTGACATTCTACAAATTATTTTCTGTTTTTATTAAAATTAAAAATATTATTTGATTATGTTTTCTATGAAATTCTATTTATGAAATCTATTTGTTGACATGAATAGTGTTATGAAGGAATGATGTTTATGTAAAACATTTTATACCTTAGTTTATGTTATGATTAATGATTTATATCTTTTTGGCACACATAATAATGATTTCATTATGAGACAGGCGGGACCTATACACCCCTCCAATTCATTGAGTAATTATTTCTATCTCATGGGATAGACATGACTATAATGGAATGTAAATCTCGTTTAGTAATATAGGGCTGGAATGACAATAAACCCAATTTAGTAACGGTATTTATTCTCTATGATGGTCTTGAAAATGAGCCTTGAGTAATACAAAATGATTTTCCATGCTTATGTGTATACAGAAAAAATAATGTCTTATGTTATTACTTTTTTTATTAAGAACATTAATTCATATGAAATTTTATCCCATGATATGATATCATGATCTTTCATATGCGGGATAAGGCTTTCAGATGTTATGTTCTTTTGAATTATGATTATGATATGATTTATATTTCCCTTGTTTAACCTTACTATGAATTTGATCTCACCCTATCATATGGTTCTTTTACCCTTGACATGGATAAAGGTATTAAGTAAGTTATGTCAAAAAGGGTTATATTTAGGAATAAATAGGCGGGATACAATGTTGAGATTTTATAAACCATTTGTTTATGTTTCTATGATTCTAAAGACACTATACATATACAATATTATCATTGATTTATTATATTTTTGGATGTATATAATTAAATTTTTATGTAATATCAATGTATGTAATGTATGGTTCATTATAATATCTATTACATTCTTTTCTCATAGACACAAACTGACACTTATATCCAATTATTGATGTGATTATTTGAAGGATACAATGACCCAGACCCCAAGGTCTCAACTATACAATAGAATAATCATCGTATATATTTTACCGACGACTTAGGGACCATCCAAACCATCCATGCACTAAACCTTGTGGAATCCTGATGCCATGTTTTGAACAAGACCCATGACCTACACAGGGGTCCCATAGCACATCTCATATCGGATATCATTATTCTTATTAGATATATGAAAATCTATCTATCTCTCCTCATGTTTCCCAAATTAATAATCCTTCACAAAGTTCTCATTAAGCCTCATACACCCTCAATAGAGAGTATCACACTAGGAAAGAGATGCATCACCTTCCCATATTCCATCACAAGGTTAGGGACTCTTATACATGTGGGTTCTGAGCTAAACGGAAGAACCTGTGAGGCATGGATAACAATGATTTTTATTTTTATTTAAATAAAATTGTTATTGTACATGATTTCTGAAATAATGACCAATGTAGTTATATTCAATAATAAATGACTATATAAATTATGGAACCCAAATAAAGAAGATCTTCACATATTATTCATAATTAAATTATGAGAAGATATAGAATTACCTTAACTTCTAATTCTATACTCATTAATGTTATGGTTGACTAGATCTCATCAAACCATCATTTTAATAATGTTTCCATGTGTAGAATATCATTGTCGTTTATCCACACATATATCAAATTCATTTAACCTTATTTTTTAATATTTAGGTTCATTAATGGATTATGTTGATCACATTAAATGTTCATGGTTGATCATGATAGATTACTTATAAAATGATAAATAACTCTAGGCATTATTTTAATAGCTTGATATAGTATAGAATAGTACTATAGATCTTTTGATAAATCATTAGGGATTCATAGAACTCCTTGATCTATCTATAGTGCATAATATGTTTGTATTTTTAATGTGGTATAATTAGATATTTATTACAAAATGTTTAGGTTAGGTAACTATCACACAAACACTTCCCAATTCTAAATTTATTAGTTGACCCAATTACCACAAGTAATAATATAAATATTATTATTAGTGACTTTACATGTGAAAAAATTTAATAAAAAATTTAAAATATCATTTATACAGTTGACTCTAAAATACTAATGCCATGGGAGAGGTCAAGAAAAGGGATGGCCGGTTTAAAGAAATTACACGTCAAAACAACTCAAAATTCTAGTAAAGGGTCTGTGTTCACAGTTATTAAAACCATAACATATGGTGGGGCCTCATGAAACTCATAAACATTTTGGACATCAAGTTGTAACCTCCCCCCAGTATTACCTATTATTATAATTTAATTTGATGTCTACGTTGAGGTGGAAACATCCTCATAATATATTTCTCCTCATGGAACACCCCTCCCATAAAAAGATTCATAATAGTCAATTGAATCCATTATCATTCGTGAAACTAATTTCATATCCTTCAATGGGCCTATAAATACATGCACTTATCCTACTTTTCAAGGGACACATCCATTGTGATTCCATCTCAACCTCATAATTCCTGGAACTCTAAAATTCACGATCCAAAGAGGAGATGGATTTACGAATGTAGCCATCATTCATGTGCCTACCTTCCAAGGTTTTCGATGAACTTCAGACCATGGTAGTGATTTTTTTCATAAATCCCCTAGGACTTTAGGAAAAAGAAATCCATTTTTGGATCTAGGGGTTTCATGATATAGTTATCCTTCATAAAACCATCCCATCATATCCAACACATTACTAAGAGTAAGGTTCGTCTGAAATCATCAAAGATGATCCTTCATGAGACCCATGTCCACCATGAGGCCTCTTACAATCACAAAGACCCATCCATCACAAAATAAATTCCCCATGACAGTCCATGTTTAGTCTATCTAGGAAAAACCAATTCATGAAAGTTATGTTCCCAAGGAATATGTACCCATATATAAAATATTCAACATCACCCTAAATTCTCATGTGACTAGTATCATCAACCCTTTAATACACCACTTTTTCAACAATCATGTACTTTATTGAAACCCCATATTATTCACCAAATAATCTGAACCCTAATTCATATTTCTTATAATCATTGGAATTCTAATGTTAGGATTATATATTTCCGCTTCTCTAGAACATTTTTCCTGTTCTTCCCCACCCAGAGGTTCATTTTTAGTAGACAACTAAGTCTCAAAGCTGGTATCATCAATGGAATCTATCCACTTTCTCAGATGCATGTATTTATGATAAATTATTATATCATGCTTTGTAGTAGTACACATGCATGTTGGACTCTCCAATTTCTAAGTTGAATTATGTAAAAAAGCCTAGCCAGATTTCCTGGTCATGCAATATTAAACTTCAAAATAATATCCTAAAAATGATTTAAAATTATAGCCATTCCCAATATTGTAAAACCATGATTCCCCATTTATGATTGGAATGGAATAACCCGACACCTCTTACCCAATTTTATGAACAATGGATACCTAATATATAATCATCATTATTTTCCTCCTCCTCTCCAACTAAGTGATAAGGAAAATGGAATGGGAATCCCATATTTGTAAGCCCCATACCATCCCTAAATTCTTCTTCTTCGTGGACATGATCATCCTTACAACATGATGATAAATTGAACAGACTGTTACAATCACATGAATTTAAACTAAGGCAATAATAAGTGTGGGTTTTCATCCCTGTGTCAATACAGGGTACTCACGACACTTCAATGAGTTCCAATCTCGACAACCTAATACACCCGAGATACCTCCATGAGTTTTAATCCTGATAAACCATGAATTACCATAAAACCCAACACGAATGAAATCATCCCCACTATGGAGACACTTAACCAAATCCTCCACTGTTATATACTACCCCCTTATAGGGACATACTTAACCAAACACTCATGTGTGATCATTTTCCCCATAGTAACACACATAAACACCAACCATTCCCCATATGATGTTAATTGTATGGCCACAAAATCTTGAAAAAGACATTTAAACTTTGATCAAACTATCCACCAAGATGATAATCCCAAGGACCAGCTAAAAAATATACCACATTAAATAATCATCGGATATATGTGGTAAAAACCCTTATATTCCTCACACCTCAATGGAATCAACTAACTCATGGATGAAATGGGATGACTTGTGTTGCATTACAAATATTCCTCACATATGAAATACCTCTGAACTCAAAATTATAATAATTTATGGATTCCCAACATGACCAATGACTATAAATTATACGATATTCCCAATATTAATATCTAATACATTAAAAGGTTGTTTTCTTATTGAGGTAGAAGCATTGTAATTAAATGGCATCTACCTAAAGATGGTGTTGGGAACAAGATTCATGAACATGACTCAAATATATAATGGATATACATGAGAGAAAATGTCTACAATTAAGAATACATGGAAGGAAGAACATACATCCCATCATCCCATCTCAATAAATGATATAACTTCAATGATCATACTGATGAATGATGCCCACCATTAGAAAGTGAAAATATAGGTCTAAAAACATGTGAGACGTGAAACCCTAGTGGAAAGAGTTAAAATACCAATGGTGAAACTAGTATAAATATATTTTCCATAAACTATGAGGACTGGTAACATTGTGGAAATGACATATATTCATGTCATCGAATCCAGATATTTAGTATTGGGTCTCAATGAATGAGTGGTTGGAATGGTATGAAACTCAACTACATCTTCAGGACGAAAAAATTTGCATCCTTTGTTGGTGAAATCATTGAAATAGGTCTTTTCACTTCCAAAAAAATAATGGATGAAATTAAGGAATTAATCATAGCTTTAACTAGATCCATACTAACTGATATTTCAATATGACTAACTGGGTTCAAGCTATAGGACACCAAAAACTTGATTCCAATAGGTATGGTGGAAAGGGGAATGATGGTGTGGAAATCCTGAATGAATATGTTCCTACCATGACAGCCACTGTATATTAAGTTATTTGGTACCCACACCTCATCCCACCGTAACATAGAATGCACAACCCATTCCATAGTAGTAGCAACTTTTCATAAACCAGAGTGTACATATAATATACTCATGAATATATGGTGTAATATGTAATTCAATATAAATAAAATTACATTTTTATTTGTTTTACCCTTATTGAATTATACGTATACATTAGTAATTATTCTAAAATCTAAAATAGAAATATTTTTATAAATTCAATTAGCCCATGTATATTATTTCTAAAAAAAATTTGGGACTAACATTATAAAGTCTAACAGATTAGGGTACCCATTACTCAAAATATAAAATGCAATTACTTATTTATTTATTTTACTTCTAATCCACCTTTAATTACTTTTCTGTCATATCATATAAAATTCACTTCATCAAACTAGTTCTAGAATGTATAACACATAATATCCACATATATAATACAACACATCAACATGATCCTCTTATATACGAATATAATGGTGATTTTCCTTGCACATACACTGATTCCATTCAAATACTTGATGAATATTCAATATCACCAAATAGTTTATGATCATCAATCTATCCTAGATGTCCTTTTTAAGGTGTTTTCTTTGTTTTTAGAACATCATAATATTATATTCAAAAAAAATATTTGAAAGTGTCGATTAATAAACATAAACTTATACATTTTGAAGTCTCAAATATGTTATGAACCAATTTTTATAGAAAATGTAAACCTTGTAATCTCATTCAAACCAACCAATATTCACATGGAACATTAAATCAGCCGTTGTTCCCATTGATCATCCATTTTCTGTAGTGGTACTCACGACATCCTAGATTTGATTCTCTAGTATTTAAAATTCAATCCCATCAAGATCAAATTTTAGGATGGTAGTTAGAACTATCATTGAGAATTTTAAGTTCAAGATATTCCTTATTCTCTATGAAAAATAATTAAGAAATGAATTTTTGGTAACAATATTTATCCATAAACAATATTCCTTATTTATAACTAAGAATATCAACATTCCATAGGATCCCACTTTATCATGTACTGATCATATGCCAACATATGTTTTTATGGTTTCTACAAAGATTTTAGAACATGACCATATTATATACGAGAAACGTAGATTATATAATTTTCATATATAATAAATATATTTTTCCATGTGTATGTTCAGATACATTAATATCTATTTCAATTTTTAGATTATAATATTCATTCATACTTATTCTAATTTTTAAATGTTATTTCATCTGCAGATAAACGAGTTACAAGATTCTAAAGTTGAATATTCATTACAAGGTGATGATGTGATTGGTTCATTCTAAAACCACAACTAAGATATAATTATTGATAAACATATAAAAAAATAAACATCTAAATCATTATTTTAATTATTGATTGACTATTCATAATTATCTATTAAAATTTATCATTTATTTTTTCTACTTATTATTCAAAACAATGACTTCTATTTTAGTGGTCTATAACATTGTATTTCTCATTAAAAACTAATTTTTTTCAGAATGTTATTTCAAATTAATTTTATTCCATTAATTAACAAATCTATCTTAAAACAATCAATTCCTTTAAATTTATCATTATTATTTTATACTATTTTAATTATTTCTCCATATGTTCTACATTTTTATTCCAATATTATGTTATACTTCTTTTTTATTTCAATATAATAAATATTATAGTTTATTAATAAAATTTAAAATTAAAATTTTTAATGGAAAATAAGCATTTATCAACATCGTCATGAGAATGCATGAGTGAGTACTAGTATCTTAGAAAAATATCAAATAATAAGATTTTTTATAAGTCATAATAGAAGAATATGTAATCTCAAATGGAAAAACATATACCATTGAATATGTTTGTAGAATAAAGAGAAAATAAACCTGATCTGTGGAGCATAATCATTGGAATATGGAATGGAAATGTATTTCCTTTGAAACCTAATATAACAAAGAACCTTGTAATAAACATATAAAAATGTTATCATCACCATCATGATTTACTACTCAAACACATGATTTATTTATTTCAAAATCACATACACATATGTCTAAAAGACTTAATTTCACCTATGTATATGTTTCTCATGACATATCGACTTCTTATAAATGTATCAGAAAGATATATAGGACCCAACCATTAATCATCCATACATATGTGTTCCACTTAAAATATATAATTTATCACATCATAATGATCATGTATAAAAAATATCTTTCATTAATCACCTTATAAATAACCATGGAAGTAGAATGGGCTTCATATCCTTTCCAAATGTTATCGCATAAACTGAAATAAATGATTAAACTAATTGATACCAATATTCATTAATGAAAAAGGTTTATTTAATAAAGGATTTTTTAGGGTGATTCATAAAAACAAAATCCATATGAGTAAAATCATTTAAATAGAAAAATTGAAACCAACCCATGAAAAAATAACTTTTTGAAAACACTTTTAAACATTATTGTAAAGAAAAATATAAGAATACATTTCAAATTTAATTTTAAAGAAGGTAAAATCAAATAGATTTAAAAAAACCAAAACAAATGAAATTTAAAAAATTTCTCATTAAAAAATATATAAAATTTTTCTCATAGAAAAGGTCGAGTAGTAGATAAAAATATGATCTTGAAATGAAAATTATTTTTAATATTTTGAAAACACATTTATTGAAACCATCATTGTGAAGAGTGTTAAACAAAATTATTCAAAAATAGGTAAAGATAACAATAATGATAAATAGAAATAAAATATATTTTAATTTTAAAAAATAATAATGAAATAAAATTTGTAGGAAGAGTTAATATGGTAATTAAAGAAAAATAACTAATGTAGATAGAATATGAATTATTCTTAACATCATTGAATTATATGAAGAAAGAGATTCATCAAACAATTTCTACAAAAAAGTTGAGGGAAATTATTTATAATATAATTATATAATAGAAGAGAAATACCTTATAAAATAAAAAAACAAAGAGGAATAATTTTTAATTAATAATAGAAATTCATTCATGAAAAATCCCCTCAAGGATTTAGAATCATTTTAATAGAACCCACTTGTATGAGAGTGCATGGAATGAAAATTTGAAAACCATTTATAGTAAATAATATATTTTATAATTATTCCAATATATAGTATACCTTAAATATAAATTAAATTAGGTGTATATAATAAATCATATCTTAATTAAAGAAAATTGATATGAAAATCCGTTACCTATTTTCACTTCTAACCAAACATGCTTTTACCATCTGAATAAAAAAATTATCTACTTTAATAACCTATTTCAAAAACATATTCAAACTTATAAAATTTTAAATGATAAATTTATATTCATCAATAAAAAAGTATAATTGTTTTTTATTTTTTGTTTTTATCATGAGATTTTATTTTCTTGGATTGTTTTTTTAGCTTTAGTTTCACAATTGAAATGTTTATTATTGTTTATAGATTCAATTTTTCCCATTATGATATCTTTAAAGATACTATAATATATTCTTTAATGATTTATAATGTTCTGATTTCATTTCATAAGTATTCTAGTTATGATTAATGATGATGATGTTGGTGATGAGCTTGTATTGGTAATTTTTACAAAAAAATAGATGGAAAATGATAACAAGTGAAATTTTAATTAAAACATCCTAGAACCATAGAACAAAATTTTATTTATCATTAATTATTAATAAAAATATTATTTATATTTTCAGATTCATCCATGATATAAATTTGTATCATTGTTAAATTAGGTGGTTTAATTGATAAAAATAAGAACAAATAAAAATATAAGCATGAGTATATTTTTGAAACTGGTTCTTTCATAACAATATAATTATTAAAAAATTATTGTGATATTCATTAAATGTTTTTAAGGTTGTTAAAATTATTTCATGATATTTTCAAAATGAATGAAATGTTTGATGAATAATAAAATACACCACCTTCATGGAGGTTGTAGTATGCACGTACTAGAAGGGGATGAGTTTGTTTATAATGAATAGAAAAAATAAAGGAAATATATTGTAATTTCATAATCATAATAATTTTTTAAATATAATATTTATTAAATAAATATCCCATTTTAACAGTCCATATAATGTTTTTATGAAATATAGATCACATTTTATAGGGATTTGGTATTCCGTACATAACACATGAAATATTTTTCATTTTAATATAGCTTGGGGTATCTATAAAATGATTTTCCTATAATAAAAATAAAATTATTATATATATTTTATTTATATGATTATTTAAACATGATTAGATTATATTTGGAGGATGTATGATAAGAAATTAAGGTGATGTAATGAAAAGGAATAATTGAGAATTTTACATACTCCATGGAAGGGAACCCTTGAAAAATGGATTAAGGATTTAGGATGTGATATTTTTAAAATAATTCAACCTATAGTAATTGTATAGATGTTTTGGGGAGTTTTTTGGGTATAATTTTGTTAAATAAAAGGTGTATTTATTTTTAATATAACTAGGGTGGTGATGGATACTTTTATAAGGGAGATGAGAGTAATTTTTATAATTTTGTAATAGGTAAAGTCAAATTCAAATGAGAAGTGGATCCATTAATAAAAAATAATGGAGTCATGGAATATTTATGTTCAACAAAGTATCAACCAAATAATTTAACATTTGCTTTATACAGGTATTTGAGACTTTTAGCCTTAAAGTTTTCACTTTTACCATTGTTGGTTGTTACAATGGTAACTAATTTTTATGTAAGTTGTTTAATTTTAATGAAAAAATTAAAATTGTATTTATTAAAAAATATAGAACATCATATTCTAAATATTATATCATTTTTTTCTAAAAAATTATGAGTAGGAAGAATTCATTTTGATATTATAACATGTAATGTTTAAAACCTAGTTTTGGAAAAAAGAGTATTTTTATGATTAAAATTTATGATTATGAAAAAATTATAAATGTATTTAATTTCAAGGAAATTAATAGGTTTACTATTAATGAATTAATATATATGTGTCTTTAAAAGAAATCCAAAATTTCATTCCACCATTATAAAAATAAATTAATGGAAACATACTATGAAATAAATATTATTAAGTTTCAGTAAAGATAAACATGGGTTATATAAATTCAAAATTTTATTTTTAAATTATTTATTTTAATTTATAACTATTTATTTTTTAAAATAAAAATTATTTCAAAAAATTTCAAATCATTCTTTTATTATGAAAATGTCATAAAAGGTAAAATATTTTCAAAATCACTATTTTTCTCTATTCACCTAAAAATTCAACTATTCCATAAAAATATAAAAAAAAGTACTTTGATAATTATGGAATGATTAATTCAAAAATTATTTTAATATAATGAAATTAAAATAATAAAATTTACAAAGTTATATTTAAAGTCAAACTAAAAAATATATAGACAAACTTATTTAATAGAAAATTAATGTTTTAAATCATCAAAATATTACTTCATATCGTTTTCTAATTTAAATAATTTTAATATATTTGTTACGATATAATAACATTTTAAAATTATTTAATTTAATTTTATGGGATACAATATATAACACTAAAAAGTAGTGATCTGACAAATAATATTATTTTTTTAATATTAAATCATATTAATTATTTATCATCTAAATTTAATTTATTTTAGACGAGTAATATTTCTTTATTTAATACGGGTTTTATTATTATAATAATAATTTTTTTAAAAAAATATTAATATAATACTTCACGACTGATTTTAGTTTTGTGTGGAATTTGGAGCAAGCTATCGAAAGCATTGAATTTATTTCAAAAATATATATATAGTGAAATTTGGGGACGTATCATTCTCCCCTTGACTAAATAAATTGCATCATCACAATTTTAATAATGAAATAACATTAATATATATATATTTTATAAAATATAATTATGAATCAATATATAGCATATATATAGATATAAATTTTGTTATCTTAAGGAAAAAATGGTAATACATCTTTCCCTTATAATATGAGTTTTCTAAAATTCGAACCCATTAATTCCAAATTTCTTATATAGATAAGTCTTAAGATATTCAAGATCATACCTTCCACAACATCATTTTCAAGATCCTATTTCAAACCGAATATTGAATCCAAATATATTATGATAAAATCTAATAGAATCTTATTTAGTGATCATATGTATATGGAAACTCAATCCTCAGGTGTATTCTCCAATGAAATCCTCTTACCAATTTTTGATACTTCTCATTAATCAAATATATAATTGAATTAGTGTATCACTCCATCACTTGATACAATTTTTTCATTGTAATTTTCCAATTTGGTTTTCTATCCTAACTAGTTATTCCATTATTCGTTTTAAATCATTCATAATGGCTCGTAAAGGTTGTGTGATCATCCACGGAATATCCCCTAAGAGTGTCTAGTTTTATGTATAGTATTTGGTTACTCCATAATGATATGATTAAAGATAGAGTTGATATGTAACCAACATTATTCATGGTGATTACTCCTAGGTTCATCAATTTCATAGTAGCATCCACTCTCTAGTACCAAGACTGGGATATAATTTCTCGAAAACCGTACAATCTCTAAATCACAATTTATTCACAATGTTTTATTATAATTAGGATAATATCTATGATTTTCAATAAATATATCAAACCCTAACGAATAAAAATAGAAATAATAATCCCAAAAAATAATTAAACAATTCTATGATAACAATTGAGGTGCCCTCGATCTTCCCTCCAGTGTCTAATGCTAAAAATTGGATTTGATACCACTATATTGCCACCAAAATAAAATTATATATATTTAAATATTTTAAACATTATATATCACAAAAAATAACATGATTAATGAAGGTTTTAGTGTCTTTAAGTATCACATATATAAGAAACTTAGTTTATGGTAATTGTGAATATTTATCCTTAATTGGTCAACACTCGACTCTATTTTAAACTTCTTATAGAGACCTAGTTATTTCATTGTAAGATGTTGAAAATTATTAATATATATTTTTAGAGCTAGACACTGTGACAATGTGTGACTATATGGCCCAATGTTTCTAGATTAATCTTATAACAATATTAAATTTATTTTATATTCTTCATGTGTTGTTTCTTACACAAAGTGGGTTAACTCTTAAAAATAATCTCGGATCAGAAATCTAAGACCACAATTAAGTATCGAATGTAATGATTACTCTATTAAAGACCTAAAGTAGCTCATTGTGGGGAATTCAGATAAAATGAAAATTGGTTCTATAATGAGTGAACTAATTAAATGTTTAATTTAATTAATTTAACGGAATAACCTATCTCTTATTCCTATAAATATACAATTCTACTAATTTTCCTAGGGTTTGCCTCATAATCATGGGAATGTCTAGAGAATATCCTCCTCCCCTATTGTTGGTGAATCACATCAGATGGTGATCAATATATATATTAGGGTAGACTAGTATGCAGAAAATGTAATGAAATCTTCCCTTCATTAGTAGGCACACTCTTCGAGGATGAATGATTCAATATCTTAGTAGGACTCATCAAATTTTGGATTTTCCCTTTGGAAATAAATTGATTGAGATGAATCATTTCATCTTTGATCTTCACTAATTTTGGAACTTTTTCGTGCACATATATATCGGTTTAATTGGTGTTTCATTTTTTTCTAAACTTTTTGTCCCCATAATGTTCATTGGCCATGAAATCCTGCCCAAATATTTAAAAAAATATGTTTATAGTTCCTTTCCCCCATTAATTCTTTGTGTTCCATCCCAATCGGCCTATGAGGTATTGTTTTGAAATTTTTGGGAAAGACCGAGCTTGATCAGACCCCCATATTCATGAAACATTCACATGTCAGAGACATATTAAAAATCATGAATTATTTCAGTACGATTTTAATATGTCGGTGATCATTTTGTTGATTGGAATCCAAAACCTCAAATAGTTGAAGAACCTATAGCGTGCGGTGAAACCTTATGGTTTAATAAAGCCGATTTATGACCACTAGATTCCCATAAATGATGAATTGGGTTTATATCCACCATTATTGGATGAATGTAAGTCTAGATTCAAAGGGGTGAAGTTAGATCTATAGCATGGAATGTGGATCTATATTTCGATGGAAAACATGACTACACATCATGTTTAACGATGAAAACAAGGAGTGTAGCCTTTATGATGTGTAGGATAGGGTTTTAAATATTTATAAATATAGCACTTCATGAGGACCCCAAACACATCATGTACCACTTCATCCGGTGGATGAGTCATGTGGTGGAGAAAATGACAATGCACATGCTATATTCCCAAGTAAAAGGGAACGAATAGAGACACATGAAACACTACATGTGAGGCAAAACGTCATGTAATGATGTACATGTACATGGCTTGAGTACATGTGAATAGACATGGTGTATGTGAAGGCACCCTAATCGGCCATAATACACCATGTAGCATCCCAAAATGATTTGTAGTTCTATCTGGATTAGTGATCTGGGTACCTCTAGTGGCACAACTAATTGATAGAGCGAGACCACACATTGTGTGGGCCCGCTCAAAAATCTTGTACCACCTTAGTTTCATTTTACAAAACATTAAACTCTCATATATAATTCATTCAAACTCCAATTTTATCCCATGAGTATCATATGCTGAGAGTGTTTCCTATTATAATGTGATTGTCCCTCCGATTTGGATTTTGGTATATGATGTGAGATATTATAGGCATGGCACATATTTAGGTGGCATCTGACGACATAAATAATCTTTCAATGGATCACCAGATACTCTAGATTGGGACCCCCACCCCACCCCTCAACTTGTGTTTGAGTCCCCTATCTACCAAGTGGAACCCCCTATCATATAGGGTGTAGGTCTTAGAGACATCAGAGTGAAGCCCCCTATCGGACCCAGGTGTGTGTCCTTGATCTATAGGGTGGAACCTTGCATCATAAATTTCATAGTTCCTCTACATTAATATTTTCCCCCTTGTCTGTGAGGCATAGTGGGGAGGAGTGGTCCTTTACATGGTTACATCTGGATATAAATGTGATATGTTATTCTTCATTGATGTTCTTTTGGAACTATTGGTGACTCTTTCCCTAGGTTTGGATTTCAGATGGATATCCACTTTCTTTCAAATTTGGAACTCTATTACAAATCATATATATATATATATATATATATATATATATATATATCAGTAACCATAACTATTTATGTGGTTACTCCCTTTCCATGGGTTGTAGAGACGCATGGTGTAGTCCACCTGATAAAATTATTGGGCACCTCACGGTTGGATGAGGTCACTATCCTACTATGGGTGGAGAAATCTCAATGTGTATGTCAGGACCCATCCCTCGGGGCCTGTGCCTGGAGTTCCCCAAGCCTGCCTTCCATAGGCCAGGGGCTGGAGACTAGCACCAAAAGGTGTATCCCGATAACGGGAAGGCATTGACTTTAAACCTGTATAAACACACCAACCAAGAACACAAAAATAAGCCACAGAAAGAAAAAATGATGTAGTAAAAACTGTACTGAATTTAAAAGGGAAAGAATACAAGCCCAAATAAAAAGTACAAGTATAACTGAAAAGAAAATAAAACAGCACCTTGATAATCCACTAAGAATCCTACCTGAAGTGTAGGTACGGCTCACGATCAGTACACACTGCATCACATCTCATCAATGGTCCACCTCCAAGCACTATCCAGTCTTAGCTCCCTTATCCTTGAACAACACTGTCTATCATCTACACAAGACGCAATAATGTTCAGGCATAGCCCATGCATGGGTGAGTACAATGATAATCAGTAGGGACCTCGAGACCCCTGAAGGCCTCCCAGAGTTCCAAAAGAAAAAACCAAAATGCAATACCTCAACCACAAATTACGGAGTAGTAGACAGATCTACTTAATTATATTCCCATACAAATACTTATGTTATCAAGATATACGTATCTCATACATGAGGGAAGAATACCACAAACGTCACACCATGAAGGAAAAAGTACAACAAAGGTAACACCGTGAACATAACACCGTGAAGGTAAAAGTTCAAAAATGGTAACACCACGAAGGTAATACCAAAAATGTAAAAGTACCAAATAGGTATCATAACAAAGATAACACCACGAAGGTGAAGCTTCAACAAAGGTAACACCACCTAGTTAAGCTACTCAGCTCACACTAAGAATTAATGAATTATATAAGTACAGATTATTAGTCACGGAGTTAGATCATCTTATTCTATCAAGAGGCACAACTAATGACCATAAATAGTTTGAACGACACCTTGTTGATAGGTAATAATCCCCGAAATGACCCACATAGAATCTGATCCTCCTAGATTTGAGTGGTTCTAACCCCCGCTGACCCACATAGGATGTGACACACAATGGATCAGTACGCGCTGACCCACATAGGATCGCTGAGTGCTGACCCACACAGGATCAGTATGCACTGACCCACATAGGATCACTACGCACTGACCCACACTAGATCTGACCCACACAATATTGGTGTTGGCCCACACAGGACCACTCGTTACTAACCTCCATATGATCTATCTCCAACCTCCACCTCATTTACATCCATTGGATTCCATCTCATAGAATATTTGGGAGAACCTATCCTAAATACAATTTTCATACCTCAAACACCACAAAGATATATGAATATGTATCCCAAAGGACCGCCATGTCGTAAGGGTTCCAACACGATAGATGGCGCATCAATCGGATGCCAAATCTGTGACTTATAAGTGTTTTAGTTCCGAGGGCCTGGTTGGATTCGGGTTTGATCTAACCTAGCCACACTCCAACATTATCCAAAAATCATGTGGAGTATACCAAAAGGACCAACTCATCATACAGGTTTTGTCACCATAGATAGTTCGTCAAACAGACGCCCCATCTAATAGTTACACCCCATTCCAAGAAACAGCGTTGATCGCACCTTGGTCAATCTCGGTTCGGTCCAGCTCGCCAGAATATACAAAAGGAACATATTCCCCAAAGGGATCCCAACTCCACTGATAGTGTATCAAATAGAAAACTGGTTCTTCAGTTACGTTTATTTATTTATTCGGGGACCGGTTGGGTCTGGGCCGGATCCGACTCAGTCAGACTGACCCTACGCAATGGGTCACGGGGTCTAATTGACCCCGCTTGAGTCCGGACTTCAATGGTTTGGGCATGTTTTCTTGGTCTAGATTGTCGGGCTCGACCCGATTTAGTTCGTGGGCCTGGGTCATGGTTAGCCCGACTCATCAGGTGGGGCTCAGCTCACCCACATTGGCCCAATGGGCCTCGAGTTCGGGTCGTGCCCGGCTTGGACTGGAAGAAGGCGGACCAGTCTTCCCAACTGACCCCATGGGTTTGGGTCCATTTCATTCAGTCGTTGAAGTGGTTCCCCACCGTAGAACGGTTGGAAATTTTGCGTGACCGAGGATCCGCTGACTCCGCCAGGCATGGGATCACGCCTCTCTCCGCCTGCCCCGGCCCGCTGGCTGCCAGCGGCCCCTGCGGGCGTCACCCCTTGCCCTGCATAGCCATCTTGGGACGATCGCCTCCGACCTCCTCGGCTTGCTGTCACACATTTCCCTCCACCTCCCACGGCCAGTTTCTATAGATCTCTTCGCCGACTTAGCGCACCGGGAGTTTGGCGGTTTCTTCCACGCTGTCGTCGCCTTCTCACTACCATCACCCTGAGGAAAACGTCCTCCATGAACGAAACAATAATGGAGAATTGAGGGGTCTCAGACTTATTCGTTCAGCCCACACCCTCCGTTTTAATATTTTAAAAAACAAAAGAAAGTAAAAGGTCATTGTTGAACATTAAACAAAACCCCTACGTTAAGATCATTGGAGAACGCTCATGATTGAGGAAGAGTCGGTGTTCGTCATCCCTGCAGGAAGCCGCTAACACTGCCACTCAACGTCATCCTTCGGTTCATGATTCAGTGTCACTCCTCACCACCCCCTAGTATTGCATCCATCCTCCATGTGATTTGAATCACGACACATTACCAGATAATCGACGCTTGGTGAAGTCATTCTAATACCTCTCCCCATGATCCTTATAAATAGGAGAGGGGGAGAGTGAGTAACTCCCACTGAATTAATGGGGGTTCATTTAATAGGAACCTTCCAAATTCCAATGGCATTGTTACAATGGATTTGAGGAGTCAATAAATTTAATGGATGCAAAGGTCATTGGTCATGCCAATTCCTTGGAAGAAAATGAAAAAAGAAACATAAAATAAAAAAGTTATCATATTTTTCTTTTTAATGTCCAAAATCTATCTTTTTCTCCAAACCTACTGCGGTTGAAGTGAATCATCCCCTAAGTGAATCCCAGCATTACATATTCAATCTAAATCTCATATTTTTATCTAAGAAATGTGTCAAAAGAAAGAAAATGTTGCCTACACATTTACTTAACATGCCCAAAAAATGGTGTAGAAAATTCTTAATAACTACCCTCATCCTGTACTGGTGAAGGTTAGGATCTACCGAAGGGAAACATGTCCTAGAAAACTCAATGGTAATCTTGGATTTTCAATATGAGTTACCATTTAGATGTTATGGATTTTAACAATAAAATAATTGTTAATTAATTATTTTATTTTCGGACAAAAACTAACTTCTTTTGTCAGCCTACACTGACGAATGTTAGTATTCAGTTAAAGAGAGCATACCATCACGAGCTCAGCGGTGGCCTTAGATTTTAATCCGAGTCACCATTCATGAGATATAATCATTTGAATAATAAAATAAAATAATTTTATTATTTTATTTGTTGTTATAACATTTTCGGGTTTTCTAACCGGAGGACTGCATCGACTAAACTTAAGTCGCTCAAATAGTAAACTCGCTATCCTAAATGAAACAGTGCCCTTGGATTTTTGATCCAGGAACCCGTTTAAGAGTTATTCTATTTATTTTTTCAGGAATACCACTCATGCATGGTATTTAAATCCAAACATTCTTCAACGGATCATTCCTGGCACTTCGGGGCATGGAATCATGTGAAGTCAGATTTTGTGGTCTCAAAATAATTCCATATAAATTTTTTTGGAAATATTGGGACATTATATTCTCCCCACCTTAGAAATTTAAATCTTCCGATTACAAAAAAAAGGCACAATACACAAATGGGGGTACTGATCACAAATTGGAGCCTCCCGCTCCCACGTGATCTCCTAGAGGTTCTCGCGCTGCCACCTAACTCGCACTAGAGTGATCAAGCGTCCATGAAGGATTCGCCCCTGTTGATCCTCTATCTCCATTAGAAACTTCGTAATTGTCACCCCATCATCAAATTACAACTCTCCCTAGTCGATAACATGCGATGTATCATGCATGCATCTCCTCAACTATGACACATGGAAAACATTATGCACCCAGTGCATCTGTGGGTGAAGAGATACATAGTAAACCACCTCACCCACTCTACTAAGAATCTAAAATGTTCTGAGGAACCTCATATATATCTATCCACCCTTGAAAAACCTCTGTAATCCTCGTCTGGGTAAGACCCGTAGGAAGGCATGGTTTCCCTCTTCATACTCATAGGGTCTTCTCCCTTTGTCAACATAAGACTTATTTCAGCTATGTGCAGTCTTCACATTATAACTTGTGAGGCATCGTGATAAAAACTATACCACTACTCCCTCCATCCCTGGCCACCCATACTAATGATGGAGGTCCTGGAACATATTTGACACTGTATGATGTATAGTAAAAGGGGATGTATGGAACTCCCTCTACACATCGTCCTAAATCATAACTAGCACCATGGTGCATCCTCTAAAGATAACGATGTTCTCCCCACCTTCAGAAAATCCTTCGTGAGACCGTCTTGAGGATAACTAAGCACGTTGGGTCGTGCAGTCAATGTCTGTAAGCTATGCCTCCCAAACTCACTGATGAATTGGGAGAGTGATAGTCATAGACTATAGGTTAGCTACTCCATCATAATCCATGAAGGATATCCACAGTGCAAGTAGATGCTCTGACGCCTCACTCAATAGTTGTAGACAAGACCTCCGACAGAGTGCGTCTTCTAACACATTTCCCTTACAAAGAGTATAGACTATATCAATTTCATAGTCATGTATGAACTATAGCCATCGTCATTGTCTAATGTTTTGGTCCTTATATGAGATGATATACTAGAGATTTTTGTGATCAGAGTAAACAGTAAACTATTCACCTATCAAGTTGTTCTGCAACATCTTTAGTGCAAAGTCCAACGTTCCTAACTCAAGGTCATGAGTTGCATAGTTCATCTCACTATATCTCAACTACCATGAGCCATAGATGATCCCTTCTCACTCCAACATCAGGAAACAACATAGTATTGTCACTGATTCGTCATGGTAGACTAAATACCCAACATCCTCTTCTAGTGTCCTTAATATGGTGACCCTCATCTGTATCGGTCATTGCTCTTGAAAGCTCTGCTGAAACTTCTTTATCCATAGGAAAGGCTCCCCATCTATTTCAAAGCTGAAAAGGGTGCTGATTCCCTGGAGAAGTATACTAAAAATAGATGGTAGTACCTATCCCAAGCAGATTTCCATCTTTCTATGGGGAGGTAATCCTGGAAATGACTTTTGAATTGATGTCCCCACACTCTACCACAACTATTTGGAATTGAATACTCAAAACATTTGCTTCCATGAGGGTAAGGCTGGCCAAATCAAGAGTGATCGGATGCACCCTCTTATGCATGAGTTTTTCCTATTCCTCTGTGGTTTCCTTTTTCACCGACCAAGAAAAACCCCATTCCATAGTTATAGAAATAATACATCCTTTTTCCCAAAAATATCCAATCTGAGTTTTAATTGTTGATGACCAGTCCATACCCATGATAACATTGTAAGGCCTTGACATTGCCACCAAGAGGTTTTAACCAAAACTCATGCCTCAAGGGTCAAATTACACTATCAGTGTAAGTGTGATTCTCAAGTCTCCTCCCAAAGGTATCTCTAGACGTAAGGGTCAATTCATCAGTTTAACTAGAAACTCAAGGCCTTGATCAAGATTTTTTGTAAGAAGGAATGATTGGTACCTTGGTCTATTAATACAACAGCTAGTAGTAGACTCCAACCGTACCTAGAATAATTCCTAGAGCCCTTGGTCCACACTCTATGACCACTTGTAGCTACAACCTTATCCTATCCTATAGCTCTTTGAGCCTGGTGGGGACCTAATTGGGGGGGTTGTAACATACCAAAATGTATACCACCTCATGCTGCTCTCCTAGCTCCACATCCATGTCTGCTTACCTATAGATTCATCTGTCCCTATCACTTCATCTTATCAAAACGTTTTACACACCCAAGTCTTTGAGACTAGAATAAGTTTCCTGTATTCCCACTCCTAACATTCACTGACTATATCTTCTAAGACAAAGAACATTCAACCACAATGAATTTATCTATTACCCTCACATATGTAGTAATGCATAGAGGAATAGTGTTGGCTCAGATGTCACAAAACACAACTCACGTAGTGGTCTGAGACCTAAAGCACAGACCATACTATATTTATTGAGTACCTAGGATGGTCGGTATGCCTCGATGAATACTCAGCTACTGACATGTCGTCATTCCAAAGCACTTGAAGCTCTAGGGAACACTCACCCCTTAGTTTTTTATGGAACAAGCCCCCCTTTTATGAGGAAAGTTCTTAAACATGTCTCCAAAACATTCACCTCTTTACAAGATCAGGGTAATCTAAACTCTATTATCATCCTACTGCGCCATGTAGAAGGCTCTATACCAAGACCTCCATATAATCAAAAGGTTGCCTGGTTAGATAGAAATTCCACTACCTTCTCAAGCCTATCCTTAGCCACCTATGAATCAAGAATTCCTCAGAACCCAAGGGGTATTTGATGCTGAAACATGTTTAAGGCTCTAATCTTACATGTTTCCACTACCAGTAGTGCTAGTTGTAACTGCTAACCAATGGGTAGTGATATAGCTGGCACACTAACCGATGGTACCATCTCGGGTAGCGGTCCACGTACAAAATCTTTTTCACCCTATGGGCCATCCTCATCATTAGGCACAGGAATGGATGAGCAGTTATGATGACCATATACTCTACTAGTGTTTCAACTAGGAATAAAAATCTACCCATAGTCTCCAGCCAGTCCTCAACTACATGGAAAACATTCCCTCCTTGAAACCTAGATGGAATGTGCCACTACAACTTTTGCCACACGCTCAATAGGCATGTTTAATCCTCTATTGTGGCTAGTGGTAAGTATTTACCAATGGGTGGTGGTGCAGTTGTTACACCACCCGAAGGTGCCAACAGAGTAAGAGGGCCCTAAACTGGATCCTCGTTTCTCGGTGGGACATCATCATGTAATCTCTCCAGAATCCTAGCTGGTTGCCTACGTTGCGGCATCCAGAAATAAAATAGGTGCGTCATAGTCAATATGTTATACCTTGTGAGCTAACTCAAATAAAATCATAGGAAACAATTTTCAAAACACATGCAATCAATGTTTTAGTGCACTGAGTCAGAAATCAGACTTTAGGGTCCAGGTGTATGGATACATTGGTCGCCACACCAACACTAGATTCCCCAAACTAAAAACCAAAATCAGAACACATAACACTATTGCCACATTGAAAATATCATAGTACTAGTTCTTCATTCGTACCGACTCCTCTGATACCAAATAAGACTAGTGCATCCGTGGGACAGCATGGGCACCCCGTCTTTAACATGT
The DNA here is from genome assembly GCA_963277665.1 of Viscum album. Taxonomy (NCBI): domain Eukaryota; kingdom Viridiplantae; phylum Streptophyta; class Magnoliopsida; order Santalales; family Viscaceae; genus Viscum; species Viscum album. Next base: position 1,551,182,704 of record OY728131.1, read on the forward strand.
TTATCGGGTCCTAGACTGCTGGATACCACCAGTTGCCCCGCAGACACATGGTTCCCACTCTGGGGCCCACCCACATGCCCGAACAGGTCACATGACTAATGATTATAACAACTGGGTCTCTGAGATATCACATACACCCCGTCTTTAACAAGGTTATCGAGTCCTGGCCCGCCTGGTACTATCAGTTTCCCCGAAGACACGTGGTCCCAACCATGGGGCCCACCACACTCATAACACATAACACTATTGTCACATTGAAAAGATCATAGTGATAGTTCATTGGTATTACCAACCTCTCTGATACCAAATGTGACAATTGGGTCCATGGGATAGCACAAAAAACTTTCCTTTAACATGGATGTTGTGTCCTGGCTTGCCAGGTACCAATAGTTTCCCCACAAACACATGGTCCCCTCCCTGGGGCCCACCCACATTCCAAACAGGTCACCAAACTAAATATTGTCCCCACAAGACAACACATTACCTTTCTAGTTTTATTTTTCCCCGCTCACACACTCCCTATGAAACATCCTAGAATATCACCCATACTGATCCATATTCCAGGCCATGCATGCTTCACTATGGAGTTATAATCAGGTAGGCTCCTGAAAAGGAAGGTGAACCCTGTTGACCTAAGTCATATAAATTATTCATTTAACCCTTTATCATTTGGGGGCGTTATAATGTATTTCTCCAACACTCCATGTTGAGGCCCTTGTGTTTTAATCAACTTACATTCCCTTGATTTGGGTTGAGTTTTATCCTATTTGTTATATACTGTTTATTCTTTTTATTTCTCTTAATACTCCACCAAAACAATTTTAGGTTTCCTATTGGGTGTGTATATACTCTCCCATGTATGATATTTTCTAATATGTGTCATGTCTTATGAAAATGATAGATAGGATGTTGGTGAATTTAGTGGAGCATAGGGATATTGGGATCTTGGGACCACATAAAGTGGTCATAGCATGGAGATCAATTGTTGAGATCACACAAAATTTTTTATTTCTTGTTTTTTTCTAGATGGGACATATTCCCAGTTGGGAATTTATTTTTCCACTTTACTTTTCAATTTTCATGGTCATAATCTGGTAAACCATATAAGTTTTTCTTTTTTTTGTTTACTTTCAAGATGTTACATCTTGTTTATTATTCCTCTACACTTCTATATTGGTATGGTTGTGTTTGAGGGCATAAAAGTACATTAAGAATAGTCATCTTATTTTGGTAGTAAATTTTTATGATTTTATCGACCCCTAACCTATGGATGTGGGCTTCCAGTAGTTCAGGCTCGAACCCCAGTTTGGGCCAGGTCGTGAAATATTGGTATCAGAGCTGTTCATTCCCTGGAAATTTTTTTGAAGTAGTCCCATTATGAGGATTTTGTAGGGAAAAAAGGAAAACTAGTAGATGTGTCTTGATTGTGCCTATCGGGAAAGGGAATATAGTGATGGTATGGGAAGCTGATGAATCTATTCATTAGGATCTTCACTACTAGCGTGTTGACTTGGCATGGTGAGATAGTAGTTATAATGATCAAAAGTACATGAATCATATAGGATTGAGTCTTTGACTATCCTTCTTGAGTCATATCCCCATATATATATAGACACACACACTCATCTGATAGTTCTTCTTCTTGATTAAATTTTTAGGATTCCTCCATGACGACAGCCATCCAAAATTCTAGTTTTGTTATATTAAAATGATACAATAAGTGATGAGTCATCAGTTTAGGGTACATCTAATGAGATTATTCCTCCATGTGGGTAGGTAGTATCACCCACACCAATCTATCAATAGATCATAATAGAGGGGAAGGATGAGAATGTGCACAGGCTTAGAACACTCCTTAAGTACCATCTCTATAGGCTGCTGAAGTTCTGCTTGGAGACAAATCCACAGGTAGCATAGGATTGGATACAGTTGGTGGTTTGTATATTTTGAATTATCTATAATCTAGTGTATCATATGGTGTTACTTGTAGCTATCCTTTTCCATGGGGTAGATGGGAATTTGTGGAGTCTTATATCCAAAAGGCACGATGAGTCAACACTCTCATGGCCTGACTTCTAGTAGTTTTTCTATGTGGATTATTACCCATTCTGTTTGTGCTAGGATTGGATTCAGGATTTTTTAGAGATTAACAAGGTAGGGATGACAGTGGTTTAGTATGTAGTGAGTTTTAAATTCCATACAAGATACTCCATTGATATTATATGGATTGACATTTCTAATCATGAAATATTGAGTAGGGACTCCGCAGAGAGATCCATGCCTGCATGGTTTCTTTGTGTATCACATCATATCCCGTGTAATTGGAGTGAGATCTAGTGATTGAGAGATTCATATCAATGGAAACCCATGATTATAGAGATACTAGTGGATGTTATAGGGTTGAGTCATCTGCAGTAGTTATCTGGGGTCAATCAATTGGATCTCGACATAGGAGACCTCCTCATGATCAAAATCAATTTCATGTGGATAGGAAGCGTAGATGTATAGGACATCCATTATAGGGTATTTTTTATTAATTTTCTGAGATAAGACATATATTACATGATTTCTGGACCAAACATGTTGAGAAGAATAGGTAGATAACAGAAGGACCTCCATAGTAGAGGAATCATTGCGATTATGGATCTCCTAGGAGTGGTCAATTTTATACCTTGGGAGAGAAATATATTAGAGGAGTTAGGGGTGTTTTTTGTGGTAGATAACTATATTATATCCTTCCACATCCACCATCATGAATCATAGATCAGGCTTAGGTAGATAACAGTTAGGGTCATGGAGAGCTTTAAACTTTTGAGTATTACAACCCAGTGGCACATGAGATGATTACAGGTATGATCTTTGTATTTTCTAGTATTTCTTAAATATTTTTAGAAATAGGTTACTTCCATTACTTCATATATATACTCCTTGTATGAGATAAAGAGTCCTAGTTGAGTATTTACCCTAGAATCTTTGTTTTAAGGTTCCAATATGGAGGACTACATCTATATCATTTATCTTCCTATAGTGAGAATGATGTCTTTGTAGAAAGAGGTTCATGTGGGACCTTTTTGTCATCATGTTGGATCCATATTACTTCCTATTGGGTATCAATTGGTTTTCCCTGGTCAAAGACTAGATTTAATGTCACCGCAAATGAATCAGATGCCATCGCACTAATGGGACGAGATTCACCTTTACATGGGAGAGAGATCTCATGGTAGGGAAAGTGAGACTTCAAATAAGCGGTTTCAGACCATCACCCATCAGTTGGTGAGTATATCCCTTGGTTCAAAAGGTTCTTAATGAATCTAAATTCCTTCCATCATAGTGGATTGTATGTATTTATTCCCCAAGGATTCTTCAGTGATACCATCATGGATGGAGATAGAGTTTTGTATCAACTTTAATCTTGGGACTACTATAATATCTTCTACAGCATATTTAATGGCTCCTACTAGGCTCTGGGAGCTGTGGTTGTATTTGGAGTACCTTTGAGATATAGGCTTAATCAGACCTAGTGATTCCCCCTAGGCATCTCCAATTTTGTAAATGTAAAATTTTGATGGGTTCATAAAGATTTTCATGAATTTTCACCTCTTAAACCATACCATGATAAAGAACAAGTACCCATTATTGAAGATAGATGGCCTCTCTGACTAGTTGTAAGGTGTGGTATGGTTTGAAAATGATAATATCTTGTCTAACTTCCGGTAAATGAGGATTCACAAGTCTAATATTCCAAAGATTTCATTTTGATGTCTCTATGAATACTATGTGTTCCTAGTGATTCCCATTGGTTTGATGAATTCCCCTGTAATGTTTATGACATTTCTGAACCACGTCTTCATGTTGTACTGGGACTAGTTGGTAGGTGTCTTTATTGACATCAAACACATCTAAATTAAATCATTTTAGGGGAACATGGGGAACATGGGGGTGGTTATATATTATCTTTGGGGGTAGTAGCTTTATGGAAATATCTCAATGAGAATGTTTTTTTTTCAAATGGATAACATTTAGGACATGTCATTTTGAGGCTTGGTTTAGCCATGAACCTAGTTAATAGTGATGAAGTAATTACATGAAATCCATCCATTATCATGTCATATATTTAAAGTTTTCTTGTCCTAGAAGGGTATTAAAATATGCTTCTGGGATACTTCTCCAATATTTTAGCCACATTGATCACCAAAACATAGAAAGGGATTCCTTTTAATTGGATTGAAAAATTCCAAAGGGGGTTCAAGTAATTGAGTCTGAGAAGAAAGAGTGCACATATTTGAAGACTACCATAGGAGGGAATGGATTATGTTGTGTATTATAATGCCTCATGAGCTAGGATCTGTTTTTTTATGCAACGACAGACAGTTATCACATAAGGGTCAAGGTATTTGAGACCCCATGAGAATAAATATGCGACTAATGACCTAGGTGTGGAATCATTAGTCTTATCATTAATGAAGTTGAAGTACAATCTTATAGGGGAGAACATTATGGTTTACTCAGACCGTCAGAGTCTTGGGTACGTTTTCACACAGAGAGAATAAAACCCTAGAATATGGTGTTATTGGTAGTTCTTAATGAACTTATAATTTGATATAGTCTATAATTTAGGGAACAAAATGTGGTAGCAGTTTTCATGAGTAGAAATTCCCAAGATTGTATTGTTTAAGAGACTTTGGAGTAGTTTTCTTCGTTGTCTCTGACCCCTATATAGCCGGTGGGTGAATTTTTTTCATCAGGAAATGGTTTTTTATTGTCTGCTTCTCCAGTTTGTGAGATATTCGTATCTAGGATGCACCAATTTTGAGTTATATCAGGACTATATAGACATAAAGGATTCCATTTATGGATATTCTGAAGGATAAAATTGTGGTATCCTTTTTTGATGATGGGTTGTGGTACCAGCTTTGATGCAAGAGTAGGTGATGTGATAGTTCCACACTTCTCTCATTGATGAACATCATAGTGTGGGGAAGATGTATAAAGTCCTTCATTGTATGTTTTGGTGGTCCCAAAATATATAGATTATGGTATAGTTTTTTGTCAGTTCCTCACCTATAATTTGATTTAGTCTAACCATTAGGTTCCTGTAATATTTTTTCATCCCCTTGAGATACCGGAGTGGATGTGGTGTGGCATGTCAATGGATATTTTGATTGGAATTTTTCATGTAATTAAGTTCCATGAAACTATTTGGGTGGTATTTGAATGAATATCAAAGCTGAAACACTTCCTTTCAATTAGGGAGAAGTGTTCAGTGGAGAGTTTGGGGTAGTTGTAGGTGCTATATATTGTTTTAAATCATGGGGTTCCCTAGACTATCGTCTCTGACCATGATGCTCAGTTCACATCACGATTTGGGAGAGGCCTGCATGATGCGTTTGTGACCCAGATGAGGATGACTATAGCATTCTCCAACCAAACCAGTGGGAAGACTGGGAAACCTATCTAGGTGTTGGAATATATGTTGAGGGACGTCCTTCCAGACATTGTCTAGATCTTTTAGGATCACATGTATTTGGTAGAGTTTGTTCACCACAACATCTACAACTCTAATATCGACATGAATAATTTTTCTGACATATACAAGGGACCCTATAGGTCACCCTTATGTTAGAAAATGACCAGTGAGGCATATATTGTTGGTCTAGAGTTGTTCTATCCGATGATGGAGAAGGTACATGTCATCCATGTGTTGATGTGGATAGCTTAGAGAAGATAGAAATCATACATATGTCGGCATTTTATGCCAATTGAGGTCTGGTAGAGAGTCCTCATTTTCTTAAGAGTCTCCCATGATGAGGACTATCAAAATTGTTCCAGGGAATCAAGCTATTCTTGAGGTTCATCATGTCATTCGCGATCATGAAAAGGGTTGGAGAAAATTCTTACCACCTCTCCCTACTCTCATAGTTGGAGTGGTCCACAACGTCTTCCCGGTGTCATAGTTGAGGAGAAATGTGCATAACCCCATGCATGTCATCAACTGTGGTGAGCTGGATATTGAGGATGGAGCCACATGTGATGAGAACCCATTGGTTATCGAGGATTAGCAATGGAGGAACTTTCGTCGATGAACCTTCCCCTTGGTTTGTGAGTTTTGAAATAATGGGAACATTATGGAGAGCTCCAGGAAGCAAGAGATCCAAATTCAAGCTCAATATCCTATGTTTTTTGTATAGTTTATGTTTATATGGATGAAAATATTGATGGATGGAATAATGTAGAGACTTAATTTTTTCCTTGTATGAAATTTAAATATTTCAACATATATTTTTAGAGCTAGGTGCTATGATAGACTTCTATTATGAGCCCTGTTGGGCCTATAATTAATTTTATAAAGATACTAAATATATTTTATACTATGTGTGCATGGTTTCTTGAAGAAAATTAGAAAAATATTAAAGATAGTTTTGAATCATAAATTTGAGACCATGATTGATTAAGTAATACTTTATTTTATCCAAAGTGTGACATAAATTGCTTATTGTGGGGAAATCATATAAAATGATCATTGGTGGTATGTTCCGAAAATTAATTAAATGATTAGTATAAATAATTTAATTAAAAAACTAGTTCCAATTATAATAAATATGTCATTATGAATATTTTTATATCCTTAGCCTCATAATCTAGGGAGTGTTGAGAGCATATCCTCATCTCCTTCAATTTGTAAATCGCATCCAATGATGATGAATCTCTTGATTGATACAGATTGAGACACAACAAATGCAATGAATTCTTCCATTCATTGGTGGGAACATTATTTGAAAATTTATGATTTAATATCTTGGTAGGACTTTTAAAATTGTGGATTTCACCTTTTTTTTATTAAATTTATTGAGAATAATCAATCCTCCTTGGATCTACACTAATTGTTGAACCTTGGGAAGCACATATGTGATGGTTTAATTGTTTTTTCATTTTTTTTCTAATTTAGATCTTCAAATTTGTTATTTACATAGGAAAACTTTTCCAAATATTAATTATGATTTTTTTATGGTTATATTCCCAATAACATTCTCCACATTCTTCATCAATCGACCTACATGGTATTGGTACGACATTTAAAAGAGGGACCAAGCCTGATTGAACCCCTAGATTCGTGAAAATATCAAATGGGAGAGATGGATAGAAAAAATGGTGTTTATTTCAGATAGATTTTGAGTTGTGGGTGACCATTTTTATGATAGTGTTACAATTATTCAGATGGATGAAGATCCCAAATTGTGTGGTGTATACAGTGAAACCCCATGAGTTTATGGAATATATGTCTAGCCACTAGAAGGATGAATATAAAAAATCGGGAAAAGATCCACTATTTTTGGATGAAGGTGAGGCCAGATTTGATGAGGAAACTACATGCTATGTATGATGATGAATACATGGTTTTTAGCCCGTATGCTATAATGGATAGAGTTTTGGAAATTTATAATGAGGGAAGACCATGTATACTTCCTATATGATATGTTCCTCTTCCCCTAGTGGACTAGCCATGTGGAAGATCACAAAAGTAGGAACACTCTTTATGCCCAAGTAAATGGGAATGGATAGAGGCATGAGAAACACCCCATGTGAGGTGACACATTGTGTGCCAAATTACCCAAACACGACTTTAGTACATGGATGCACTCAAGGTGCATAAGTAGGGACACCGAGTGGCTTGAAACGCTATGTATCCTCCCTTCATGTCTCGTAATGATACATCGATTGGTGATCCATGTATTTTTTGGGATACGGCCAGGTGATGGAGTAGGACCATACGCCATGTGGGTTCCCTCACACATCATTTACCCCCTTAGTTATTTTATATTGAAAATCAAACTCTCATATCTTCATCATTTGGACACAGATTTTGGTGCATGATTAGCCTATAATGAGTACATTGCTTCATATAATGTGATGGTTTCATACATTTTTCAATAAAGATATGAATTTGAATTTTTCACAATTGGTCCATATTTATGTGGTACCAGATGATGTATGTGATTAGGAATATGATCATGAGAGACACTAGAGTGAAACCCCCCCATCATCTTGGGCATGTGTCCTCTATCTACTGAGTAAACCCACCTATTGAATAAGGTGCATGGCCTTCAGACATTTCATTAGAACCCCTATTTCACACCAAGGAATGATTAATTGACTTATGGAGTAGAACCCCCCATCATCTTGGATGTGGGTCCTCAATCTACCAAGTGGACCCCCCCCCCCCCCCGCACATTTGAATTGGCATGGGTGCTTGAGTCTTTATAGTGGAACCCACAATCACACCAGGTCTTGGGAGATAAACATATAGAGTCTAACCCCCCATCATCATAGGAATGGGTCCATTATCTTCTAAGTTGATAGCACTATCGAATATGGTGTGTCTCTTCTAGACACCAAAGTGGCATCCCCCTATCACTCTAGGGTGTTGGTCCTTAACATGCAAAGTGGAACACCCCATGCATAGTAGGGAATGGATCCCCTACTAGGATTTTGTTCCCCTTCGATTGTGAAACAAATTGGAAAGGTGTGGTCCTTGATATTCTTTCTTCTAGGCATACACGTGAGATGTTGGCCTTTGTTGATAGACTTTTGGAACCATTGACGACTCTTTTCCTAGGTTGGACTATGAGATTGAGATCCATTTTCTCTCTCTTTTTGACTTCTTTTATTGATTATATATATATATAACATTTTACATATTCACTCTCTTTATAAGGGTTATAGGGAAACATGGGATTGTCCACCTACTCACTGTGTCGAGAACCACATTGTTAGATGAGGTTTCTCACAAACAAATGGTGGAAAAGACTAGACATGTAGTACACCTAAAAACGGAATTGGGCCCCTTGCCGTTGGTTGACGTTAAGTTCTCATGGATTGAGTTGCGATACATCATTTATACGATCTACAATCAATTTCTTCTTTTTCTTAATGCTTTTGATTTCATCATTCAAGGGGTCTTACTAGGTATGTATATACTCCCCACTGCATGGGATATTCGTACAATTACTTTGTATTATGCATATGAAGGTCATTTCATCTTTGAATTCAAGGGATATTTTGAATAATGGATTATTAGGACCATGTACAGTGGTCGTATCATAGAGATTAAGAGATGGTATCTCCCATGGTTTTTAATTTTTTGTTTTTTTAGGTTGAGGCATATTTCTGGTTGGCTGTGTATTTTTTATGTTTACATTTCAGTTTTCACTATTGTACTCTTATACACCCAAGAGGTTTTTCATTATTGGTTTACTTTAAAGTTTTATAGTTTTTTATTAATCCTATGAACATATACAGTGATATGGTTGCATGTGTTTTCATATAGGTACATTAGGAAAAAGGCCTCCCACATAGGATATGCATGTTGGATCATTTTCCACCACATGACCTATGGAGTCAGGCTACGGGTAGTTGCGTCTAATTCCCTAGTTAAATTTGGCTCATGAAACTTCTCGTAAGTTAAAATTGTCTTTATATCCTATGAAATAAAATAATATGAAAAATTTACACTCAAATAGGTACTGAGGGAAAACTTATCAACATATCACGAAGGGGTAGATAAGAAGAATATGAAATCACATGAGAAAGAGAAAAATATTTTTTCAAAAGAAACATGGATTAATGTGATTTTTCAAATGTCATAATAGAAATACATGTAATCTAAAATGAACATTCATATACCATATATGAAGTTTTAAAATCATGCGATATTAAAAATAATCCATAGAGCATAATCATAGTCATGTAGCATGAAAATATAAAATTTCATTAAAAATGAAAAAAATTAACTTTAGAACAAGAATATACACATGCTATCATTACCTTTGGGATCCACTCCTCTCACCCACTACATTGTGGGTCATTAATTTCACTCATGTGTGGAGAAAAAAATAATTTCACTCATGTATACTTCTCTCGCGAGGTACAAATATCTAAAGAATTAATTTACGGAAGATATAGGACCAAAACTATGTTGTACTCTCCACCCCCAACATCCCCCACCACTAGTAACCCTCCAAGGATGATAGTAAATTGATTTAGTTAACCTGAGTACAGCCTCTATAAGACCCGAGGATCGTGACTTCTACTATTGGAATAAAACATTCAAATGGGTGGAATTTCACTCTATATAATAAATATATTGATGAATCAGATGAAATACCATCCAAAAACTCCATCATATAAAATAAATGAATCCAAAATACCATGAAATTGATATCCCATACACATGACTAAAAATGGATACAATAATATCTAAAAAGAAAAAAATTTAAAAAATATATCATGTGCCAAAACCCATGAAAAACTAAGCAGTGAGATATAACTATCCAACTTGATCACCGAATCTCACCAAGAAACCTAAAAAAAGTTATTTACATTGTGTAAGACTAACATGCATACTCAGTACGATCATAAACACAAGTGAATAATTTAAAAGATCATAACAATTCCCCAGTATAGAAAATAGAAGAACTAACCAATGAATATATATGTCAAATATTCCCTTGACATTAAAAATTATCACTCAAAAAATAATGTATCCTTGTGTAAAAACATAATAATATCAAGAATATAATCAAATGAAACTTTTAACCACATCCCCAATTACATTTTTATATCACCCATTGATAAGATTTCATTTCTTCTCCAACCATTCATATCCAATAATAATGGCACTAATGTATATCATGTCTCATGGGTCAAATATAATATCATATATTATGGAACAAACTATATATCACATTTCATGTAAACTAGAAAAGATGGTATCATGAATGATGAAGATATCATTTTCATTTTCTTTTGTTACCATGTGTAACCCCCAATACATATCTCATCATCCACCACTAGTATCACAAGATGCTTTTTTGAAAGGAGAGAAATATTGATGGGGTATTCATCCAACCAAATCCTATAGATCCAAGATGTTAGGGAAAACACACATAGAGACTTTGGGTGTTGGTCGTGTTACCAGACATGTGTGAGGTGTTTAGAAAATTTTGAAAAGAATATAGGTATATAGTAGTCTCAAACTATCCCACACATATGGGTTCAAAAAAGTATCATTCCCACATCCACTATTAGGACACTATTAATATCTCTAAACCAAGTTTTTCCACTAATGTAGAACAAAAACCACAAGCGTTAATGAAAGTACCACGACACAAGATCCATTTCATAATATTTCATTTGTCAATTCAACCACCAAGATTTACCAATTTAATTATTTATTTAAATTTTTAAAAATGAATACTTTAACCCTTACTACATCAATATATAAAGTAATTTTATTCCATTATTACTGAAACACTACAAAAAAATCACTGTGTCAATTTGTCACATCACAAATATTTCCCCCATTCCCACAAAACCAAGGCTACCAAGCCACAAAAAACCAAACCCACCAAGACACACATAACCAAGGACACTAGGCCACACACGACCTTGTCAAACATAAAAATTAAAAAAATAGTATTTTATTTTATCAACATTATGTATGTAACCATTTAATGGGTATTCTCAAACCAATCCATAACTATAAGGAATCATATTATAATAATAATATATAATGAAATAGAATTAGAAACCTCGAAAAAATTGGTAACCACATGCACATAAAACAATTACATTTAAATTTATATAGTTTAATTTATTATCTTTATATAAAAATTCATAAATTATCCCAAATGAAAGAAAATTAATGATAATTAAAAATATTCAAATAAAATTGGTTGACCTCAAATCCTCTACCACAAAAAAAATTATTTCATTTTAGAAAACTTAACTATGATTGGATGAAACAAAGGGATACAACTATATAGATAATCTGTGATTAAATAAAAATACAGTGATGAATCATCAAAATCATGACTTACCAAACCCCACCCCACCCCACAATCCCACAAAGTTCTAAAATCATAGATATTTTAAATCCTTTTAAGAAATAGGGATGCAGTATGAGAAAAAAATTGAATTACTCTCAAAGAATCACTGATATAAAATAATCAGAGACCAATGTTGTACACAAAATAACTGAGATTGATAGAACTTAAAAATATTTACTATGAGTCTCAATTAATCTTATAATAATGAAGGGAGAATGGGGGAAATATGAGGGAGGATAGTAATTGTATAAATCCATGAAATCCTCCCAAACACAGCATGAATGGTTAGATCATGTATTGAACCTAATGTGATTCATATCCCTTAAAAAACAAGGTTCTAAATAAAAAAACCTAGGGGAATTTCACATCATGAATATATCATTTCTCACTATGATAAAATAAAAGATTTAACCACAAAAACCCCCACCATGAACAATCATAGTATTAATAAAAAATTCAAATAATCAATTATATATAGATGGAAATTATACAAACTTTGTCTTCTAAGGTGTGAATATTCATTCATACCGTGAATCGGTGATTCACAGTTCCAATCAACACCTTCAGTTGTAGATTTATAATCAACTACTATTTTATATTCATAATTCCAATATTAAAGATCCCAAAACAAAAAAAAATCGCAATATAATGTCCAGGAAGGGTCTAGGAAACTACAATAGATACCTTTTAAATGATTCCCATCCTTGATAGTCAAATTCATCATTAAAATGAAAGCACCACCTTGTAGAGGCAAATGAAAACTCTACCGTGAGATATGTATCAAAAAATAATGAAAGTAAACCTAAAAATATATAATCATGATTGCAAAAAATGTTATAAAATTTAAAAAAATCATCATTGAATTTAAATATTAAAACTGTGGGAAACTACATGTATTGAGCATGAATTTGTCACTATCGCTCTTGTATAATTTCTTCCAGACCACTATGCCCTTATATAACTCAAACCAATATGGAAACTCACCCTTTAAGAACCTTCTCCAGATGGTCATGAATCATTATTTTTTATTACACTACCTTCAAATCAACCCTAATATTGAACTCACCCATTCAATGCGGTGGGATTCCCCATTAGGATTTTTCCATTTCCTGTACACGTAGAGGACGTTATGATGTCTTTTTCATCAATGGAAGTAGTGTAGATTGGTAATACACATCACCAATGTGCTTCAACAACTATAAGGGTATAATAAACTGTGTTGATATCTTTCTTCCTCAAAAAACCATTTCATTTATATGTAAACGGTAAACCAACATGAAAATATAGTTCCCAAACAGAAACTCTAAAGGCCTCATCCACCGATCAAAATAATCATTTTGTTGATCATGCTCCATCTTCCTCCTCTCACTAACTACCTGAATCTTATCAATCATGATATATACCACATTGGTAGAAATAAATAATACCACTATAATATGGATCCAACTCAATGGTTATAGACAAATCCTCCCATACAACAGATCAAATGGGGCTATACAGATGGATGAGTGGTAACTATTTTTATTGTAAAACTTATCCAAAGGTAGGTGTCAAATCCATGATCCCTTAAAATATAATATACACACTCATATAATGTCATCCAGTGTAAGTATGGCCCACTTAAACTCCATTTCTATTTGGGAGTGGAAATAAGTGATAATGTGTAATTAGGATCCAATATTTTTCTTTAACTGACTATAGTGTCATTATGTAAAACCAGGGTCTTTATCCAAAATTATGGTCCTTGACGCTCCATGAAATACCACCATAACATGCACATATTGTCTCACTATAAATTACATATTACTCAACCCACAGATAAAAATAAAGTGATATTACATTATTAGTGAATCCCATATCACCTAGATACAAACATATCCCCCTGATCCTAGGTTAAATTAGTGAATAAATTCATCAAGGTGTCATTTCACTTCCTCTCATGTATATATAAAGGCCACAAAAAACCATTGTGGACATGATGTTCTACATTCACCTATTAGAACACTAGGAATCCACTATAAACCATTCCAAAAACCACATTATTCATAGATTACAATAATATATCCTCAATACATGACACATCTTTGAAATATTAGGTTATATCTCTAGGGTTAATATATAATACTTCTATAGGAAACCATCATTAATCTCCCATGGAATAAACATAATTATTGGTATATGACCTAATGTTGTACATCTTAGGAACGTCACATATGGGGCATCATCATTAACCATTCAGTCACACATCAAATCTATAACAATGTCTCCCCATTGAGATTGTCTCACCCACTACAACAAATGTTTCTCTACCATAATCTAGAAAAAGTATCCACAGACATCAAAATATGTTTTTATGTGATCCAAAGCCACTAAATCCTCCAACACACACTATAAATCCTCATTTTCTCCAGCAGTTCCTTAAAAAATCCTTCTTAGTACATCTACAATGATATTTCCCTTTCTTGTTTTATATATGATCTTTAATCCATATACCTAGAAGAAAACCATAAACCTCTAATTTCATAAATTCAAGTTATTATCTGAAAAAATTTCCCTTGAAATTTTTTGTTAAGACAAAAACACGTTTCGAGATGAGGTAATAACACCAAATCTTCTGGGAAACATCACAGTCATCATATATAGATTGTGGGTGTCATAGTAACTCTCATGGGGGGATATCCTCATGGAAACCAAGGATATCACTTCCTAGTTATACATCTAGTCACACCTCAACCCATGTGGGAAGAATCATAGAACACATAAAAAAATCGCATCCCCTTAGGCATCTGGTGAACTAGAGTATTGACTAACTACTCATTCAAATAGTAAAATGTTTTCTAGCACTGATCAGTATAAATGAAATCACGGTCTATTTGGGTCATGTATATTCATAGGGATGAAATCTATGATAAAATTAACATAAACCACTAATAATAATTTTTCATACTATGAATTCCATTGAACTTTTCCACATTCATGGGTGCTGAATAAGAAAAAATTGCCTCAACAATCATAGGATCCAGCACCACTCCCTACTAACACACCACATTCCAATGAAAATGAAAAGATGATATCTAGATTATACACATAGACAATTCCACACAGAAAATTTTTTGTCAATGAGACTAAAAATGATACTTAGGTTCTTGGAATGCTCCTCCTGGTATCTTGAGTATATGATAATGTCCAAGAATGACAAAACTACAAAATGCTCTATGTGCTCATGGAACCTAGAGTTCATTAGTCCCATGAACAAAGGTAGGGTATTAATGACAAAAAAAGACATAAATACAAACTCAATGTTTCTACATAGGCACCGAAATGTAATATTTAGTATGTATAACTCATTATCCCTCATATAATTATATCCATATGACATATAAGGTTTAGGAAACGATTTATCTTCCAAAAACTACCCAAAAAGATCATACATTATTTGAAGAGGGTAACGATTATTTGTCATCACTAGATTCAGCCATCAATAGTCTATTGTAACCTAAAACTACCTTCCTTTTTATCAGAAAACAAAATTCCATCTCCCTAGGGTGATATACTAGACCTAATAAGGGATTTCTATATTAGATCACCAATCAAGATCCTCATAACTAGAAACTCAAAGGGGGTAATCTGATAAAGAACCATAAAAATATGTTTAAAGCATGACTAAAATAATATGATAAACTCAACATAATGTTTAAGGGGAAATATCAAAACCTTCTAATGGAAAAAATCCCTAAACTATACCAAAACCCTAGGGTCCCCACTACCTAGGCTCTTATAGTCTTTATCAATGACTGAGACAACAAGAAAAAAAGGTACCATGCTCACCCATAGCCCATTAAGAAAACTTGATCATAAGTGAGACACTCATGTGGTACTTTCAAATTAGAAATATAAATTCTCTAAATGAATAGAAAAGTATTGTATGAATGGAATGTAACCAATCCATAATAAGAATGGAAATTTATGGTTGTATAAACATCATAAAGAAATATCCCAATGACTAATGTTATATCATTGTCAGTATGCATCCCTAACACACATCGAACAATCTATTCTATCCTCTAACTATCATGGGTAACATTATGGATGAAAAAATCCACTCCACATAGAGTTCCAAATCTTGGACCAAGGTGGTGATAACATAGAGTGTGAATATCTATAATAAACAATGTAGACAATAGGATAGATGATAAAATGATTATACCTCAAACAACCACTGGCCCATCGGGCACCACTGCCTTTGTCACATGCATCTCGCCTCATCTGTCTCCTATGACTCATTGAATATGACCACCATCTTGAAACTCTAGTCTAGGCCCCTAATGGTAAGATACATCCCATGGATTCCATCTTCCAACAGCACCTCAACGTAATGTATGATAATCATACTAACCATGCTTACGAACCAAATTTGGAAGACCCTACTACTAATACTACCTCAGGAGAAACTAGTATTGTTGTTTGAAGGGGTCCTTCCTATCAAATCCATACTTAATATCCAAGGTTGAAGGGTATTACCTCTAATATTGACCACAACCTCTACAACCAAATATCCAAATATTATAGATTCAATTTGATGTACAGGAACTACTAGTCTTTAAAAAATGTGATACAAATAGCTAAGCTTGTATCTATAATATTTCCAATATTTTTTATCCTATAATCCAAGACTCACAATTCGATTTTGTACAATTGAGAGGTCCCATATGACTCTTGAATAGGTGTGATCTATCCCACTCATTAATTTTCTATATCTCCTCTGTCTTCCTCTACACCTATAAATCAATAGGAAATGTAAATAGTGAGACTAATGAATAGTTGTAAAAGAATAATTTATCCTCCAAGCACTGTTCTTGGGACTCTTCATCTAGAAACACATCAGGAGAAAATCATTGAGTTTATTTTAACATAATCTCCAACTCTTGAATACTAATACTCCCCTAAATAAGGGAGATAAACTCGAACCACTATGATGCCTTTATTTTCATAGGTAACAAATAAATCCTTAACTCCTACTAGAATTTATTCTTGGATACAATGATCACATTCTACTCCTAGAGGTAAAGCATCAACCATAGACATGCTGCTACCCTCAGCTAACTAACTATGATGGGAATCTAATAATTGATTTGTGAATGAATCAATCAAAATGTGATTATAAACTCCTCTATATAAAATTCCATATCTAGAAGAATAACCTTTCCCTCATTATTATCGTAGATATGACACTAAAATTTATGTTACATCCACTACCAGTACTCATTTTTTTGATGATGATTGACCCTTCTTCCATCAATAGGGTAAACCTACTAAACCTCCCATACACATCCTACATGAGATATAATACTAACTAGAATATTTATAATGATAGGAAGAACTCCTAGATCTGGTAGTAATTGATTTATTTAGATTCATTTAATTAATACATTTATTTACTCTTAAAACCATCCCACTCAAAATATAACTCAAGAATGTATGAGGATTGTAAATATCCTTTGTCTCTACCCTACAAGAAATGTAACTTGAAATATTACATTTAGAGAGATTATGGTTCTTGCATTAGAACAGAGGGGGATCTATAGTACTATTCACTTTCTATTCTCTCTTTGAATCATCACACACTATGTTTTTTAACAATATTTCCTTACCAATCTCGTTATTCCTCGCTAGTGTCTAACTAAACAAATCACCTCATATCTAATCAAACAACCTTTAATGCTACTCTATAACATAATCTATACTCCATTGAATCCTCTCCAAAAAAATAAGTGAAGAGAATAAGTGACCCCGGAGTCCTTCCACTAGTAGGGCATGGTTTGGGAACTAGCATCGATAGTATAAAACACTCAAATTGACAATATATCCCTAAACAGAATAAGAATTTCAAGAAAAAAAACAGAACCATAAAACACCATTATAGGAAATAAATGAAACCCAACTACTATGAAATTTATTTCCCAGATTCACGAATATGAAATATAAATAAACATAACTAAATATACAACAATACCTAATGAAAATAATGTGGTAGAACCACAGTCACCCATGCTCTAAGCTAGTATTTTCCATATCAATATTCAATAAACTCTTGTACATCTTGAAAATAGTTTATATATACATTGGGTGGTAATAACATGTATACTCATTAGTATCAAAACAAATGTATCTCTTAAAAAAGTGAAAATTTCATACCAATGCCTTGGTTGAAAAATATTAGAATAAACTAGAAAATATACAAGGCAACAAGTCCCCCAGCCTCACCAAGGCTCACCAACTATATAGAATGTATAGTATAATAAGATAATATTCTAAATAATATAATCCTAGGTCCCCCGCAACCACATCCCTCATTGATTTTTCAGTCACACCCAATGAGAAGAAACCATTTTCTCTCACCCCTTCTATATGCACCAATAATGGAAAATACTATATATCATTTCTCAAGGCCCCAAAAAAATATCATATCTCATCTAACTAACCATATATCTCATATCATGTAACCAATATAGTAGGGTATCATAAATGACTGGAATTTCAACTTAATGTCTTTCTCCATCCATTCATGTCCTCATCATATATCTCATCATCCACCACTATTATCACCATATTCTATTGATGAAGGTAGAGTAGGGTAGACTGGGTATTAAACTATCCCAATCCTCCACATCCTAGATTATTGAGATCCCCCCCCCCTCCTCGGGTATTTGGGTGTCATTTAGGTTATCAAAAACAAGTATTTAAAATTCATAAAGAGTATGGGTATATATTAGCCTCAAAAAATGTCACATCTATGGGTTCTACCATGAAACACCACCACATCCACCATTAGGAAAATACTAATATCACACCATCAAATAATGTATATAATATAGAAAAACTATAATATCCCATAATTCCTTAAGGTATGTTCATGTTTATGATTCAGTTTGAATAACTTAATGTTGGTTAATTATTTTTTGGGGGCTATGAAGAGTATCGTAGGTGTTCCATGTTTTAGGGGAAATGAGGATTGGAGAAGGTGGTCATCCATTGCAAGTTTCATGGTTGGTGCATGATTAATAGTAACTATGTTCCCTAAAAATGCCTACATAAAGGTGGGTACATAATTAAAGAAATCGTGTAAGGGGGTGGAAAAACTGTGTTGTCTCGGATAGAGCCACCCCACACACTCATTTCATAGTTTGTAAAACTTTGCATGATACCACATTTACCATGTCTCTTGGCCCCCTCTTAGACAGTGGGTGGCTCAATGTCCACACATGGTTTGGCCAACAATGAATCCAAACCATGTGCCCCGTAAACTTTGGATTTTTACAATTTTTATCTTCGTCTTTAAGTTCCCTAACTCGTGATTTTCCTCCCTTATTCCTCTAACAATCAGAGTGATGAACCAAATCACCCAAGATATCTCAAGTATCAATATAACATGTTTAAAAATAATTTTTAATGTCATCGGTTTTGGATAGAATCTATGGGTGAGTTTAAGACTCCTCTTCATTCTATTTTTCAAAATAGGGCTCATGTAGACATTATTCTTATTCAAAATCCATAAACCCTTCTATTTCTAGTGAATCATAGGTTTCAGGGTCAAAAGGTTTCTAAATATAATGAAAATGTTGTGGTTAAGTGATCATTAATCTTTATAATTGAGCTCGATGGTCTACAAGATATATCACATTGTCTCATTGGTTATTTATATATATGTTGTTATGTTTTGGTGTTGTTGTGTTACCCATTTGGTTGTTCTTGGAAGAGATGATAAATTTATTGGGAAAATGGTTAATTGAACCCTTCATGAATTCCATGGGATGTATTGAGTTTTATTTTAACCAGGATAAGGGCTATATACAGCGTATGACACTTCTTGATCATGGAAATTATAATTTTATGTTTATAAATCAATTTTCATGACTATATCCCCTAATAAATGTGTTGTAATGTTATATTGAATTATTAAATTAAACTAAATGTAATTATTTATGTTTGGTAATTTGGAAAATTGGGTTGTTTGGTATAATGTTAATTGGGTCAATGGGTAATGGATTGAAAATGGTAATTTTTCTAATTGGCTATAGAATATGAATGATAAATGAGTTAATTGGGATATGTGATGTAAATTATAATTTTTAAAGGGGTAAAGGAATAATGATGGCTAGGATTTAAATGAATTTTTTTTATAAATGATGAATGTGATGAATGGTTATGGTCATGTTTGAAAATTTTGTTATGATTAAAGAAGCATGTGCACATGGATTGGTTGTTTGTGGGGTATTGACTTGAGTTTCTTCACCGACATGTCGATTTGGAGAAAGGCTCTAAACCCCACCCCTCTAATTCATGGGTTAGGGAGTCAGACTAATGCTCTATGTCCCTAATAATTATATTAGATGACACTACCATAATTTAGGATCCAAGGTAAAGTGATGTATTTGGTTGTTAAATGTTTTCCTTAGTGAGATAGAAGACCTGAATTATTTCCATTATGGCTAGTAGTTGACTAGTATAGGTCATATTTTAATAGATGAAAATTTTTAACCTATGGATCGAATGATGAAAATGGTTTAAGTGACTATTATTTATTATTGGAACCTAGTCAATTTCTTATTTTCCGTGTAATTAATCACAGTACATGAATAAACTATCTATTTAGACTTGATATTTTGTTGACACTATTTTTTGTAGCATATGGCGATGAACTCATTACCAACATAGGATACCATTGGGTACCAGAGTTGACTTTGTTGTGGTAGGTCGGGACAAGGGAGAGGGACATATTCTAGAGGGTAGAGATGGGTATGGGATATTCATGGACTAGGGATCTGGACATTGAGCCACGACCTATTTTGTGTATTCATATATTTATCTTTATTTTCTGATTTCTACACACTTGACGTTGTATGGCATAACCTAACGTATTTACTATTTTGTTTTGGGATTGTACCCAGTTTTGATAATTGGTTTCTGATTAAAGCTTATTGTAAGTATTTATTTATGCTTGATTTATTTCTTGTTTTTATTTACTGTGTTACTCTGAAAAAGATGGTATAATCTCCCATGTGATCTATTAAACCCTTACTTCAAGTCAACTAACCATGGTGTATGGGGAGGTTCTCTTGAATTTATGTGAAAACACAGCTTGTGGAACTAGTTTAGCGGATTCTGGGTTGGGGATTTTACAAAGTGGTGTGATAGGGGTTTTCATTTCTATTGACTAATTATTTGGGAATGGAATATGGAAGACTAGAATGTTTTAGGATTTGGTAATGAGCTCGTGCATGGGATTAGCTATCCCAATTATAGGGGAATCCTAGGTCCCTAGGATGGGATTATTGTTATTGATGTTTGTTATTATAGTTGAAATATATTTCACCATTAGGTGATTCACTAGTTATGTGATGTGACTAATTTATGACACATTTCTCATGGACGGAATGGAACAAGGTTGTACATGCATACATCATTTTAGGTACCAAGGTATATAGGCGACATGCAACATGGTAGGAACACACCGGGAAGCTATAAGTATATTGAGGGACAAAATGAATTGTACCTATTGAAAATTGGAATGAAATGGTTTCTAATAAATATGATGTAGATGGGACAATAGAAATAATGTCAAAAACATTTAAATACTTGTGCCTAATGAAATGTTATAAATGGGTTAACATTCTGGATTTAATATGTTATTAATACATAAAGGTACCTTAAAGTAGGAAATTTATGTTTTGAATGTGATAATTTGTTTTAAAGGTTGTTTAATGAAAAATCTTGTCATTGTGTGAGTTAGTTGACCCTATGTTGACCATGTCCCATTGTAGGGATCAAAGGGGGTAGTTATAGAGATGTGATTATGTCTGTTGGGGATAGTGTATATAGAATGGTTTGTTAAAGGAAAATGGAATGATTTATTTTGGGTAAACTATAGAAATTTTATACTATTTGTTCTGATACGTGTTTTTGGAATTGTAGTGATTCCACCATGACAATGTTTGTCGGTTGGGAGAGAAGAGGATGTCATTAAAAATGATCCTTTAGAAGTGGGGAAAGAATCCTTGGTGATCCTGGTTAATATAAGAGAGTATATATTTTATGAGAAATTTTCTCATTTTATATACAAGAGAGTAAGTGACCTAGAGTAGTTCATGCCATATAACAACCCATACTTTAAATAAATTGTTATTTCTTCATAATTGAAGCACACTTATTACAACATATAACAAATTCATGAAAGGGTCGTATAGGTATAGTGTCTTTAGAAACTAGGAAACATAAACAACTAGTTCATTAAAAAACTACATTGTCTCCCATTTATTTTATCATATCTAGAGTCCCTTTTGGAATATCCTACTTAATACCCTTCTTCTTGACCTGGGAAAAAGAAAACATACAAAAGGGTGAGCTCAAATGCTCAGTAAGGGTAAACGAAAGAAATATCAATCATAAGAACCTAACATTTTGGAAATATTAACCTGTAAAAGAGATCATAATATCATATCATGGGATAAATCATAGTAGTGAAATGTAATCCCAATAATCATAACATAAATCATGAAACATTTTAGCATACACACATAATCATAGAGAATCATTTCTTAGAAGTGAGGACTAGTTTCCAAGACTATCTTAGCGGACAAAGTCCATTACTGAACCGAGTTCAATCCTCGTTTCAGTCTTGTATCACTGAACTGGTTTAACCTGCCATTCCAGCCATGTCTATCGCCTGAGATATAAATCTTTACCCAATGCATTGGAGGGAGATATTGGTCCCACCCATCTCATAATGAAACCATTCTTTTGTGTGCCACAAAATCATAAATCATACATCATAGCATAACCCGTGTAATAAAAATGGGATTCTTAATCATCATGACATCATAACAGAATCCATATAAGATAAAAGGACATAATAAAATAATTCCATCATAACATAATCAAAACAATGTAAAAATATGGATATAAATAGAACCCTATATTATCGTAGATGGAAAATAATTTTGATAAAACACTTAAACTCCATTCTTGAGGAAAATATCCTTTCTACATAAAAAACATTTTCCTTTCTTAACATGTCACATAATATTAAAATAAAATAATTTGATTAAAAATAATCTTGAAAACTTGTAAAGGAAGCTTCATGGAAATCCGTATAAGTTAAAAAACATTCTTCTCATACTTTGGCTGGAAAAGTCAAAAAGTGCCTCTTATGAAAAATGACAAAACATTACATTTATATCTTTTACTAAAAACTCACCAAAGGGTAAAATTGGATATAAACAATTGTAGGAGGATATATATAATATTACATGTTGAGGAAACATGGATGTGGATGATAAATATTCCCCAGCAAATTCAGAAGTATAAGCAATCTCGGATAAAAATTGAGATTGTGAGATTTTCTGTTAACTTAGGTCTGATTTGCTTCATAAGTGTCAGAACCTCATGTATAATGATTTATATGATGTCATTGACTTATTTCATAATTTTACTCATTGTTATGATTTCATATATGGTCATATTCTTAGCTTCTTATTAGTAATATTGCATTGTTACTTGTTATTCGGGTTTTTATTTCTTTTTGTTCTTATGCGTGTCTTCTCGAATAAATTCTTATTCTTCTTTTTAGGTTATAGATAAATCATTTCCAGAATGGTATTATTGTAATATATATCATATTTATTCGTTAAATTCATTTATATAATCATTATGAAATGAAGATCATGTAGAACGAGTCGCATCACATCGTGGAGACGGTAGGTCATACGTACGCACGGGCGATAATATCGTTCCCATGATCGCGGAATTTTATTGAATTTTATGTATACTATTTCAGAATCAATATAACATTACAATAATCATGTATACTTATTCTTTACACCATTATACCCATCCATGTAAAGTGGTGGTGGAAAACAGATTACACCACGGCGTGGAGACGATATTCCGTACGTACGCACACGCTGTGATTTTGTTTTTTGTAGGATGGATAGATGGTGAAATAGGGTTTTTTCATACATATAATAACATATCAGTATATGAGTGATACTGATTTTATTGCATAAAAATGAAACAACTAAAGAATAAGATGTAGAAGAAGAAAGAAAATTGAAAGAATCGGTAACAGACATTAACTCTTCTTTGAATCCCCTCTTCTTAACCTCCTCTTAGAGCACTAAAAAATGGTATTTGAAGAAGTCCATGACCTCTAGGATGTTTCTAGGGAATTGGAGAAGTAAAATTGGTAGGTGTTGGCAGAGCTTGAAAGCTCAAAGTGGTGTGAGGAAGAGATAGAGGAGGTGCCCGTTTATAAGGGATGAGAGGGGCACCGTTGGAAAAACAAAAAATATTATTTTATTATAAAGTTATATTTGGTTATTAATAGCTCCAAATTGATTTATATCGAAGCTAAGGTGGGGATGGGTAGAAATACTCTCATCTAATATAATTTAGACAAGTTTAGGTTTCTATTTTAACCTTATCATTTAGATTTAACTTTAAGTTCAATAATTTTACTTTTACTGTGTCTTCTTGTTTTCTTACACTATAAGGTTAATAACCATACTATAACAAGCCAAAAGAACCCCAAGTTTCTCATTATTAATATATATAACCTTATCTAAGTTATTTGGCCGAACCTTATATTTTTAGGAATAACAATTAATAATATAATATTTGTTATAAAAACTATTTTACGTCAATTTTGACACTATTTGGAAATTGATTTTTGTGAAAATAATAACAGAATGATTAGTTCGAAAAAAGTTAATTAAATCAATACTAACAAGTCATATTAACCTAGAAAATTAGTGTAATTCATAAAAAGTCTCAAATTACATTTATTTGGGTATTTATAACATCAATTAGGTCAATATTTCATTAATAAGATAATTACTGCATCATCATTGTGTCCTAAATAAATTAAATTAATTAATGTCTAAATATTATAAATAAAATACCATTATGTAGGAAATCTTTTAATATTTCTAATCAATATTTATATTTGAATTTATCTTATTTATAACCCCATATTAAAAATGTTTTAGTTATTAAACATATATTTTAACTATTTTAACTATTCTTTAAATAAAATAATATTAATTGTCCTAATCTAATCCAAGTGGACATAAAGGGTAATATAATATCCCAAAGGTTGTTTTTGGTCGAATTACACTTAACCAATTGAATTAGTACATGCGTTAGGGTAATAATAATATCAAATTTACCCTTAATTACCCTAGTTACTTTTAACTGTGGTAAATAAAAGTAAAAAGTTAATATTCACCAAAGATTATTTTCATCTCGTTGAACCACAATTTACTTACTGAAATCAACAGTGTCTCTCGGATTTTGGAAATTCCATTCACAGAAGCGGTAAAATTATGTTTTATGTAAATTTTCAAATTCTCCTAGGAGATGGGTAAAAGACGGTAAAAGATCAATAAAAGTTTTATATGTCTAAAATTATTATAAAATTACTCCAATGAATTACATTGAACTTATATAGGTGTTATGTATCAATTTTTACCTAAAATAAATTTAAATAAAATATATAATTATTTAAATAAAAAAGTCGGTTTTCAAATAGTAACCGAGTGTTTTCACTATTCATCAAAAATTGAAAGTTTTCAGAAAAATACCAAAATTTCACCCGAGGCTAATTTCGATATTCCAAATCCAAAAATGAAGTCCATTTTGAAAAATAAAATTTTTTAAATTTAAAAAAGTGGCACTTACTATTCATAAAGGGTAGTTTTGATAATATTTTAATAGCATATCGTTGTTTAGTGAAACTCGGTATTGCGTACAATGCAAGATATCGAGGAAGACCATGATTGTGTGTAAAGAAAGCCAAGATAGTGTTGTGTGTAGTGAAATATTCCTTTGGTGATGTATAAAAACAAAATATTTCTCATAATAATCTCATGTGTTATATTCTACCCCCCTTAAAATGAATTTCTCCCTCAATCTTAGTCACTTGGTAACAAACAGATGAGGATACCTCTCCCTCATCATATCCTCAAGATCCCATGTAGCTTCTTCAAATTGGTGGTTCCTCCATAAAACATTCACCAACCAAGTGGTTTTCTTTCGTAGAACTTTTTCGCTACGATCCAGAATCTCTATCGGCTGTTCTTCACAAGAAAGATCTTGCTCCAGTGGTACAACTTCTAAGCTGAGTACATGCGAAGGATCATGTATGTACTTTCTCAAGAGAGATACATGGAACACATCATGAGCTTGAGAGAGATTCGGTGGAAGCACCAATCTGTAGGCTACCTTCCCAACACGATCCAGTATTTCGAAAGGACCGATATACCTAGGGCACAACTTTCCCTTCATTCCATGTAGATCTTCATAAGGAGCCATCTAAATACTAGAGTGAAAGATATTATTATAAGAAAATCCCACCAAAGGTAGGTGTTGATCCCAACCACCTTTGAAATCCATAGATAATGCTCTTGACATATCTTCTAGAGTTTGAATTGTTCTCTCAGACTGACCGTCTATCTAAGGATGATAAGCAGTGCTGAAACTCAACTATGTATCCAGAGTATGCTGAAGAATTTGCCTGAACATTGAGGTAAACCTCAGATCCCGATCAGATATAATGGAAAGTGGTACTCCGTGCAATCTTACCACTTCCTTTACATATATACTGGAAAGCTGATCTAGAGATAAATCTTATCTAATAGCAAAGATGTGTGCTGACTTTGTAAGATGATCAACTATGACCCAGATAGAATTATTGCCTTTGGATGTTTTTGGAAGTCTAGGGACAAAGCCCATGGTGATGTTTTCCCATTTCCATTCAGGTATGGGTAATGGTTGTAACATCCCCTTAGACTTAATTCTCTCAGCATTAACTTGCTGACAAACCAAGCATTGAGAGACATATTCAGCAACATCTCTTTTCATGCCATCCCACCAGAAGTACTCTTTTAGGTCCCTACACATCTTCATGCTTCCAGGATGAATAGGGAATGAAGAACTATGAGCCTCATCCAGCAGCTTCTTATTTAATTCTGGGATGGGAGGAACACAAACCTGATTCCTGAACCTTATTATACCATCACAACCAAGGTTGAATTTAAGAACATTTTCGCCTTCTTTTGTACCTCTACTTCTTCTTTTTGTTCCTCTTTAGTATTCACATGTATAGATGGTTGAACATTCATTTGAGAAAGATAGTATTTCTCCCCTTCCATTATAATTCCAATATCCAACCTTTTTAAATCCATAAATATTGGATCTTTTGTGATCCCTATC
This sequence comes from Viscum album, assembly GCA_963277665.1. Lineage (NCBI taxonomy): Eukaryota > Viridiplantae > Streptophyta > Magnoliopsida > Santalales > Viscaceae > Viscum > Viscum album. The sequence continues at coordinate 1,551,209,856 of OY728131.1, forward strand.
ATGGATAAGCTGGCATGGTCTTGTCAACTTAATGTGTCTGCCACCTTGTTTACTTTCCTGGGGTGGTAATTAATTGAGCAGTCTTCATCCTTAATCAACTCCAAAAATATTCTTTGGTTCATATTCAGCTACTTTTGTGTGAAAATATACTTTAAACTTTTATGATCAGTATAAATATCACACTTTTCATCATAAAGATAATGCCTCCAAATCTATAATGCAATGATTACCACAGCTAACTCCAAATCATGAGTTGGCTAATTTTGCTCATGGATTTTCAATTTTTGTGAGGCAAAAGCTATCACCATATAGTTTTGAATAAGAACACACCCCAACCCTTTCTTGGATGCATCACTATAGATCAAAAACCATTCTACACTACAAGGAAGTGTGAGTACAGGTTCACTGGATAACCTTCTTTTCAATTCCTTTAAATTCTCTTCACATTCCTCCGTCCACACAAACATAACTCCTTTCCGAGTCAACCTGGTGAGTGGATTAGATAATCTTGAATAATCTCTCACAAAATGTTGATAATATCCAGAAAAACCAAGAAAACATCAGATCTCAGTTACTGTTGTTAGTCTCGACCATCTTTCGATAACCTATGTTTTTTCTGGATCCACAAATATCCCCTATTTTGAGATTATGTAACCAAAAAATGCAACTTTTTGAAGCCAAAATTCACACTTGGTAAATTTTCCATAAAGATTCTTCTTTCTCAGGGTCATCAATACAATTCTCAAGTGATATTCATGTTCTTCCTTGATCGTGGAATAGACTAGAATATCATCTATAAAGACTACCACAAACTGATCAAGATAGTCTTTAAAGAAACTATTCATCAGATCCATGAAGATAGTAGGGGAATTAGTAAGACAAAATGGAATCACAATAAATTCATAGTGTTCATTCCTTGTACGGAATGTATTCTTTGGTATATCCTCCCTTTTGACCCTTAATTGATGATACCCTGAATGAAGATCATTCTTGGATAAGTATTGAGCTCCGCGTAGTTGGTCAAATAAGTCATCAATGCGTGGGAGAGGATATTTTTTCTTGATAGTGATCTTGTTAAGTTCTCGATAATCAATGAAGACTCTCATTGATCCATCTTTCTTCTTAACAAAAAGAATAGCTGCTCTCCAATGTGATGCACTAGGGTGTATGAATCCCTTATCAAGATTCTCTTGGAGTTTCTTCTTCAATTCCTGCTACTCAATTGGGGAAATTCTATAAGGTGTCTTTGAAATAGGAAAAGCACACGGCACGAGTTCTATTGAAAACTCATCTTCATGATTTGGTGGAAGACCCAGAAATTCCTCTGGAAAGATATCATCAAACTCTCGTACAATGGGCATATTTTTAATCGTGAGTTTCTCTCCGACCATTTGAGATAAATAACCTTCATTTAGGAGAATCAAGACCCATAAGATGGAATAAATTTCCACTGGATGGTTATGTTCATCCTTGCATCGATAGATGATCATAGATTGATCTGGAATATAAAATGTGGCTTCCCTTCTTTGGAAATTGATATGAGCTCCATATAAAGAATGCCAATCCATTCCAATAATCACATCAAATTCCACTATAGGAAGGATTACATGATTTTCAGGAAACACTTTCCCACAAACATCAATCGGAGAAGAATTATAAACTTTTGATGCGACTGTTGTGCCATTAGGGGTTGTCACCGCTAACTCAACATATAATTGTTGAGGTAACATGGCGATACCCATAGAAAATTCTTCAGATATAAAAGAGTGGGTGGATCCAGAATCAAATAAAACATTTGCTACATTAGAGTGGATGGTATGTGTACCTTTCACCACTTCATTCTCATACTCCACATCGCTGATAGAAATTGCATGTGACATCCCTTTGTATTTAGCCTTAATAGTTTTTTGACGTCGATCATCATCAACAACCCTTGGATTAGGGAATTGATTAGCATAATGCCCCTTTTCCTTGCACTTGTATCATTGAAGTGTAGGAGGTACACCCTGTGTAGCCTTTTATTTGTTCGCATCACCAGACATATTCATCCCATCATTGTGGCATTCAAATGCCCGATGACCTTCTTTTCCACATTTGAAACATTTACTTGTCCCTTTAAGACAACTCCCTTCATGTTTCTTTCTACACTTTTAGCATAAGGGAAAACTTATCTTCTTTTCAGTGTTCTCTTTATATTTTCCTTTGAATTCCATTTTCCTCTTCTTATCAAACCCATATGATTTATGTGTTACTCCAATCTCCATCTCTTCCTTGAGAGCACATCGAACTATTTCCTCATAGAAATTGAAGTCCCTTATGGATAATGCCCTTCGGAGACTTGGTTTTAAGCCACTAAATAATCGATCAATATTACTCTCAGTTTGGATAATAATTCCATAAGTATACCATGTAAGTCTTGTAAAATTTGCTTCGTAGGTACCAACAGATTCATTATCCTTTTTCTTTAGTTCGAGAAACTCCTTCTCCAACTTTTTTCGAAGAATACGAGGTGAGTACTTACTGAAAAATAAGTTCCTGAACTCGTCCCATTCCATAGACTCAATTTCATCCCTTTTCCTCGTATTCTTGATAAGATTCCATCATTGATCAGCTTTAACTTCCAAACTATATACTACTACGATGACTTTATCATGTTTAGTACAATGAAGAACTGAAAATATCTTTTCCGTATTACAAATCCATTGTTCGGAAACTAATGGATCAGTAGACCCACTGAATGAAGGTAAAGGATACATCATGAAGGATTCAATATAATGTTTCTCATTTCATTGCTCGTTTGGAATTCCTTAATGATTCATAGATTGAGAAATTTGTGTGAGCATGGCCACATGATTTTGCATTCCATCTCCTATAACGTTTGATCTCCCAGGGGACAATCATTGCATTGTCTGTCGCATTCTGTATTAACACGGTTCCTTCGGGTTCCAGCCATTGACTAAAACCAAGAATAAAAGTGTGAGCAACACTAATTATAATAGGAAAACCACATAATCAAGAATATAATTTTACACTTGAGGTCTTATCATAGGTTGTTCATGGCCATTTCTAAAACATTATGATTGTGTTTTATGCTTAGACATATCCTTAAGGTTCTTACTAAGGCATTCACATCCTAGTTTCCAAAGGTTGATTATACCTTTCCTCTGATACCAACTATAACGACCCATACTTTACATACATTGTTATTTCTTCATAATTGAAGCACACTTATTAAAACGTATAACAAAACCATGAAAGGACCATATAGGTATAGTGTCTTTAGAAACTGGGGAACATAAACAACTGGTTCATAAATCGTCTACATTGTCTCCCACTTATTTCATCATATATAGAGTCCCTTTTGGCATATCCTACTTAAAACCCTTCTTCTTGACCAGGGGAAAAGAAAACCTACAAAAGGGTGAGCTCAAATTCTCTGTAAGGGTAAAAAAAAGAAATATCAATCATAAGAAACTAACATTTTGAAAATATTAACCTGCAAAAGAGATCATAATATCAAATAATGGGATAAATCATAGCAGTGAAATGTAATCCCAATAATCATAACATAAAACATGAAACATTGTGTCATACACACATAGTCATATAGAATCATTTCATAGTAGTCAAGACTCATTTCCACTAATATCTTAGCGGACAAAGTCCATTTCTGAACCGAGTTCACTCCTCGTTTCAGTCTTGTATCACTGAACCGGTTTAACATGTCGTTCCAACCATGTCTATATCATGAGATATAAATCATTACCCATTGCATTATAGGGAGATATAGGTCTCATCCATCTCATAATGAAACCATTTTTATGTGTGCCACAAAATCATAAATCATACATCATAGCATAACCCATGTAATAAAATGGGATTCTTAATCATCATTCCATCATAACATAATCCATATAAGATAAAAGGACATCATAAAAATAATTTCATCATAACATAATCAAAACAATGTAAAAATTGGGATAGAAACAGAACCCAATATTATCTTTGTTGGAAACTTATTTTGACAAAACAATTTAACATCATTCTTGAGGGAAATATCCTTTCTACTTAAAAAACATTTTCCTTTATTAACATTTCACATAATTTTAAACTAAAAGAATTTGATTAAAAATAATCTTGAAAAATAATAAAGTAATCTTCATGGAAATCCGTATATGTTAAAAAAACATTCTTCTCGTACTTTGGCCGGAAAAGTCAAAAAGTACCTCATACGAAAAATGACAAAAGTTTCCTTTCATGTCTTTAACTAAAAACTCACCGAAGGGAGAAATTGGATTTAAAAAATTGTATGAGGATATAAATAATATTACATATTGAGGAAACATGGATGTGGATGATAAATATTCCCCAGTAAATTCTGAAGTATAAGAAATCTCGGATAAAAATTGAGATTGAGAGATTTTCCCTTACCTTAGGTCTGATTTGCTTCGTATGTGTCCAAACCTCCTATATAATTATTTAAATAATTTCATTGACTTATTCCAGAATTTTACTCATTGTTATGATATCATATATGGTCATATTCGTAGATTCTTATTAGTAATATTGCATTGTTACTTATTATTCGGGTGTTTATTTGTTTTTGTTCTTATGTGTGTTTTGTCGAATAAATTCTTATTCTTCTTTTTAGGTCATAGATAACTCATTTCCAGAATGGAATTAGTGTAATATATATCATATTTATTCATTAAATTCATTTATATAATCATTATGCAATGAAGATCATGTAGAACGAGTCGAGTCACATCGTGGAGACGGTAGTCCGTACGTATGCACGAGCGATGATATCGTTCCCATGATCGTGGATTTTTATTGAAGTGTATTTATACTATTTCAGAATCAGTATACCTTTACTATAATCATGTATGATTATTCTTTACAACATTATACCCATCCATGTAAGGGGGTGGTGGAAAACAGATTACACCACGGCGTGGAGACGGTATTCTGTACGTACGCACGCGCGGTGATTTCATTTTCCATAGGATGGATGGATGGTGAAATCTGGTTATTTAATAATTATAATGACATATCAGTATATGAGTGATACTGATGTTATTACTTCATAATGAAACAACAAAATAAGAAGAATTATAATAAGAAATAAAATTGAATGAATCGGTAAAAGACATTACCCTTTCTTTGAAGCGCCTCTTCTTAACCTCCACTTAGGGCACTAAAAAATGGACTTTGAAGTAGACAAGGAGCACTAGGATGTTTCTAGGGATGTGTAGAAGAGAAATTGTCAGGGTTTGGACGAGCATAAAGGCTCAATGTGGTGTGAGGAAGAGAGGGAGGAGGTGCCCTTTTATAAGGGAGGATAGGGGCACCTTTGGAAAAACAAAAAAAATATTATTTTAATAAAAAGTCATATTCGGTTTTTTAATAGCTCCAAATTGATTTATTTAGAAGCTAAGGTGGGGATGGGTTTAAATCCTCTCATCTAATAGAATTTAGACAAGTTTAGGTTACTATTCTAACCTTATCATTTAGATTTAACTTTAAGGTCAATAATTTTACTTTTACCGTGTCTTCTTGTTTTCTTACACTATAAGTTTAATAAACATACTATAACAAGACAAAAGAACCCCAATTTGTTCATTATTAATATATATAACCTTATCTATGTAATTTGGCCTGACCTTATATTTTTAGGAATAACAATTAATAATATAATATTTGTTTTAAAAACTATTTTATGTCAATTTTGACACTATTTGGAAATTGATTTT